>CM077166.1:149757382-150357382 GCA_039583875.1 Platanthera guangdongensis
ATTAACGGAGGTTGGTGGTGGCAACTTTTCTATGATTTTAATCTTCGCTCTATCCACTTGAATTCCTTGGCTTGAGATCTTATGGCCAAGTACTAACCCTTCTTGCACCATAAAATGACACTTCTCCCAACTAAGTACTAGATTTGTTTCCTCACATCTCCTCAGAATTTTTTCTAAATTCTTCAAACATAGATCAAAAGAATCATCAAACACAGAAAAATCATCCATAAAGACTTCCATAATATCTTCAACATACTCATTAAATATAGCTAACATTCACCTTTGGAAAGTGACGGGTGCATTACATAAACCAAATGACATTCGTCTGTAGGCAAAGGTACCAAATGAGCAAGTGAATGTTGTCTTATCCTGGTCTTCTGGTGCTATAGGGATTTGGAAATATACAGAAAGTCCATCTAGAAAATAATAATAAGAATGACCTGATAATCGTTCTAATATTTGATCAATAAATGGTAGAGGGAAATGGTCTTTCCTAGTAGCATGATTTAAATTCCGATAATCAATACAAACATGCCAACCTGTTACTGTTCGCGTTGGAATCAATTCATTCTTATCATTTGATACTACTGTTAAACTACCCTTCTTAGGAATGACTTGTACAAGACTAACCCATGAACTATCTGAAATAGGGTATATCATTTCAGCAACTAACAACTTAACAATCTCAGCCTTCACTACCTCTTTCATATTTGGATTTAGCCTACATTGTGGTTGAATAGAAGGCTTATAGTTTTCTTCCAAAAGGATCTTGTGGGTGCAAAAACTAGGGTTGATACCTTTTATATAAGTTATTTGCCATGCTATAACACCTTTATACTTAGCACAGTTAATAACTTTTATTTTTCAGTTTTAGAAAGATTAGAAGAAATAATAACTGGGTAAGTAGAATCAGATCCTAAGAATGCATACTCAAGATGATCCGGTAATTTTTTAAGTTCTACTATCGGTGGATCCTTAGTAGTATTCTTAAGAATTTCAAGATCTCCTTGTGTAATCAAACTATACTCAATCTTCTTATTCGCTGAAACAGAGTTATCTAAATAATATAAATGTTCGACAATATCTTGATTTTTATCTTCTTCTAGATAACTGTTGATGATGCAAATTTCTAAAAGATCTCTATAATATAATTCAGAATTCATAGAAGTGATAATATTATCAACACCATGGCAAAAGTAGCAACAATCATCATTACCCAAAGATTGTTTTATTGTATTGCCGATTTGAAAAGTAACTTCACCTTCTCCTACTCGCAAAACTAATTTACCATCAAAAACATCAATAAGAACTCTAGATGTGTCTACGAACGGATGATCTAGTATGAGTGGCACTTCTACATTTTCATCCCTATCTAAAATAACAAAATTGGTGGGAAATATAAACTTATCTACCTTAATCAATACATCCTCTACTATTCCTCTAGGATACTTAACCGAACGATCTGCTAATTGAATACTCATTCTAGTAGGGCTAAGTTCTCCTAGACCTAGTTTAGAATATAGTTTATAAGGTATTAAATTTATACTAGCTCATAAGTCCGCTAAAGCTTTATTCACTTGTAAATCACCGATTAAACATGGAATTGAAAATGAACCGGGATCCCTAAGTTTTTGTGGTACTGTAAAATAGCAGAACATTCTTCACGAAGTGTTACAAAAGATAATTCTTCTATTTTATTTTTATTTGAAATTAAGTTCTTTAGAAATTTAGCATACTTCGGCATTTGAATGACTTCAGAAAAAGGTAAATTATCATGTAATTGTTTAAACATACATAAAAATTTACCATATTGCGCATCCATGCACTCCTTGTTCAGCTTCGCTGATATGGTATTGTTAGTTGATACTCCTTTGATTTTGAATTCTTCTCGTTTTACCCTTCGCCACTAGACTTCTCTCAGGGTACTTCCTTTGTAAGCCTTTGGTCTTGTAATTCCTTTCCACTCATCAATTGGATTGCTTTTGCATGCTCCTTCGGGTTTGTTTCAGTGTTACCCAGAAGTATTAATGTTGTCTTTCAGATACCATCCTTGCGAGCTATCCTATCTGGTTTTCCAAATTTCGAATAGAGCCATCTTGATTCTGGAAAGCTACATCAGTTGTTTGCATGAATTTGGTGAGTACATCTTCTAATGATGGATTCCTTTGCTCCGGTTGTTGTGGTTGTCCAAACACAGGTTGCTTGCCTAGATTTCCTTGTCATCCCCAAGAGAGATTGGGGTGGTTTCTCCATCCCAGATTATATGTAGAACTATATGGGTTGTTTGCTTGGTTGAAGGGAGGTCTGGTATTGTTCCCCACGTAGTCAACATGTTCATGCACTTGAGGTTCACAACCAGACATTCCACTAAATGAAGGGTCACATTTAGTGGAGCTTATCCGCTAAAGATAAGTTATCCATCTTCTGGTGAAGCTTCTCCACTTGAATAGCTAAGGTAGTGACGATATCCACTTCATAGATTCCTGCAGGCTTATTAGGCTTTTGTCTCACGGTGGACCTTTGATAGTTGTTCATTGCCATATCTTCTATCAACTATTGAGCCGCTTCTAGTGTCTTATTGTTCAAGGTGCCTACACTAACTGCATCGATCATCTGTTTAGTGGCTTGATTGAGACCATTGTAGAAGGTCTGAATCTGAAGCCAGGAAGGTAATGCATGATGGGTACACTTCCTTAATAGCTCATTGAATCATTCCCATGTGTCATACAACGGTTCAGACTCTAGTTGAGCATATGTAGCAATGTCAATCCTTAGCTTTGCAGTCTTCGCCAGTGGAAAATACTTCATCAAGAACTTCTCAACCATCATATCCCATGTAGTGAGAACGAAAACAATCTCAATCGAATGGTATCATTGGAAACGCCATTGATCTTGAATGTATCACATATCTCCAAGAATCCGGCTAAGTGTGTGTTGGGATCTTCATCCTGCAGGCCATCATATTGGACATATGTTGAACCATCTGAAGAACACTAGGCTTCAATTCAAAATTCTTGGCGATAATTGGTGGTTTAACAATGCTTGACCCAGTACCTTGGAGATTAGGTCTTGAAAAGTCAGACATGGTTTGCTCGTTCTGATTTGTCATGTTGTCTAGATTATCTGGATGATGATCTCCTAAGTTTACTGTTTCCTTTTCTGAAAGTCCGTTTGAATTATTTGCGTTATCAGTTCTCAAGTCCCTTTGTGAGGTGTTGTGAATAATCCATTCTGGGGCAGGATGAAATGGTGTTAACCCAGAATTTCTCCCCCTAGTCATAGACTAACGGACTACAAAATAGAGATTAAGTGATATAATTTTATAATAATTTAATTTACAATTATATGTTAGTAATCAAAAATTGGTAGATTAATAGAGTTTAAGCTTTCAAAATATTGAAAATGATTCCCCGGCAACGGTGCCAAAAAGTTAATGCGGACTTTATTTGCAACTATAGTATAAACTATGTAGAAAGGTATAAGCTGGATTTATTTTAATCTCAGGCAAGTGCACTTATCAATCATAGTATAGGAGAAATATACATCTCTTGTCGTATTCCTCAGGATCTTTTCAAGTACTCGTACTCACTCTCACTCTGTTATCGTACCTATATTTAAAATTGGTTGTTATTCTAAATTAACATTACTAGGACTAATTGGATAAAACAACATTGGAGGATTAAGGATGATATAAAGCAAATAGTCTAAGAGTAATCACATGAGAATGTTCACTTATTAATTCAATTCTAAGTAACCATGTATTAACACTATTAACAAATTCATTGTATTGCAAGGGTTCAATCTCTATTGAATTCTCTCTCGAGCAATTCAATACCTAAACTTAAGTTGAGTAAATTTTCTCTCGAACAATTCACAACACTCAAATTTGCATTAATATCAAGTAACCCTTTCTAATATATAAATCCATGAAATCTTATCTCTAAGATGCCATGAATCCATTTATCTGTATTGCCATAATCCAAACAACATATCTCTTGATCATGAAATTTGAAATACAAAGAAAAATAACACCAGTGAATGAAATTA
This sequence comes from Platanthera guangdongensis, assembly GCA_039583875.1. Classification (NCBI taxonomy): domain Eukaryota; kingdom Viridiplantae; phylum Streptophyta; class Magnoliopsida; order Asparagales; family Orchidaceae; genus Platanthera; species Platanthera guangdongensis. The sequence continues at coordinate 149,761,430 of CM077166.1, forward strand.
TAGACCATCATCACCATCTTCCAATTTCTACATCTAGAAGTTTGGGATTCATGTAGCACAAAAACTAACTTAAAATCAATGATAAATCTCCTTGTTTTAAACCACACATACGAGTAAAATACCACGAATCTGAAATGAAAAACAACATACATGATTACTGCATTGAAGAAAAACAAGTCTCATGTGAAATGTAAAATAGAGTTCGGATCCACTAAGAGAAGGGGGAAATTAAACGAGATATATAAAAATTTGAACCATACGGATTATCTCCCTTGATTTCCCCTTCGCTTGAGTGCTCCACTTTCGTCCTCTAGAAGTTCTCCAAATCCTTAAATCCAAAAAAGACTCATTCTATTTCTTTGTGCAGGTTTTATAGTCTTCATGCAAATAGATGTCGCACACAAGTTCCAACACGACCATGTAACAGTCTGTGTAGGGTATAAACGGTACGTCTGGTGATTTTTGAAATGAAAAGGTGTGCCTGGTCGTGAGCCGTGTTATTTGACATGGATGCTAACATGGCCTTGTGTTCTTCTTGGCTCCAGGTCTGATCCTTCCCGATAAGGAAACGGGTAGAGACACGTGCGTGTCACTACCCGTGTGGTGCCCAATCCCAGGCCTTTGCCATCAGTCATGTTGGATCCGTGAACACCTCTGCTTGCTCAAAGACTTTAATTTCCAAGGGCTTGCAATACCTGCATTAAGAAAATTATTAAATAAATAAATAACTTAATAAAGAAAATGAAGGAAAATCTATATTGCGCTCTTCTATTCATGATAATTCAATTTCTTGACTATTTTTGTGCAATTATAACGAATGGAGGTAGATAATAGTGGACATGATTACAAATATGATAATAAAAAGGACATAATTTCACTCATCAGCCCTAAAGGCTGAGACATCCAGGAAAGTCAGGGAGAAATCTGCTCCCTCAGAAAGACAAGATGCAGTCTTAGAATCCACAGAATCTTCATCATCAGGAGGCGATATGACTGAAGATGAACTGTCACTCTTCTCAAAATTATTCAAGAAGTTGTTGAGGAGAAGAAGGCAGGGCTACTGGAAGGGTCAAGCTGAAGACTCTTCTCATAAGAAGATAGATCACTCAGAGAAACCCATGAAAAAGAAATATGGGGGCAGGTATGTTTCTTCTCAGTATAAACAAATTAAGACTAATCTTGTTTGTTATTGCTGTAACAGGCAAGGGCATGTCATTGCTGACTGCCCAACAAAAAGGAAGGATAAAAAGTCTGAAAATTGGAAGACTGGATAGCACAAGAAGTTTGAGAAAAGCCTTTTGGCCAAGAAGTAGTCCACTCTTTCAGATAGTGAGACAGATTCATCTGAATTAGAAGAGGAGAACACTCTTTTGGGATTAATGGCCATTGAGGAGGCCAGTAATAGAAGAAGAACCACACTGTCATCTAGTGATATTGAAGACTGTACAGATCAAGGGCAGATGACCCTAGCAGAAGAAGAAGATCAGGATTGTTCAAATTCTGCCAAGGTAAGACCTCTTTCTACTAGTTTTGCCTCAATATCTAAATCAGCATTAGAGAATGAGTCATGTTCACACTCTTCCAATAATAGTGAACATGGTTTAGACTCAGAAGCAGATTACAACACACTTATCGACAGATATGGGGAGTTGTTGAAGGCTTTGATTATAAACAAAGAGCTAGTTAAGGAACAAGCAAAAGAACTAGAGTCTCTGAGAATAGTACCTCTTCAGTTGGAGAGGGCCAACATTAAGTTGGACCTTCAAAAAATGAAGCTCCTAGATTTAACCAATAAAAAGATAGTTAGACTGAGACTATTGCAGAAAAATCCAAGACTTTCAAGGACCTGGAAGCAAAGCTTTTTCAGGAAAGATAGCTCCTGAAATAGTTCTCAAGACCTGCTACCTATTATTGATACATTTTCTACACCATTTAGAAGTGGTGTAGGATATACTGAGGATAATAAGATTAATAAGAAACCTAAGCCTAATGGTAAAGCCCCAATGGGTCTAGCTAAGCAACCAGCCAAGCATCTGACTTCTAACAGATGAAAGGGATCATGTGTTTCGGGACACATGAGTTCAGAGTGCACCACCAGCAAGGTAAATAAAGAGCCTTGCTGGAAAGGACAAAAATCTAATTTCTATAAGGCTCACAGACCACCACAAGGAGTGATCAATCCAAGAAGCCAAGGAATTCTTGGATATGGTCCCAGTGCGCATCATTTTAACCTGAAAGGTAAGGGTGTCAATGTTGCACCACTACCATGGAATATGAATGTAAACTCTAAGTTGCCCAGAAGTACAACTTCAAAGGTGTAGCCTAAAAGAAGATATAACAGATTTGAATGTTAGTGTTGTGGGAAGGTTGAGCATTTTGCCCTAGATTGTTGGTACAATCCAACAACACCCTCATTTAAGTCACAGAATGATCTGTTCAGAAAGCTTGATGTGGTTCAGAAAACTAAATCTAAAATGAACCAAGGCCCCAAAACAATTTGGGTGCCTAAGGTTAATTAATTCTGTGATTGCAGGTGGATCCAAGTACCACAAAAAGGCCAATATGGTACTTGGACAGTGGTCATTCCAGACACATGAATGGAACAAGAAGTCTGCTAAGAAACTGTACTTCAGTAGTTGATGGACCAAAAGTAATATTTGGAGGTTCAGAAAAAGGACCCACCAAGGGATATGGTAATATTTCTAATGGTCTAGTGACTATCACAAAAGTGGCTTATGTAGAAGGATTGAACCACAATCTGATAAACATAAGTCAGCTTTGTGATATAGGTTTTGAAATCATATTCCACAATGATAGGTGTTTGATAAGGAATACAAGAGATCAAGAGATCATCTTGTCAGGCACCAGGAGTGGCAACATTTATTGTCTAAATTTCTAAATTATAAATGAGAATTCTTATGCATGTCTAGTAGCGAGAAAGACTCTTTGTGTGTGCAATGGCATAAGAGGCTAGCTCACTTAAATTATAAAGATATGGGCAAGTTGTTTTCTGTGGACCTAGTAAGAAATGGACCCCATCTAAAATGCTCAAAAGAAGGCATATGTTCAGCATATCAAAGATGCAAACAGATAAAAGTCTCTTTTAAGAGCATTTAGTCCAAGGACACTGAGAGTTGTATGTACTTACTTCATATGGACCTATTTGGTACCATGCAAATTCTTAGTTTAGGTATGAAGTCTTACACCTATGTGATTGTAGATGATCACTCTAGATTTGCTTTGGTATTCTTTCTAAGGAGAAAGTCTGAAACTCTAGATATTCTTCCTGATTTTGTCAAACAAATTCAAAATGAAAAAAGGATATTCTGTAGTCAATTTCAGAAGTGACCATGGCATAGAATTTCAATATAAAATAACGATAAATATCTATAAAGAACTAGGGATCCTTCAGGAATTCTCCTCTCCTAGAACTCCCCAGCAAAATGGGATTGCTGAGAGGAAAAATAGAACTCCCATTGAGGCTGCTAGAACTATGTTAAGTGGCATATCTCTCCTAGAATATTTTTGGGCTGAGGCTATAAACACTGCTTGTTATGTTCAGAATAGGGCATTGATCAACAAAAGTCACAATAAGACTCCCTATGAACTAATGAAAGGCAGAAAACCAAGTCTGTCCTATTTCAAGATCTTTGGAAGTAAGTGCTATGTCTAAGATAATGTGAAGACTTATCTAACTAAGTTTTCAGAGTTGTCCTATGAAGGTATTTTTGTATGTTATAGTAATCATAGCAAGACATATAAGATCTAGAACTTGAAAAATCAAGTGGTAGAAGAATCAATTAATGTTATTTTTGATGAAAATTTTGGTTTACATAATATACTATCTAACAATTCTAGTCTAAGAGATGTTAACTCTAAGCTTGAAAAATTAAATATAGGATATTCATCTGATATAAAATTAGAGTCTAGAAACAATGTTGTAAATCCTATAGAAGACACAGTCACTGCCCATGAGGAGGAAGAGATTCATCCTCCTTAACCAGAAGAACTATGTGATGGTAGGAATCTACATATAGTTGTTAGACACCTTAAATATCATCCTATCAATCAAATAATTGGTGATGCCAGGCTAGGAGTGACTACTAGGAGTAGACATCATAATGAGATTCTATTTTCTAGCTTTCTCTCTTAGATGGAACCTAAGAAGTATGAAGAAGCCAATTCAGACCCCAACTCGATTATGAAAATACTAGAAGAGCTTAATTAATTTGAGAGATATAAGGTCTGGAGTCTAATTCTTAGACCTAGAAATCACAATGTCATAGGAACTAAGTGGATATATAGGAATAAATTAGATGAGAATAGAGTTATAGTTAAAAACAAGGCAAGACTTGTGGGTAAGGGGTATAGACAAGAGGAAGGAATATACTTTGACCAAACCTTTGCACCTGTAGCTAGGATAGAATCCATTAGACTATTTTTAGCACATGTAGCTTACAAAGGATACAAAGTCTACCAAAATGGATGTTAAATCTGCATTCCTAAATGACACATTGAAGGAAGAGGTCTATGTAGAACATCCACCAGATTTTGTACATCCTAGACTTGGAACTCATGTCTTCAGATTACATAAAGCATTGTATGGGTTAAAACAAACACCTAGAGCCTGGTATGAGACCATGTCTACCTTTCTCATAGAGAACAAGTTCTTTTTGGGGAGATAGATAAGACACTATTCCTAAGTGACATCAAAGGTTCAAGCATTCTTGTCCAGATTTATGTAGATGAGATCATTTTTTGGTACTACTAATGAGCTATTATGTAGAAAATTTACCAAGCTTATGCAAGATAAATTTGAAATGAGCAGCATGGGTGAGCTGAAATTCTTCTTAGGATTCCAAGTTAGATAATCTGAAGATGGTATATCCATCTCCCAGTTTAAGTTCACAAAGGAGTTGATTAAGAATTATGGTATGGAAAACTCTTCTACCATGAGAACCCCAATGGGTTCCTCAGTATCACTACACAAGGATGAATCTGGAAAACCAGTGGATGAATCCTTGTATAGAGGCATGATTGGATCACTCCTTTACTTGACAGCTAGTAGGCCAGATACAATATTCTCAACATGTGTCTATGCTAGGTTTCAAGCATGCCATAAAGAGTCTCATTATACAGCTTCTAAAAGAATACTAAGATATCTAAATGGAACACCCAATCTTGGGCTTTGGTATCCTAGGAATGGTGATTTTGATCTAACTGGATACACAGATGCAGATTTTGCAAGATGTAAAGAGGACAGAAAGATTACATCAGGAACTTGTCAATTTCTGGGGAGAAGACTCATCAGTTGGAGTAGCAAGAAGCAAACAAGTGTAGCTATTTCAACAGCTGAGTCTGAGTATATATTAGTTGGGAGTTGTTGTGCACAGTTATTGTGCATTCAACATCAACTCCTGTACTACAGTGTATAGCTAAGTAAATCTGTTATGTATTGTGATTCTTCTAGTGCACTCTCAATTGCAAATAATCCTGTTTCACACAATAGAACCAAACACATAGAAATCAGATATCACTTTCTTATAGAACATATTGAAAAAGGTAATATCTGTTTACATTATACTACAACTGAAAAACAAATTGCTGACATATTTACAAAACCCTTAGATGAAAATAAGTTCAATTTCTTCAAGTTTGAACTTGAAATGTTAAACATAAAGTAAATTCTATTGTTAGGGTACACAAGAATACATGATCAAAATAACCATTTTCATTGGTACCTAAAATAAAAAAAATCCCTGTTCAACTTGTATAAGTTAAGTAAAAAAGTATACCTACCTAAATAAACAAGTAAGACATTAAAAAGGTCAAATGTCATTAGTTTAAACAATTAGAAAATAAATTTGGCTAAGTCCATTAGGAAGTGTCGAGACACCAGAGAATGTGTCGAGACCCTAAGGTATGTGTCAAGAGACATTATACTTGTGTCGAATTGAGTCGACACATCTTGACAGACTAGTTTTCCCGTGTCGACACTAGGTACTTTCCTAAAACTTGAAACAATCTAAATAGAGCGCGCCTTTTCAACTTCAGCGACATCTACTATAAATAGGGTGTGAAAGTATAAGTCAACTATGCTTTCCTGAAATCTTGAGAGACTGATTCCTGAGTGTCAAGAGCTAGAACTCCTTTAGTCGACACATTTTTTTCTCAATTTCTCCACTCCAATGGATCCCAAGGCTGACGTTAACATATTTGAAGGATACAAATTTATTCGTAATGGATTCCTCTCAGCGACTAAAGAAATTAAAGAGGTAATATCCCTAATCGCAGAAGCTGGATTGGAATTCCTGCTTTCAGAGCCATCAAATATTTGGAAACAAGAAGTTCAAGAAATCTTCTCCAATGCCCATCTGGATTCTAATGTTGAGAATATTAAGTCTAAGGTAAATGTAACAAAGGTCAAGATCACAACCCGTAGGCTAGTCAAAGTATTTCACTTGTCAAAATTTAATCAAGAATATTACCTGGAATCTGGTAAGATTGCAGAAACATTGATGTGGTGTGGATTGGACCCAACCATAAAAATATGAAGCACACTGCAAGGAAAGGGATGAATATCCAAGGTAAATTTCTGTCAGAAATAATTGGTAAAGTGTTGCTCTGCACAACAGGAGCACATGACAGAATTTCTACTTCAATATTTAAAATGATGACAAGAGTTATATTCAAGGTCAAGACAAACTCGAGAGAGAGTGTTTTTGACAGAATATCAGAAAGTATTAAGAAGCCCAATGTGGGAAGAATTATAAGTCTCTATCTACTCCAAGTCATTCCTGGCAGTCTTAATCTTAAGCTTGGATCAAAGATTAACCACATGAGAAGGATGGACTTGAGGATTTTAGCAAGATGTGACCGAGTTATGACAAGAAAGGCACCAGAACTTGGAAAAAAGACAGAAAGAAGAAGAAAGGAGTAGTTGAGGAAGAATATTCTTCCAGTAATTTTGAAGCACAAGTTAGTTTCAGTTCAGATAAAAATGATGATGGAGAATAAGAGAATTCTCCAAGACCCTCTCCTGGTATTAGGGATCATATGCAGGGGGAGACAATACATGAAAGGGAACAAATTTAGGGGGAGAATGTCACTGTTCTTACTGACCTAGAAAGTGAAATGGTTAATAACACTGTGATGGAAGTTCTATAAGAACTGAATACATTTGTGGGTGAAGCTGAGGATCTTGCACAAGATGTGCAGATTTTTTAGAAAGAGAATGAGAATACAGTCTCTATGGAGACTGGGGAAGAAATTCCTATGAATAAGGAATCTGATATCCAGGGGGAGTTATAATTTATATTCCCAGAGTATCTTGATTCTAATAACTTAGCACAACAAGAGGATGAACCCAGAATGGGACTCAACTTTGATGTAGATAATATAAGGGTTGAGGGGGAGAAAGCAATTCTGACACCACACACTAACGAAGATCAAGAGGCAACGGTTGAGGTTGCCAGTTCTTCAGAATTTGATAAGCAGGAAGCTACTCTGCTCAAGAAAAGAAAATTGGAAGAAATCAGGAAAAGGAGTAGGAGATATAAGAAGACAGTTCAATCTGTAACAACACCTACTCTTGTAGATTTCAGTTCTTTATTAATTAAAAATGCAAATCATGCTAGATGAGCAAAGGAAAGACTTGGAACTATATGTTGATTAAAGCAAAAAGGACTTGTAGTTCCAGTTGGCTTAGGACATAAAATCTATAAGATTTGAAGTGAATCTACTGAAAATAAAAATGACAAATTTCTTTCAAAGAGGTGCACATGCATTAGTGTACCTTGCTAAACCACAAGAGGAAACAAAGAAAACTGAAGATGATATAGTTGTACAACAAGGCTATGTTCTTGAGAATCAAAAGAGAATGAATGAAAATATGATTGAACTGAATAATACTTCACTAGTCAAGTTGGCTGACCAGACTGTTGCTTTGGAAACCAAGATAACATCTACCTCAAAGGATATTAAAACACATCTATCTGCTCACAAAGCTTCTTTTGTTAAGGATGTGAAAGTATCTCACAGAGAGTTGGATGACCATTTACTTAATGTTAAGAATTCTTTAACCTCAGGAGTTAATTGTAACGCCCCGAAACTCAAAAGAGCGACGTGGGATGTTTTGGGCCAGTTTTGGGTTCTGGCTGCAGGCACACGGCCTGGGACACGGGCGTGTCCCAGGGCGTGTCAAGCTTGTGTCGACACTCAGCCGGGAAGTCGACATTTTGATCTCGACATTGTGTCGAGACTGGGCACACGGCCTACGACATGGGCGTGTCACAGGGCGTGTCAACCCGTGTCGACACTTAGCCCGCGAAGTCGACACTCTGCGTTCGACGAAGTGTCGAGACATGGCACACGGCCTACGACACGGGTGTGTCGCAGGGCGAGTCTACCCGTGTCGACACTCGTCCCGGGGAGTCGACATTTTGCTCGACGATGTGTCAAGACAAGGCACACGGCATAGGACACGGGCGTGTCCAAGGCCGTGTCGTCAGGTCGACGATCTTCGCTCGACGAAGTGTCGAGTGTCGAGACCGTGTACACGGCCTGGAGCCCAGGCATGTTGAGGTGACACGGGCAAGGACACGGGCGTGTCCTAGAACCCGAGCAGTGCTCGGGTTGTTTTCGGGGAAAATCGATGGGGGTACACGGCCGGCCACACGTCCGTGTCAGGTTTAACACGGGCATGTTATGTCGAACACGGGCATGTTCGATACCCGTATGTTGTTCCAGGCGAGCCGATTTTGACGGCGAATGAGGCACACGGCCCTGGACACGGGCGTGTGTCAGGCCGTGTGCGGTCCAGATTGGGCATTTCAGTCCCGAATCAAAGCCGTTCATTTCTTTAATTAATGATCCAATGGCTGGGGGTTGTTCCTGAAGGGATATACCCGGGATTGGGCCTTAGAAACCCTCACTTTTCATGAGTGGTTGTCTTTCTAAAACTTAGAGAGAGAGGAGAGCCAATGAAGGAAGAAGGAGCTAGATCTGGCCATTATAGGAGCTTCGAAGCTCCAAATCGCGAGCCGACTCTGGATCCACGGAGGCAAAGATAGTGCGGTGCTTTTCATCCGCTTACTTTTCCATGGCGCCAAAGAAGAACGCAAGGGTAACGATTCTCTTCTTGAGCATGAGTAGCTCTCCTTCTTTGCATAGGAAGCCTGCTCTCGCGAGTTTGCGGAGAGTTGGAGGCTTTCCTTCGGGTAGATATGTGAAGTCCACGTTGTTTAGAGTCCGTAAGTGAGAACGGACATAGGCATGATGTGTGAAGCCTATCCGGACATGTTGGTCTGGATCGATGTTGTTGCATTGCATAATGTCGGAGGAGACTCCGTGATATTGGTTGTTTTTCGGGTTTTCTACACAGTAGATTGCAACAGGGAGCCTTGGGGATTAACCCAAAGGTGCACCCGGAAAACTGGGTGGATGCGTGATATTACCAACTTGGAGGCCTGAGAGCCAACTTGAAGATAACCGGGTTATGTAAAATTATGAGACGAAAATGGGACTCTGGAGAAGTTTGACCCGCACAAATGGCTTAAATTGTCGTTGCGACGTGAGCACGGGTTAGATGGAACCGTACCCATTTCTATGTCGTTTGGGCTAAAGAGACCTAAAGTTACGTGGCACTTGCCGTTGGCATAGATGAGAGTCTTCGGCGGTCTATGGCTTAAACTGTCGTGACCCATGCCGGGAAGACAAATTGCTCATAGGTTTGGCCGTCAAAGTGGCGGTGGTGAGTCCGGAATGTCTATGGCTTTTATTGACGTGACATCGAGCGGTTCACCGAGAATATGCCCTGAGAGCACGGGGCGTGTGGCCGTGCGAGCCAACGTCTGTGATGAAATGGTTATATATATATTTCTCTCTTATGCTAATGAAATGCAGGGAAGGAGCATCGCCGCCCCGAGTTGGGGGCGGGATCGTTATAATTTGGTCAGCATTGCTGACCGTTGCCTTGTTTTGCCACCGTGCGGTGGTTTTTTTCTTACAGGTGCTGCTGGACCAAGCGGTCAATAGCGGGCTAAAGCCCAATTTGCGAAGCCGGCCCTCGAAGGCCTAATTGGAAGTGTTTACTGTTTTTATTCATGTATGACCGGCCTGCGTGCCGTGGTTTGTAAATCATGTAATATCAAGTGAATCGTTTTGTAAGGCCTTAAGGCTTGTACTGGTGTATGTATAACATTCCTATTTTGGTATTAGTGGACATTCGTGCTTTATTGCTGGGATCTTTATTACAACTTCTTAATCTGCTTCCGCTAGAATTCTCTGTGTAGGACGTTATGATTAGTTGGATGGTTTCCATGAGTAACCACCCGGTCTGTCTGTAGTATATGGCGTTGGGCCCCGGCCGGACCTACTGCTATATACTATGTGACGGATAGGGGGTGTTACAATTTGGTATCAGACTACTGGTTTTGGTCGGGCTTAAGATGAATTCGTGGGCGAATTCTTTTTAAGGGGTGGTGAGCACATTGTGTGCGTCATCGTTATAACAGTAAAAGAACCCATGAATGTCCACTTAGGAATGAAAATACACGTGTTTGAGGAACCTGCGTGTTCCTATAATTGCTGTTTGCAATTTTATTTGGTCTCTTAACGGTGTTTTGTACCACTTTAGGTGACCAGAAGTGGTGTTGGGCCGTCAGAACGACGAGTTTCTAAGGCTAGCAGTGCACCAGATGTTGCTCCTGCAACACGTCTATCGGCTGAGAACATACGATTGGTGGCCGAAGCGGTGTTGGCCGTGATAAATGCGCAGCCTGCAAGGAAAATGCAGCAGCCCGCTCCTGCGATTGAGCAGGAACCTCTTCAAGAGGCTGAGCCGAGGAGAGTGGAGCAAGTGGTTGTGGAACCAGTGGTGCCATGGAGGGCAACCGAGAGACAGCTTAAGCATGTTATGAGCTTTAATCCTCCTGTATTCTCGGGGTTGGGAACCCCATCTCAAGCTGAAGACTGGCTCTCCAGGGTGAAGAGAGTCATGACAGCAACGGAGACGGAGGAGTGGCAAATGACCACCATTGCTACGTTCCTTTTGGACGGTGAAGCGAGATTATGGTGGAAAGGTTTGGAGCTGCATCATTTGAGAGGTAGACAACTTACAGATGTCCCGATGGAAGAGTTCTCGGGATTGTTCTTAGCAAGATACCTCCCTTCTACTCAGAGGATTTCGATGGAGAACGAATTTCTGAAGTTGGTTCAAGGTGAGAAGAGCGTGGATGAATATCTCCATGAGTTCACTCGTTTGAGTCGATATGCTAGCTCCACCATCGCGGATGAGGAGCCCAAAACGAATCGATTCTATGAAGGCTTGAGAGATGAGTTGAGATTACTACTCTCGGGGCCGATGACGCAGGGTTTCTTAACCTTGGTCAACACTGCCCGGTCCTTGGAGAAGGACATGAAGAATGTCCAAGCAAAGAAAAGCTTGGGTGACAAGAAGTCTGACTTCAAAGTGCCGACTACTTCAAAGTCCGGCTATCGAAGATTCTTTAAGAAGCATAGGACTTCGGGTCCAGCTCCTTCTGGTGCTTCTGGGGCGACTACGAGTCGGACCCCGGGTGCATGTTTTACTTGTGGAAAGACGGGGCACTTTGTCCGCGATTGTTGGAGCGGACGTCCTAAGTCCGAGAGAAGGCCGGGAGCGACTTATGAAGAGAAGGGCAAGGCGGTGGAGTCGACCGCATCCCACTATGCTCCGGCCAAACCAAGGGTCTATAATCTTGGCCAACAGGAGGCCATCAAACAGCTGATGTGGTGACAGGTACGGTTTAATTTATAGCAAGTCAATTTCTTCAAATACTTGTTATGCACATGTTACCTTACCACTGCTTGTTTAGGATTTGTATTGATTTGTGAAAATCCGGCAAGAGCACTCTTCGATACAGGAGCTTCACACTCCTTCTTGTCCGAAGGATTTATATCACGCATCAGAGTCCCTTCTTCGATGGCGAAGGATAAGTTGGATGTGTTGTTGCCCAATGGGTGTTTGATGCGAGCGGATATGATCTGCGATGTTAAGATTCATATTGGGGATCAGGAGTTCGACCTGCAGGCGTCTTTACTTCCGTTGGTGGAGTTTGACGTTATATTTGGCATGGACTGGCTCTCGGAGCAGCAGGCCTATATTGACTGCGGTCGCAAGGAAGTCAAGCTGGGAGCAAGTCGTGAGACGACTTTTACGGGCTTAAAGGGGTCGAGCAAGACGTTGATGTCTGCTCTTCAGGTGGTGAAGGCAGTTCGTGCCGGTGCAGAACTGTTCTTTACACTAGTGGAGGTTGCAAAGCCGAAGCCCGTGTTGGATTGTATTTCAGTGGTATCGGAATACCCTGATGTGTTCCCCGCAGATCTTCCTGGAGCCCCGCCTCAGCGGGAGATAGATTTTACGATTGAGCTAGTGCCAGGTGCAAAGCCTGTGTCACGATCTCCTTATCGGCTAGCGCCTAAGGAAATGGCGGAGCTGAAAGTTCAACTGCAAGAATTGTTGGAGCAAGGGTATGTGCGCCCGAGTTCTTCGCCTTGGAGCGCACCGGTCCTCTTTGTTAAGAAGGACGGAAGTATGAGGCTATGTATTGATTATCGGGAGCTCAACAAGCTGACGGAGAAGAACAAGTACCCGATCCCCCGGATTGATGATCTTTTTGATCAGTTAGTCGGGTCGACGATGTACTCGAAGTTGGATCTCAAGGCTGGGTACTATCAGCTGCGAACAAGGGAGAGTGGTATCCCGAAGACAGCATTTAGTACGAGATACGGGCATTATGAGTTTACGGTCATGCCGTTTGGGCTGACTAATGCGCTGTCAGTGTTCATGGATTTGATGAACAGGACTTTTAGGGAGTACTTGGACCATTTTGTGATCGTCTTCATCGACGATATTTTGGTGTACTCGCAAAGTGAGGAAGATTACTTCAAGCATCTTCATTTGGTTTTGGAGACACTAAGGAGGAATCAACTGTATGTCAAGTTCTCGAAATGCGAGTTTTGGTTATCCTCAGTGGCGTTCCTCGGGCATATAGTGAGTGGAGAGGGTATTGTTGTGGATCCGGCGAAGATTGTCGCGATACGGGAGTGGCCTGAGCTTGCTACGGTAGCGGAAGTCCGGAGTTTTCTGGGGCTTGCCGGCTATTATAGGCGCTTCGTAGAGAACTTCTCGCGGATAGCTATACCTCTCACTACTTTGACGAGGAAGGAGCATAAGTTCGTTTGGACGCCGGAGTGCGCACGAGCTTTTGAGGAGTTGAAGTGTCGATTGACCACGGCGCCTGTGCTGAGTTCGCCATGTGGGACCGAAGGCTATGAGATTTATAGCGATGCTTTGGGCAGGGGTTTGGGTTGCGTGCTACTACAACACAGAAGTGTGATAGCTTATGGCTCGAGACAGCTAAAAGTGCATGAAAGGAACTATCCGGTCCATGACATGGAGTTAGCGGCCGTGATTTTTGCCTTGAAGCTGTGGAGACACTATTTGTACGGTGTGAAGATTGATATCTACATCGATCATAAGAGCCTGAAATATATGATTGATCATAAAGATCTGAATATGCGGCAGCGTAGATGGATGGAGTTCCTGGGGGACTATACATTCAAGATCCACTACGTGCCTGGTAAAGGGAATGAGGTTGCGGGCGCGTTAAGTCACCGAGCCCCAGCTCAAGCCAATTGGCTATCGGTGCATGATGAGCGGTTGGTGCGGGAGTTGGAGGTGCTGGAGATTGTTTGTGTGGATAGGCAATCAAGTGCTGAAGCAGTTCTGAATTGGACTGAAGTCCAATATGACCTGGCTGATCGGATTCAGCAGGCTTTGGATATGGATGCTCATATGAAGCATTTCATGATAGAGGCTCTGGATGGGTCAAATTCTCAATTCGTTGTGGAGCACGGATTGCTTTGGAAAGACGGTCATCTGTGTGTCCCAAGTGTGGGCGATCTGCGGGTGGAGTTGTTGTACGAGGCACACCATACCAAGTACTCGATTCACCCGGGGAGCACGAAGATGTACCACGATGTCAAGAAACTGTTTTGGTGGCCGGGTTTGAAGAAAGATGTGACGCTCTACGTAGCGAAGTGCCAAACTTGCGCCTTGGTGAAGGCGGAATGCCAAAAGCCGGGAGGATTTCTTAAGTCCTTGCATATTCCGGAGTGGAAATTTGACGACATCTCTATGGACTTTGTGCACAGTTTGCCAAGGTCGCAAAAGGGAAACGACGCCATTTGTGTGGTCGTGGGTCGGTTAACGAAGGTGTCGCATTTTATTCCGCATAGGAAAGATGATCCGGTGGAGAAGTTGGCAAAACTTTATGTGGATAACATTGTACGGCTTCACGGTGTGCCCCGCAGCATCGTGAGTGACCGAGATGGGCGGTTCACGTCCAATGATTGGAGGCTAGTGCAGCAAATGTTGGGAACAAAGTTGAAATTTAGCACAGCCTTCCATCCGCAAACGGATGGGCAGATCGAGAGGGTCAATAGAACCATGGAAGACATGCTCCGCATGTGTGTCTTGGATTTTGGAAAGCAGTGGGAAAACCACCTTTATTTGGTAGAGTTCGCATACAACAACAGCTACCAAGCGATTATTCAAATGGCGCCCTTCGAGGTCCTATATGGTAGAAAATGTCGCACGTCGTTGTCTTGGTTAGAAACGGGTGAGTCAAAGTTGTATAAGCGATTAGAAGTGGAGGATGCTACTTCTTTGGTAAGAACCATTCGGGAGAGGTTGCTTATCGCTCAGGACCGGCAAGCGAAGCACTATAATGTCAAGCACAGGAACGTGGAGTTCGCTGTGGGCGACTATGTATACTTAAATATCAAGCCGTTCAAGGGTGTCTCGCGGGTGCGGCGATTGAAAAAGCTAAGCCCGAGGTACCTTGGGCCGTTTGAGATTCTGGAGCGAGTTGGTGAAGCGGCCTATCGGTTGAAGCTTTCAGTGGAGCTTGGTGGATTACATGATGTATTCCATATTTCGGTGCTTCGGAAGGTAGTGCAAGAGCCTACGCAAGTGATCGCGGTTGATCAAGTGCCGGTGGATAGTGGGCTGACGACAAAGGTCAAGCCCGTGCGGATTGAGGACTCGGAAGTCAAGCGGCTACGCAATAAAGAGATCAGAATGGTCAAGGTCCGGTGGGACAATTGCGGTCGTGAGGAGCTCTCTTGGGAACGAGAGCAGATTATGCTTGACGAGTATCCAGAGTTGTTCTACTCAGGTACAAACTTTGGTTTTGTACATGTCTTTCCTTTATATAATTTCGTGGACGAAATTCTTTTAAAAGGGGGAGAGTTGTAACGCCCCGAAACTCAAAAGAGCGACGGGGGATGTTTTGGGCCAGTTTTGGGTTCTGGCTGCAGGCACACGGCCTGGGACACGGGCGTGTACCAGGGCATGTCAAGCTTGTTTCGACACTCAGCCGGGAAGTCGACATTTTGATCTCGACATTGTGTCGAGACTGGGCACATGGCCTGCGACACGGGCGTGTCGCAGGACGTGTCGACCCGTCTCGACACTTAGCCCGCGAAGTCGACACTCTGTGTTCGACGAAGTGTCGAGACATGGCACACGGCCTGCGACACGGGCGTGTCGCAGGGCGTGTCGACCCGTGTCGACACTCGTCCCGGGGAGTCGACATTTTGCTCGGCGATGTGTCGAGACAAGGCACACGGCCTAGGACACGGGCGTGTCCAAGGCCGTGTCGTTAGGTCGACGATCTTCGCTCGACAAAGTGTTGAGTGTCGAGACCGTGTATACGGCCTGGAGCCCAGGCGTGTTGAGGTGACACGGGCAAGGACACGGGTGTGTCCTAGAAACCGTGCAGTGCTCGGGTTGTTTTCGGGGAAAATCGATGGGGGTACACGGCCGGCCACACGGCCGTGTCAGGTGGAACACGGGCGTGTCAGGTCGAACACGGGCGTGTTCGATAACCGTGTGTTGTTCCAGTCGAGCCAATTTTGACGGCCAATGAGGCACACGGCCCTGGACACGGGCGTGTGCCAGGCCGTGTGCGGTCCAGATTGGGCATTTCAGTCCCGAATCAAAGCCGTTCATTTCTTTAATTGATGATCCAACGGCTGGGGGTTGTTCCTGAAGCGATATACCCGGGATTGGTCCTTAGAAACCCTCACTTTTCATGAGTGGTTGTCTTTCTAAAACTTAGAGAGAGAGGAGAGCCAAGGAAGGAAGAAGGAGCTAGATCTGGCCATTGGAGGATCTTCGAAGCTCCAAATCACGAGCCGACTCCGGATCCACGGAGACAAAGCTAGTGCGGTGCTTTTCATCCGCTTACGTTTCCATGGTGCCAAAGAAGAATGCAAGGGTAACAATTCTCTTCTTGAGCATGAGTAGCTCTCCTTCTTTGCATAGGAAGCCCGCACTCGCGAGTTTGTGGAGAGTTGGAGGCGTTCCTTCGGGTAGATATGTGAAGTCCCCGTTGTTTAGAGTCCGTAAGCGAGAACGGACATAGGCATGATGTGTGAAGCCTATCCAGACATGTTGGTCTAGATCGGTGTTGTTGCATTGTATAATGCCGGAGAAGACTCCGTGCTATTGGTTGTTTTTCATTTTTTCTACACGGTAGATTGCAACAGGGAGCCTTGGGGATTAACCCAAAGGTTCACCCGGAAAACTGGGAGGATGCGTGATCTTGCCAACTTGGAGGCCTGAGATCCAACTTGAACATAACCGGGTTATGTAAAATTGTGTGACGAAAATGGGACTCGGGAGAAGTTTGACCCGCGCAAATGGCTTAAATTGTCGTTGCGACGTGAGCACGGGTTAGATGGAACCGTACCCATTTCTATGTCATTCGGGCTAAAGAGACCTAAAGTTACGTGGCACTTGCCGTTGGCATAGATGAGAGTCTTCGGCGGTCTGTGGCTTAAACTATCGTGACCCATGCCGGGAAGACAAATTGCTCATAGGTTTGGCCATCAAAGTGTCGGTGGTGAGTCCAGAATGTCTATGGCTTTTATTGACGTGACATCAACCGGTTCACCGAGAATGTGCCCTGAGAGCACGGGGCGTGTGGCCGTGCGAGCCAACGTCTGTGATGAAATGGTTATATATATATTGCTCGCTTATGCTAATGAAATGCAGGGAAGGAGCATCGCCGCCCCGAGTTGGGGGAGGGATCGTTATAATTTGGTCAGCATTGCTGACCGTTGCCTTATTTTGCCACTGTGTGGTGGTTTGTTGCTTGCAGGTGCTGCTGGACCAAGCGGTCAATAGCGGGCTAAAGCCCAATTTGCGAAGCCGGCCCTCGGAGGCCTAATTGGAAGTGTTTACTGTTTTTATTCATGTATGACCGGCCTGCGTGCCGTGGTTTGTAAATCATGTAATATCAAGTGAACCGTTTTGTAAGGCCTTAAGGTTTGCACTGGTGTATGTATAACATTCCTATTTTGGTATTAGTGGACATTCGTGCTTTATTGCTGGGTTCTTTGTTACAACTTCTTAATCTGCTTCCGCTAGAATGCTCTGTGTAGGATGTTATGATTAGTTGGATGGTTTCCATGAGTAACCACCCGGTCTGTCTGTAGTATATGGCGTCGGGCCCCGGCTGGACCTACTGCTATATGCTATGCGACGGATAGGGGGTGTTACATTAATCATCTGGATGGTCAAGTAAGATTTCATAAAAATGATTTAAGAGATCATTTGGAAAGAGAAGTAATAAAGCCGGAGAAAATAATGATAAAAGCTAGCTCTGAGCATGTTGTGTGGACCTCCAACAACATCAGGGCTACTCTAGGACTTCCTCCTATTATTGATAACGATCAAAAAGCTGAGTCTGGCTGCCAATCAGTTCAGTTGGATCATATTCAACCTGCAGCAGTACAGACCATATACCCTCCTCCACCATAGTTTGAGGACATTTATAATGCAGTACAGACAATGTACAATCCTCCACCACAAGTTCAGAATGTTGTATGTTAAGAGATGGAAATGAGTAATACTGCCTTGCTTAATGAAAACGAATCTCAACTATCAAAGAAAAGGTTCAAGGAACAGGCTAATGATAGGCCAGATTTTGAATAATGGAGTCCAATATCTAGAAATATTATACTCACTGCATGGAAAGCAGTCAATACTAAAGCAACTGATAGGAAAAATGGTATATAGAGAAAGAGTGGGCTAAACACTTAAAGCAGCAGGAGGTCATCCATAAATTCAGAAATGATATGAAGGTAGGGAAGATCACAGCTAATACTGCTGAGCCCAAGAAATACTTTCCCATGCCTTATCACTATTTTGAAAGGAAGAGGCTTAAGGAGGAAAAGTTCTCTAAAGCCAAGAATGACATAGGAAAAATGATAAATGATGACAAAGTGTCTGAAGTTAAATCCAAGATACAATCAAGAAAAGGCATAGTCATCAAAGAGTCAGATCTTTCCTAAAATATTTTTGAACAACCGTAATTTTGTTTTTAAGAACTTTGTAACAAACTAAAAAGTGTAAACTGATAACAAATTGGAATGAAATGTCTATTTGAACTTGGTTATATTTGTGAGTTCATTCCTGTTCTTTACATTTTTTGTTCAGCACTTTAATATATATCTTTATCATCAATTTTGGTATCATGGTGTGTATCATTGAATTGGGTTTATGACTTCTCCAAATAGGGGGAGATTGTTGGGTACATTGGGAATTGTGTACCAGATTTGAAGAAGTCCTTTCAACTCAATGATATATACAAATTTGTATTTGATGTATGTTGAGTTTACTTGTGCAGTTTTTATGTTGAAGAAAAAAATGAACTGAGTGCAAAAGTGTCAAGACACTAGACAAGTGTCGACATCTTTGTAAAGGTAGTGCTGAGACAAGAAATCAAATTGTGTCGACACTCAGGACAAGTGTCGACACCCTTATCAAGTAGTGTCGAGATTGGAAGAAAGCTGTGTCGACACACGAGACTTGGGTCGACACCGAGAGTCAAGAAACCAGTTCTGTGGACACTCAGGACTAGTGTCGACACATTTCACACAAGTTATGTCAAGACTGGAAGCAAGTTGTGTCGACATCGTTAGTCAAGAAACCAGCTGTGTCGACAGTCAGGACTAGTGTCGACACATTTTACACAAGTTATGTTGAGACGAGAAGCTAGCAGTGTCGACACACTCGATTGTTGTCAACATCCCTATAAGAGAAGTGTTGATACCCAGGATTGGTGTCGACAGAATCTAAGTACAGAAGTGTCAACACTCAGAACCATGTCAACACGTTTATGCAGAAGCTTTCAAGACAGAAAATTCTTCTAAGTCCAGAATTCGAAGCCTGAAGTTCTGACAACCGTCAGAACTATCAGATGTCAGTTGTTGATGCATGAAAATGACACCTCCTAGTTAACGGGTTGTTCGATATCACAAGCTAGGTGATAAGATGAGGATTATGAGGTTGATGAGAAGGAAAGGAGAAAGCTTCTGAGTGCTCGAGAGTGGTGCAAATGATTGTTCAACGGTTGCGGGGATAGAGGAGAGGTTTGCTGAGAGCAGCCAGGAAGGCTGATGATCAACAGAGAAGGTTGATGATTAGCAGAGAAGCATTATGATCAGCAAAGAAGCTTGATGTTCAGCGGAGAAGCTTGATGATCAAAGGAGAAGCTTGATGATCAGCGGAGAATGTTGATGATCAGCGAAGGAGCTTGATGATCAGTAGAGAAGGTTTATGATCAGCTGAGAAGCTTGATGATCAAATGAGAAACTTGATGATCAGCGAAGAAGCTTGATGATCAGCGGAGAAGCTTGATAATCAGCAGAGAAGCTTGATGATCAGTAGAGAAGGTTGATGATCAATAGAGAAGCTTGATGATCAACAGAGAAGGTTGATGATTAGCGGAGAAGCTTGATGATCAGCGGAGAAGCTTGATGATCAGCAGAGAAGGTTGATGATAAGCGAAGAAGCTTGATGTTCAGCGGAGAAGCTTGATGATCAGTAGAGAAGGTTGATGATCTGCATAGAAGCTTGATGATCAGCGGAGAAGCTTGATGATTAGCGGAGAAGCTTGATGATCAGCGGAGAAGCTTGATGATCAGCGGAGAAGCTTGATGATCAACAGAGAAGGTTGATGATCAGCGGAGAAGCTTGATGATCAACGGAGGAGGTTGATCAGGAGCTGTCGAGCAGACAGTTACTTTGACGGTTGAGCTCTGATGGTTGAGATCGAGAGAAGAGAAGAACAGGTGGGCGCTAACAGCTGCAACAACATACTTCGTCCGCCGCGGCTTGAATGACACTCTTGTGACAGGCTTTTCCTTTAATCAAGAAACAAGATTACAGCTTGCTAATGCACCTTTACATGAGAAAGTAATAAAGGGTACAACGGGGGAAGCTGGCGGATAAGAAAGAAGTTGCCAGAGGTTAAGGAAAAGATGCTGCTAGCAGGCCGCATGGCTTGATGGCAAGCTGTGGAGGATTGGAAAACTGAGTCCGTAGGCCTTGATGATCAACTGTGGAGGACTGGAAAACTGAGTCCGCAGGTCTTGCTGGCAGCGTTAGTTTTCCTCACGTGTGCTCCTTCCCCTAAATGAGAGGTATAAGGGGCTATTTATAGGCCCGGGGAAGATCTTCTAGAAGCAGGGCCCAGTGACGTCATCATGGAGACTTGTGCGGACTCGGTAAGCAAGCTACCCGGTTGGGCAGACTGGGAGAAGGCAGGCCGCCTCCTTTGGGCTAATGAGGCATAGGGGGCGGCCTGAGGAGCAGGAGGCCACCCCTGGTGGGCGGCTGAGGCAGTAGAGGGGGCGGCCTAAGGTGCAGGGCTCCCCTTGGAGGTGGCGGCCTGAGGAGCAGGCCGCCTCTAAGGGTGGCGGCCTGAGGTCGAGGCCGCCTCTGGGTGGCAGCCTGAGGATCAGGCTACCCCTGAGGGTGGAAGCCTGAGGTCCAGGCTGCCTTTGGGTGGTAGCCTGATGAGCAGGCCGCCCCTGAGGGTGGCGGCCTGAGGTCAAGGCCGTATCTGGGTGGTGGCCTGAGGAGCAGGCTGCCCATAAGGGTGGCGGCCTGAGGTCCAGGCCACCTCTTGGTGGTGGCCTGAGGAGCAGGCCGCCCCTGAGGGTGGCGGCCCGAGGTCCAGGCCGCCTCTGGGTGGCGGCTTGAGGAGCAGGTCGCCCTTGAGGGTGGAGGTCTCCCCTGGTCGGTGGCCTGAGGCTGGAGGCTGCCCTTGGTGGGCGGCCTGCAGGACCCCCTATAGGGGAGATGTAATCTGTCTCTTCTAGCGAGCCAAAGAATGAGTCCGCCGAGCTCGCGACGGTTGAGTTGGTCTAGGGTTGACGTCGGCTGGGTGACATGGCGAACTGAAGGAATAGATTGCACAGATCGCTCCCTGTTGCTTTAGATTGCCTCCTCCAAGGAAAAATGATGCAGGGTTAGCATGCCTAACCGCATGGCCTGTGAGGGTGAGCCATGGGAACAGCTCACTGTCCTGCAGGGCACGCAGTTGCTATGTGACCTAGGCGGACAGAGAAATATGTCTGCCTTCACTTGGACTTGTCACGAACTCCAGGGAGAAACTGGAGCAGGCCGCGACTAGTAAGCTGGCTACCTTGGGAAGGATCGCCGATTTCTGGGTTAACATAATCCCCACACCTTTTTAATTTCCGAAGGGAACTTCGAAAAAGTTGGAGACCCACGAAAATCGTGATCCACCCCAAAGGAAAGGAAGGGGGCAAGGAGAGATAGAACCTGATGTCTCTCCTTAGAAGGAGTTTGCCAATTTATATCTTTTTCCTGCAAGAGAAAAGTTAATTGGCAAAGGAGGGCGTACTTCTTGTTTGTACCTGAGTTGCTCTTGCAAAGTGAAGAAAACGTGAATGCCTTTCACTGAGCTCTGCAAAACAAAGATGAGAGGAAAGCATAGAAGGGAAATAACTTGCAAATACCTGGCAAAGACTTGCAAGCACCTGTTATCCTCTGCAAAAGGAATATTGAGGAGTATGCAAGAAATAAAAATGAGTTGCAAGTACTTGAAATGGACTTACAAGCGTCTGCTAGTCTCTGCAAAAGAGTGGTCATATACAGATATGATATATATAAGAGAGGTGCAAGTATTTGGATGGGACTTGAAAACACCTGCTAATCACTGCAAAGAGACTATTGAGTAGCAGATATAATATATATAAGGGTAACCATCAAGTACCTGAAGGGGACTTGCAAATACCTGCTAATCACTGCAAGGAGAAGAGTGAGCAGCGGATATAATATACAAAAAGAGGTTGCAAGTACCTTGAAGAGGACTTGCAAGTACAAATTGTTGATCTCTGCAAAGGAAAAGTTAGAAGCAGATATGAAAGTAAAGTAAGTTGCAAGTATCTTAAGGGAACTTGCAGATATCTACAAATCTCTGCAAAAAAGGAGTTGGAAGCAGACATGATATATGAAAGAAGGTTACAAGTACCTATGAAGAAACTTGCAAGCATCTACTGACCTGTTGGATCCCTAGTTGGATTTGGGCTAGGTTCACTAAACTAGGATATTTGACCCAACATGTATAGCCAGGGTCATGATTGTGTCCTAGAGTTTAGGCCATGTCCTTAGAGTCAACATTGCGTGGACCAACCAACAAAAGACTGCAGAAGACTCCAGACTTAGAGAAATTTCAAAGGTTCAGAAATGTGAGTTCGACATTCGTCGTACTCAGCTCGATGAAAGTCATGCTCAGCTCGATGACCTCAGAGAAAATTCTCTGAGTTAAGCTCGAAAAACTTGGTTCTCAGCTCGACGATTTTTGGATGTTCTACTTCAACATTGTAAGTCCAGAAACATATCTCTAAACTCAAGTCGATGAAGTTAGATTATCAGCTCGACGATCTTAGTGCACAAAATTGGAAACTATTTATCAGAAAGTAGTTAGCTGTTCTCAGGTCGAAGATCTTGGATCTCAGGTCGACGAACAACAATTATCTGGTCGACGAACACGATTTCTCATCTCGACGAACTCTGGACTCAGGTCGACGAAATCTGTTCTTTGCTCGACAATTTCTGTGCAGATCCAGACTTGGATTTTTTCCTTCCTTCTATCCTTATTTTACTGCAGTAATTCTTGAGTAATTAATGCTTAATATTCTCTGAATATTACCGTTAGAAGCAGCATTGATTATGACATTCATCGGGATTATTACTTGTCTCTTTTCAATAGGACAGTTGGGGAAATTAATTAATGCATACATTTTATCCAGCCGTATTACATTCTCTAGGTCGTCAGCAATCAATATAGGAAGAAATTCAAAAATTCAAAGGAGAAATTCCATTGGAAATATCAAAGTGATTTTCTTCCTTCTTCTCGGCAGAGAGTGATACACAAGAGCATGATATAGCACACAGTGATAGAAAACAACACAACAACAAATACAGAGAAGACATACAACAATAACATTCAAACTCTTCTCTGTGCAGAAAAATAATCTGGTCTTCACCTTGACATTGCTGAAGAAGAAGAACATTCATCCCAAATCAAGAGTCTTCTTCATTCTTCACTCCAGGATTCTTCAAGGATAACAAATCTTCATCAGTCAAGAAGTTCCTGGATCTCTTCTGGTCAAGGCTAAAGATAGAAGACCTACTCACCATGAAGCAAAGCTCCAATCTTCCTGAACAACTCAATAATTCAGGGGGAGTTTGATAACATCAAAGATCCACTAGTCTTCTCAGTTGTATTTGAGAAAGAGAAGACACCATAAATCTCTCACCCCCTCACTGTACAAAGGGTTATTTAACTCCCTTCAAAAGTTATTCCTTGGATGCAAGTCACCTGATAAAAAGACTTGGGTTGGTTTTTGAGCACCTGATCAAAAGCTCATTGGTGGCAGTCACCTGATCAAAACCTGTTAGTGGATTCCTACCAAGGTGGTAGAAGAGTGGATTTACCCAGGTTGGGGAACCACTATAAAAATTCTTGTGTTGTCTGGTTGACCTCTTTCCTTTTTTGTTTTTGCTGTTTCTGTGCTAGTTATTTTAATTTTGTTGTGCCTGTGGTAGATTAGTTTATCTTAGGTTACTCTTTTACTTACAGCAAATTTTGTTATCAAATAGCTGCCCCACTCTGTAGATTTTATTAACAGCAAAAAGTTTTAAAGATTTAAAAGATACTCTATTCACCCCCCCCCCCCCCCTCTAGAGTATATCAGGTCTAACCCTCTTTTTCAATTGGTATCAGAGCAGTGTTTCTTTGGTTGTACAAGTAAACCCTTGATCCAAAAAATCCTGTGTTAGATCTGATCTTTTATTTCTCTTAGGATTATACTCACAGCATGACACAGAACAAGGATTATGCATGCACCAGACCTCCAGTATGCAACTTAAATAAGTTTGCCATTTGGAAGGCAAGAATAAAACTTTATATGAATTCCATTGATGAGGACATCTACAATTCTATTTTGATAGGTCCTCCTCAACCAACTGCATCTACCTCAACATCAAGCACTCATGCTGTTCCACCACCTGAGTGGATAGATGCACAGAAGAAGGTCAAGATTGCTGATGCAAAGGCCATGAATATTCTGGCTCAGACTATGTCTGATGACATTTTCCAGAAGATGCCTGAATGCACATCAACCAAGGCTATTTGGGACTCTCTCAACCACATGGTGGTTGGCTCTGCTGATGAGAGGAAAGACAAAAGATCAAATCTTATATCCTAGTATGAGAACTTCAAGAAGGATGAGTCAGAATCTGTTGCTGACATGTACAACAGACTGAGCTCAATAATCAATGAGCTGAATACTTTGGATAAGGACATCACCCTTACTGAAGTAAATGATAAAATCCTCATGTGCTTCCCAAGCTCATGGTATTCCAGGATATAGCCAATCAAGGAGGCCAGGAGCTTAAATGAGATTTCCACAGAATCTCTATTGGGAAAGCTCAAGTCTTATGAGCAACTAATAAAGTTTAAAGAAGAAGATGAACAAAAGACTCCTCCACCAACAAGAAAGGAGCACAACATAGCATTCAAGGCTACTGAAGAAACTAAAGCTTCAACAGTAAATGAAGAACTAATGAGTCTCTTTGCCAAGAGATTTTACAAAATGACAAGAAAGGACTTCAGAAGAAAATCATCCAAGCAGGATGATAAGCCAAGGTATGATAAAACTTCTACTAAAGAAGTAGTATGTTTTGGCTGCAGGAAACCTGGACACTTTATCTCAGAGTGTCCAGAAAATCAGAAGAAAGAAAGAAGAAGAGAGAAGGACTCCAGAAGACAACAAAGTAGCAGGCCTTCCTCCAGCAAATACTAAAAGAAGGAGAAGGGCTTTGTACCTGATACTTGGAGTGACAGTTACAGTGAAGAGGAAGAAGAGGCAAAGGCCAAGGAAGTATGCATCATGACCATCAATGCCTCAAGCAGTCAATCAGATGATGAAGAATCTGATAATGAAGGAGCTTCAGAATCAGAAGCTGATCATGTACTTTCATCTTTTGATTATAATTCTGATAGTTTTAAAATTGAATTTTAAACCATGTTTATTGACCTAATCAACTCTGAAAAGGAAATTAAAATACTTAGGGAAAGACTATCTAATCAAGAAAATCTGATTTCTGAAAATTCTAAGTTAAAAGTTGAATTAACTCTAGCTAATAAACAATTCATTTCTTTAAAAACAGAGCTATGTGAGGCTAAACAACTTGAGGAATCTCTCAATGGGAGAAGCCTAAAGCTGATGGACATTACAAGCACAGTCAATGCCAGACTGAATGGAAAACTGAGCTTGGGTGGATCATCAAGTTTACCCCCCATACTTAAGAAGAACATATTATCAACCCCTATTAGATTTGCTTCAGCTAAGGGTAAAGAGGTAATAAACAATAAACAAACCACAGAAGAATTGCCTAACTCAAAAAGTCAAAATAACAGAAACCAGAAAACTTTAAGTAAAAACAAAGTTCAACAGATTTCGTCGAACTTAGTTCGACGAAATGTGGCTAGTTCGTCGAACTCCGATCGACGATCTATGAACGCCAATATTAGCTATAAAAATTCATCTTACTGCGATCGACGAACTGTGTATGGTTTGTCGAGCAGAGATCGACGAACTTGGGGCACAGAAAATGAATATGTTCACTCTCTGAGCAGAGATTGATGATCTCATCCCACTTCGTCGAACTCTGGATGACGAACTTACAATTTTTCATCGAACCCAGTCAGACTTAATAAAAATCATAATTTTGACAGAAACACTAATCAATCTAGAAAACCTTTTAATCCACTTGCTGATTGGATAATTCCTCCCAGAAGATTTCACCCCTTAGGGTATAAAAGCCAACCTGAATGTTCATATATTTCTAGCTTTTCTTATGAAAAGAAACAAGGACCCAAGGTAACCTGGGTCAAGAACATCTAACTTATTTCCTTGCATGTGAAGAACTATTCTATCACTCAAAATAAGTGGTATCTGGATAGTAGGTACTCCAAGCACATGACTGGAAGCAAAGATAGCCTAATCAACTTCAAGGCAAAGCTGTGTCCAAGGGTGATCTTTGGAGATTCCAGTTTTGGACAAACTAAAGGCTATGGCGACTTCAACAGTGGAACTGTTACCTTCAGAAAAGTGGCATATATCAATGGTCTCAAACATAATCTAATATCCATAAGTCAATTATGTGATGCAGGTTATCATGTTTGCTTGACCAATTCTAAATGCATTATCTCTTCAAATAATCAAACTGTTTTAACAGGGTGTAGACAAGGAAATATATACTTAGTAAATTTTAATTCTGCTAACTCAGAAATATGTTTGTTATACTAAGTTAGTAATATCAATATCCTTTGGCATAAGAGACTTGGTCATGTCAACTTTAAGAACATATCTAAGCTATCTAGGGACAACCTTGCCAGAGAATTGTCTTCTGGCCCCTACAAGAAGGAAAGCCTATGCAAGGCTTGTCAAGAAGGCAAGAAAACTAAAAATAGCTTTAAGTCAATTAATAAGAGTGATTCACCTAAGATTTTGTACTTGCTACATATGAATCTTTTTTGACCCATTGCTGTACAAAGCTTAGGAGGGAAGTCTTACACCTTGATTATTGTAGATGACTTCTCCAGATTCTCTTAGGTTTTCTTCTTGAGAAACAAGTCAGATAACTTTAAAGTCCTTACAGATTTTCTTAAGGGCATAAGGATTGAATATTCAACTCCAGTTGCATTGATCAAAAGTGATATTGGTACAGGGTTTGAATCTCTTTCCATGCAAAGATTTTGTGAGGAGGAAGGTATTAGGCATTATTTCTCTGCTCCTAGAAGTCCTCAACAAAATGGGGTAGCATAAAGGAAAAATAGAACACTCATTAAATCTGCAGGAACATTGCTTACAGATGCACACATGCCCCTATCCTTTGGCCAGAGGCTGTGAGCACAGTAAACTATATGTTGAATAGAAGTTTGATACACAAACTAAAAGGCAAGTCCCCCTATGAATTACTCGAAGGAAAGCAACCTAAAATTGATTACTTTAGAATTTTTGGGTGTAGGTGTTTCATTTATAATAATAACAAGAAACACATTAGAAAATTTGAAGCTAAAGCTATAGAGGGAATGTTTTTGGGATATTCCCAAGTTAGCAAAGCTTATAGGGTATTCAATAAATCATCCTTAAAAATAGAAAATCTATACATATTTCTTTTGATGAAACTAACATGTACTATAAGGAGAAGGACTCTTCTACCTCAGATATTTTGCAGGTACCTCACTTGTGTGAGAAATTGGGTGAGTTGAACCTTCCACAAGAGGTTATATCACCTCCTCCTCCACAAGCTGATGAAGATAGTGAAGATGAATTTTTGGAAGTGGCTGAATCTACTCCAACAGCAGACATTATTCCACAGAAGGAATTAATTCCAAATGTTGTTGCTGAACTAACTCCACTCACTGATCTTGTCATAGTAAGGGATCACCCTAGATCTCAAGTGATTGGGGACATGTTAGTAGGTGTACATACAAGACATCAACTCAACCAAGATGTGATGCATGCCTATTTGCTCTCTCAAGTTGAGCCTCAATCCATAAAAGATGCTAAGCAAGATCACCACTGGATCATTACAATGCAAGAGGAACTCAATCAATTTGAGAGATGCAGAGTTTGGGATTCAGTTCCAAGACCCAAAGACTACCCAATCATTAGAACTAAATGGGTATATAGAAACAAGCTAGATGCCCAAGGTGTAATTGTGAGAAATAAGGCTAGGCTTGTTAATCAAGGTTATAGGCAAGAAGACAGAATAAACTATGACCAAACTTTTGCACTAGTTGCAAGGTTAGAAGAAATCAGGATCTTCCTTGCTTATGCTGGCTACAAAAAGTTTAAAGTATTTCAAATGGATGTCAAGAGTGCCTTTCTAAATGGAGTACTAAAAGAAGAGGTTTATGTTGAACAACCTCTAGGTTTTATCTCTCCAACTTATCCTTCATATGTCTTTAGATTGCATAAAGCTCTTTATGGTTTAAAGCAAGCTCCAAGAGCTTGGTATGAGACCTTAGCTAGTTTCCTGATAGAGCATAAATTTACTAGAGGCATTGTAGATAGAACATTATTCACCATGCATCATAAGTATCAAATATTGTTAATACAAATTTATGTAGATGACATTATATTTGGGTATACAGATTCCAAACTATGCAAGAGGTTTGTTGACCTCATGCATTCAAAGTTTGAAATGAGTAGCCTGGGTAAGCTCTCCTACTTCCTTGGTCTCCAAGTGAAGCAGCTCCCTGACAACATCTTCATATCCCAGACTAAGTATGCTAAACTAGTTATTAAGAAGTTTTGGATGGCTGATGCCTCAGCAAAGAAAATACCCATGACCACTAATGCTGTAATAGACTCTGATGAATATGGGAAACCTGTTGATCAAAAATTATATAGGCATTGTTAGGTCCCTACTATATCTTACAACAAGCAGAACTGACATAATGTTTGCCACATGTCTTTGTGCTAGGTTCCGAGTGAACCCCAAAGAATCTCACCTAATTTTCCTAAAAAGAATTTTGAGATATATAAAGAGTTATTCTAGTCTATGACTCTAGTATCCTATTGAGTTAGAATTTGAGTTGACTGGATTCTCAAATGATGACTTTGCTGGATGTAGGATAGACAATAAAAGTACCTCAGGGACATGCCAGTTCCTTGGTATGAGATTAGTGTCCTGGTTTTGAAAGAAATAGTCATATGTGTCTACATCAACTACTGAAGCAGAATATATTGCAGCTAACAGTTGCTGTTCCCAGATGCTGTGGATTCAAAAACAACTCCTAGACTATGGGTTCAACTTAAATAATTCAACTCTTTTATATGACAACACAAGTACTATATCCATAGCACAGAATCCAGTCCATCACAGTAGGACTAAGCATATAGACATTAGGCATCATTTTATTAGAGATTGTGTCGACAAAAATAAAATTAAACTTGTCTATATCTACACTGATTTACAAAGAGCAGATATTTTCACCAAACCCCTGGATGAAAGAAATCACTTGTTCTTTATAAACCAGCTTGGAATGATAAATGGAGAAGCTTTAATTTAATTTCTGTTTGTGGTCGACAATTTGTTGACAGTTCATCGAACGGAGATCAATGATCTGTGAACCCATCGTGAAGAGTTCGTCGAACGGAGTTCGACGATCACTTCTTAGTGAAACAGTTTTGGTCGAACGGAGATCAACTATCCCTGCTTCAATGAATTTTTTTTCGAATGGAGATCGACGATTTATTCGTCTTCTTCAAACTGAGATCAATGAACTCATTTTCTAATAAAATAATTCGTCGACCTCAGATCGAAAAATTCTTTTTTGTTTCACTGAATGGAGTTTGTCGATTCATATTCTAAAAACCGTATATCTAGGTTTTTCTTCGACCTCTGTCCCGCGCTTTCAGTTCCATTGCACTTGATCTCTTTTATTTGTTGCAGGCGAACCCATGGCGATTCCCGCAGGCAGTCTTGGAGCAATGAAGTTTGATACAGGATTTGATATAGATTTTGAGTCGTTTCTACACTCGAGTCCTATCTTCCTGGAAATTTTGCAACTGCTTGAAGATCAACAGTTAAAGAACTTGATGGCCACCAGAATAAAGATAGCCGGTGCAGAGATCAGAGAATGGGTCTACACTTCCTCCTCCCCAGATGAGAACACCATGACAGGCACAATATCGGGTAATGAAGTCTCTCTTACCCCCGCCGTCCTGACTGATATTTTTGGATTAGAAAATGGTGAAGAATAACTGGAGATTGACAGTGATGAATTTGATGAAATGCTGAATAAAATGGGTTATTCTGGAACAACACCCAACAAACTACTAAAGAAACATTTATCTACTGAATATAAGTTTCTAGCAGATGTTGTGGGCAAAGTACTACTGGGGAAACATACGGCCCATGACTACATAACTAGCATCAATTCCTGGTGATGTGTGCTGTGGTGAATAAGAAGCCTGTGAATTGGGCTAAGATTATGTTTGAGATGATCAGGAAAAAGAACACCAAGAAGGAGGTGTGCTTTGGAAGGATTCTGGGAATCTTCCTTCAGGAAAAGGCTGCTGAATCCCTGGAAACACCGACCATATTCATTAATGCCACGAAGAGGCTCACTTGTGCCCTCTTTGGCAGGTGGGAGAGGAACATCACCAAGCTATCCAAGGCTTCTTCCTCTTCCTCCAGGCCTTTTGAGAGTACTAGGGATGCTCTAGCCACTCCCCACCCTGCTGAAGACGCTCCATCTTCTCTTCCACCACCTCCAGCCATCTAGAGTCATCCCCAGATGGTACACCAACTCCCCTCACTAGTTCATACCCCAATCCATACTACAACACTAGATGGTACACCAACTCCACCACCTCCATCATCTCCAGTACCTCCATCACAAACTCATATTCACTCTCATACATCCCCTTCACAAACTCATATTCCCTCTCACACACCAACTCAATCCCCAGATGGTACACCAACTCCTCCTCAATCTCCTCTTCCATCCCACCTTCTAGACATTACAAATGAAACATTGTTCTCATCCTCTACATTCAATTTGCTCACCTCCTTGCCATCCACACATACATCTCCAGTCCATGACATTCCCAGTCACTCACCATCACCTCCTCCACCATCATCTTCCATTCACCCTTCTGTCTCCACTAAGACACCTCTTGCATTCCTGCAACTAGACCCCTCCATCATTCCACCTCTTCTAGCACTTCTCAATCCCCTCCTCAAAACCCTCATAGCAGAGGCTATTTTACCTCTTGCTTCTTCCATCTCTCTCTTGCTACTCAATCTCTGATCTATCCATCCCTCCTTCTTCAGACAGGGGCCTGGCTCCAGTACCCACTGAAAGCAGGTAGGGGGAGATACTCTGTGAAGAATTAGTAGCAGTAGTAGAAGCAGAATCAGCATCAGCAGAAGAAGCAGCAGCAGTAGAAGTAGAAGTAGCTGATGATTTGATTGATTTAATTAGTATTATTGAATCTGATATGGATTTGGATGAGACAACCACAGAGGAAAGAAAAACTGTTGGTGATTACATTATAAATCCCACAGTAGATCTTTTGAATTTGTTGAATATTTTTGATAGAGTTCATTTGAACTCTCTTCCAGAATACAGCATAAATCCATCCATGGCTGTAGTTCCCTATACCTCCCCAATAAGCCCCAAGGTTGTCATGCAACTCAAGGCTAGTTTTGCAAATACAGAGGCTCCTGTCATTCCATCTCCATCCAGAGCTGATTCCTTCATTATTGCATCCCCTCCCAGAGTCATTTCTGCTCTAACATTCATTATAGATGATAGCCCCATGCTTGATCTAGATGAGTTGATCATGGATGATATTGAAGAAGAGAATAAATAAGTTGCTGAAAGCACTATGTGTATGATTCTCCATCTCCAGCTTCAACTCTTCCTCCAGCTCCTCCCCAGGCAGAAAAACTGTTAATATCTGCAGAGGCTTTGAAAAAAATTAATGTTTTATATGATAATCCATAAGACTGCTCAGATGATGATGATGAAGAGGATTCAGATGACAGTCCCTCTACAAAGAAAAAGAAAATTTCTAAGAAAAGGAAAGCCTATCCAGCTCCTACTCCAAAACCAAACCCAACACATGATACTCCTTATTATATTCTTCAGAATATCACTCCATACAAGGGCATTCCAGCTTGGATGTGGTTGTCCAAGAATCAGCAGAAAGAAAGGAAGAAAAGTAGGAAGTATTGTCCTCCTTCACAGAGATACAGGAAAGACCCTCCTCCTCCTCCACCTACTACTGGTGCTTCAGGCTCTTCATCTCAGAGGACTACCCAATATCAAACCTATCAGAGACAGCAGGTTAGATCTTCTTTTTCTAGAAGCAGCCTGCACATGTACTACTCTTCAGGCAGGCAACAACATCAACATAAACAACAACATCTACAACAAACTACTGAACATCAAAAGGCTGAAAGTCCAAAGAGGCCTGCATCCCCTCCTATTCCATTTGAGGACCCAGAAACAGCTACTACTGCAAGGATGGACAGGTTCCAAGAATTGGTTGGCATATCTATGATCAACAAAGCCAAAGCTGAAGGAAAGGATGCCTCTCAATACTCAATAATGTCCAAATACAGGAAGGAGGAACTAAACAGGTTTGCAAAAGCTAAAAAATTCTTTAATATAGATGACTATATGAAATTACATCCAGAAGCTGTGGTGCCAAGGGCTACTTCCCTAAATTTTATTGGAGCATCTGATATGACCATGAAAAAAACTCAAGCAGCCAATCCAAACAGGGAAATCAATTTTACTCAGTCTAGTGATAAAGCTAAAGAGGTTAAGCAAAAGGAGCCAAAGTAGAAGAAATGAAATTTTAACTGTTTAGTCTTTTTGTTGTCTTAAAACTTTTTATTTTTTTCCAGATACAAAACTCACTATATATATATATATATATCTGCTGCATATTTTAAAGTTTCCTGATAGATATATTTTTCTTGCTTTGTAAATATTTTGTGTCTGTAATTAGTGACCTCACCCAAATAGGGGGAGATTGTTGGATCCCTAGTTGGATTTGGGCTAGGTTCACTAAACTATGATATTTGACCCAACATGTATAGCCAGGGTCATGATTGTGTCCTAGAGTTTAGGCCATGTCCTTAGAGTCAACATTGCATGGACCATCCAACAACAGACTGCAGAAGACTCCATGCTTAGAGAAATTTCAAAGGTTCAGAAATGTGAGTTCGACATTTGTCGAACTCAGCTCGACAAAAGTCGTGCTCAGCTCTATGAACTCAGAGAAAATTCTGTGAGTTAAGCTCGACGAACTTGGTTCTCAGCTCGATAATTTATGGATGTTCTACTTCAACATTCTAAGTCCAAAAACATATCTTTGAACTATAGTCGACGAAGTTAGATTATCAGCTCGACGATCTTAGTGTACAGAATTGGCAAGTGTTTATCAGAAAGAAGTTAGCTGTTCTCAGGTCGACGATCTTGGATCTCAGGTCGACGAACAACAATTATCTGGTCGACGAACATGATTTCTCAGGTCGACGAACTTTGGACTCAGGTCGACGAAATCTGTTCTTTGCTCGATGATTTCTATGCAGATCCAGACTTGGATTTTTCCCTTCCTTCCGTCCTTATTTTACTACAGTAATTCCTATGTAATTAATGCTTAATATTCTCTGAATATTACTGTTAGAAGCATCATTGATTATGACATTCATCAGGATTATTATTTGCCACTTTTTAATAGGACAGTTGGGGAAATCAATTAATGCAGACATTCTATCCAGCCGTATTACATTCTCTAGGTCGTCAGCAATCAATGTAGGAAGGAATTCAAAAATTCAAAGGAGAAATTCCATTGGAAATAGAAAAGTGATTTTATTCCTTCTTCTCGGTAGAGAGTGATACATAAGACCAAGATACAACATACAGTGATAGTGAACAACACAGTAACAGATACAAAGAATACACACAACAACAACATTAAAACTCTTCTTTGTGCAAAAAAATAATTTGGTCTTCACCTTGACATTGCTGAAGAAGAAGAAGAACATTCATCCCAAATCAAGAGTCTTCTTCATTCTTCACTCCAGGATTCTTCAAGGACAACAAATCTTCATCAGTCAAGAAGTTCCTGGATCTCTTCTAGTCAAGGCTAAACATAGAAGACCTACTCACCCTGAAGCAAAGCTCCAATCTTCCTGAACAACTCAATAATTCTGAGGGAGCTTTGATAACATCAAAGATCCACTAGTCTTCTCAGTTGTATTTGAGAAAGAGAAGACACCATAACTCTCTCACCCCCTCACTGTACAAAGGATTCTTTAACTCCCTTCAAATGTTATTACTTGGTTGCAAGTCACCCGATCGAAAGACTTGGGTTAGTTTTTGAGCACCTGATCAAAAGCTCATTGGTGGTAGTCACCTGATCAAAACATGTTAGTGGATTCCTACCAGGATGGTAGAAGAGTGGATGTACCCAGGTTGGGGAACCGCTATAAAAATTGTTGTGTTGTTTGGTTGCTCTATTTCCTTTTTGTTTTTGCTGTGCTTGTGCTAGTTAGTTTAATTTTGCTGTGCCTGTGGTAGATTAGTTTATCTTAGGTTACTCTTTTACTTACAGCAAATTTTGGTATCAAATAATTGCCCCACTTTGTAGATTTTATTAACAACAAAAAGTTTTAAAGATTTAAAAGATACTCTATTCACCCCCCCCCCCCCCCCTTTAGAGTATATCAGGTCTAACCCTCTTTTTCATGACCTCTGAAAGAAAAGAGTTAGAAGAAGATATAATGTAAAAACTAAAACGCAAGTACCTGAGTGAGACTTGCAGGTGCCTGCTAATCACTGCAAAGAGAAGAGTGAGCAGTAGACATATTACAATTAACCAAACTGCAAGTAGCTGAGTGAAACTTGTAAGTGCCTGTTAATCACTGCAAAGAGAAGAGTGAGCCGCAAACATAATATAATGAACTATGCTGCAAGTACCTGGATGAGGCTTGTAGGTGCTAACTGTTGATAAGATGAATATGATCATATAGCAGAGGAAATGTCTGACGAACTCTCATGATAATTGAATAAAGATCAGACCAGAATAGTGATCTTGCTAGATTAGAGACGTCTTTAACATGAAGTCCAGATCAATAAGTCGCGTTGACCGTTAATATGATAGGATGGATATGATTGGTTTAGCAGAGAAGAAGCTTGATGAATTCTACCAATCTGGATAGAGATTAGACCGCGACGGTAATCTTTTATTAAGATAGATATGATCTTCAATATGAAGTCCAGGTTAACAAGATGAAACCATGTTAGCTAGATCTCAATACCGTGGCTAGATGATCAGGGAGAATCATATTCCTTGATCAATGATTAATGCCATTAACACTTGATAAGAGTAATGAAAGAGCTTGTAAGTCATCATATGATAGAGCTTTGAGCAAGCAATGAATATAAGATGAGAATAAGCAGAAATGATTGTTTGATAATCCTTTTGCGAGGTCGGATTTATCCTGTTCACCTGTGAAAAAGGCAGTTTATAACAAAGAGGTCTATACTCAGAGATGACCAAGAAATACCATTGCAAGTATAGTCCTACTTGGAGCAGACTAGCTATACTACCTTGACATAGAACAAAAGGGAGACATGCACAAAATCCTAAGAAGGGAATGGCAGATGCACTGCTCTCTTGCCTTGGGTACAACATCACTGATCAATGAGACTAGTTGCACCAAGTGGCCTAAAGTATTGCTTGTCTGTGGAAAGATCAGCGGAGTTGTGGATCCCACAAAATCACGGATTGAGACTACCATAGAGAGTTCGACCATCACAGTCATGAGATGATCGAAGAGATAAGGCTACGCTTGATCGCCATTGCTTGTCAAGCAAAGATCATCGTAACTGTAATGTACCCTTAACGAAGCGCAACAGAGCTAACACATGGGGCCTCCCTGGCGCACACTTTGTGTTAGATGCCGGCTAGGAACCGAAGTCTGAAGTCCACCATGGAAGATTGAATGGCTCCCACTGCACATACGTAAACACTCCACACAGTATGTGGTCGACGCGGTCGTGCAAGAGAACAATCTACGGAGGGAACAATAAGACTTGGCGATATCTCAGTGGTTTAGCGATCTCTTTGGCAAAGAGAAAATAGAGAAAGAAGAAATCCAAAAAGGGAAATGTGTCAGTACAGGATCCCTGATGTAAATATTACTGAAATTAAAGAAGGAACACTTAAAAGTGTTTCGAGATGCAAATGTTCAAAGAGTAAGAGTAGAGATAACCCGTCATGGTTGTGAAAAAGCTTTGAATAACTATGAAGTCCTTTGTCAGCTTAGAATAGTCTTCCAAGCATGCCCTCGTCATCGGCATTGAAGCATTCAACAGCATTATTAACAACAAGGAGAGGGTGTTCTTCTACTAGGCTCACACCTCTTGAGCAACAAGGAATGTTTGCAACTTCTTTGCCCTTTGAGGTTGCTGGATCAGGGCGATCATTTTTGGGAAGCAGATCACGCATCTTACCCCACCGCAGCATCTTTTGCACTAGTTGGCAGAGTGCTTGGCAGTTCTCAGTCAAGTGGCATGGCTCTTTATGGAATTCGCAATATGGATCTGAGTCATTAGATCTTTGATCAGTTGGTCGATAAGGCCTTTTGTAGTTAGCCCTATCCTTCATGACTTGGCTTACTTGTTGCATGGCCTCTTGGAGTTGACACTCTTGCAAGTCATCATCCTGCTGTTGATGAACTACAGTTGTTTGTGAAAATGGAGCTGGTAGTAGCAGCGATTGATCTCGAGGACGATTACGGCTCGGGAAGGAGTATCGATGACGTTGAAATCTTCTTTCCCTCCTTGAGTAAGTTGGGAAATCTTTGCAAGGAGATCTCGGAGGTTGCTTATGAGAAGGATCTTTCTCTGATATAAGCCTGGAGACGAAGCCTGGGTTGCTCTTTTCACCTCAGATGTATGAGTTGGCTAAGGCAATCAACTCTTGATATGTTCTTGGTGCTCGAACATTGGCTTCAAACTTGAGCGGCCCTTCACGAAGACTGTGGATAAGAGCCACTCTGTACATTTCTTGACCAACAATCTCAATGTCCAAGATTTCTCTCTAGAATCGATCAACGAACTGAGACCAAGTCTCGTTCTCACATTGCTTGATCTCAAAGAGGGCTTCTGGACCGCAATTTCTCTTAGTTGAAGTAGAAAATCTGAGCAAGAACTCCCTTCACAGATCAACAAAGGAAGTGATGGACTTAGGGCGAAGATCATAGAACCACTTGTCCATCAAAGGTTGTTACAAGGAGCTTGCATTTGGTAGCATCTAAAAGAGTCTTGAGAGCTACGGCTGATTCGAAATCTTGAAGGTGCTTCATTGGATTAGTCTCTCCAGTGTAGATTGGTAACTGGGGCTCTTTGAAATTAGTAGGAGTAGGTTCATGATGAACATTCTCTATAAATGGAGAAGGCTCTTCCTGCTCTCCTACTACATAAGGATAAAAGGGAGCATAAGCTGCAGCTACAAAAGGAGGAGGAGGATAGAAAGGAAAAGCTGCTACAGGAGGAGCAATGGCAGGAGCTGATGGGTAAGGATGACTTCCCTGAAAGTTGAGAAATCTTGCAGGACTTCCCCGGGCTACTTCCCAGAAGAAGTTTTGACGAGCTGCAAACTCTTCATCTTGAGGTCAAAAGGGCTGCAGGCCCTTGCGAAAAGGTTGTTGTGTAAGGAGGATAGACCGGTGGGCAAGCTAGAGGATAAGCTTGTTGATTCTCCAATGTTGGTGTTGGATTGACTGGAGCAGCTGGAGCTGCTGCATGTTGCGTCTCTAATCGCTGCGTGATCATAACAAGCATTTGGTTGATTACTTGAAATTGCTGAGCATTTTCACGGCTCGATTGCTCGAACGTTGTGGATACAATACCCAACAGCCTCCCAGAGAGGATCATCACTGGGACTTGATCGAGCAAGGTTCTCGGCTGAACGAAGATCTGACATGGCTAACTGTCGTTGTTCACCATCTGTTCGAATCTGAAGGTTGCGTGTTAACTATTGATGCGCGAAAACGACACCGCCTAGTTAACGGGTTGTTCGATCTCACAAGCTAGGTGATAAGGTGAGGATGTTGATGGTTGCGGGGATGGAGAGGAGGAAGCTTCTGAGTGCTTGAGAGTGGAGCAAGTGCTTGTTCAAGAGTTACAGGGATAGAGGAGAGGTTTGCTGAGAGCAGCCTGGAAGGCTGATGATCAGCAGAGAAGGTTGATGATCAGCAGAGAAGCTTGATGATCAGCGGAAAAGATTAATGATCAGCAGAGAAGCTTGATGATCAGCGGAGAAGCTTGATGATCAGCGGAGGAGCTTGATGATCAGCAGAGAAGGTTGATGATCAGCAGAGAAGGTTGATGATCAGCGATGAAGCATGATGATCAGCGGAGAAGCTTGATGATCAGAAAAGAAGCTTGATGATCAGCGGAGAAGCTTGATGATCAGCAGAGAAGGTTGATGATCAACGGAGAATCTTGATGATCAACGAAGAAGGTTGATGATCAGCGGAGAA
Organism: Platanthera guangdongensis; assembly: GCA_039583875.1. Taxonomy (NCBI): domain Eukaryota; kingdom Viridiplantae; phylum Streptophyta; class Magnoliopsida; order Asparagales; family Orchidaceae; genus Platanthera; species Platanthera guangdongensis. Next base: position 149,799,954 of record CM077166.1, read on the forward strand.
GCTTGATGATTAGCGGAGAAGCTTGATGATCAGCAGAGAAGGTTGATGATCAGCGGAGAAGCTTGATGATCAGCGGAGAAGCTTGATGATCAACAGAGAAGGTTGATGATCAGCGGAGAAGCTTAATGATCGAAGGAGAAGGCTGATGATCAGCGAAGAAGCTTGATGATCAACGAAAAAGCTTGATGATCAGCAGAGAAGCTTGATGATCAGCGAAGAAGCTTGATGATCAGTAGAGAAGCTTGATGATCAGCAGAGAAGGTTGATGATGATCAGCAGAGAAGCTTGATGATCAACAGAGGAGGTTGATTAAGAGCTGTCGAGCAGATGGTTACTTTGACGGTTGAGCTTGATGGTTGAGACCGAGAGAAGAGAAGAACATGGGGGCCGCTAACAACGACAATAATAGACTTCGCCCGTCGCGGCTTGAATGCCACTCTTGCGACGGGCTTTTCCTTTAATCAACAAACAAGATTACATCTTGCTAATGCACCTTTACATGAGAAAGCAATAAAGGGTACAAAGGGGGAAGCTGGCGGCTAAGAAAGAAGTTGCCAGAGTATAAGCAAAAGAGGCTGCTAGCAGGCCGCACGACTTGATTGCAAGTTGTGGAGGTCTGGAAAACTGAGTCCACATGCCTTGATGATCAACTGTGGAGGACTGGAAAATTGAGTCCGCAGGTATTGCTGGCAGCAACATTTTTCCCCCCGCACGCTCCTTCCCCTAAATGAGAGTTACAAGGGGCTATTTATAGGCCTGGGGAAGTTCTTCTAGAAGCGGGGCCCAGTGACATCATCATGGAGACTTGTGTGTACTCGGCGAGCAAGATGTTCGGCTGTGCGCACTGGGAGAAGGCACGCCGCCTCCTTTGGGCTACTGAGGCATAGGGGGCGGCCTGAGGAGCATGAGGCTGCCCCTGGTGGGTGGCTGAGGTAGCAGAGGGGGAGGCCTGAGGAGCAGGACTCCCCTTGGAGGTGGAGGCCTGAGGAGCAGGCCGCCCCTAAGGGTGGTGGCCTTAGGTCCAGGCTGCCTCTGGGTGGCGGCCTGAGGAGCAGGCCGCCCCTGAGGGTGGCGGCCTGAGGTCCAGGCCACCTCTAGGTGGCGGCCTGAGGAGCAAGCCGCCCCTGGTGGGTGGCCTGAGGCTAGAGGCCGCCCCTGGTGGGCGGCCTGAGGCTGAAGGCGCCCTTGGTGGGAGGCCTGAGGCTGGAGGCCTACCCTGGTTGGTGGCCTCAGGCAGCAGGCCCCCCTATAGGGGAGATGGAATCCATCTCTTTTGGCGAGCCGGAGAGTGAGTCCGCCGAGCCCGCGACGGTTGAGTTGGTCTAAGGTTGACGCCGGCTGGGCGACCTGGCGGACTGAAGGAATAGATTGCACAAATCGCCCGCTGTTGCTTTAGATTGCCTCCTGCAAGGAAAAATGATGTGCAGTTAGCATGCCTAACCGCGGGGCCTGCGAGGGTGAGCCATAGGAACAGCCCGCCATCCTGCAGGGCACGCGGTTGCTATGTGACCTAGGCGGACAGAGAAATCTGTCCTCCTACACTTGGACTTATCGCGAACTCCAGGGAGAAACTGGAGCAGGCCGCGACTAGCGAGCTAGCTACCTTTAGAAGGATCGCTGATTTTTGGGTTAACATCAGTGAATTAACTAAGGCAACCGGTCACTCTTTTCAAAGCTTATATAAGGAGACCAACACAACATAAATAAAGCGATAATTCTTATTCTTCTCATCACGTCAGTCAGAATAATTCAATTGAATTTTGAAGGTGGAGAGAAGGCATATTGTGGATCAACTTCAATCTTCCCTAGCTAGATTCAATCGTGCCTTCTCCTTCAAGAAGCTTTGAAAAAGCTAAGAAGGGTTGGACCTTTTTCTTCATAGCTAAGAATAAGGGATAAGATTTCACATCAAGATTTGATCAAGAAGAAGTCACCAGTCTCTTTCTTCTTGTGTGACATTTCAAAGCTCAAATTCTTTCTGTTATAATAATTTTGTAAGATCTATCAGTAGATCTGAGTTGTAGGAGATTTATTTCTCTGAGCTGTAAGCCTAAATTATAAAGGCTAAGGTAGGGCTGTGAGCCTGAGGTAGGAGAAGGGGATATTTCTCTGAGTTGTAGGAACTGGAGGTTCTGAGGTTGTAGAGCATGGGTTTGCTTGAGGATTAAGAGTGGAGGTGCACTCTGAGGTAGGGTTCTTGAAGAGGAACCTGAGTTGTAGGATTTTGAGGATCCGAGTTAGGACATTGCTTTGTATGAGTTGTAGGAGCCAGCTAGGCTATAAGGTGTAAGATCTGAGGATCTGAGGAAAAGTAAGAAGAAGTTTGGCCGAATCTAGTTTATTGCTAGATAGGTGAAGTGGGAAAGTGGATGTACCCACAAATTGGGGAACCACTATAAAACTACTGTGTGTTGTGCAGTGATTTGTGCTATGATTGGTAATTTAGATTTGTGCTGTAATTAGTAGATCAACTATGTTCTTGAATGTTGTGGTTGTGTTAATAAACACCCTAAGAAATTTCTTTGACTTAAATAGCCAAGATTTAAATTGGACCTATTCACCCCCATATAGGTCACTCTCAATCCTAAACAAACATTTTACACAAGGGAATTGGATTGAAGCTCATGATAAGCGGTTCGTGCGGGAATTTGAGTCCCTTGGCATTGATTGTGTAGGGAGAGGCAAGACTAACATGTCTCGGTTGAACTGGATAGAGTTACAGAACGACTTATCTGATCGTATCTACGAAGCGACAAGTGTGGATGCAGAGTTCCAGCCATTTATGGCAGAAGCTCAAAATGGCGAGAGTAGTACCTCAGAGATGGTTGATGGGATCCTAAAGAGGAATGGAAGGGTATGTATACTGCAGTTCGACAAGCTCTGTGAGGAGTTGATGTTTGAGGCTCACTTTACGAAGTACTCCATTCACCCGGGCAGTACGAAGATGTACATGGATATGAGGAAATCCTTTTGGTGGCCTGGGATGAAGCGAGATATAGCTTTGTATGTAGGTTGGTGCCAAACCTGTGCATTAGTGAAGGCTGAGTGTCAAAAGCCGGGCGGTTTTTGAAGCCCCTTCCCATCCCTGAGTAGAAATTTGAAGACATCTCCATGGATTTTGTGCATGTTTTACCTCGGTCGTAGTATGGTAATGATTCGATTTGGGTGGTTGTGGATCGTTTGACCAAAGTGGCCCACTTCATTCCGAATTAGAAGGAGGACAGCGTAGAGAAGCTGGTGGAATTTTATGTTCAAAACATTATGCGATTACATGTGATTCTAAAGAGCATTGCTAGTGATCGTGATAAACGGTTTATGTCAAAGGACTAGTGACTAGTGCAGAAGAGTCTGGGCGCCAAGCTCAAGTTTAGTACAACATTCCATCCTCAGACCAATGTCCAAACGGAGAGGACAAATCATACATTCGAAGATATGTTGAGAATGTGTGTCCTTGACTTTGGGAAGAAGTGGGAAGACAACCTTTTCATGGTGGAGTTTTCCTACAACAATAGTTTCGAGGCAAGTATCAAGATACCATCATACGAGGCTGTCTATGGAAGGCGGTGTTAAACACCGATGTCTTGGATAGAGGCAGGAGACACTAAATTTTTGGGAAAGGACGTGGTGGCCGATGCTTATGAGTTGGTGAGAACAATTCAGGAGTGCATGAGAGTTGCTCGGGATCGGCAATCGAAGTAGTTCAATGCACGTCATAGAAACATGGAGTTCACGGTAGGAGACTGGGTCTATATAAAGATCAAGATGTTCAAAGGCATTTTGCGGATTCGCTAACTCAAGAAGTTGAGCCTGAGGTTTCTAGGATCGTTCGAAGTTATGGAACGCATCGGAGAAGCAGCCTACAGATTGGCACTGTCCACAGAGCTGAGTAGATTACACGATGTTTTTCATGTCTTGGTTTTAAGGAAAGCCTTGGTAAAGGCAAGTGTGGTGGTCGAGTCGGCCGCTGTGCTGGTAGAAGAGAAATTGAGGATGAGAGTACGCCCGGTTGGCATGGAGGACTCAGAAGATCAGCAGTTGCATAATAAAGAGGTTAAGCTCGTGAGAGTGTGATGGGATAACTGCGGGCGAGACTAGTTCTCCTGGGAGTGCGATCAAGCAATGTGGGAAGAATTCCCAAACTTTTTATATCAGGTACGCTTGGTGTTTGAGTGCATGCTAAATTTTGAGGATGAAATTCTTTTATGGGGGGAGGAGTTGTAACACCCCCGTTTTTTAGAACTTGAGGCTTAGGGAGCTACCACGCGGCGGTAAGCAGCTATCACCCGACGGTAGCCTTCTTTTGTCGAGAGCATCAAGAGCGTCGAGTGGTAGCTCATGGCGTTAGTTAGCTACCGCTCGGCGATAGCCCTTTTCGTCGAGACTAAAAGCATTGAGTCGAAGGCGTTGAGAGGTTACCGCACGATGATATCACTAACACTAGTGGTAGCAGGGCGTTCTGTAGAGGTACACAGCTCTGTGAGCTACCGTGGCATGGTAGGTAGCTACTGCCCGGCGGTAGCAGGCAAAGGCAGTTTCGTACATGGTGAGATTAGGCCATCTGATCTTCCTAGAAATCGCTCCTATGGCCCAAAATCGTCCGTCCTTGACCACTAAGTAGGGCTGAGGGGTTCATCTTCCTCATTTGTTCTCATCCTTTAGGATTTTGAGGGATAGGTTGGAGGAGGGAGAAGGAGAGTATCTTACGCCATTGACGAATCTTCGGAGCTCCGTTCGTCGATTCGAGGCCAGATCTGTGGAGAGGACTTGAAGGACCACACTTTCATCCAAGTAAACCAAGATCTCCTTGGCTAGGAAGAGGAGTCATAAAGTAACGACATTTCTCCTCTCATTTTTTAAGATGCGTGCATGGCATCCATTTTCGTTTTGCTTTCTTTCAAGCATTTAGGCATCGAATCTCTCAAATGAGATGGGTACGAGTTCTCATGGTTGAAGAGGATCCACCGATTTGTTTGTGTCCAACCCTAACATAATATTGCACTAGAGATCCGCTCCGTCAGTGGATTAGGCATTATGGGTGAAGTCGAAATCGCGACCATTTTTTCGATGCAGTGAGGTTACTTGACGAGCACTTAGGATTTGTTAGAAATCCGAATGCGACGAAGATGTCGTTTATGATGTTTTCCCTCTTTTTTGTATGAGAACGAATGGTGATTTAGGGTGGAATTGATAATGCTGATTGTGAAGGCGTGACTTGGTTTCTATGGTCGGCTGGCTAGCCCATGACTTTGCAAGTCATGTGTCAAGAGTGTCCCGTCGAGACAAGTCCCATTCTGTGAAACTGACGAGAACGTCAAGCTTTGGACAAGCCCCGGTGATAAAGCTCACGAGTTGGCGGGGTCAAGAAAGGGTTCTTATCATCGTTTTGTTTGTGTGATGGAACTGACATGTGAGTCAGAGCTTGCATGCAAGCTCGAGTTTGAGACCCATGAGCGGGTAGGGCCTAAGCAAGAGTTCCGTGTTGCGTCTTGATTGACATTAGGGAAAATTAGAAGTACCCGTATGGGTGATTGTGGAATGCTATGCATGATGATTTGCTAGATTCATTCGCGCTATAGGGTGCCTTGGGTGAAACCCAGGTTTGCATACATGCTTCATGTTACGCCCCTTTATTAAATGCTCAACCTAGAAATGTGTTTGATGTATGTGACATCCAAACCTTATACTTTTATGTTTATGTACTTTTACATATGAAGTGCTGACCTATAGGGTGATGTAGTGCCCAGGTTCAGCTAGGGATGGCCGGGAGGAGATGTGTTGGTTACATAGTTGAGGTCAGTCTTTGTTGAGCAATGTTACAAAAAATTTTACAGGGCACGGATCGCACGCTGGAGCAAGATCTCAGGCCAAAAAGGCCTAAGCCCCATGAAGTGCTCTCTTTTCTATTAGTTTGTGAAGTGTTGAATGTTTTGTTCCGTGTACTGTAATCTAGCTTGCACACTGAGGTAGCCTAGGAGTGCTAAGGCGCTTTGTTTATTGTTAATACAATTTTTGGCATTTGACTGTTGTAAGACCGTAAGGCCATGTTGGAATACTATGGATGTGGATAACTTCTGCGCTGGTTGTGTGTTTTCGCTGTCTGTATATCTGTGTTTTGAGATGCATAGTTCTTTATATCACTTTTTAATGCTAAAGTTATGACATCTATATATTGTGGGGCCCCGGCCGGACCCATATTATATGGTCATTACAGGGGATGTGTTATATGGGGCATGGTATGAAACCCTTTCTAGCTTTCCCATTAAGAATAAATTCTCAAGGGAGAAGATAGACAAGACATTATTCCTAATGAAAGTCAAGGGTAAGATAATCACAGTCCAAATTTATGTAGATGACATAATTTTTGGCTCTACTATTGATGACCTTTGCAAGAAGTTTGCTAAACTCATGCAATGGCAGTTCGAAATGAGAAGTATGGGTGAACTCAAGTACTTCTTAGGCCCCCAAGTTAGATAGTCAGAGGATGGATTATTCATCTCTCAGTCTAAGTTCACCAAGGAGTTAATTAAAAAGTTTAGAATGGAGAGTGCCTCCATCATGAAAACTCATATAGGTCAAGTATGTCAATTGACAAGGATAAGACTGTGAAACCATTTGATGAAACTATGTATAGAGGCATAATTTGATCGCTCCTCTTTTTAATCGTTACTAAGCCAGACATTATATATATTACATGTGTTTGTGCTAGATACCAGGCCTACCCTAAAGAGTCTCATTATTTTGTTGCCAAAAGAATTTTGAGATATCTCAAGGGCACACCTAATCTTGGTTTGTGGTATCCTAGGAATAATGATTTTGAACTAATAGGGTATTCAGATGCAGATTTTGCAAGTTGTAAAGAAGACAGAAAAAGCACATCAAATATCTGTCAGCTTTTAGGAAGAAGACTAGTGTTTTGGAGCAGCAAAAATAAGATTAGTGTGGCCATATCCACTGTAGAATCAGAGTACATATCAGCTGGGAGTTGCTGTGCACAACTACCATGGGTTCAACATTAACTCTAAGATTTTAATCTATAGCTAAGTAAAACCCCTATATTCTGTGATTCATCTAGTGCAATTTCAATAGCTAAGAATCCTATTTCACATAATAGGACCAAGCATATTAAAATTAGGTATCATTTCATTATAGATCATATTGAGAATGCAAATATCGGCCTTGAGTTTGTCCCGACAGACAAACAAGTGGCTGACATCTTTACTAAACCTCTTGATGAAGCAAAGTTCAACACCTTCAAATTTGAATTGGGTATGCTGAACTTGAAGCAGCACTAAAATAGTAATACATTTCTATTACATGTATGTGTGCATTTGGAGGTTAACCTTTTTCAAGTAAACAAGGAATAAAAAGATTAACTGTTCCGGCATTGAGAGCGTTAAGTTAACTCCGGGCGTCGAGTGCGTTAAGTCAACTCATGGCGTTGACAACGTCGGGTGCACCCAACACCTACATTCTGACGCGTCAAAATACAACAAATTCATGGGATTAATCACCGCCGCTCATTATCTCGTGTAAATCACATTAGGTATGTGCATTTCCACATCCTCGAACAGGGTAATTATAAATAAAAAGGTGTGTATAAGATAATACACACTATTCCTTAGCCTTTTGTGGCTCTCTGCATTCACACCCTCATATTCTAGAGACGAACTCGCAGTCTCTCCAGGGACTCACTGATTTAATGTCACCAAAAGATATTGATTTCCTATTTGAGGGTTCTGAACTTGTGAGAAATGGATTCAAAGACGCACTTTAGGAAGTATAGCAAGTCATTTATCTTCTAAATGTCGCAGACCTAGAGGTTGTTCTGTCAAAAGCATGCTCCATCTAGAAAAAAGAAGTGTTAGACATTAGGTTCCTTAATGAATTTGCCCCTGCTTGATCTTTTTATTGCCTTCTCCTCGGCTTCTTTCTTCTTTTGCCACTGCCGCTCAAAGTAGTTGTATGGTTTTGGAAAGTATCTGCTAAGCTCTGGAGCATCTGACTGAAGAGTACCATCTCTCTTATCTCTTCTGAATTTTCTCCTCACTTCTTCTTGCCTTTCAAACTTGGCCCATTTAATAGAGCTTATGAGTTTGTCCCTATCAGTCTTGTTCTCTTTAATTTGATCCCAGGAAGATAGGATGATAGTGCTATATTGAGGACTCCATAGTTCAAAATCTGGCCTAGCCTCTTTCTCTTCTCTATTCCTTTTCTTGTTCTGCTTGACTTGTTCATCCTCATCTACAATGGACTAGACTTTGGCCTTGAATAACTGTTGAGTGGTGGGACTAAATGCAGGTATATCAGTAGTTATATCACCAACTGAATTAGCCCCATCAATAAGAATTATAGGCTCATTGTATACAATAGGTTAAGGCCCAAAGCTTCTCTGATAGCATTGGAGGTCCAAATAGCATGATCATCACTTGCCTTTATCATTGATCTCTCCCCCTTTATGACTTCTTCAAAAACATCTTCTCCTAGGGAAGTGGTCTTATGAGCCAGATGATTAACACATGTAGTGACAAGATTCTTCACCTACAACATCTGATTCCGTTCTCCTCTCTAGAGGGACCGTGTTGGTTTCCATGGGGTCCTTCTATACTTGATGAACCATCTTCATGTTATTAATAGTGATACATTGATTTTCTATAATATCATTTTTCCTTTGCTCAATCCAAGCAAGATTTTCTTCAGTGTATGTAACAGCTGGAGCAGCTCTCCTAAAAAATGCAACTGTGTTAGCCTTGAGCAGATCCACTTCAAATTTTATAGACTTGATCTCAGTGGATAGATTTTGTCTCAGTTCTTTTATATAATCATCCACATAATGCTCTAATTGCCTCCTCTGCTCATCTAACATACCTTTTAACTGAGCCAGAAAGGAGGAGGACAATACATTAGTCTGTTGAGATGTCCCTAGGAAGCAGACATCTTCAGCATCCCTCCCTATATCTACCCTAGATTCTAAATCAACGACTTCAAACTCAGAGGAGTGAGCAGAAATACTAGCAACATACTCATCAACATCTAATAACTCAATCACATTATGAGTATCTCGAGCAGGGAGATCAAGATGAGTCTACCCCTCAACCTCAACAATATCCATATCAACTTGAAGTACATCAGCATCTATCCTTAGGACTACTTCTTGGACTTGCTCCCTCTCAGATTCAGAGAGTATTTGATCAATCTTTCCTGAAGATTCACCAAAAATTTGTCAATCTAGTCCTGTAGACCAACATGAGATTGTGCTTGATCCCCCTCTGTAGGATAATCTATTTGGGTCTCCACCTTAATATCTACACAAATCTTGTCGACAATAGCAACACCTACTTTATCAACAGGTTCTACTAGGGTGTTTTCTATTTGAGATGCACTGCTTGGCAGGGTTCTTATAGCAGGCTCAGAGTACATAGAGACATGTGCACTTTCATCCTTTGCGATCTATGTAGTTGACTCTGATAACTCTGGATCATGAGGTTCTTCACCTCTACTTTTAGAAAAGCTATAGCTGGAGCTCTTTTCAATAATGGTAACAACTTTCCTCTTTTGTTTCTTCTCTACGGGGTGTGGGTGAGGTACCAAGACCCTTTCCCATCTATCAAACATTCTCATGTCCATCTTTATCATGTGATGGATCTTAACTTCTAACCTCAAAAAAAGCATTCGTGGAGAAGAATTCAGCAAAAATAAAGAAAGTATTCTACCTAGATTGGGTTCTGGAATACATTCTACAATCCGCTCAAAACGTTTCTTCTCCCAATCAGTCTTCTTTTATATAATCACTCTCATAATCAGTTCAAACATTTTCCTTAAAACCTTATCATGTGACCCGGTCTTGTAGATCAATTCCTTGTCAATATCATATACTAAGAACTTGCCTTTCATGTTCATTTCCTTCCTCATGATGGATCCTATGGTATGCTTAGACAAGCCACACCATTTGAGAGCTTTCTCGATATCCACTACGAATTGCTCATCTTCCTAATCAAATGGCCCAAACTTGGTCAGTTTCAGAGCCTTACCTAACTTCCTTGAAGTAATTTTGATCTTGTTTCCACTTATTGAGGTTTTAATCTTGCTGGAAGATGAGTCTACTTTTGCAATGGAGAAGAGTTCAAACACTTCTCTTTTCCAGATGGAGCATGGTTCTGACAGAACAACCTTTAGGTCAGTGGCATTAAGAAGATGTATGCCTAGTTATACTTCCTCAAGTGTGTCTTTGAATCCATTTCTCACAAGTTCAGAACCCTCAAGCAGGAAATCAATACCTTTTGGTATCATTGAATCAGTGAGTCCCGGGAAAGACTACGAATTCAGATTGAGAATACGAGGGTAAGAATACAGAGAGTCACAAAAGGCTAATGAATAGTGTGTATTATCCTAGGCTCACATTTCTATTTATAGTTACCCTATTTAAGAATGTGGAAATGCACGTACCTGACGTGATTTATACGAGATAATGAAAGGTAATGATTAATCCCTTGAATTTACCCTATTTTGACCTGTCAGAATGTTGGCGTTGAGTGCACTCGATGCTATCAATGCCAGGAGTTGAGTTAACACACTCGATGCCTGGAGTTAACTCATTTCTCTCAATGCCTGAACAATTAGTATTTTTCTTCCTTATTTACCTCCAAAAGGTTAATCTCCAAATGCACATATACATGCAATAGAAATGTATTACCATACTAGTGTTGCTTCAATTTCAATATACCCAATTTAAATGTGAAGGTATTGAACTTGGCTTCATCAAGAGGCTTAGTAAAAATGTCAGCCACTTGTTTGTCAGTGGGGACAAACTCCAGGCTGATATCTTCATGCTCAACATGCTCTCTAATGAAATGATACCAAATTTCAATATACTTAGTCCTGCTATGTGAAATAGGATTCTTACCTATTGAAATTGCACTAGATGAATCACAGAATATAGGGGTTTTACTTAGCTATAGATCGTAATCTTAGAGTTGATGTTGAATTCATAGTAGCTGTGCACAACAACTCCCAACTGATATGTACTCTGACTCTGTAATAGAGATGGCCACACTGGTCTTCTTTTTACTGCTCCAAGACACTAGCCTTCTTCTTAGAAACTGATAGGTACCTAATGTGCTATTCTAGTCTTCTTTACAACCTGCAAAATCTACATTTGAATACCTTATTAGTTCAAAATCATTATTCATAGGGTTCCACAGACCAAGATCGGGTGTGCCCTTGAGATATGTCTGAATTCCTTTGACAGCACAATAATGAGACTCTTTAGGGCATGTCTGGTACCTAGCACAAATACATGTAACATACATAATGTGTGGCTTACTAGTAGTTAAATAGAGGAGGGATCTAATTATACCTCTATACATAGTTTCATTAACTAGTTTCCCATTCTCATCCTTGTCAATTGACACACTTGACCCATAGGAATTTTCATGATGGAGGCACACTCCATTACAATTTTTTTAATTAACTCCTTAGTGAACTTAGACTGAGAAATAAATAATCCATCCTCTGTCTGTCTAACTTGGAGGCCCAAGAAGTGCTTGAGTTCACTCATACTGCTTATTTCAAACTACCCTTGCATGAGTTTGACAAACATCTTGCAAAGGCCATCGTCAGTAGAGCTACAAATTGTATCATCTACATAAATTTGGACTAGGATTATCTTACACTTGACTTACCTTAGGAATAATGTCTTGTCTATCTTCCCCCTTGAGAATTTATTTTCAATGAGAAAGATAGGCATGGTTTCGTACTATACCCAGGGGCCTATTTCAACTTATACAAAGCTTTTCTTAACTAAAATACATAATCAGGAATGTTAGGATTGACAAAACCTGAGGGTTGCTTAACATAGACCTCCTCTTTCAGGTCACCATTCAGTAAAGCTGACTTAACATTCATTTGATAGACCTTAAATCCCTTGTCTACAACATGTGCAAGGAATAATCTTATAGACTCTAGTCTAGCAACTGGTGCAAAGGTTTGATCAAAATCAATACCTATCTCTTTCCTATATCATTTGACAACCAGTCTAGCTTTGCTTTTTATAATAACACAATTCTCATCAAGCTTATTTCTATAAATCCATTCAGTTTTAATGATGTTATGTCCATGAGGTCTGGGAACTAGCTTCCAAACACTGTATCTCTTAAACTGATTCTGTTCTTCTTGTATAGCCACAATCCCACATGGGTCTATGTTGGCAACTTCAAACTTCTTGGGTTCAACTTAAGACAAAAAGCTTGAGTACATTGTAATGTTGAGGCTTTTTCTCCTTGTTGTAATAGCATGGCTTGTATCCACAATGATTAAGTTTCTGGGATGATATCTTAGGTGTCTGACTGCAATTAGCATTCCTTCTTCAGCATTCTGAACCCCAACTACAGGGGCCTAAATATCATCTACCATTTCTAATCCACCTGGACATTCTTCTAGAATGATCACACTATCATCCTCTTCTTGTTCAGTAGGAGGCATGTCATTGATGCTCAGCTTGTCAATCCTCAAATCTACACCTACAGTTCTAGAGAAGCTTGACAACTCACTGTGAATCATAGAGGCCTCATCAAACACTATATTAACAGACTCTTCTATAACTTGATTTTTCAAGTTATAGATCCTATAGACTTTGTTGTGGTTGTTATACCCAACAAAAATTCCCTCATAGGATTTTACAACAAACTTTGTCAAGTAGGACTTCTCATTGTTTAGCACAAAGAACTTGCTTCCAAATACTCTAAAATAGGCAAGATTTGGTTTTTTTCCTTTCATAATCTCATAGTAAATCTTCTTGTGATACTTGTTGATTGTGGCCCTATTTAGGACAAGACAAGTAGTGTTCATTACCTCAGCCCAGAAATATTCTAGGAGAGAAGTATCACCAAGCAAATCCCTCCCAACCTCTATGAGAATCCTATTTTCCTCTCAGCAATCTCTTTTTATTGGGGTATTCTTGGAGAAGAATACTCCTGAAAAATACCTTTATATTTACAGAACTCTGTCATACTTTTAGATTGAAACTCTATTCCATGGTCACTTATGATTTTGACCACAGTACATCCCTTTTCATTCTGAATTTGCTTGACAAAGGTCACAAAGATATCAAGGGTTTCAGACTTTTTCTTAAGAAAGAACACCCCTGAAAATCTAGACAAGTCATCAACTATCACAAGAATGTAGACTTTCCTACACAGACTATAAACTAGCCTAGAACCAAAAAAAGTCCATATGCAAGAGATATAAATATCTCTCAGAATCCTTGGACCCAATGCTTTTAAAGGAGTCCTTTGTCTGTTTACACTTTTGGCATGCAGAGCAAATGCCCTCTTTGGTGCATTTCAGATTGGGTCGATTTCTGACCAGTTCTTCACTAAAGAGCTTGGTTATAGCCTTATAATTCAAGTGTAAAAGTCTCTTATGCAATTGTACATAGTAATAGTGTTTCTCATTTGCAACAAGGCACATAGAAGAGTATGAATCTATATATAGGAAATCTAAGCAATAAATATTTACACTCATAGTGCTTGTAAGAATGACATCTTGGACATTTGATCTGTTGATTAGGCACTTATCCTTATGGAAGACAATAACATAGCCAATATTACAGAGTTGGCTTATACTGATTAAATTGTGTTGCAATCCTTCCACATAAGCCACTTTTATAATGGAGACTATATCATTGGTAATCATACCATAGCCTTTGGTAACTCCTCTGTCTGAACCACCAAATATGACTTTGAGTCCATTTATCACTGGAGTGTAGTCTTTCAAATGGCTCCATGTTCCAATTATAACGCCCCGATTTTTTTGATGATTTTATTTGAATGGGTATCGTCATATTTATGACGTCGTGACGTTACTTTTAACGTCGAGTTGGTGGCGCAATGCCGTTAAGGCATTTTCGCGTCCATACGGTCGAGTTCGCCGAATCCTTGTTGTAATGGGAAAAATTTGCATTTGGAATTTAAGTTAAGTAATTTTGGACTTGCTTGTCAAGTTTCGTCGCGATCCGAGCGATATTTACGCCTCGGCGATTTTCCGAAGTTTTGTGGAATTTATGTTTGTTTCAAACTTTGAAAATTTATATCTCGAGAATGGCTCGTCGTATTTTGGATTTGACTTCGACGTTGTGTTCGTAGCATCAGTATTCGCCTACGACGTGTGTTTCGTTTAATTCAGCGCGCGTTTGGGCCTCTGTTTTGATCTCGTATTTACTTGTTCAATAATATATAAATATGATTACTTTAATATTATGTTATTATTCAAAAATGTACTTTACTATTCATATATAAAGTTTAATTCTTTGGATATATATGTAAAAAACATTGTTCACGCAAAATTTCTTCAGGTACACTGGTGATTCCTAGTCCTTACTCGAGTGAATTTCTTCAGGTACACGAGTGGTTCTTCCTCTTTACTCGAGTGAAATTATGGACCTACTAGAGTGATTTTATGGACCTACTCGAGTGATTTTACGGACCTACTCGAGTGAATTTATGGACCTACTCGAGTGAATTTATGGACCTACTCGAGTGATTTTATGGACCTACTCGAGTGAATTTATGGACCTACTCGAGTGATTTTATGGACCTACTCGAGTGAATTTATGGACCTACTCGAGTGAAATTATGGACCTACTCGAGTGATTTTATGGTCCTACTCCAGTGAATTTATGGACCTACTCGAGTGATTTTATGGACCTACTCGAGTGACTATTTTACTACTCGAGTTGTTCTGTTCAGTCGGCGTTGGAGCGCTATTTTCAGGGTCAAAATCATGTCGTATGGAAAAATGGTCAACATGAAATTTGTTTGTCTCGATGAGATCTACAACTTTCATGTCTGGAACTTTTTGATTTGGAGTTATCCTAGACCTCTACTTTTGGTTCCCGCGAAACCGCTCGGAATAACCACGTTTTTGACAAAACATATATATATATATATATATATATATATATATATATATATATATATATATATATATATATATATATATATATATATATATATATATATATATATATATATATATATATATATATTCTTAAACTTGAGTTTTAGGACCGAACTTCATCTTCTCCGATATTTTTTCTCCGAACCAGAGCAGCGAGCGAGAGAGAGAGTTTCTATTTCGTGAACCTTCCGGTGGCCGCTAACGGTGCTCCAGTGCTCGAAATCTTCAACCGAACATAGATCTGAAAAGCTCTCGCCGAGAGCTACGCCATCGTGGTAATATCTTTCCACTTTCTTGAGATTTCTTGTTAGGGTTTTTCGACCCTAACCTTTTGTTCGACCGTTCTTCTTCAGATTTCAACTCCTCCTGCATCTTTTTGCCCCGATCTACGACTTGGAGCGATTCAGAGGACTTTTCCGGTAAAACCAAGACAAGTGGTGGTTTACCCTCTTTTTTCCTTGTTCAATTTGATGGTAACGAATGAGTTTTATTCCTTTATCTTCTTGCATTTTTTTATGTCCTTCCAAGTTATAGCTATGTCTAATCTTCCGATCACTTAAAATTTTCTAAATCTTGTCTTGTTAACTGAATCTGGTAACTTCATATAAGTTTGATAAATGTTGTTAGTATTGGATTTAATCGCCTTATTTACCATTGTTGAAGAACGCGTTAGAGTTTATTCAGGATTGTAAATCGCTCCTAGAGGTTGATCAACCGCATCTTTAATCTAGAAGTGTCATGTAGAATTTGACTTGCCAAATCTCGAGATATATGTGGTTGTTTTCTTGTGGGTTTTCTTGATTGCGGGAGTTAGTGGACGAAACAACTTCCGCAATGTTTGATGCCTTTATTAGTACCTTGTGGAAGTCTACCAGGTTTTTGGGTGTCTGCGGTGTATGGTGGAGAGTATGAGACTCCCTCGCAGTTAGACATATATTTTATTCGTGAAGGTGTGTCCAGTTGAGTGACCACCTCGCCCGTGTTTTTGGGTAGAGTCGACCACAGGTTCCTAAAAAAGATTCTGTACTTTTTCCTTATGATTCATTCTTGTTGTCACCTTATAGCCTTATGCGTCTGGTGTACTCTTGTTGAATGTGATGAATCACGTAAGAGTTCTTTTCTTGTTGATGCCTTGTTTACTTTTTGTACTTTACTTTAGTGCTTTTGGTCTTGGGTTGGTACCCCTTTTGACCTTTGTTATCTTGGCTTATTTTCCTGCCACCATTTGTACCTTCTTGCTGATGTGTTCTGTCTTTGGAATGCCTCGGGTTCAAAGCAGTAGCAGTTAGCAGAGTTAGTTTTGGAGTTTTGGGGCGGCAGTGTTGGTCATGGTTGTTGTCTCGTATTAGCGAGGTAGTTTGTTTCTTGTTTAGTATTACTGGTTCAGACATTTTTTTTTGTACGTGGGTTCGTGTCAGTTTGTTGACGCACACAGATTTGTTACTTTTAGATAATTGCTAGCTGCTTATTTCTCTATTTGTGGATGTGGATTACTTGCTCTATGGGAGGATTAATGCTAGGAATGCATGTTAGGTATTTTCAACTATAAAATCTATTATTACTACTTCATGCACTGCATAATCTAAAAACTCTAACTTGTTATATTTAGCGATCGTAAAAGCTATCCTTACTACTATTATAAATTTAGAGTCTTGTACAGCATGAGTCATCCTTTGGAGACGTTTATACTCATGAGGGATGTTGGAGTCAATCTAAATAACTATTTTTCCGCAGCGTATAATTATATTTTGATTCGTGGACTAGATGAGCCACTAAGCCGAGGGATACGGCTAACTACTGCACTTAAACTGATTTTTCCCTTAAAATAACTTAAAGAATCTTTCTTCATGATTAAGTAGATGTCTGCCTGAGCATCCGCAGTTATCCCCTGCTGAAATGGCATCATGACGCGCATTTTCCCCTACTCTGATAAGTTATTATATGCGGTGAAAAATGTGGGTTGTGACAGTTGGTATCAGAGGGAGGTTGCTTGACAATTGGTCGGGCAACCTTTCCTTATTAGTGTTATTTGTTTATTGACATTTCATACACACACCGATGTGTCATCAGTACGTCTTAGCCGAAGCATAGTCACTACACTCATGGCATGATAATAAGTATACAAGGCATATTATATAGTATGAGATGCATAATATGTGTTTGTATATAGATCCACAATAGGAAGTAACATGTGACGGTTATGTAGTATGGGATGCATAACCACCATCACATGGGTGCCCATTATCACGTTTTCCTTTCCAGTTGCATGCAATGTTATGTAGTATGGGATGCATAACATTTCATGTATACGCTGCTCATGCATGCATTAAGTCCTTTCTAGAATGCATAGCACTGCATACATGGCATATCATCGCATAAACATGCGTGTTAAGTTAAGGTTTACATGATGACACATGTACACACATGATTTTAAATAAGAATAAAGACCCCATGCATTCATTTCATAGGCACAAGGGTCAATAGGATGAGAGGATATTATCCTAAGTAGGACATATCATCATTATAAAAGCCCAGAGCAAGTTGCAGCGTAAGCAAGTGTCTTTTAAGAGTGGTCTAAACTAGTCGCGTGGCTTTGTTGTAAGCTAGGATTTTGATGAGTTATCCATTGTTTTTTAGAAATGGCGCCAAAGCGTCCCGCGACGAGGTCGACTCCCCAGTCGGAGGGTGAGTCATCAGGTGCACAAAGTGATGCGATTATTGAGAGTCCGCGTCAGAGCAACGAGGCTCTGTCGAGGCAATTAGTTTCGATGCAATCACAAATTGAGTCCTTGTTGTCTGCCGCTCCTGCGTAGCAGCCTTTAGTTGAAGAGCCTGCCTTGGGCCAAGCCGTGCCTGATACCCTTGCTCCTCTGGTGCCCCCGATGGCGATACCACCAGAAATGAATTTCATATCGCACTTCTAGCGGTTGAGACCTCCCACCTACGACAAGAGTGCTGACTTTTTGATTTTAGATGATTGGATCATCTCTATCGAGGAGATGTTTTCGTATTCCGGAATTCTAGAAGCCCAGAAGGTGATGATTGCAGCTTATCAGTTAAAAGTCTTGGCAAAGAGTTGGTGGATTCGGGAAAGAGAGAGTCTGAAGGAAGGCTGTTCTTGGGAATCTTTCAAGAAGATGTTGCTGAAGAAGTTTTTACCCTCGGTCGAGCAGGACCGCCTGATGAATAACTTCCTGCATCTGAAGCAGAGACAGCTCACCGTGAGGGAGTACGAGATTGAGTTTAGCAAACTGAGTAGGTTTGCTCCTAATTTGGTAGCTTCTGAGGATGGTAGAGTGAAAAGTTTCTTGGGAGGATTAAGAAGCGATGTCCAGCAGTGGGCATGCGCTTATCGAGCAAAACGTTATGCTGAAGCAGTGGAAGCCGCTTTGAAAGTGGAGGTGATTGAAAACAGCAAGAACCGCAGTACTGCGGCGAGGAAAGAGAAAAGGAAGGGGTGTGGAGGATGGTAGCTACAGGGCATCTGCCCCTTCTCAGAAGAAGAAAAGTAAGGAAGTGTGTAGCTTCTGTGGTTGTTCTAGCCACCCTTATGAGAGGAGTTTTAAAAGGACTGCCACCCTGAAGCAACAATAGGTGCACTCCATTCAAGGTACACCCAAGGGAGAGCTAGTGTGCTCGTTCTGTGCAAGGAAGGGTCATGATGTGAGTCATTGCTGGATGAAAGAAAGGACTTGCTTCCAGTGCGGGCAGTAGGGACACCAGAAGTCTTCGTGCCCCCAGGCACAGTCCCCACTGCAGCCTTCCCCACTTCGAGCTCTGCCGCCTCCACCAAACCTGGATAAAGGAAAATGAAAGCTGAACGTGATGAACAGCGAGGAAGCCCAAACCTCTACGCAAGTGATAACAGGTTAGCCTCAGTTTAATTTACCCTTATTGTTTATCATTGTTGCCCTAGTTATTGTTCGTTTAGTTATGTATGCTACGGTTTTAGGAGAGTTGAAGGTGTAAAATAGGTGGGCGCGCGTTCTTTTCGATTCGGGTGCCACCCATTCCATTATGGCCCGGAGGTTTGTTAATAAACATCGCCTGGATGTGGATCAATTAGGAGACTCCTTCAATGTCAAGCTTCCTTCTGGTGATTCAGTGATATTTAATCAAGGAGTTCTGAGATGCCCTATTTATCTTGGCAATTTACTGGCCTTTGCGAATCTGATGATTTTGGATCTGTCTGATTTTGATGTGATTCTGGGCATGGACTGGTTGTCCAAGTATGATGCGGTCATCCAGTGCAAGGCTAAAAGATTGGTTTTCAGGATGGATGACGGCAAACCTATGAGAGTCTATGGATTTCAGGGCAGAGTTTCCCTTGTCATTTCTGCGATATGTGCTTGTCGTGGTATAGAGTCTGGTTGCGAGGCATTTTTAGTTTCTATTTCTTCTCTGGAAACAGCTTTTGTTACACCATGTCTTGAGGATGTCTCGGTGGTGCGAGAGTTTCTAGATGTCTTTCCTGATAGTCTTCCAGGACTTTCTCCTGAAAGGGAGATAGAGTTTGTGATAGACCTCGAGCCAGGTACTCGCCCAATTGCTAAGGCACCATACCGTATGGCTCCTCGTGAGTTGGATGAGTTGCGTACTCAGCTCGATGAGTTATTGAGGTGTGGTTTTATTAGACCAAGTTCTTCTCCGTGGGGTGCTCCAGTTTTGTTCGTAAAGAAGAAGGATGGATCGATGAGGCTTTGCATCGATTACAGAGAATTGAATAAGGTCACCATTAAAAATAAATATCCCCTACCAAGGATTGATGATCTGTTCGATCAATTGCGTGGTAGCTTGGTATTTTCAAATATCGATCTTCGCTCAGGCTACCACCAGTTGAGAATTCGTGAGGCAGATATTCCCCGAACCGCTTTCCGTTCACGGCATGGACATTATGAGTTTTTGGTGATGTCTTTTGGTTTAACCAATGCACCCTCTGCTTTCATGGATTTGATGAATATGGTGTTTAAGGATTTCTTGGACTGATTCGTTATGGTGTTTATAGATGATGTCTTGGTGTATTCCCGCAATGTTGAGGAGCATACTCAACATTTGCTTTTGGTTTTGTCGACCCTGAGGGAGCATAAGTTATATGCGAAGTTGAGCAAGTGTGAGTTGTGTCTACCTCAGGTGTCCTTTCTGGGTCATGTTGTAAGCAAGGACGGTATTTCTGTAGACCCGACCAAGATTTCTGCTGTGATGGAATGGGAGAGACCTTCTACACCTAAGGAGATTAGGAGCTTCTTAGGCTTGACTGGCTATTATAGAAGATTCGTGGAAGGGTTTTCGGTGTTGTATGCTCCTCTAACTACACTTACTCGAAAGAATACTGCATTCATTTGGAGTGATAAGTGTGAAGAAGTCTTCCAAGAGTTGAAGAAGAGATTATGTACTGCTCTGATTTTAACCTTACCTACTGAAGGAGTTGAGTATGTGGTGTATGTTGATGCATCCCACATGGGACTTGGTTGTATTTTAATGCCGGATGGTAAGGTGATCCCATATGGATCGAGGCAATTAAAGATTCACAAGAGAAACTACCCTACGCATGATTTGGAGTTTGCTGCCGTAATTTATGCGTTGAAGCTGTGGCGACACTTATTGTATGGCGCGCTGTGCAAAATCTATACAGACCATAAGAGTTTGAAGTACATCTTCACTCAGAAGGAACTATGTCTGCGCCAGCGTCGGTGGTTAGAATATGTGACTGATTATGAAGTGGAAATTCTTTATCATCCAGGAAAGGGTAATGTAGTAGCCGATGCTTTGAGTAGAAAGACCGCTAAAATTTTTAATCTATCGGTATAGTCCTTGGTAGAAGAATTTATGTTGATGGATATTGAGGTTGGGAGTCATACTGTGCCTGCTAGTTTGGAAGCCGAAGAAACCTCTTGGATTTCCCTTACTCGAGCACATCAGAAGGATGATCCTGATTTGCTGCACCTCAGGAATAGAACCGTGAAGGGAGAGCTACCAGATTACTCCTTGGATGAGTTGGATACCTTGAGGTATCGGGGTAGATTTTGCGTCCATGCCTTTGGTGATATTTGAGCTAAGATCTGTGCTGAAGCTCATGGTTCCAGTGTAGCCTACCACCCTGGTTCCACTAAGATGTATAAAGATCTAAAGCAAATTGTTTGGTGGTCGGGGATGAAGAATGATATCGCGAAGTTTGTATCGGAATGTTATACATGTCAACGTGTTAAGGCTGGTCATAGAAGGCCTGGTGGTAAATTGACACCGCTTGATATTCCAAGTAGGAAATGGGTGAGTATTTCAATGGATTTTATCACCGGTCTACCAAAATCTCCCCGTGGGCATGACTCTATTTGGGTGATAGTCGATAGATTGACAAAGTGTGCTCACTTTGTTCCGTTTAAGATTGGGTATTCAATGAAGAAGATAGCTGAGCTATATCTTGAAGAGGTCATCAGATTACTTGGAGTGCATGTTACCATTGTATCAGATCGAGACTCCAGATTTACGTCTCGCTTTTGTTAGAGTTTACGGGAGGGGTTGGGTACCGATTTAAGGTATTCCACCGCCTATCATCCGCATACAAATGGTCAGACGAAAAGAGTAAATCAGATCATAGAAGACATGATCAGGTGTTATATTTTGGATCATGGTAGTGCTTGAGATGAGCGTCTCAGCCTCATGGAGTTTGTATACAATAATAGTTATCAAGAGAGTCTGCAGATGGCCCCATTTGAGGCCTTATATGGGAGGCGTTGTAGAACTCCTTTGTTTTGGGCTGAAGTTGGTGAGAGACCGTTGCTAGGTCCGGAAGCCCTTGGGAGATGAATTGTGCGGTGACTCATATTCGAGAAAAACTCTGTGTGGCTCAAGAGCGCTATGAGAAGTATGCTAATCAATGAAGGGTCGATCTGGAGTTTGCCGTTGGAGACTTAGTTTTTTTGAAAGTTTCTCCGATGTTTGGCGTTAAAAGGTTTGGAAGGAACCACAAGTTAGACCCCTGGTATGTGGGACCTTTTCAGATTCTTGAACGCGTCAGAGTTTCAGCGTATAGGCTGGAGTTGCCTGCAATCTTCCCTGGTGTCCATGATGTGTTCCATGTGAGCCAGTTGTGGAAGTGTGTTTGTAATGATCGTCAAGTCCTCGACTCGATGCCCCAGATTCAACCTAACCTTACGTATGTGGAAGAACCTATTCGTATTGTGGATTTTCAAGAGCGTGTGTTGTGAAGAAGGGCAATCCCTATGGTCAAGATTCTTTTGGAGAAATCAAGACGTCGAGAGCGCGACGTAGGAATTGGAATCGGCGATGAGGGAATCTCATCTGCACCTCTTCTCTTAGTTTTGGGTATATCTTTATGTTTTCAGTCATGTTCGATTTTTATTGTTTTTGTTTTGCCTTGGAGTTGTATTAAGTTTCGGAACGAAACTTTCTTTTAGGGGGAGTGACTTTAACGCCCCCGATTTTTTTCGATGATTTTATTTGAGTGGGTATCGTCATATTTATGACGTCGTGGCGTTACTTTTAACGTCGAGCTGGCGGCGCAATGCCGTTAAGGCATTTTCACGTCCGTGCGGTCGAGTCCGCCGAATCCTTGTTGTAATGGGAAAATTTTGCATTTGGAATTTAAGTTAAGTAATTTTGGACTTGCTTGTCAAGTTTCGTCGCGATCCGAGCGATATTTGGGCCTCGGCGATTTTCCGAAGTTTTGTGAAATTTATGTTCGTTTCAAACTTTGAAAATTTATATCTCGAGAATGGCTCGTCGGATTTTGATTTTGACTTTACCGTTGTGTTCGTAGCATCAGTATTCGCCTTCGGCGTGTGTTTTGTTTAAGTCGGCACGCGTTTGGGCCTCTGTTTTGATCTCGTATTTCCTTGTTCAAAAATATATAAATATGATTATTTTAATATTATGTTACTATTCAGAAATGTACTTTACTATTCATATATAAAGTTTAATTCTTTGGATATATATGTAAAAAAACACTGTTCACGCAAAAATTTCTTCAGGTACACGGGAGATTCCTAGCCCTTACTCGAGTGAATTTCTTCAGGTACACGAGTGGTTCTTCCTCTTTACTCGAGTGAAATTATGGACCTACTAGAGTGATTTTATGGACCTACTCGAGTGATTTTATGGACCTACTCGAGTGAATTTATATACCTACTTGAGTGAATTTATGGACCTACTCGAGTGATTTTATGGACCTACTCGAGTGAATTTATGGACCTACTCGAGTGAATTTATGGACCTACTCGAGTGAATTTATGGACCTACTAGAGTGATTTTATGGACCTACTGGAGTGAATTTATGGACCTACTCGAGTG
This sequence comes from Platanthera guangdongensis, assembly GCA_039583875.1. Taxonomy (NCBI): domain Eukaryota; kingdom Viridiplantae; phylum Streptophyta; class Magnoliopsida; order Asparagales; family Orchidaceae; genus Platanthera; species Platanthera guangdongensis. The sequence goes on from CM077166.1 coordinate 149,823,213, forward strand.
ATTTTATGGACCTACTCGAGTGAATTTATGGACCTACTCGAGTGAATTTATGGACCTACTCGAGTGATTTTATGGACCTACTCGAGTGAATTTATGGACATACTTGAGTGATTTTATGGAACTACTCGAGTAAATTTATGGACCTACTCGAGTGATTTTATGGACCTACTCGAGTGACTATTTTCCTACTCGAGTTGTTCTGTTCAGTCGGTGTTCGGGCACTATTTTCAGGGTCAAAATGATGCCGTATGGAAAAATGGTCAACATGAAATTTGTTTGTCTCGATGAGATCTACAACTTTTATGTTGGGCACGTTTTGATTTGGAGTAATCCTAGACCTCTACTTTTGGTTCCCACGAAACCTCTTGTAATAACCCGTTTTTGACAAAACTTTTTATAAATATATATATATATATATATATATATATATATATATATATATATATATATATATATATATATATATATATTCTTAGACTTGGGTTTTAGAACCGAACTTCATCTTCTCCGATATTTTTTCTCCGAACCAGAGCAGCGAGCGAGAGAGAGAGTTTCTATTTCGTGAACCTTCCAGTGGCCGCCGACGGTGCTCCGGTGCTAGAAATCTTCAACCGAACATAGATCTGGAAAGCTCTCGCCGAGAGCTACGCCATCGTGGAAATATCTTCCCATTCCTTTAGATTTCTCATTAGGGTTTTTCGGCCCGAACCTTTTTTCGGCCGTTCTTCTTCAGATTTCAACTCCTCCCGCATCCTTTTGCCCCGATCTACGACATGAAGCGATTCAGAGGACATTTCTGGTAAAACCAAGGCAAGTGGTGGTTTACCCTCTTTTCTCCTTGTCCGATTTGATGGTAATGAATGAGTTTTGTTCCTTTATCTTCTTGCATTTTTTTATGTCCTTGCAATTTATAGCTATGTCTAATCTTTTGATCACTTAAAATTTGCTAAATCTTATCTTGTTAACTGAATCTGGTAACTTCATATAGGTTTGATAAATGTTGTTAGTATTGGCTTTAATCTCCTTATTTATCGTTGTTGAAGAACGAGTTAGAGTTTATTCAAGATTGTAAATCGCTCCTAGAGGCTGATCAACCACGTCTTTAATATAAAAGTGTCATGTAGAATCTGACTTGCAAATCTCGAGATATATGTGGTTGTTTTCTTGTGGGTTTTCTTGATTGCGGGAGTTAGTGGACAAAACCACCTCTGCATTGTTTGATGCCTTTATTAGTACCTTGTGGAAGTTTACCAGGTTTTTGGGTGTCTGTGGTGTATGGTGGAGAGTATGAGACTTCCTCGCACTTAGACGGATATTTTATTTGTGAAGGTGTGTCCAGTTGAGTGACCACCTCGCCCATGTTTTTGGGTAAGGTCGACCACAGGTGCCTAATAAAGGTTCTGTACTTTTTCCTTATGATTCATTATTATTGTCACCTTATAGCCATGTGCGTCTGGTGTACTCTTGTTGAATGTGATGAATCACGTAAGAGTTCTTTTACTATTGATGCCCTATTTAATTTTTGTACTTTACTTCAGTGCTTTTGGTCTTGGGTTGGTACCCCTTTTGACCTTTGTTATTTTGGCTTATTTTTCTGCCATCATTTGTACCTTCTTACTGAGGTGTTCTGTCTTTGGAATGTCTCAGGTTCAGAGCAGTAGCAGTTATCAGAGCTGGTTTTGGAGTTTCTGGGCGGTAGTGTTGGGCGTGGATGTTGCCTCGTCTTAGCAAGGTATTTTGTTGCTTGTTTAGTTTTACTGATTCAGACATATTTTTTTTGTACGTGGGTTCGTGTCTGTTTGTTGACGCCCACAGAATTGTTACTTTTAGATACTTGCTAGCTGCTTATTTCTCTATATGTGGATGTGGATTACTTGCTCTTTAGGAGGATTTATGCTAGGAATGCATGTTAGGTATTTTCAACTATAAAATCTATTATTACTACTTGTTAAAGTAGCGAACAAACGACCAAAAACAAGCTGGAGTTTTGAATAATTGAAAGTTTTATTATCCAAAAAGATATCTATTACAAAGGTATGCCCTCCCTTATATAGAATGGAGGAGAGATGAGAAAATACAAATAAGGGATGTGGGACTAAAAATTTACAGGACTAAGCAGACTATACAGAACAAACCGCACAAGCCGCGCGGTTAGACAGAAGGGCTAACCGCACGGCTACCACAAGAGAGAAAGAGAGATTGCCAGGGTAGACCGCTAGACCATCCGGTCTCCAAGCCGGCTGAGACAAACCGCCAGACCACGTGGTCTTCAACCCGCCAAGACAGACCGCCAGACCGCCCGGTCACCAACTTCAACACTCCCCCTCAAGCTGGAGCATATTTATCGATCATGCCCAGCTTGTCACAAATATGAAGAAACGAGGCAGAAATTGGCTTGGTGAAGATGTCAGCCAGCTCTTTATCAGATGTGACAAAGGGAGTGCAAATTTGTTCCTTTAAGATCTCTTCACGAATGAAATGACAGTCGACCTCAATGTGCTTTGTTCTTTCATGGAAGACCGGATTTTTGGAGATGTATATGGCGGCCTTGTTATCACGGAACATAGGTAGAGGATGGTTGTAGACCTCTCTTAAATCTAGCATGAGAGCCCGCAACCATTTTAACTCACACGTGGTCAACGCCATACTGCGATACTTAGCTTCTGCACTGGACCTGGAGACAACAGACTGCTTCATGCTCTTCCAGCTGACCAGATTTCCCCCAACAAAGGTGTAAAAACCTGAGGTTGACTTGCTATCCCCTTTGTCATCAGCATAACTTGCATCTGAGTATGCTTCAATCCTCAGATGACCATTCTTCTGAAAAAGTAATCCTTTCCCAGGCGCTGCTTTGACATACTCCAAGATCCACAAGGCGGACTGTAGATGGCACTCCCTAGGTGCTTGCATGAATTGACTTACCTTACCCACAACATAGGAAATGTCGGGCCTGGTCACTGTGAGATATATGAGTTTACCAACCAGACGCCTGTACCGCGAACTATCTGAAAGAGGAGGCGAATCATCTGTCCAGGTTTTGTCTTCTCTAGTTGCCATGGGGCATCGGGCAGGTTTTGCTCCAGTCAATCTTGCCTCTTTTAAAATATCAAGGGCATACTTACGCTGAGAGAGAACTAAGGAGTCGGGCTTCCGAGAGATTTCGATCCCCAGAAAGTACTTTGGAGAGCCCATATCTTTTGTGATCAGATGTTGGGGAAGATGTCGCTTTGTCAGGGCTACCCCTTCCTGGTCATTGCCAGTGAGAAGAATATCATCGACATACATAGTAAGAACAACCAGACCCGAAGGGGTTTTGCGAATAAATAGAGAGTGATCGGCAGAGCTTCGCGCAAAACGAACGGCCTCCACGATGCCGCTGAACTTGTCAAACCAAGCCCGAGGGCTCTGCTTGAGGCCATAGATTGCCTTCTTCAGCCGGCATACTCGTGTCTCCCCCTGAGCAACATACCCAGGAGGTTGCTTCATGTAAACGGCCTCGTGAAGATCACCATAAAGGAAGGCATTCTTGACATCCAGTTGGGAAATCGGCCAATCCCTATTTACCGCCACAGAGAGAAGGACCCGAATAGTGCTTAGACGAGCCACGAGGGAGAAGGTGTCAAAGTAGTCAACCCCATAGGTCTGAGTAAAGCCCTTAGCAACAAGGCGAGCCTTATAACGATCCACAGTGCCGTCGGGGCCAAATTTGATTTCAAAGACCCAGCGACAGCAAACAACATCAGTGCCGAAGGGAGGAGGAACAAGAGTCCAGGTACCCCGCTCAGTTAGGGTCGTCATTTCCTCATCCATGGTCATCTTCCAATGATGAATAGCAAGGGCCTCCTGGTAGGAGCGGGGTGTGGCAGTGGCAGAGATAGCCAGTGCAAATGCCTTGCGAGAAGGGGTAAGACGATCATAGGAAACAACAGCAGCAAGGGGGTGTAGGGTACACGTCTGCACCCCTTTGCGAAGAGCTATAGGAAGATCCAGGTCAGCGGGTCCCTCGGCATCCGGAGCATCCGTGGCAGAGAAAGCTGGCCCGGGAGTAGAGAGCGACGGCAGTGGAGATGAGGGAGAGGGTGGCGAGGAAGGGGGAGAGAGAGGCGGAGGGTGAGGAGTGGATGGAGACGGTGTAGGGGTGGAGATCGTAGTAGGAGGCGAGGGAACGAAGGGAACGGCAGGAGAATCAGAAGCTGGGAGAAGAGGAGAGGATTCATCCGAGAAGTAGGAGGTATTCTCGAAGAAGGTGATGTCAGCAGAGACGAACTGCTTACGAAGGACGGGATCAAAGCAACAATAGCCTTTCTGAGTGGTGGAGTACCCCAGAAAGACACATTTGGTGGAGCGAGGGGAGAGCTTATCACTGCTGGCAGAAGGGGTATGCACAAAGGCAGTGCATCCAAAGATTTGGAGAGGTAGAGGAAACGGCTCCTTGCCCGGATACAGAATGGAGAATGGGGTTTTTCCGTGGAGAACCGTGGAGGGAATGCGATTGATAAGGTAGAAGGAAAGGAGAACAGCATAGCCCCAATAGGAGCGAGGGACATGCATTTGGGTCATCAAGGTGCGAGCAACATCGAGGAGGTGACGGTTTTTACGTTCGGCCACATCATTTTGTTGTGAAGTATAGACACAACTAGTTTGATGAATAATCCCATTTTGCATGCAGAATGTAGAAAAGTCAAGACTGATATATTCTTTGGCATTATCAGATCGAAAAACTTTGATAGAAACATTAAACTGAGTTTTGATCATGAGATAGAAGGACGTCCATACAGAGAATAATTCGGAGCGATCTTTTAATAGATACATCCACGTACAGCGAGAGAAATCATCAATGAACGTGACAAAATATGAACTACCCCGACCAATGGTAAGAGTAGGAGAAGGACCCCAAATATCGGAGTGGATGAGATCAAACGGACGGGTAGAGCCACGAACGTGCTTTGAAGGGAAGGAGGAGCGGTGATGCTTGCCAAGCTGACAGGCCTCACAGTTGAGCGGAGGACTTTGTGGAGGAAGTTGGGGCAGAAGTTGACGAAGAAGACGTGGAGGAGCATGACCAAGGCGGAGATGCCATTGGAGAATATTTGTGGAGGTGGAGGAGAAGGTGGAAAAAGCAAAAATGTTTTCCAGAAAGTATAGGCCGCCACTCTCAGTCCCAGTAGCAATCGTCCGTTGGGAGTCTGGATTCTGAAAAGAGCAAGAAGTAGAAGTAAATGTGATGGAACACTGTAATTGCTTGCATAGAGAGGTAACAGATAATAAGTTGCACGGGAACTTGGGCACGTATAGAGTATCCGCCAAGTGAAGAGACGGAGTGACATGAACTATCCCCGTCCCATGGACTGATGATGAAGAGCCATCAGCGAGAATAACCGGGGCAACCAATCATGTGTTTCTAGCAGAGAAAAACACTGGAGATTGTCGGTCATATGATTTGTAGCACCGGTGTCGATCAGCCATTTTCCTTGAGTAACAACGTGGGCACTACCAGAAGACGTGACCACCGAGGTGAACGACTTTGAGGAGTATATGAAAGCCATGAATGGAGGAATAAAAACTGCAGCGGTCTCGGTGATAGCACACCAGTGGAAAGAAGGGCCACGACCAAGGTGCAGAGCAAGGCAAAGGGGAAGAAGAGGGAAGCACAATCCGCGCGACGTAATAGGAGGTCGCGGCGACTAACAAGCAGGAGCGGCTAAAGGAAGAAAGGCAGAGAGGCTGCCAAAACAAGGAAGAACCGCGCGAACAGAGATAAAGTGCAGCGGTTAGGAGAAAGAGATCTGCAACGGTCACGATGTTAGATACCAGCAGCCAGAAAAAAACCACGACCAAGCCGCAGAAGCAAGTAGAGGGAAAGAAGTCGAGCGGCTAGATATCAGCCCGCACGAACAGAAGAAAGAGACACCACGCGAACAGAGAAAAGTCCGCTGGGAGGCAAACAGGTCGCAGCAAGAAGAAGAAGAAGCTAAGAGGTCGCGCACACAAGGACAACGACAAGGAGAGAAGAAGCCACGCGAACAGGGCGCAAGCAGGCGGAAGAAACAAGCCGCGGGGACAGGCCGCGAGAAGAAGAAGCAAGCCACGCGGACAGGTCGCTAGGACAGAGAGGGCGCACAGAATCAGGAGGAGAAAATCGAGTCCTCTGATACCAAGTTAAAGTAGTGAACAAATGACCAAAAACAAGCTGGAGTTTTGAATAATTGAAAGTTTTATTATCCAAAAAGATATCTATTACAAAGGTATGCCCTCCCTTATATAGAATGGAGGAGAGATGAGAGAATACAAATAAGAGATGTGAGACTAAAAATTTACAGGACTAAGTGGACTATACAGAACAAACCGCACAAGCCGCGCGGTTAGACAGAAGGGCTAACCACACGGCTACCACAAGAGAGAAAATGAGATTGTCAGGGTAGACCGCTAGACCGTCCGGTCTCCAAGCCGGCTGAGACAAACTGCCAGACCGCGCGGTCTTCAACTAGCCAAGACAGACCGCCAGACCGCCCGGTCACCAACTTCAACACTACTTCATGCACTGCATAATTTAAAAACTCTAACTTGTTATATTTAGCGGCCGTAAAAGCTATCCTTACTACTGTTATAAATTTAGAGTCTTGCACAACATGAGTCATCCTTTGGGGACGTTTATACTCATGTAGGATGTTGGAGTCAATCTAAATAAGTATTTTTCCGCAGCGTATAATTATATTTTGATTCGTGGACTAGATGAGCCACTAAGCCGAGGGATACGACTAACTACTGCACTTAAACTGATTTTTCCCTTAAAATAACTTAAAGAATCTTTCTTCATGATTAAGTAGGTGTCTGCCTGAGTGTCCGCAGTTATCCCCTGCTGATGTGGCATCATGACGCGCATTCTCCCTTACTCTGATAAGTTATTATATGCGGTGAAAAATGCGGGTTGTGATAGTTGGTATCAGAGCCAGGTTGCTTGACAATTGGTCGGGCAACCTTCCCTTTTTAGTGTTAGTTATTTATTGACATTTCATACACACACTGATGTATCATCAGTACGTCTTAGTCGAAGCATATTTACTACACTCATAGCATGATAAGAAGTATACATGGCATATTATGTAGTTTGGGATGCATAATATGTGTTTGTATATGGATCCACCATAGGAAGCAACATGTGACAGTTATGTAGTATTGGATGCATAACCACCATCACATGGGTGCCCATTAACACGTTTTCCTTTCCCGTTGCATGCGATGTTATGTAGTATGGGATGCATAACATTTCATGTGTACGCCGCTCATTCATGCATTAAGGCCTTTGTAGAATGCATATCACTACATACATTGCATATCATCGCATAAGCACGTGTGTTAAGTTAAGGTTTACATGATGACACATGTACACACATGATTTTAAATAAGAATAAAGAAACCATGCATTCATTTCATAGGCACAAGGGTCAATAGGATGAGAGGATATCATCCTAAGTAGGACATAGTATCATTATAAAAGCCCAAAGCAAGTTGCACCGTATGCAAGTGTCTTTTAAGAATGGTCTGAACTAGTCACGTGGCTTTTTTGTAAGCTAGGATTTTGATGAGTTGTCCGTTATTTTTTTAGAAATGCCACCAAAGCGTCCCGCGATGAGGTCTACTCCCCAGTCGGAGGGTGAGTCATCAGGTACGCAAAGTGATGCGATTATCGAGAGTCTGCGTTAGAGCAATGAGGCTCTATCGAGGCAATTAGTTGCGATGCAATCGCAAATTGAGTCCTTGTTGTTTGCCGCTCCCGCGTAGCAGCCTTTAGTGCAAGAGCCTGCCTTGGGCCAAGCTGTGCCCGATACTCCTGCTCCTCTGGTGCCTCCGATGGCGATACCACCAGAAATGAATTTCATATCGCACTTCCAGTGGTTGGGACCTCCCACGTACGACGGGAGTGCCGACTTTTTGATTTTAGATGATTGGATCATCTCCATCGAGGAGATGTTTTCATATTCCAAAATTCTAGAAGCCCAGAAGTTGATTATTGCAGCCTATCAGTTAAAAGGCATGAGAAAGGGTTGGTGGATTCGAGAAAGAGAGAGTCTGAAGGAAGGATGTTCTTGGGAATCTTTCAAGAAGATGTTGCTGAAGAAGTTTTTACCCTCGGTCGAGCAGGACCGCATGATGAATAACTTCCTGCACCTGAAGCAGAGATACCTCACCGTGAGCGAGTACGAGATTGAGTGTAGCAAACTGAGTATGTTTGCTCCTGCTATGGTTGCTTTTGAGGATGATAGAGTGAAACATTTCTTGGGAGGATTAAGAAGTGATGTCCAGCAGTAGGCATGCGCTTATCGAGCTGAAAGTTATGCTGAAGTAGTGGAAGTCGCTTTGAAAGTGGAAGCGATTGAAAACACCAAGAACCGTGGTGCTGCGGCGAGGAAAGAGAAAAGGAAGGGTGTGGAGGATGGTAGCTCCAGGGCATCTGGCCCTTCTCAGAAGAAGAAAAGTAAGGAAGTGTGTAGCTTCTGTGGTCGTCTAGGCCACCCTTATGAGAGGTGTTTCAAGAGGACTGCCACCCTGAAGCAACAGCAGGTGCACGCCATTCAAGGTGAACCCAAAAGAGAGCTAGTGTGCTCAAGGGTCATGATGTGAGTGTTGCTAGATGAAAGAAAGAACTTGCTTCCAGTGTGGGCATAAGGGACACCAGAAGTCTTCGTGCCCCCAGGCTCAGTCCCCACTGCAGCCTTCCCCACTTCGAGCACTGCCGCTGCCACCAAACCTGGATAAATGAAAAGGAAAGCTGAACGTGATGACCAGTGAGAAAGCCCAAACCTCTACGCAAGTGATAATAGGTTAGCCTCAGTTTAATTTATCCTTATTATTTATCATTGTTTCCCTAGTTATCGTTCGTTTAGTTATATATATTATAGTTTTAGGGGAATTTAAGGTGTAGAATAGGTGGGCGCACGTTCTTTTCGATTCGGGTGCCAGCCATTCCTTTGTGGCCCAGAGGTTTGTTGATAAACATCGTCTGGATGTGGATAAATTAGTAGACTCCTTCAATGTCAAGCTTCCTTCCGGTGATTCAGTGATATCTAATCAAGGAGTTCTAAGATGCCCTATTTATCTTGGCAATTTTTTGGCCTTTGCGGATCTGATGATTTTGGATCTGTCTGATTTTGATGTGATTCTGGGCATGGACTGGTTGTCCAAGTATGATGAGGGTTGTTGAAGGTGCCTTGTTAAGGAGGTGCTGGGTTCGAAATCTAGCATGGTCAAAAACCTACCGTGCTGAGAAACGAGCAGGAGAGGCGTTTGGGTGCCTGGACTACAGCCCTGTAACGGGACACCGGGTCGAGACAATCCGCCGGCCTAGGCAAGGTTGCGGTGGGCCTCTGAGCTCTAAACCGGGACGTTACATAAAAAGTGTACTTTTTTGTAACGACTCGGGTTTAGGCCCACTAGGCCGCCCCACGGCATCACCAGCCTACCAGCAGCCCGGGTTTAGAGCTCAGAGGCCCACCACACCCTTTCCTGGGCCGCCAGCTTGTCTCTTCCCACGGTACCACTGGTAGTAAGCCTAAACATCAAGGCCTGCAGGTCCATTGCACCCCAACCAAATCTCCACTCTTGTTTATCAGCAATGGTAGGTTGTTGCCACGGGGTCTCGAACCTGCAACCTTGATAAGAGAGTATTATTATCACTCCTCATCACCAACTGAGCTGCAGATCAGTTGGTGATGAGGAGTCGTAATAAGACTCTCTTATCAAGGTTGTGGGTTCGAGACCCCGTGGCAACAACCTACCGTTGCTGATAAACAAGCGTGAAGATTTGGTTGTGGTGTAATGGGCCTGCAGGCCTTGATGTTTATGCTTACTACCAGTGGTACTGTGGGGGCGAGACAAGCCGCCGGCCCAGGCAAGGGTGTGGTGGGCCTCTAAGCTCTAAACCCGGGCTGCTGGTAGGCCGGCGATGCCGTGGGGCGGCCCAGTGGGCCTAAACCTAGGTCGTTACACTAGTCATGTGTCTGGAACATCTACTATCCAAGTACCATATTGTCATTTAATGGGTACTTGAACTACCCTCCAATCACAGATTTAGTTTACCATAGGTACCTAAAAGGATTTGGGTCCTTGGTCCTTGTTAGTATAAAATTGAACACTTCTTCTTCCTACAGTAGCCTTGACAGGAAGTCTCAACTTTGCACTTGGTACACTCGGGTTGTGCCGACAGTCTATGGAAAAGTATACTAACTTGCCATATCACCAAAACTCATGAATATTATATCTCCTCTTTTGAATAGCCATAGATGTATGTAAACCATCAGCCTTTTTCTATTCAGAAGGAAGTGTAGCAACACACTTTCTATTTCTTTCAACAAGAATCTAGCTGAAAGTTAGCCTTCTAGTAGGTACACTTAGTTTATTTTTATTTACAACAACATATGTCTTCTTTGTAGCTGATATAGTGTTGATGACATCAGAAATAGCCAAGTGTGGCCTACCTGCAGTCTTGCTCACAGCCTTAGTCATTGCAGAAGGAATCTGGTGGGTGGCCACTACCTTATTCTTGAGAGTGGGTGCAGGAGCACCAAACACAAATGGTCCATGATGGGCCATTTGAATTTCTTCATGGGGATCCTTCAGTTCACTCAACCCCATACCCATTCTTCTTCCATTATAAGGTACACTTGTACTCTTACAAGAAGAAATTTGATTCTTTAAGTGACCATACATGTTGTTATGGTCATATCTGTTAGAAGGGAGAATAAGCTTCAGAAAGGTGGTTTGAGGCAAAACTGGAGCCTTGCCTTTCCTTTTGCTATGGGCAACTCTAGAATTCTACTTGAACACCGATTCCCTCTTATTATTTTGAGAGGTGAAAGAGTCAATTAGTGGCAGCACTGTCTTGGGCTTGGAAAACTCAGCCACTAGCATCCTCTCTTTGAGGAGCTTCACTTCAAGATCCTTGATAATCTTGTTCTTCTTGCTAATGATGCCTATTTGGATGATAGAGATTGTCTTCAACTGACTAACTTCCCTCCTCATCCGAGCTAGCATAAAAGGTGGGATAGACTGCAAGGAAGTAGCTTACTGTAGAGAGGAAATCTCTCCAGCTTGTCTCTTAACAAACTTCTTGCTCTTCTTCAGAGCTTCCAAGATAATACCATATTTGTCAATCAATTGTTTGAAATCCTCATCAGATTTTGATCCATCATCCTCACTGGATCAAGTGGATGACTCAGAGTCTGATCCAGTCTCATAAATAGAAGGTGAGTTGGGAAGAGAGAGTACCTCATCAGGAATAGAATTGTCTTGATTATCTTCAGTTAAGGCCATGAGGTTGAACTCTTCATTATCATCACAGTCACTATCAACAGAGGATAGTGGTGCTCTTTTGCCCATTATGGCAGCAGGAAGATTAGCTTCCTCTTCAATAGAAATAAGACCAATATAGGCCTCTTCTACTTATGATTCTGAAGATTCAGAATCACTGTCTGACAAATAAGATTTCTTCTTGGCCAAGAATCTCTTATCAACCTTCTTATCTTTATGATGCTTTTTATCATCAGACTTCTTGTTCTCCTTCATCTTGATTGGACAGCCAACAATGATATGTCTAGACCTGTTGCAATAATAACAAACCACATTAGTCTTAAAGTGTTTGTTCTATTTAGAATCATACATTTCCTCAGAGGGGTCTTTTCTAGACTTCTCTAGGTTGGCATATGGCTTACTGGAGCTAGAGCTACAAGATCCCTTATTCTTCCACTGCCTCCTCCTACTTAGCATCTTCTTGAACTATTTGGAGAACAAGGTAAGTTCTCTATCTAATAGCTCATCCCTTGAAGTGTTGGGACCTGAGCTTTCTGACTCAGCATACCTTCTTGTAGGAGAAGGAATATTCTCCCTACTTCTTCTCTTGGCCTCAACTTTGAAGGCCACAGTATTCTCTCTATTGAGGTACTTTGCAGCATCCTCTACTACTCTTCTAGAGTTTAGCTGCAACTCATATGACAACAACTTCCTAAATAGATTTTGGGGCAGTGTATTGACCAAGTTTCTAACTTCCCTAATGATAGAGATCTTGATATCTCATTCTTTGTTGAGAGATCTCAAGAACTTGTCATTCAGCTCATAGTTGGTGAATTGTCTGCCATAAGTGATTAGACTATTCACGATCTTGAAGAACTTCTCATAGCACTCAGCTATAGATTCCTTCTTGCTTTGCTTGAATGCCTCATACTACTGGTTAAGGAGGGATTTTTTGTCATCACTGACTTAATCTATCCCTTCCATATAGACAATCAGTGAATCCCACATCTCATTTGCAGTTCTGTAGTGGACTAAGTTCTAGAATGTATAATCATCTATAACACTCATAATAATATTTTGGGCCCTCTTGTCTATGGTATCCAAAATCACTTCATCCTTAGTCATCTCTGTATGTTTCTTGGGAGTCTGGATATTGGCATCTATAACTAAGACCATCATGGGAATAAAAGGTCTCTCTTGAACTGTAATGTATATCCTAGGGTCTGAAGCTTCCATGAATAGTCTCACCCTCTCCTTCCCAATCCAAAAATTATCCTTCCTACAAATAGGAAGTTTCATAGAATGCAACTCCTTGTAGTTCTCACCTGAAGCCATGATGATATGCTTCTTGCTACCCTTGTAGATCTTGTTTAGACTATTAAGTCCTTCTTGAACAACCTCCCTCTGATACCACTCGACAGTCTTTTCTAAGGGTAGCTAAACACCTACAGGGGAGGGGGGTGAATAAGTTAGTTTTAAATCTTTTTGAATCTTTTCAGCATTGAGCTTGGTGTGTGTTTAATTTAGTAGTTAGCTTTCAAGTTCACAAAACAACACACAAGATTTATAGTGGTTCACCCATGTAGGGTACATCCACTTTCCCCCTTCACCTATCTAGTAGTGTGCTAGATTTGGCTAACTACTCCTTTATACTCGGCTCCTTGAGCTTACACCTTAGATCTCTCAGGATCTTACAACTCAGTGTTCAACAACTACAACTCAGATCTTACAAAGATCCTACAGGTTAGAGTAAAGGTTTGATGAAACTGACTCTAGAGAAAAATCTCTGAGTCTCCTTCCTGAATTGTGTAGAAAGCAGTCCTGCTTCTTCACAACAACTAGAAAGTTTATCTTTAATATTGTATCAGTTTGTGCTGTGAAGATCTTTTGCAAAGCTCAGCTCCTTCTTCAAGCTTGAGGAAATTTAAGTTATGTGTAGCAGGCTAGAAGCTGAATAGTGAAAATGTCTTGTGGTATACTAGCTGACTTTTGCATAAAGAATTAGGGTTTTTAGAGATAGCAAAAAGTTCTCATAAAGATTGACCCTGCTCTGCGTTTATATATCGGCCATGGAAACATCTTTATGCCTCTTTTAGAACGCGACATGGGCAACTTTAATTGTTGATTTATCCCCAATAACTCTGTCAGAAAAGTACGACGTTCTTTGTATTTTAGTGCTCTATCTGCTTTAATTTAAATTTAAGAATGACGTCAGCATACTTGACGTTCCCCCTGTGAACTTAGAAAAAATCTTCCTAATAACTGGTACAAGCACTGAGTGTAGTTGTGTAACTCAATGAATTAGTTGTAAACGGTTTAGTCCATAAGAGTTGAGTGAACAACCTTTACTCGACATATTTATACTTAGCAGAATTCTGCTTTACTGAAGAGATGTTGAGTGAATGTTGATCACTCAAAGAATTTGACTTCATCTCTATTTCAAATGCAGGCATTGTGTGAACTACCTTCACTCAACGCATTTGCACTTTGACAGCCTCCCTTCTGCAGGCATTGAGTGAAAAACCTTCACTCAACGCATTTACACTTAGTAGAATTTTTGAGTAGGCGTTGAGTGAATAGCCTTCACTCAAAGCATTTGCACTTGGACAGAATTTCCTGAGTAGGCGTTGAGTGAACTACCTTCACTCAATGCATTTGTACTCAGCTGAATTCTTTGAGCAGGCGTTGAGTTATTGTTCTTCATTCAACACATTTGTACTTAGCCAAATTTAAGTCCTGCTCTACTGAGGAATTGAGTGACTGAATATCAGTCGATGGTTTTTGGCCTCTAGCGTTGAGTGTTGTGTGATCACTCAACGCATCTATACTTAGCCAAATTTCTAACTCTACCAAGTGTTCTGTCTTCTGTCCAGCCAAACCTCTGACATATATAACCCGTCTAATCATTGAATAGTAGACATCCTACATATATTAACTTGAACACATATCAAATATATGCTTTTGTATATTATTGACTTATGGCCTTCTTCAAATCAGGGACATTATGTCTATATTATCAAAGTATGTGTCAAAAAATACCCCCAAGCACTACTTATTTCTCCTGGTATGCCTATATGAGCATTGTGAGAATGAGCACCTTAGTCTATAGAATTGTTTGAATCTTATACAAAGATAGTAAATTGAGTTAGGTCCGTTTTTGTTCTACTCTTAGTATATTGTGGATAGAATCATGACATGATTTTTTTACTTCATCACTCATGTGTTAGCATATTGATTTATTCAGATAAACCATATACTAATGATTATTTCTACCTATTTTTTTTTCTTTTGATGCTACACGTACACCTGTCACTATTATATCTAACTCTTCCATGCATAAGAATTGGACTAAAACTACACTGACTATCTATCACACAAGTGTACTAGTACACGATTAATATTCAATGTGCTTATAATGTTACACTGCATTAACTCTATAAATCACCTGACATTGTACGCCAAATCTTATGTATTTAGTTTCACTTATTGTGTCCATATTTTCTTATGCTCTGCCTTCATTTAAATTAAATGTTTTTCTTATGTTGGTAGGTCTGTCCAAAAATTACGTTTTCTCCCGTGATTGTGTGTTTATTGTGCCAAAACTTCATCTCTTTGTTTAATCTTTAACTTCTACTATTAGTTCCCCGCCCTTATGATAATACCAAAATGAGGAAATTTATTTGTTCATGAGTTTCATACTAGCCACTAGAGGTGTAAATGAGTGGAGCTCAAGTCGAGCTTGACAAAATTCCCAAGCTCGAGCTCGAGCTTTATATAAACATTTTGAGCTCGCGCTTAAGGTTGATGAGCACATTTTGCATGGATCGAGCTCGAGCTCGAGGTCAATATATTGAGCTCGAGCTTTCGAGCTCGAGTCGAGCTCAAACTGCTGATAAGCTTTTCAACTCATTGGACATTTTATCTTTATATTTTCATATATTTTTTTTAAAAAGTTAAAAACAGCTCACGAGCCGGCTCACGATCTCATGAACAAGAGCAGGCGAGCTCGAACTCGTCGAGCTCAAGTCAAAATTTTTTCAAGCTGGATCGTGAGCTCAACTCAACTTGCACCCTTACTAGCCACCTAGGTGAAATCACGTGTAAGGGGATCACACGTGTAGGGGGAGCACACATGTAGGGGGAGTCATACTTCGTACTTCTGTTTATATTTAATGTTTATTGTTGAATTACACTATACCTCGCTACTACTGATTTATATCTCATGAATGGGAACTGATATTATCAAAATGGTGAGTTTGTTGGAACCCATGGTCTGCATCTCTTTAGTTTGAAAATATCAAATCTCAAGTTGTATTTGATCATACTTATGTTGGGTATAGTGCGCAGATGTACATGTATGTAGAACGAATGTTTTTGCGACTTACCGTCGGGCGCTAGCACTACCACTGGCGCTAGCGTTGAAGAATTATTATTATGCACAAAATGTATTCTCTGTGAGTTACCGCCAGGCGCTAGCCATTTCGATGACCGTCAAGTCAATTCGTCAAGAAGAAACCGCTACTGCCAGGCGTAAGCCTTTCCGCACCGCGGTATCCAAAAGTGGCATGAATATTATTTTGGATATTTTGTCTAAATTAATGGACAGCTGGAGACACCACGTGAGAAGACCTACCACTAGATGCTAGCTCTATCGCAAGCGGTAGATTTTTTGATGACGAGTATCAAAGCGTGGGTTTCTTCTTTTAGACGTACGACAAAAAAGACAAGTAGTAGTATTTCATGTATAGGGTTCGACTACCTCCTCTATTGGTGAAAACCATCGTATCCAAGTAAGGAAATTTCTCCCACCCATTTGTGATAGAAGAACTTCAAAGTGCGAAGTTTCCAACAACCATCAGCAGTTGATCGAGTGCAAGAAGAACGACATTCAGAAGCCTCGATCGCGCACCGTTCTGCGAAGGATTTCTTATTTTGATGGAGCAACAATTTCAAACTCTTATATTTTCTTGTATTTTCTTTAACCTTGTTTTATTTTATGCGAGGAAATTGTCCGGTCTGGACGTCGAGTTCCTGGGAGAAGTTCGTGAGAAATCGACCCGGGAGGCCGCATAATGCCCCTGATTTTTAGATGTTTATTTTAATTTCTTTAGTGGCATATTTTTGACGTCAGGGAGTTACGTTGACACATAGTTGACAGGTACCATTACTGGAGTGTGACTTATGCTCAATTGGCATCTGAGGTTTTGTCTTAGAATATTATCATGGCTAAATTCTAGTGTGTTTTTGAGATTTGCCTCGTGAGCCGGGTTTGTTTTGGAACTCGGTGGAGTCTTTTGGAATATTTGTTGTTTTAACTTCGGGAAGTTTTTACCCGAGTTCGGTTTGTTAGATTTTGATTTCGACTTTGTCGTTGGATTCATAGCATTGATATTTAGCTTTGATGCGAATTTTGTGAAAATCCGAGTTGATTATATTTTTTGGTCATTTGGACGTTTATAATAAAAATAATAGAATATTATAAGTATAAATAGTCTTACGATATGACAAAACCCTATTCATCATCTTCTTCTGTAGCCGTCAGAACGATTCGCAGAAGAGGGAAAGTGGCGGACTTCGCAAGCCTTCGACTGTCGGTTGTAGGGGCTCCAGTGCACGAAATCATGGTCGGAGGGTAGATTGGGAAAGCTCTCGCAGAGATCTATGTGTGAGCGGTGAGTTTTTCCCATTTCTTGGATTTTTGGGCAATAGGTTTTTCATTTTTGACCCTTATTCTCCCCGAAAAGTTTCAGGAAATGTAGCCAAGGTGTTCTTGCGGCCGGATCCGTGAGGAGAACTCGTAAGGCCGAATTCCGGATGCTTGAGGCAAGTGGTGAATCTTCCCCTTGCTATTTTGTTCTTGCTTTTCATTCCTTTCATTTCCTTCCTTCCTTAGAATGTATGGGTAGTAAGAGGGTCGGCCAAGGTTGATTTTCGGCCAAGGTAATCTTTGTCGGAGGGTTGAGTCCGGTTAGAAGTAATTCGTCGATTTATGGTGAAGTCAACCTAAGTGTAATCCATCGAGTATGATTGTTAGTTTACGTTGGAATTCGTCGAATATGGCAGTTATCTTAAGTTGGAATTCGTCAAATATGGTGGGTTCAGCCTGAGTGAAATTCATCAAGTATGGGTTTTGGACTAAGTCAAAATCGTCGAATAGGCTAGGCATTGAGTTAACTCAGATTCGTCGAGTAATCTCGACGAATTCATCGAGTATCATCCTTTGCATCGAGTGAATGTGACTTGGCATCGAGAGTGTCGAGTGATCTGTGAGACTATGTCAGGTTCATTGATTAATGTCGATGAATTTATCGAGTATCAGTCTCGACATTGAGTGATTCTGCACTAGTTGAGTTTTAGGCATTGTGTTCGTCGAGTGATAGACTTGGTGTTAAGTGATATGGTTTTGGCGTCGAATGCCAGTGAGGCTAAGTCTAATTCGTCGTGTTAACTCGATGAATTCATCGAGTATTGTCAGTTTGGCATTGAGAGCGTTGAGTGAACCAAATGGCATTGAGTCTTTTAGTGTTACTACCTTTGGAGTCGAGTGCGCTGAGTGAACTCAGCTAGGTTTTGAGTGAAGTAAATTTTGCTGAGTTAAGTCCATGTGTCGAGTGAGACTACTTTGGTATTGTGAGCGTTGAATGAACTCCAGATTCGTCGAGTTTACTCGACGAATTTCCTGTGGACTTGGGTTAATTTCGTCGTTTCGTCGAGTATCAAGGTTATGTTAGCCGAATCGTCGAGTATCTTTAAGTTAGTTAATTTTTATAGTATAATCCGTTGAGTGTCTACTATATTTATCAAGTATACTCGATGAATCAGTACGGACTTAGCATTTTCCTCGTAGAATTGAACCAATTTGTCGAGTATGGGCCTTAGGGTGAATTTCAGAATTTTTCTTCCTCTTGTCATTTGAGAAACCCGGTGTTTTGGTTGAGATTTTTTAGGTGTTTATGGATGTTTAGGTGTGGCCCATGGTTGGCAATGGATAAAGGACCACCAGCCTAGTGTCGGCTCGTGAATCATTGCACTTAGTGGGTTTTTGGGTGTTTACTCTTGGACTGTTGGGTCGTGTTGGACAATGAGGCCACCATTACAATACCACTTTGAGATGTTTGGACTATTGGGTTGTGTTGGACAATGAGGCCACCACCACAGTACCACTTTGAGATGTTTGGACTGTTGGGTTGTGTTGGACAATATGGCCACCACTACAGTACCTTTTTACCAAGTGTTTTTGATTCACATGTTTAGAGCTACTATGTCTCTCTCTTGTTATTATATAGACTTATGCTATTTTGCTTACTCTTGCAGATCTTATCAAAGTATGGCTTCAATTCGCACTCGGTGCAACTTCTCTTATCAAACTGTTGAGAATTCTTCTTTTCTTATTATAGTATGACTTGTTTGCTGTGTTTGGACAGTTTTTCTTATATTTGGGTTGGTAACCCCTTTGTCTCTTGATTTATTATTATTACTGATCTTTGATCACTACTTGTACATTCTTGTTGAGGTGTTATTTTCTTTAGAATGCCTCAGGTTTGGAGCAGTAGCCGGATGAGCGGCTAGGATTGGTGGTTGCTGGTGTTCTGCAGTTGTTGCATTCATCTTTTCCTCTCCATTGAGGTAGTGTTATTGTTTTGTTGTTTAGTTCAGACATACATGTTTCTTTTTGGTGGGTTCGTGTCATGTTGTTGACGCCCACAGGAGATTTTTTCTAGAATGTTAAGTACTTGCTAGCTGCTAAGTCAATTTCTGTTTCAATTTTTGGTTTTACTTGCTCTCTGGGAAGGTTTTATGCTAGGATTGCATGTTAGTTATTTTAAAGTATTAAACTATCATTTTGTCTATCTCATGCATAACATCTTTTAACTCAAGCCATTATATTCATATTAAACCTAGAGGTATGCCTGTCGTAAGTTGTCCTATTTGGATGTTTATGCTCATGTAGGATGTTAATCTATATAAACAAAGTATTTTCCGCAGCATATATTCATATTTTTCACTCGTGGACTAATTGATCCACTAAGTCGAGGGATACAACCATCAAAACTTAACTTAAATTACAAGTTTCTTCATAATAACTTGAGGATTTCATTAAGTTTTAGGTTAGAGTTCTTGCATGAGCACCTACAATTGTCCCCTGTACGGCGTGGCATCATGACGCGTGTTTTCTCTTACTCTAATATATCACAAGATTGCAGAGAAAATGCGGGCTGTGATGGGCCGTCAGATTTCTGGGAGGAATCTGTTGAAAATCGTCCTGAGAGGACGTCTAGATCTAGGAGATCTAGTGGGCTCTAAGACCCTTCCTAGGAGGAAGGTGAGAGCCGGCATGTCAATCTTCTTGGGAAGAAGAGAGAGATCTAACCGGTCTTGGGAGGGTCGGCATAAAAACCAAAAGATTACTTGATTCATCGCCTCCGATCTCGGGCGTCACGGGGATCCAATTTTGTTATTGTAAACTAATGTTTATTTTTGATTAAAATTATATTTCTTTTATTTCATCTCAAATTAGTGGTTGAATGTTGCCATGGCATTGAGGGTTGTGTGAGAAATTGGAAAGCAATTTTTTTACAAAAAACGGCTTTGTGACCTACCGCCACACGGTAGTGGTCTACCGCCCCGCGGTAGCTTCCAGAACAAGTTGCCCTTGATGAAATTTATTTTTAATTCTGAATTTACTTAAAACCTTATTCACACCCCCTCTAAGGTTGGCCACCAGATTCAACCACTTATTCATCACTTTAAACTCGCATAAAAAAGTCATGTGCATAATTAAAGGAAATTAGAAACTTAAATCCACAATAAAAGGTTATTAACTAGGTCAAAATCTAACCTGAGATCACTCAGCAGACGACTAAGCTTCTTTCTTGGTCAATACATTTAGCTCTTCATTTCCTCTGTCCACATGTCATGGTGGCGACGGTAAGGCCTACAGTTGAGCAACATGCAATGCGGGCTGAGACTGCAGGCACTTGAAATTTATTTACTTAAGGTTAGATAGTCACGTAGAGGGGGGTGGGGGTGGGGTGGCGAATAGTATTTGAAATTTCTAAGTCTTTTTACTGATTTCTAACTAGGTGATATAGAGCTTGTCCTTAGAACCTATAATATAAAAGAAAAAAACAACACAGCCAAGCACACAGTTGTTTATAGTGGTTCCCCAATTGGGTACATCCACTTTCCCTCCTGCCGATCCAAATATTTTGTTGGACTTGGCAAAAACTCCACTAATATGCTCCTCAAATCTTACACCTCAAGCCCTCAGCCTTACACTCAGCTTCTCTACAGAACCATACCTCAGAACCACAATGGTTCCTACCATAGAGCCCTGCAGAGCTCCTATAACTTAGTGGTCCACTGATCACCTACCTCAGCCTTATCTCTAAGGCCTACAGCTCAGGCTTTTCAGCCGTACCACTTCAGGCACAAAGCCCTACTCTCAGAGTGCTACAACACTCCTACAACTCAGTACCTTTCCAGGTACCTACCTCAGTGCCCTTCTAGGAACCTATAACTCAGCCTCCTCCAAGACCTACAACTCAGTGACAAACTTGTCACATATAACTCAGTGACTCACCAGTCACCTACCTCAGCCTTATTTCTAAGGCCTACTACTTAGGCTGGGAGGATAACCTTACTCTCAGATCCTCACTTAGATCCTACCTTAGTACCCCAGTAGGGCACCTACCTCAGTGACTAATTAGTCACCTATAAATCAGGCCAAAAGGCCCTACAGCTCAGATTTAGTTAAACTGAATCCTACAGGAATTTAAATAAGTTGATGAATGAAATTTAAACCACTGACTCAGAGAAAAATATCTGAGTCTACCTTGCTGGACTAAGTATATATCAGTCCATCCCACATACTGTAGAAGGGATGAGTCTTCTTCTACAACCACTGCTTCTTTGTTGCAGAGGTAAACAACTATCTGCTGTTGAAGGCTGACTGCTCTTCACACAGCTATCTTCTTGATGATCTAAAGAATCAGCTGTCTTATTCTTCAAATAATAATCTTGCTGAATTGAAAAGAGCTTCAGCTATCTTTCTCTGCCTTGCTGGCTTGTTCTGCTGGACTTTGCTTTCAAGTTTCTTAGAGAAGATGAAGTCCAGCCACCTCTATTTTTTTTTATATTCTTCATGTGTTCTGCGTATGTTCTCCGTAACCCTAATCTCCTTTTCTTTCACCTTTTTCTATGTGTTGATTTGAATCAACGACATAATTTGAGAGTGGGCCCAGCCAAGGATGGTGAGCGCCACCTCCCTCGGAAAAGGACAAATACAGCTTTCGGCGCTACAGCAGCTTTCCCGCAACGGCATGAACTATTTTAACTTTGTAAACTTCTGGTGATATCAGCAGTGGTCATCCTGTGCTGCTGTAGCTTTCCTGCAACGACATGAGGTACTTTGACTTATTAACTTTTGATGACGTCAGCAGTGGTCATCACCATCTAGACTTAGAAAAATTCCAGAACTTCATTAAGCATTGAGTGATATTAAGTCACTCAACGCCATCTATCTTGGCTCTTCATTAGTAGAAATGAGTGAACCTACCTCACTCAATGCTTCTGGACTTACAGGAATTCTGCTGGCTTTGTCTTAGCGGTTCCTTCTCAACTGTCACATCGGTTTCTTCTTCACAGCAGAGACTATCTCCCGTCTCAGTGGTTTCTTCTCAGCGGTCTCAATGCTTTCTTCTTCTCAGTTGAGACTGTCTCGTGTCTTAGCAGTTTCTTCTCAGTTGTCTCAATGCTTTCTTCTTCATTAGAAGCGTTGAGTGAACCTGATTCACTCAATGCTTCTAGACTTAGAGAAATTCAGCTTATTTGATCTCAGCGGTTATGCTGAGGCATACTTCTCAGCTGTCTCAGCAGTTATGCCTTAGTCAAATTTTCTGGCTTTAGTTCGGCGAATGTTGAACTGCGTTTGATGATCTGTGGGCTGAGCTCGACAAATTCTGAATCCCAAGCTTCTGAATTCAGCTAGACGAACAGTGAGCTCAGCTCGACGAAAGGTGAGCTGAGCTCGACGATTTCTGAATCCTAAGATTTTGGATTTAGCTCGATGAACGGTGAGCTCAGGTTGATGAAAGGTGAGCTGAGCTCGATGATTTATGAATCCCAAGCTTCTGAATTTAGCTCGACAAACGGTGAGCTCCGCTCGACGAAATGTAAGCTAAGCTCGATGAATTCTAAATCTTCCAGCATACTCTTAAATTTCACATGTCCAATCAGGGACAACCTGCATGCATGAACTCAAGCACACATCAAATACATTATGCCCCTTAGCATGATTGGTGACGCCTCTTCAAATTCTGAGGAACATTGTAGGGCACAATTCCCAACAATCTCCCCCTATTTGAAGAAGGCAGAACACCCATCCATCCTAAGGTGCATCAGCACAAGAAATATCATGATAGATCTGATGAAACATTTTTGTGACAATTAGCCATCCCAGTACAAGATAACTTCCCCTAGATGAGATGGCTTAACACTATGATTGAATGATCAATAGTACAGGTGAATCATCAATCATTAATAATATAACAGTATGATTAATAACAAAAGCTTTATTAATCATTGACGAGATAAACATTATGATTAAGATATACCAAATCATTAACAAATTTAGAGAGCTTTAGTCAAACTGCAGTGGGAAAAACTTGTGATTATAAGATATCTATCATAGAGTGACATATTCATTAAACACAAATATATAAATGAGAATTTCATGCACATTTGTCACATCAATGTAGTCAGGGCCAACTCATTAATTTCATTGATAGAGATTTGAAATTTTTATACTGTTGATATACATTACAAGACATTTATTAGATAATTTAAAGAAGATTAAGTCTTGCAGTCTTATATTAGCTATTCTTTGATGAACTTGCATCAGCATCCTTGGTAGCATCAGTCTTATTCAAATTTTTAGCTTTGTTCTTCTGCCTTTTGAAGTAAAGGAATGACTTTGGAATATATCTGGAAGGCATTTTCTTAGGGTTGCTCTTCCTTACCAAATTTTCTTTGAATACTCTTTCCCTTAGGGAATTGCTTTCCAAATGCTTTATCCATTCCTCAGAAGAATATATACTATCAATGTTCATTAAGACTTGTCCATGACTTACCCAAGCATTTATAATGATGGATTCAGAGGCATCACTTAGCTGTTCATAATCTGGATCATCTCTGTTCTCAGCTCTCCTCTTTTCCATGAACTCTTCAGCCATTTGAGTTCCTTACCTTTTTCTTTGGGCAACAAGTTGTGCATCCTATGCAAATCTCTACTGGGAAGTCTAGGTCCTCTGGCCTCTTTTATCCAGAAGGGGCAGGTGCAATGCCACCCTAGTGCCTTGAATTACATTGAATGCTTGATCTTCAATGAGTCCTACTCTCTTAGAATGGCTGCTCTCGCCCTTTCTTCCTTCTTCAAGGATGGTGATTTTCAGTGAGGAGGTGTTTGCTTCATTTTTGCTTAATATAGATTGGAATATTATCTCATTATCAGTAAGAAGCTCATTTTTCAGAAGTATTGCCTACTCCATAGAGTGGAGATCAACATTGGTGACATGCTGATTTACATGGTCTGATGTACCCCTGATCACCTCATCCGTTGTACTCACATAATTCTTGACATATCCTGTGTCAGCTGCAGAGAATTTTTGGCTTGTTTCTATGGATTTCATGAGAGTGGTCAGTTTTATGTCATCCGTTCCAAGCGTATCAAACCAGGTGGTGACCTGTTTGTTTAAGTGAGGGGTTTCTTCTTTACATTCCTTGATTTCAGTTAATAATTCATCCCTTAGCTTGATAACTAATTGGTCAACATACTCCTTGAGGGTTGTGGTCTGAGCATTTAGTAGTGATTTGATATGGTTTAGGAGTAACTCATTAGAGGTTTGGGTAGTGAGCAGTTGGCTAAATGAAGGAGGTACTTCTGTCAGAGCAGGGACCTGTGATGACTCCCCCTCAACTATACCATATATAGAAGGTGACATTTCCTTAGCTAAGGCTGTATTGGCACTATTAATTAAGGGGGTATGAGTATTACCTGTAGTGGGTGCAGACTCAACCACTATGTTGACTACTTGGTCCAAGGTAGTCATATCCATCTGATTATACTGCCCCTTAGACTGAGCATCCTTCTCTGGGCTTAACCTATCAAGATAAGTATCTAATGCCTCAGGTGGCTCACGATTATCTTCTAAAGTAGGGATAACTTCAACTGCTGCTACATCATCAGTATCAGCCATGTCTGCCTCATCCTCTTCAGCAACCTCTTCTTCAGTAGCATTCTTTGAAACTTCTCTTGACCTAGGGCTGGCATGGATTTTATCAACATGCACAATAGCATCCTGAAGTTGAATGTTTGTTGAGGAGAGACTCAGGGTTATGTCTGTCTGCAACTAAACATCAGCAGTGGGTAAATTCCTAGCTCAGGTTCTGAGTAGGAGGAACTGTCTACTTCAACAACTTGTTGTCTCTTATCCCTTGAGGAGTCCTTTGTGGTTGAAGGTTGGCTCTTGGGTAAGATCCTAGTGAATGTATCCAATGCCTTTATGTCCATTCTTTTCAGGTAGTGAATCTTCACTCCATGTTTGTACTGGAATGTATCAGGGTAGGTGTTCACTAGGTATAAAGAAAGAATTCTCCCCATGTTTAAAGTGGGTAGACAGTCTACTAATCTCTAGTAGATGAGAGAAGACCAAGAGGTCTTTCTATTCAAGATTATCCTAGTCATAACATCAAACATTGACCTGGAGATTGTGTCATGTGATCCATGTTTGCAGATATGGGCTTTTCCTAATATATCTTCCAGCAGTTTACCTCTCTGATTGAATAATTTTCTCTTAAGAGATCCAAGTTTGGCATCATTGTATCCACACCACCTGAGAGCCTTATCTCTATCTGTGATGGTGGGTTATTCTTCCTCGTTAGGGTTGACAGAGGGCATATGAAGGGCTTTTCCTAGTCTATTAGGATTTACCTTTATCTTGATATCCTGAATTTGAGACTTAAGAGAGTTTTGAGAGGAAGTCACTTTAATGTTGGAGGAGAATTCTACTACCTCTTTTCTAAGAATGGTGGAGGGTTCAGAAAGGGTTTATTCCAAGCCTATGGTCTCAGTCATTGTTAACATTTCTTTAATCTCTAGAGAGGCATGACTGAATACATCTCTCACAATTTCATAGCCCACCTAGAGCTCCTTGGTGACATTTGGCACCATCGAAACAGTGCGGCAGGACGCTGAGAGGGTTTCGGTCTCGATGGCTAGGGTTAAGGTTTTTGAGATAGATATGGCTTTTCATTTCTTGTCTCCTTTATATTTGTAACTGAAAAGTTTAATTACTTTATCATTAGAGTAACCAATTAACATTTTAGCTTAAATAGGTACTTTTCGATCTTATGGGTTCCGTCACGCTTCCTGTTATGAAACAAGACATTTAGCACTTTTATTATATCACTCAGTTATTCTTCCATTTACTCAATGCTTATTTAATTTGTAGCTTACCTTACTGCCTGAATGTACATTCTATTTTACATATCATTATTCAAAATATTTTTATTGATTTTAAATATAAAGGGGACCTATCATGCTAATAAGCCAGTTCTATTATCAACCTAATTATGAATTGATTTACCAGTTATTTGAACTTGAGAGTAAAGGATGCATAATTTAACAATACTTGATTATAAAGAATAATTGAATCACTGTTTTACATTTGGTGTGCTTGATTAGGTTCATCCTAAGCACATCTAACTTAATTCATCAATTAGCAAACTTAGTCTCTATATAATAGAGAGGGACTTACCTTGAGTCTTGCTGCCTCTAGCTTTTGAGGATTGCATACTTGACAGCCTCATCCTTAGTTTATTGCTTTACATGGATCTTGTTCCTCGAGCAATCATCTTGTCCCAGACATTTACCTGGAACAACCATTGTCCAAATACCAAGTCTTGTCTAGACAGGTATTTGAACTATCCTGCAAAAAAAGATTCATTTAACCTTAGGCACCCAATGTTTTTTGGGTCCCATGTTCTTGTTAGCATTATAAAAGTTTTGCCAAACTCTCTGCCTGAGCTGAGCACCTTTCTGTCCACTGGCCATATTCAGGTTGTGCCAAAAATCAATGGCAAAGTGGCCCACCTTCCCATAGCGCCAACATTTATGAATGTTGTACCTTCTCTTCAGGACAGCACAGAATTACTGTCCATGAGAGATGTGAGCAGCACCAGACTTTACTGAATGAGCATTGCATGATGCTACTTACTTCTTCCTGAGTGAAGGTGATGAAGAACTAAATACAGCTGGTTCAGGATGGGCCAAATGTATTTTTGGAGCATGCCATCTAGTCGACTCTCTCATATCCTTAGATAAAGGACACCTGGATCCAAATCTAAAGAACTTATCCTAAATTTTATGGCTAGAGTGGACAGTATCACTCTTTATGAGATCATGTGTCTTCACCCAACTGGTGGAGCACACATTTTATTGATCCTTCTCGAGTGGTGCAAACTTGATAGTTTTAGAAGGTAAATTCACCTTTTGAAATACTGTCAACTTATCAGGTATATTTGACTTGACTTTATAATTAGTGTATCAATACCCAGCTTCTCAGAGGTTTGACAGGTTGTAGCTTTTGGTAAACTACCAAGAGATTGAGAAGGGTTAATCATAATCCCTAATCTCTCAGCAAATATTTATTCTAGATATTTAATATGTTTAGATTTTTCTTCTAGAACCTTGGTCTGACACTCAAGGCTTTTCTTGAGTTCTGACACCTCATGACATTTCTTATGAAACTAAATAGATTTGTTGTTATAAAGAGTTCGATAAGGCTTGAGGACCTCAATCTCCTTTGATTGCCTTTTGACAAGAATTTTGCTCTTCTTTATAGCATCTAGGAGCAGTCCATACTTGTCAATCAATTGATTAACATCAGTTTCATATTCTGACCAATCTTTATCACAGGATGAAGATGTACCAGTACCTGGACTGGTTTCATAGTCAGAATAAGAAGAAATGGAGAGAGGATGTACCTTGATTGATTCTGTATGTATCTCACTTCTTTCTTCTTCAGTTATTCCCATCAGCCTTTGGCATCTATAGTCTTCTTCATCCTCCTAATTGTCACTGTCAGAGTGTGACAGATCGGCCCTTATTCCTATCCTGGCAGCTGGATATTCCTCTTCTTCTTCTGGATCAGCAGCAACAGAGATCAGCCCAATATAGGCTTCATCTTCATCTGATTCTGAGGAGGAAGAGTTTGTCCATCTTTTCTCCTACTTGGCCACAAAGGACTTCTCCTTTTTCCTATCCTCATGGTGATGGTGATGCTTCTTCTTCTTCTCATCCTCTTCCTTATTCCTAACTAGGAAGTCAGCAATGACATGCTCAGCCTTGCTACAAAAATAACAGATAACTTTAGATGAAATATTTTTACTAGATTTAGGGTCATACCTGTCCTTCTTGGAGGACCTCCTGTGATGAGGTGATGATGAGGGTATGTTCTCCTAGTGCTTATTCTTCATGAACTTTTGAATTTTCCTAGAGAAGGCTGCACACTCTTCATTAGACATGTGGTTGTCTGAGGAACTATTCTCAGACAATTCTGAGCTGGTCTCAGCTTCTCTCCTTGGTGGAGAAGGAGTCTTTCTTCTGCTTCTTCTTGGGGCTTCTGCCTTGAGGTCCACTGTATTATCCTTTGTCTTGGATTGACTTTCCTTCTCCTCCTCTTGTATAACAGCCAACTGTATTTCATAGTACAAAAGCTTTCCAAAGAGTGTTGGTGGAGGAGTGTCTGTTGATGACTACTTTTAGTCATCATTTTTGGGGGTAGTTTAGTATGCAAAATGCCTAAGTTTATTTATATTTTATGTTTTTATTTCATGTCTTAATGTCTTTTTTATAATATATTAATTCCTAGTTTAATTATGTGTTTTATGTTTTTTTTATGTTTAATTTCATGTTCTATGTCTAGTTGTGTTTTGTTATGAAATAAAACTATTATTATATTATTATGATTAGTTTTTTATTATGTTATAAAATATATGTTATGTTATCTTATAAAATATATCTAATATTTTGTTTATTTGTTTTGTTTTATTTGTAGGTTCAAGGCCTTTGTTGTGGTCCAAGTGCAGCCCACCATGCAAGACAACCCGAGCCCTTCCATTTGGTGCTACCCGAGTCTATGATGCAGCCCACAAATAATATTTCAGCCCACATAATGAAGCCCAACATGCATGGACGACTCCTTCTCTCCCCATTCATGCATGTAGCCTCTCCCCTCTCTCTTCCCTTTATTATTTTCTCTTCTCTTTATTCCTCATGCATCTCCCCACTCACTCCTTCTCTCTTATTTATTTCTCATTCACCCCTCTTTCCCTTTCTCTCATTCTCATTTAAACCCATCCATCCCCCCTCTTTTATTTATTTTATTCTTTTTATTTTCCTAAATGAAAATGCATGCATGTAGCCTCTTCCCTCTCTCCCCCATTAATGACATTCATGCACCTCCTCATACATGCATGGCCGGCCACATCCTTCTCCCATTTCATTTCCACCACTTTCTAGAATCTTCGTCCTCTCCTATAAAAGGAACCAATGTCTCATGCTTTGAAGAGGAGGATTTTAGAGAGCAAGTGAGATAGCTAGTTCATGAGAGTTTTTCCTTGCTGTAGTTTTTATTATAATTTCCTTTTTGTAGTAGAATAGCATTGTCATATTTAAATTTTTGTGTATTTCCTTTTCTTAAGCAATGCAAATGACTTCTCTTTCTTCTATTTTGTTTTCTTCTTTTATTATGCTTACCTAATTATATTTTGCACCCGATCGCGATGAGCTTTGCGACAAAATAACGCATCTTTAATTTTATGTTTGCATTTGTATTTTCCCTATTTTGATCCTTCTTTGATTTTTATCGTGTCGACTCCGTATTCCGGTATACGGTAGTAGGCAATTGATCTCATTTCATAGAAGTCGAGAGACTTATTGATTTGAAAGATCACTCAAAGAAGGAAGAAGTTGAACGCAACCCTAGAGATAGGATGACGTAAATCCTCCGGATTGGAGTCAAATCCAATAGTGCGGGTTACTTCGGTAATGCGACTTTAGGCTTTTTTGACTTGTAAAGAGATTTCGGTCAAAACGTCTATAAGTTAGGGGATTTAATGCTCTAGCGAGATTAATTCCTAATATCGGATCCGTCACGGTCTTAATAGTATTACAAATGCTAAACTAATTTATTTCGATATTTTATTTCAAAGTGAATCGTCGATCGAGCACTCTTTCGCAATATTTTTATTTCTCTTTTAATTAAGCTTAGTTCATTTTAATTTTCAAACCCATCAATCGTTCGGTAGGATAATAGAATCGTTGTGAGTAATAGTACTTGCCTGCCCCGAGTTTTTATATGACCTTGATATATTTTTATCACTATACTATAAAACAATAGGTACACTTGCCTATTCGGATTGTAGTCCGTGAGACGATTTTTACACATCAAGTTTTTGGCGCCGTTTCCGGGGACTATTTTGGTAATATTACGAAAGCATCGAGTTTATTACTTCTACTAAAATTAAAAAAAAATAAAAAAAAAATTTAACAAAAAAAATATCAAAAAAAAATTTTAATTTTTCTTTTTCTTTTTGGTAACAGTTTTTTTATGGAATCGTCTTATTTTGGCGCGTTTTGTAATTTTTTCGGGTCGCCCAACCACTTTTATTCTGAATGTCTTTCGGGAACCCCTCCCTCTTTTGATTTCAATTTTTCTGGAGCAGGTCAAAGTGGCCAATTTGACTCTTACTCCAATTTTTATCCTACTTGGGAGATGAGGAACCCGTCTTATTTTTCTTATGATTTTGCCCCGCAAATCGCCGTTCCTCTAAATTTTACTTCAATCGATAATGCGTATTTTGAATTGCAAACTTCTCTTGATAATATCAATTCGCATTTGAAGACCATTCTCGATTATTTTTCTCGTGAGGCCGCTTCATTTTCTTCATCTTCTTCTCCGTCTCCTCCAATTTCATCGTGTAATGAGTCACCGGATATCCCAGCTTGTCTTTTTCCTCTCGAGGGGGATAATTATTCGGATATTCCGGATTGTTTCCTTCCTCCTTTGGATGACACCCCTATGGATACTCCGACATGCTTCTTACCTTTTGAGGATGACAAGACGTCTCATCATTCTCTTTCTTTTTCTGAAGACGTGTGTGATTCCTTTTCGTTTCAAACTTTAATTGTTCCAACTTTTTTTAGCGAGTCTTTTTCTCCTTCTTCTTCTTCTTTTATTTTAGATAATTTTTCTTCTTCTTTAGTCCTCTCTACCCCTTCTTCTCCTGAAATTTCACAAGTCTCTCCTTCTCCTTGTGAAATTTTCGTTAATGAAATTTCTTTTTCTACTTCTTTTATTCCTTTTTCTATTTCTTCTTCTTTTTCTTCTTCTTCTTTTGACGACTCCTTCTTTCCCATTTTTCATACGGCGGAGTTCTTCTATAACTCCGTCCGTTCATTTTCGGGCGTCATTCCATTTAAGATTCCACCCCATGTCGGTGCAATTCTTCAATTTTTCTCTTCTTTGATGTACTCTCCTAAGCGCATACTTAGGGAGTTACCTCGTTACTTTAGTTTTTATTTTTCATTTAGCTAACCAATAACGTCGAGCTCAGATGACGTTAAACAAAGAGCACTCTTGGGAGGCACCCCTTGCTTATCACTTTTTGTTATTCCTTTTTTTTTGCTTATTGTGTTTTGCAGGAATAAGACCTTCGGCGGTTCGTTTGGCTCCATCATTTTTTTTCTCTTCCTTAGGCCTGCGTCGGTGTCCAGCTTAAGCATGGGGGAACGAAATCAGCATTCGGTCTTACGAATCAGGGGAAGTCATTTTCTTTTTAAGTCTTTACTTTATTGCCCCCCTCCCTCTTCTTCTTCCTTTTTTTGTTTTTCATTGAGGACAATGCAAAATCCAAGCATGGGGAGGGCTTCGCTCTTTTTCCTTTTATTTTCTTTTTAATTTCTCCTTTTTTAAAAAAAATATCTTTTCTTTTTATGTTTTTCAAAAAAATGTTTGTTTTTAAGTAATTTAGCTTTATCAAAAATAAAAAAAACTAGAAAAAAAACCCACAAAAATCAAAAAATCAAAATCCGAAAAATATAATAAACCTCTCCCTTAGTCTTTTTGTTGTTTTCAGAAATTTTCTTTGAGTTTGTTTATAAGCATTTTTACTATTTTTGATTTGCTAATCTTTTGTTTCATCATGTTTAGTTAAATCTAATATTTAGTGATTTCGTTTTGAGAATTATCTTATGGTTTTAATTTTCTTACAGTAATTTATTTAGCACTTTTTCTCTTTTATTTTAAATAGTTTCAATTTTGTAGTAGTTTTGCTTAATAATTTTGGATTCCAATTATTATTACCCCATGCTTTTAGATTCATAGGAAATCTCAATCTACTAGTACTTGCTCTCTAGTATTTTTGTTTATTTTCTAAAATTTTGTTTAACTCCTTCCTTTTTCTTTTTATTGTTAGATCATATGTCATGGGAATAAGGAGATGTTAGTTCCTTATTCTCTGGTAAACATATACAACCCAGATGAAGAGAGGAATTAAAAGTTCATATATGTCGTGGGAAGTGATAGGATGTTAGTCTATCATTTTCTGGTATTACATATATATTTAAAAGTTCATATATGTCGTGGGAAGTGATAGGATGTTAGTCTATCATTTTCTGGTATTACATATATATTTAAAAAAAAATTTGGTGGGGTGTGAAAAAAATAATGATGATCACCTCCAATCAAAGACCTCTTCATGTTGATTTTCCTCCCCAAACCCCTTAGCCAATATTATTGTCTTAGATTTTAAATTAAAATATTGGGAGAGCATAAGTAGTAGGTTGCATTCTTCCTTAAGTTTCTTTTAACTTATGGTTTTTATAATATTAATCAAATCTTGTTTGCAATTTACTCAATTTTGAGTGCTAGTTAATTTATTAGAGAATATTTTGCTAAATATTTCTCTCTTTTCACTTTAATTCCATAATTTAGGACTTAATTCGTAAATCCCTAAATTTTATTTTTGACTTGACTTGGGTGTAAATAAAGTTTTAGTTTAATTGAAAACTTTATAAATGTCTTATAAATATTTCTTATACTTTTGCTCTAGAATAGCAAAAGCCCAAGCATGGGGGTATTTGATGACTACTTTTAGTCATCATTTTTGGGGGTAGTTTAGTATGAAAAATGTCTAAGTTTATTTATATTTTATGTTTTTATTTCATGTCTTAATGTCTTTTTTATAATATATTAATTCCTAGTTTAATTATGTGTTTTATGTTTTTTTTATGTTTAATTTCATGTTCTATGTCTAGTTGTGTTTTGTTATGAAATAAAACTATTATTATATTATTATGATTAGTTTTTTATTATGTTATAAAATATATGTTATGTTATGTTATAAAATATATCTAATATTTTGTTTATTTGTTTTGTTTTATTTATAGGTTCAAGGCCTTTGTTGCGGTCCAAGTGCAGCCCACCATGCAAGACAACCCGAGCCCTTCCATTTGGTGCTACCCGAGTCTATGATGCAGCACACAAATAATATTTCAGCCCACATAATGAAGCCCAATATGCATGGACGGCTCCTCTCCCCATTCATGCATGTAGCCTCTCCCCTCTCTCTTCCCTTTATTATTTTCTCTTCTCTTTATTCCTCATGCATCTCCCCACTCACTCCTTCTCTCTTATTTATTTCTCATTCACCCCTCTTTCCCTTTCTCTCATTCTCATTTAAACCCATCCATCCCCCCTCTTTTATTTATTTTATTCTTTTTATTTTCCTAAATGAAAATGCATGCATGTAGCCTCTTCCCTCTCTCCCCCATTAATGACATTCATGCACCTCCTCATACATGCATGGCCAGCCACATCCTTCTCCCATTTCATTTCCACCACTTTCTAGAATCTTCGTCCTCTCCTATAAAAGGAACCAATGTCTCATGCTTTGAAGAGGAGGATTTTAGAGAGCAAGTGAGATAGCTAGTTCATGAGAGTTTTTCCTTGTTGTAGTTTTTATTGTAATTTCCTTTTTGTAGTAGAATAGCATTGTCATATTTTAATTTTTGTGTATTTCCTTTTCTTAAGCAATGCAAATGACTTCTCTTTCTTCTATTTTGTTTTCTTCCTTTATTATGCTTAGCTAATTATATTTTGCGCCCGATCGCAATGAGCTTTGCGACAAAATAACGCATCTTTAGTTTTATGTTTGCATTTGTATTTTCCCTATTTTGATCCTTCTTTGATTTTTATCGTGTCGACTCCGTATTCCGGTATACGGTAGTAGGCAATTGATCTCATTTCATAGAAGTCGAGAGACTCATTGATTTGAAAGATCACTCAAAGAAGGAAGGAGTTGAACGCAACCCTAGAGATAGGATGACGTAAATCCTCTGGATTGGAGTCAAATCCAATAGTGCGGGTTACTTCGGTAATGCGACTTTAGGCTTTTTTGACTTGTAAAGCGATTTCGGTCAAAACATCTATAAGTTAGGGGATTTAATGCTCTAGCGAGATTACTTCCTAATATCGGATCCGTCACGGTCTTAATAGTATTACAAATGCTAAACTAATTTATTTCGGTATTTTATTTCAAAGTGAATCGTCGATCGAGCACTCTTTCGCAATATTTTTATTTCTCTTTTAATTAAGCTTAGTTCATTTTAATTTTCAAACCCATCAATCATTCGGTAGGATAATAGAATCGTTGTGAGTAATAGTACTTGCCTGCCCCGAGTTTTTATACGACCTTGATATATTTTTATCACTATACTATAAAACAATAGGTACACTTGCCTATTCGGATTGTAGTCCGTGAGACGATTTTTACACATCATCTGCCAGCTTAGCCATTTCCTTAATGGCGAAAATCTTTGTGTCCCAATCTCTAGTGAGAGATTTAAGTAACTTGTCATTCAGCTCATAGTCCCTGAAGACCCTACAATAGCCTCTTAGTTCATTGAGTGTCCTGAAGAACCTCTCAAAGCAGTCAGCCACTTTCTCAGATTTGCTTTGTCTGAAAGCCTCATACTCTTGGTTGAGCATGGACTTCCTATCATTGCTAACTTCCTCGGAACCTTTCGTGAAGACCACAAGAGTGTCCCACATTTCCTTGGAGGTTTTACATTGTACAAGATTTTGGAAGGTTGAGTCATCAATGGCACTGGCTATAATATTTTGTGACCTTTTGTCCATGGTGGACAGAATTACCTCATCTCTATCCATCTCTGTATATGAATTAGGCACTCTCACAGTTGTATCTATGGTGGAAGCCTTTGCGGGGATAAAAATACCTTCTACTACTGCTACATAGATCCTAGGGTCAGATGCTTTCATGAATTGTCTGACCCTTTTCTTCTAGAGTCCAAATCCTTCCTTCCTATAGATTGGTAGTTTCATGGCCCCTAACTCCTTATAGTTCATTACTGACCCCATGATTATATATTCTAGCTAACCTTAGAGATATTCCCAGATTGTTAGATCCGTTTTGAGTAACCTCCCTCTGATACTACTTGAAAGTTATTTACTTAAGGTTAGCTAGTCACCTAGAGGGGGGGTGAATATGTCTTTGAAATTTTTAAGTATTTTTGCTGATTTCTAACTAGGTGATCTAGAGCTTGTCCTTAACACCTGTAATATAAAAGAAAAACAACAACACAACCAAACACATAGTTTTTATAGTGGTTCCCCAATTGGGTACATCCACTTTCCCTCCCACCCATCCAACTATTTTATTGGACTAAGCACAAAATCCACCAATATGCTCCTCAGAGCTTACACCTTAGGCCCTCAGCCTTACACTCGGGTTCTCTTCAGAACTCTACCTCAAAACCACAAAGGTTCCTACCTCAGAGCCCTGTAGAACTCCTACAGCTCGGTGGTCCACTGACCACCTACCTCAGCCTTATCTCTAAGGCTTATATCTCAGGATTTTTAGCCCTAACACTTCAGGTACAAAGACCTACTCTCAGGGTGCTGCAGTACTCCTACAACTCAGTACCTTTCCAGGTACCTACCTCAGTGCCCTTCCAGGCACATACAGCTCAGCCTCCTCCAATGCCTACAACTCAGTAACACACTTGTCACCTACAGCTTAGTGACTCACCGGTCACCTACCTCAGCCTTATTTCTAAAGACTACTACTCAAGCTGGGAGGACAGTCCTACTCTCAGATATGCACTTGGATCCTACCTCAGTACCCCAGCAGGGCACCTACCTCAGTGACTAATTAGTTACCTACAACTCAGGCCAAAAGGCCCTACAGTTCAGATTCAGTTAAATTGAATTATACCAGAATTTAAATAAGATGATGAATGAAATTTAAACCACTAACTCAAAGAAAAATCTCTGAGTATACCTTGCTGGATTGAGTAGATATCAGTTCATCCCACTTGCTGTAGAAGGGATGAGTCTTCTTCCACAACCACTGCTTCTTTGCTGCACAGGTAAACAATTATCTGTTATTGAAGACTGACTGCCCTTTAGACAGCTATCTTCTTGCTGATCTGAAGAATCAACTGCATTGTTCTTCAAAGAACAATCTTGCTGAACTGAAAAGAGCTTTAGCTATCTTTCTCTGCTTTGCTGGCTTGCTCTGTTGGACTTTGCTTTCAAGCTTTTCGGAGAAGATGAAGTCCAACCGCCTCTATTTTTTGTATATTCTTCGTGTGTTCTGCGTATGTTCTCTGTAACCCTAATCCTCTTTTCTTTCACCTTTTTATATGTGTTGATTTGAGTCAACGATACAATTTGAGAGTGAGCCCAGTCAAGGATGGTGAGCGCCACCTCCCTCAGAAAAGAACAAATACAGCTTTCGGTGCTACAATAGCTTTCCCACAATGACATGAACTATTTTGGCTTTGTCGACTTCTGGTGACCTCAGAAGTGGACATCCTGTGATGTGGTAGCTTTTCTACAATAGTATAAGATACTTTGACTTGTTGACTTTCGATGACGTCAGTAGTGGTCATCACCATCTGGAATGAGAAAAATTCTAGAACTTCATTAAGCAATGAGTGATGTTAAGTCACTCAATGCCATCTATCCTGGCTCTTCGTTAGAAGCATTGAGTGAACCTGCCTCACTCAATACTTCTGGATTTAGAGAAATTCTATTGGCTTTGTCTCTGCGGTTCCTTCTCAACTGTCTCAGCGGTTTCTTCTTCACAGCTGAGACTATATCCTGTCTCAGTGGTTTCTTCTCAGCAGTCTCAATGCTTTCTTCTTCTCAGCTGAGACTGTCTCCTATCTCAGCGGTTTCTTCTCAGCGGTCTCAATGCTTTCTTCTTCAATAGAAGCATTGAGTGAACCTGCTTGACTCAACGCTTCTGGGCTTAGAGAAATCCAGCTTGTTTTGTCTCAGTGGTTATGCTGAGACATACTTCTCAGTTGTCTCAGCTGTTTTGCCTTACTCAAATTTTCTGGCTTTAGTTCAAAGAATATTGAGCTGCGTTCGACGATCAGTGGGATGAGTTCGGTGAATTCTGAATCCCAAGCTTCTGAATTTAGGTCGATGAACGGTGAGCTCAGCTCGACGAAAGGTGAGCTGAGCTGGACGATTTCTGAATCCCAAGCTTCTGAATTTAGCTCGACGAATGGTGAGCTTAGCTCGACGAAAAATGAGCTGAGCAAGACAATTTATGAATCCCAAGCTTCTGAATTTAGCTCGACAAACGGTGAGCTCATTTCGACGAAAGGTGAGCTGAGCTCAACGAATTCTGAATCTTCCAGCATACTCTTAAATTTCACCTGTCCAATCAGGGACAACCTGCATGCATGAACTCAAGCACACATCAAATATATTATGACCCTTAGCATGTTTGGTGATGACTCTTCAAATCCTGAGGAACATTGTTGGGCACAATTCCCAATAGCACTGATCCCTCATATGCCCCCTCTGACCACACTAGAAGCAAAATCATATCCTTTGAAAGCAGTGGGCAACATCATGCCCTCTATTCTTGCAGTAGGAATAAGTAAGATCTCCTTTATGCGTGTCTTGGATCGCATGCACCTGAAGCCCTTTCTGAGTACCCAATCTCTTAAAACATTTCTCATAAGGATGGCCTGGCTGACCACAAAAATTACATGCTTCTTTGCTTCCTTTCTTCGGATTAGGGCCAGATGCCTAAGGTCTTCCACTATCATCAACCTTTCTCTTATCCTTTCTTGCCTTCAGCCTAGGATTTTTAGCATTCTCGATCGCCTATACTTTCAAGGCTTCTTCAACAGCTTTCGCATAACTCTCAGATTTGTATGCACTGTCCAACTGTTGGATATCACTTCTAAGACCACCCCAAAAATGCTTCATACTGTTTGTCTCAGTGGAGACCATCTCCGGAGCAAGCCTGATTAACTTGCTGAACTCTATCTCGTGCTTAACAACTATGAGTTGTTGCTGCTTCAAGTGCAAAAATATGTTCATTAGCTTGTCTTGCTCAACCGAAGACAAGAACTTCTTCAGTAGCAGTATCTTAAACCTTTTCCACGAGCATCCACTGATGGGGGTCTCCTTTTCCCTGATCTACCAGCCTTTAGCAAGGCCCTTCAACTAGTAAGCAGCTACCATGACCTTCTAGTATATAGAAATCCCTAAAAAGGAGAACATCTCCTCCATCATTATTATCCAATCATCTAATGCCGTAAAGTTGGCCTTCCCATCATAGGTAGGATGTCCTAGACACTGGAAATGCGAAATGAAATTCATTTCTGGCATCAATTGGGTAGGTACAAGAGGAGCGGGAGGGTCAGGTATAGTCTGACCCATCGTAGGGTCTTGCACTCTAGACTGTTGTGTTAAGGTGGACATTAATAAGGCCTAGATCTGGGCCTGCATCGCGACCATCTGCCTCAATAATGCCTCATTACTTTGACATAGTTCCTCGGACATCGCCTCATTGTGAGCACCCAGAGACTCACACTCTAACTGGGGAGTCGACCTCAACAGATAACATATTGGAGGCATCGTATACAAATATCAATGAGCATCAATCAACACCTAGCTAATGACACATCAGCTTGAAAACTAGAATTACTTAACTCAAACTAGTTCAAAAATGTGTAGATACTTACTCTTGATGTTACCTTGCTCTGGAAATTCATAAAATGATGTTATACCTGCACTTAGGATGATGTACCATCATCTTCTTGACTCTTGTGCATATATTATGAATGCATGAATGCTTTAATCTTCTATTTAAATCATGTGTGTACGAGTATCATCATGTAGATCTTAACTTGGCATGTGTGCTAATGCTATGTTATGCATGTTGTGTTATGCATTCTAAAAAAGGCCATAATGCATGCCATGAACGACAAAAACATGAAATATTATGTATCTCATACTACATAATATCGCATGTAACGTAAAAAACTTAATGAGCATTAATGTGATAATATTATGTTGCTCATTTCAACTTAACAGTCATATGTTGTTATGCCTATGAGAATCCACATATAAACACATATTATGCATCACATACTACATAATATGTCATGTATACTTTTGTCATGCTTATGAGTGTAGTGTGCATGCTTTCGCTAAGATATATTGATGACACATTAATGTGTGTATGCAAATGAAGTGAGATAAGGTAAAAATATGGAATTTGTTTACAAAATGGTTGTTTTAATAAAATTCCAACCTACCAATTCTAACCAAACCTATCCCATAACGTCCCTATAATACCAATTGTCACACCCCACATTTTCTCAGCAGTTAAATATTATTATAGTGAGAGAAAATACACGCTTTGATTCCACGTTGTGTAGGGTACAACTGCAGATGCTAAGTCGACCCCATCTTTTACTTTGCTTTTATATAAAGAAGCCATTTATTTTTATGTTTGAAAACATGGTTAAAATCGAAACTTTTGAAGACCGTGTCTCTCGGTTTAGTGGATCAACTAGTCGATAAGTAAAAAGTATATACATAGTGAAAAATGCAAAGCTTAATTTATTTTATCCTACATGATCATGAGAACCCAACAAGCATGATTATGACATGCAAGCTTCTAACTTTAATAGAAAAAAAAAATTTTATAATTTTTAAAATAGAGTGATATTCAGTTAAAAGAGATTCATGATTTACGCTAGAATGCAGCTTTTATATTTAAAAATACATAATATACATCATAACATAAAACCTTGGATATGAGACTCCATTCCTCATATCCTGGCATGTTTTGGATTTCAATTCTCCTCCTCTACCTTGCTTTTAAGATCTCATCCTGGACATGATCAACCCTCCTCTTCCTGGAAAATGATTCCCGTTATTCTGTTCTTGGAATAAGATTATATTATATTTACCAAGCTACTTCATAATCCTCTAGATGGAGGTTATCATTTTCTACAGCTGGGTCAGCCTCAGGAATGATAGGTCGAGGAGAGTAATTTAAAGTTTCCAATCCTAATGCTTCTTTGACTGAATTTGTAGTCCATATGGCTTGCTGGTCGGAGTAGTGGGTAATGTCCTTCTCCCCCTTTTTAAGTTCTTCAGTTGTTTCTTTGCAAATGGCATCTTGGGCTTCCTAATCCTGTTTTGTAGCGTGTTGACACCGGCTACTATAATGTTCTTGGTTTTTAGAAGGTGTCCATCTAGTAGCTGGTTGCATGAGTCCATCCTTTCCATGATGGTCATCTGATTGTCAGCCATTCTTGCATTTGTTGCTTTGAATGCCTGATATAAGTTCTCTTAAGTGGCATCCTGGTTATCTAAAACTTCTTGAATACCCTGATGTGTCGTGTCATTTTTTCTTGCAGTATAGTCCACTACAGTTACTACCTTTATGAAAAATTGGAATGTTTGATTATTAAAGTTATGCATTTGTTGGGAATATTGCCCTTCAATATTCCTTGGATTTGAAGATGATTCACCTACAAAGCTAAGTGCATATTGTATTTGATAAAACTTTTTCTTTCATATCATTACAGGTTTATGTTATTATAAAACTGTGTTAGAACATCTCTGGTTATTACTGCATTATCTCAGAAGTTTGAGGGAAAATTCGCTGAGAAGATAGTCTGGTCTCAGCAGAAGCCCTGAGACTCAAGTAATTTGCCATTGAGATAGAAGCCAGTCTCGGCTATGTTGACAAGGCTGTCTAGTCTCAACGGAACTGCTGAGAAGACAGTCTGGTCTCTGCGGATTCACTGAGAAGCAGCTAATTTGTCGTTAAGATATATGCCAGTGTCAGCTACTTTGTTGGGATGTTTTCAAAAAGAGCCGTTAAAAAGCCGGGATCTATTTTTGGTGGAAAGAAGATAAAGCAAGATAACTTTATTTATTCATGGCCATATTATGTCAGTTCAAGGACAAATAGTCGTTGATATGCTGAAGGATATAAAAGAAACACTTAGGTAAATGGAACAGGAATCAGCCAAGATGTTTTAAGTTCTGAATATCTGTAATCTGACCTAATAGAAAGTTTTTCCCGACCGCATACCAGGAGAAGACATTCTTCCTAATAGATGTGCACTTCAATTTCAGGAAGATAATTTGTTCTTGCTGATATAATTCAAAAGAATAGGTTGAGTCACTCTGGACTCAAGTGATAGATCTTCTCAATTCTACTAAAGGTAGGAGAACAATATGGAGTAAGGGATTAAGCTGCAAAACTGTTTTCCAGTCCTGCTCCAAGCCAGCTAACTGTTGTATAAGCACAAATAAAGATAAAGGCTGAAGGTTTATATTTTAAAGTCTTCTGTTATAATCATTTACATACTTTCTCTGTAAGAACATTGTTGTTCTGAGTGTAAGGTATTGGACCTGAGTGTAGGGCCTATGTGCTTGAGTGCAGGGCATGTGTGTCTGAGTGTAGGGATGTACTCCTAGACTGAGTTATAGGGCATTTTGGTAAGCCTGAGGTAAGTGACCAGGAGGGCCACTGAGCTGTAGGAGTGTTGGGTCTATTGATCCTAATATCCTAGATTTGTAATAAGTGCAATGGGTCAATGACATACATGTATAATGTATTTGATGTGTGATTTAGTTCATGCATACAGGTAGTCCATGATTGGACAAGTGAACAAAAATGAGTTTGGTGGTAAATTCAAAATTCGTCAAGCTCAGCTCGACGTTCGTCGAGCTCAGCTCGCTGGTCGTCGAGCTCAGCACAACACTTGTCAAACTAAAGCCAGAATAATTTACTAAGGCAAAAAGTGCTGGGACCACTGAGAAGATCAGAGTTCGTCGAGCTCAGCCCACAGATTGTCGAATGCAGCTAAAGCCAGAAAAATTGACAAAGGCAAAAAATGCTGAGATAGCTGAGAAGAAAGCGCTGAGATAGCTGAGAAGGAAGCATTGAGTCCGCTGAGAAGAAAGCGCTGAGATAGAAGGTTGTCTCAACATTTAAGAAGAAAGCGTTGAGACCACTGAGAAGAAAGCACTGAGACAGAAGGTTGTCTCAGTAGTTAAGAATAAAGTACTGAGATGAAAGCACTGAGATAGAAGCTTGTCTCAGCTGTTAATAAGAACCGCTGAGACCACTGAGACAGAACCGTTGAGACAAATCCAGAGAAAATTCACAAGTCCAGAAGCGTTGAGTGCCAAGACAGATGGCGTTGAGTGACTTAACATCACTCAATGCTTTATGGATTTCTGGAATATTTTCCAAGTCCAGATGGTGATGACCGTTGCTGACATCATCAAAGTCAACTTACATGTAGCCGTTGCGGGAAAGCTGCAGTGGCGAGGAAAGCTACTTTGTCCTTTTTTGAAGAAGGTGGGGCTCACCAATCCTAGGCTGGGCCCACATATAATTATGTCGTTGATTCAAATTAACTCATATAAAAAGGAAAAAAGAAAAGGAATTAGGGCAATGAAAAAGATCGAACGAAAAAAAAAGAACAAACGCAGAAAATACAGAAAGAAATCTAGAGGCGGCTGGACATCTTCTTCTCCATCAAGCTTGAAAGCTCAATTTCAGCAGAGACAGCCTGAAAGGCAAAGGAAGATAGCTGAAGCTCTTCAGGTTCAGCAAGATAGTTCTTTCTAGAACAGAGAAGATGACTCATCCATTCAGCAAGCTGATAGCTGTTCATCTGTGCTGCAGAAAAGTGTTAACTGTAAAAGAGGACTACTTCCTTCTACAGCAAGTGTGTTGGACTGATATCTGCTCAGTATAGCAAGGTAGACTCAATGATTTATCTCTGAGTTAGTTATTTTATTTTTCTTAAACAGTCTAATTTACTTCCTATAGGATTCAGTTTATCTGAATCTAAGTGTAGGGCACTTTGTGCTTGAGGTAGGTGACTAATTAGTCACTGAGGTAGGTGCCCTGTTGGGGTACTGAGGTAGGATCCAATGTGGATCTGCACTGTAGGGCTTAATTTCCTAAGGTAGGAGAGTGCTTCTCTCTGAGGTAGGATCCAAGTGTGGATCTGAGGTAGGGCTATCCTCCCAGCCTGAGTGTAAGGCCTTATGCCTGAGGTAGGTGACTGGAGAGTCACTAAGCTGTAGGTGACAAGTGTGTCACTGAGTTGTAGGCCTTGGAGGAGGCTGAGCTGTAGGTACCTGTAAGGGTACTGAGTTGAAGGAGTGATGCAGCACTCTGAGAGTAGGGCTCTGTGCCTGAAGCTATAGGGCTGTAGAGCCTGAGTTGTAGGCCTTAGAAATAAGGCTGAGGTAGGTGTTCAATGGATCACTGAGCTGTAGGAGCTCTACAAGTATCTGAGGTAGGAACCCTTGTGGTTCTGAGTTTGTATTCTGTGAAGAATCTGTGTATAAGTCTGAGGGCCTGAGGTGTAAGCTCTAAGGAGCATAGTGGTGGGGTTTGTGCGTAGTCCAATAAATAAGTTGGATAGGTGAGAGGCAAAGTGGATGTACCCAATTGGGGAACCACTATAAATCTTTGTGTGTTTGTTGTGTGCTTGTTTTCTAATTTATTGCAGGTGTTAAGTACAAGCTCTAGATAGTTTAATTTAAAATCAGCAAAAGAACTAAGAAAACCTCAAACACCTATTCACCCCCATCTAGGTGATTAGCTAACCTTCATTTAAGAAACTTTAAAGTGGTATCAGAGGGAGGTTACTCAAAAAGAATTTAATAATTTGAGTATACCTCCAAGGTTAGCTATAATATAAAGAATGGGGTCTGGTGTAAACTAGAAGGAATTGGGAGCCATGAAGTTACCAATCTGTAGAAAGGAAGGGTTTGGGCTCTAGAAGGATAGGGTCAGGCTATTCATGGAAGCTGCTGACCCTAGGATCTACATCACAGTTAAAGAGGGACCTTTCATCCCTATGAAGATCTCAGTTCTGGATGCCAACATCCAGACTCCCAAGTTTTATGAAGAAATGAACAAAGATGAGCTCCTCCTTGCCTCCATGGACAAGAGAGCTCAAAATATC
Organism: Platanthera guangdongensis; assembly: GCA_039583875.1. NCBI lineage: Eukaryota > Viridiplantae > Streptophyta > Magnoliopsida > Asparagales > Orchidaceae > Platanthera > Platanthera guangdongensis. Next base: position 149,866,912 of record CM077166.1, read on the forward strand.
ATTGCCATTGCAGTATGTGATTCTACATTTTATAATCTAGTGCACTGCAAGACCTCCAATGAGATGTGGGACACCTTAGCTGTGTTCGTGGAGGGTTCAGAAGAGGTGAGGGATGACAGAAAATCCATGCTCAACCAGTATTATGAGGCCTTTAGACAAGGAAAGTCTGAGGGCATTGCTGAAAGTTTTGAAAGATTTTTCAGAATTGTTAATGAACTAAGAACATATGGAAGGGTCTTCAGCACCTATGAGCTGAATGACAAATTTCTCAGGTCCCTTACAAAGGATTGGGACACAAAGATTTGTGCCATCCGGGAGATGGGCAAGCTAGCTGACACTCCACCTCCAACCCTGTTTGAAAAGCTACTATCTTATGAGATGCAGCTTGCTTCAAGGAAGGAAGAAGAAGAGAAGCGCAGTAAGTTACAGAGCAAGGATAAATCTGTTTCCTTCAGAGCTGATGCTTCAACCAGGAGCAGATGGAAGATCTCTCCAGTCAGGGGAACTGTTGAGTCAGAATCTGAGAGCTCATGGTCCAGCTCCTCTGACATCCATATATATATGATGAGCACCTAGTTGCCTTCTCCAGGCAATTCCAGAAACTTATGAAGAAGGGACATTGGAAGAATAGAAGGTCATCCTCCTCATCACAGCACAGAAGGAAATCCTCTAAGGAGCACAGGTATACTCCAAACTCAAATAAATAATCTTCCTCTAATATTATTTGTTTCTATTATAGCAAACCTGAGCATGTAGTTGTTGACTGCCCAGTGAAGAGGAAATAAGAAGGTGTGAAGATGCACCACAAGGGAAAGAAGAAAGAGAAGTCCCTTATGGACAAGAAGGAAAAGACCTAGTCTGACTCCTCTGGGTCAGACAGTGAAGAAGAAGAAGCCTACATTGGGCTAATAGCTGTTGCTGAACAAGAACCTGAAGAATACCCTGCTGCTAGAATAGGGATCAAGGCCCCTCTGTCTCACTCAGATAGTGACTCAGAGGTGTATGAAGATGAATAAGAAGATGCTCAATTCCTTAGATTGATGGCAATGACAGATGAAGAAAGTAGTCAGGATTTGCCTGGTCAGACTCAGGTAAATGCTAAATCACAATCTTTTATTTCAAGTCATGAGGCTGGCTCAGTCTCTGAAGCTCAATCATCAAGAGATGAAGGAGATTTAGACTCTGAGGATGATGTCAACTCCATAATTGCCAAGTATGGAAAACTTCTTGAGGCATTCAAGAAGTGCAAGCTACTTGCCAAGAGATGGGCAAAAGAGCTTCTTAGTCTTAAAAGCAAGTGTGAAGACAAAGAAAAAGCCCTCACTGACATGGCTACTAAAGCAGCCCAACTCAAGGAGATCATTGACAGTGAGTTTATGGTAAGAGTTTTAAATGAGAAACTTATCTAGAAACTTGAAAATGATCTCTTAAATGAGAAATTGCTAGTCAACAAATTTTCTAAGCCAAACACTGTGATGTCCTTAATTGACACCCACCTTATCCAAGCTGGTAAGAAAGGGTTAGGATTTAAGGGACCTGCTAAACCTTCCGATCCAAAAGGAAATGGAAAAGGGAAGGCACCAGTTGTGCCTCTAGCCTCATTGTCTTATATTCCTTTTCAGGGAGTGTTGTTGCCTTCTAATAGGTATGACCATGAAAGCTATTATGGTCACTGGGAGAATGTCAGATCCACTGGTATGGACCAATGTGGCCCTAACTGAGGTGGAAGATACAACCATGTGAGAACCTTCAAGGCTGCCCATGAGGAAATTCAAGTGGCCCATCCTGAACCATTTTTTTCTGGTGCCCCAGCCCCAAAACTCAAAGATAATGCTGTTGTAGTGAATCAAATTCATCTAACAAAAGTAGTGACTCAAGTCGAGTCTTCTGGTATGGCTGGAATGGCAATCTCAGATACTATCAAATGCATGTTAGATGAAAAAAGACATGCAGCTGATGGTTCTCCAAAAGGACCAAAACATCCAGCTGATAGACTATCCTTCAGTCAAACAACTGTTGAAAGAAGATAGAAGTATAGCGCAACACATCTTCCCACTGTTTAAGGAACAGTATAGCCTAATTGATGGGCGTTAAAACTCCAAAAATTATTTAGGACACGCGGAGCCCCGGACGGTTTATTTAGAAAAGGCAGATTTGGTTTTATTTAGGAAGACGGGGTGCGCAGATTTATTATTTGGATATAAAACAGTTGAGATTGAGTTTTAACGAAAGGAGGCAGTGCACCTATCGCGTGTAGTACAAGATATTCCGGTGAGGAATATCGGGGTCGTATTGTTCTCGTCGTGTTGATTATTTCTACTCTTCCCTGAAGTAGACTATTATTTTACCGAAAATTTATATTGTCGGGATATTATATATATAAAAACAAAAAATAAAAGCATTAAAATGGAGCTGATGAATAACTTAGTGCAAATGTATCTAATAGAATTTGAACTAAAATAAACTTTTAATAAAAAGAGATCATAAATTTCAAATTAATTAAGGCAGATACTTGGCTGTGGAGGTTCCTGTAAAATACGAACAAAAAACAAACCGGAAGTGGTTTAACTGAAACTTTATTATCCGAAAAAGGTATCTATTACAAAGGTATGACCTCCCTTATATAGAATGGAGGAGAGAAGAGAGAATACAAATAAGAGATGTGGTACTAAAAATTTACAGGACACAAGCAGACTATACAGACACAAACAGCACAAGCCGCACGGTTAGACAGAAGGGCTAACCGCTCAGTAACTACCAGAGAGAGAGATCGCCATGGGAGACCGCTAGATCGCCCGGTCTCCAAGTCGCCAGAGACAAACCGCTAGAATGCTTGGACCTCAGACAGCAACACACAGCAACCAAACCGCTGAAGGGTAACTTTAAACCGCGCGGTCATCAACCCGCCAAGCCAGTCTACCAGACCGCCCGGTCACCAACTTCAACACTCCCCCTCAAGCTGAAGCATATATATCGATCATGTCCAGCTTGTCACAAATATGAAGAAACGAGGCGGATACTGGCTTGGTGAAGATGTCAGCCAGCTCTTTATCAGATGTGATGAAGGGAGTGCAAATTTGTTCCTTCAAAATCTCTTCACGAATGAAATGACAGTCGACCTCAATGTGCTTGGTTCTTTCATGGAAGACCAGATTTTTGGAAATGTATATGGCAGCCTTGTTGTCGCAGAACATAGGTAGAGGATGGTTGTATACCTCTCCTAAATCCAGCATGAGAGCCCGTAGCCATTTTAACTCACAAGTGGTCAATGTCATACTCCGATACTCTACTTCAGCACTGGACCTGGAAACAACAAACTGATTCTTGCTCTTCCAGCTTACCAGATTTCGCCCAACAATGGTGCAAAAACCGGAGGTAGACTTGTGATCCCCTTTGTCATCAGCGTAACTCGCATCTGAGTATGCTTCAACCCTCAGATGACCATTCTTCTGAAAGAGTAATCCTTTCCCAGGCGCTGCTTTGACATACTCCAAGATCCGCAAGGCGGACTGTAGATGGCACTCCCTAGGTGCTTGCATGAATTGACTCACCTTGCCCACAGCATAGGAAATGTCGGGCCTGCTCACTGTGAGATATATGACCTTACCAACTAGACGCCTGTACCGCGTAGTATCTGAAAGAAGAGGCGAATCAACTGTCCAGGTTTTGTCTTCTCCAATTGCCATGGGGCATCGGGCAGGTTTGGCTCCAGTCAATCCTGCTTCTTTTAATAGATCAAGGGTATACTTACGTTGGGAGAGGACTAAGGAGTTGGGCTTCTGAGAGATTTCGATCCCCAAAAAGTACTTCGGAGAGCCCATATCTTTCGTGACCAGATATTGACGAAGATGCCGCTTTGTCAAGGCTACCCCTTCCTGATCATCGACAGTGAGAAGAATATCATCGACATACACGGCAAGAACCACCAGTCCCGAGGAGGTTTTGCGAATAAATAGCGAGTGATCGGCAGAGCTGCGCACAAAACCAACGGCCTCCATGATGCCGTTGAAATTGTCAAACCAAGCTCGAGGGCTCTACTTGAGGCCATAGATTGCCTTCTTCAGCCGGCATACTCGTGTCTCCCCCTGAGCAACATATCCAGGAGGTTGCTCCATGTAGACGGCCTCCTGAAGATCACCATAAAAGAAGTCATTCTTTACATCCAGCTGCGAAATCGGCCAATCTTGATTGACCGTCACAGAGAGAAGGACCCGTATAGTGTTGAGACGAGCCACGGGAGAAAAAGTGTCAAAGTAATTAACCACATAGGTCTGAGTAAAGCCCTTAGCAACAAGGCGAGCCTTATAACGATCCACCGTGCCGTCCGGGCCAAATTTGACCACAAAGACCCAGCGACACCCAACAACATCAGTACCGAAGGGAGGAGGAACAAGAGTCCAGGTACTCCGCTCCGTGAGGGTTGCCATTTCATCATCCATTGTCATCTTCCAGTGAGGAATAACAAGGGCCTCCTGGTAGGAACGCGGTGTGGCAGTGGCAGAGATAGCCAGTGCAAAGGCCCTGCGAGAAGAGGTAAGACGATCATATGAAACAACAACAGCAAGGGGGTGTAGGGTACACATCCACACCCCTTTGCGAAGAGCGACAGGAAGATACAGGTCGGCGGGTCCCTCGGCATCTGGAGCATCCGTGGCAGAGAGAGTTGGCCCGGGAGAAGAGAGCGACAGCGGCGGAGATGAAGGAGACGGTGGCGGAGAAGTGGGAGAGAGAGGTGGAGGGAGAGGAGTGGACGAAGATGGTTTAGGGGTGGATATCGTAGTAGGAGACGAGGGAACGAAGGGAATAGTAGGAGAATCAGAAGGTGGGGGAAGAGAAGAGGAGTCATCCGAGAAGTAGGAGGCATTCTCAAAGAAGGTAACGTCAGTAGAGACGAACTGCTGACGAAGAACGGGGTTAAAGCAACAGTAGCCTTTCTGAGTGGTGGAGTACCCTACAAAGACAAATTTGGTGGAGCGAGGGGATAGCTTATCACGGGTGGCAGAGGGGGCATGCACAAATGCAGTACACCCAAAGATGCAGAGAGGGAGAGGAAAAGGCTCCTTGCCCGGATACAGAATGGAGAATGGGGTGTTCTCGTGGAGAACTGTGGATGGAAGGCGATTGATGAGGTAGCAGGCAAGGAGAACAGCATAGCCCCAATATGAACGAGGGACATGCATCTGGGTCATCAACGTGCGAGCGACATCTAGGAGGTGACGGTTTTTGCGTTCCGCCACCCCATTTTGTTGGGAGGTATAAACATAGCTAGTCTGATGAATAATGCCATGTTGCACACAAAAAGAGGTAAAAACATGACTTAGATATTCTTTAGTATTGTAGGAGCGAAAGATTTTAATACAAACACCAAACTGAGTTTTAATTAATTGATAAAAAGAGAGCCATACATCGAAAAGTTCAGAGCAATCTCGTAAGAGATACACTCAAGTACATCTAGAAAAATCATCAATAAAGGTTACAAAATAAGAACTACCCCGACCAATGGTGAGGGTAGGAGCAGGTCCCCAGACATCGGAGTGGACAAGATCAAGCGGACGAGTAGAGCCCCGACCTTGCTTCAGCGGGAAGGAGGAACGGTGATGCTTGCCGAGTTGACAAGCATCGCAGTGGAGAGGAGTACTGGAGGGAGGGAGGTGGGGCAGAAGCTGATGTAGAAGCCGTGGTGGAGGATGACCGAGGCGAAGATGCCACTGGAGAAGATCCGGACAAGAAGATGAGAAGGCGGACAAGGAGAAAACGTTGTCGAGGACGTAGAGGCCGTCGCTCTCAGTCCCAGTAGCAATCGTCCGTTGGTAGCTCGGATCCTGAAAAGAACAATAAGTGGGCGTAAACATCACAGAACACTGAAGCTGCTTGCATAAAGAGGTAACCGACAATAAATTGCACGGAAACTTGGGCACATTGAGAGTGTCCGCTAGTCTAAGGGACGGAGTAACATGAACCACTCTCGACCCATGAATCGGGGAGGGAGAACCGTCTGTAATGAGGACCAGGGGCAACCGATCATGCTGTTCGAGTAGAGAGAAGCACTGAGGATTGCCCGTCGTGTGATTAGTTGCACTAGAGTCAATAATCCATTTACCTTGAGTCACCACGTGGGCACTACCTGAGGATGTGACCACGGAGGCAGACGGCTTGGTAGAGGAGGCAGAAGAGTCACCAGAGGGTCGAAGATGGGGATGCTTGTCCAGTAGTGTTCGGAAGTATGTCCGGTGCGGCCACAGTGAGAGCAGAGGTAGCGGGAAGAAGTACATCCACCGGACTGGTGACCGCGGCTACCAGAGCCACTTCGCTGAGTTTGATAAGCATAGTTGTCCAGTGGAGGAGGAGTGGGCAGAAGTGGGCGCTGAAGGAGAGAGGTGACAGCAGCGATGCGGGCAGCGGTGGCATCTAAGGTAGGAGATTCTGCCTCACCCAGAATTTGCTGGCGGATCATGTCATAAGTATCAGGAAGCCGGAGCAGATAACACACAACCAGAAGCTCCTGGAAGTGCTTGTGTTGTTGAGCCAAATCCGCAGAAAAGGGGCGATTCTGAAGAATCTCAGCCCCAAGAGCCTGAACTAGTTGGTAGGCAGCAGTAGGAGACAAGGTAGGATGGGCAAAGAGGTCCGCATACAACGTATAGATGAGGGACGTCTGAGCCCCCTTGGAGTACAGAGAGGCAAGATGAAGCCAAGCGGCCTTGACCATCTCATCATGACGGATGACGGGAAGGCACTCATCGGATAGGCTGTTAGCGAGCCAAGTACGCACAAGCGCGTCACTCGCATCCCAGTTATCAAAGAGAGGTGAAGTGGCAGGAGGAGGGTCATCAACGAGATGGTGGCGTTTGCATTGTGAGAATAGGAGAAAGGTGAAAGAGACGCTCCAATCCGGGTAGTTGGAGCCGACAAGCTTGGAAACTGTGCCAAGGTTCCCGGAAGGAGTAGGTGGAAAAGGAGGAGCCGGATTGGCGACAGGGGTGGTGGCAGTAAAAGCATCATAAAGAGCCATAGGAGCAAACAACGGGAAGCCATGCGGTTAGGAAACAAGCCGTGCGGATAGGAAGAGAAATAGCTGTAGCGGTCACGATGGCAGACACCAGCGGCCAGAAAAGCCACAACCAAGCCGCAGACTCAAGCAGAGGGATAGAAGTCGAGCGGCTAGAAGACAGTCCGCTCGAACAGAAGCAAGGACAAAACAAGGCAACAGGTCATGGTGAAAGGTTGCGGCGACTTAGCACAGGTAACAAAGAGTTCGCGCACACAGAGGGCAATGACAAGGAGAGAAAGAAGCCGCGCGGACAGGGCGCAAACGGGCGAAGCAAGCCGCATGGACAGGGAAGGCACACAAGATCAGGAGGAGAAGATCGAGTCCTCTGATACCATGTAAAATACGAACAAAAAACAAACCGAAAGTGGTTTAACTGGAACTTTATTATCCGAAAAAGGTATCTATTACAAAGGTATGACCTCCCTTATATAGAATGGAGGAGAGAAGAGAGAATAGAAATAAGAAATGTGGGACTAAAAATTTACAGGACACAAGCGGACTATACAGACACAAACCGCACAAGCCGCGCGGTTAGACAGAAGGGCTAACCGCTCGGCAACTACCAGAGAGAGAGAGAGAGATCGCCATGGGAGACTGCTAGATCGCCCGATCTCCAAGTCGCCAGAGACAAACCACTAGACTGCTTGGACCTCAGACAGCAACACACAGCAGCCAAACTGCTGAAGGGTAACTTCAAATCCGCACGGTCATCAACCCGCCAAGCCAGTCTGCCAGACCACCCGGTCACCAACTTCAACAGTTCCACAAAAATGAGCTCACCTATCTCTAGGACTATCGCTCACCTGAACATTAAGACTATTCGACCGGGCACTAATCCAACGAAGGATTCCTCTTAATGCCCACATTATGCTAAGAACCCCGCTATTGGGTGGGGAACCTAATCCAGTAGAATTCTACGCCTTCTCTCTCAAGGGTTAGTACGGAACTCCATTTACCAATGGGTAATCGGTCCATGCGCACGGCCTCTCAGTTAGCTAGCATATGGACTAAGAAAATAGAACCCACACATCGATATGTGGTTCTACGCGTCGTAAACCAGGGGCAAACCTTAAGTAATTTAATTAATGTGAAAAACAGGAGCTTTAATTATTTAAATCTATTTTATCTGTCCCAATGCTCTTCGATACTGAGGGCTAAGAGTGGTTAACCACTCATCGGAATGAGGATGGCTTGTGAAAAAAAAAGATGAAAGTTTATAGTTGCCTACCTAAATCACCTAGAGGGAGGTGAATAGGTGAATTGTGCGTCTTTTTGCGGAATAAAAATTACAAACCAATGCACAGATCTATCTACCAATCAAACACAAACGAGGCAAGATTTATAGTGGTTCCCCAACCTTGGGTACATCCACTTTCCCTCAACGATCTAGTAATACACTAGACTCGGCTACTCCACTATCTCGGATAAAAATTAATCCTACCCTCGGAACAATGTTCCTACAATCTTGATCCACAAAACGGATCTACACTCGGAATATAAAGCTTCCTACAAATTCGGAGACAAAAGCTCCTACACTCGGAGAAATTTCTCCTACAATAATGAAATAAATTTTGTAAAGAAATACAAACAGTGATCTTCTTTTTCAGATCTGCAACAGCCGACCAGAAATTTCTTCTTCTAGGCATTGCGGCTTTATCAGAATGATGAAGAGAAATCTCGGCAAGATTGGATCTGAAACTGCTTGGCTTCACATGATCGATCGAATCAGAAAATATGGAGTTGAGCGAATCTCGATCTGGAGAGCCTTCTTGATCTGAATCCTCAAAAGATGAAACCCTAGCTGGTCGGGAATCAGCGACGGTGGCGGCGGCGGATTTCATTTCTTGGAGTGAGAAAGAGGAAACAGAAATTCTGGAGAGTACGGCTGCAAAACTTCTTAAAAAATAATCTTTTTTGAAAAATTAGGGTTTGCCAGTTTAGACAAGACCTTTTATAGGATCAGAAAAGATTAGACATGATTAAGTCATTATGAGAGACACGTGGACCAATCACGTCAAAGTTTATGAATAAGACCGTTAGTCTGGACTTAACGAATTTTAGAAAAAGTCAAGTAAAATACTCGAGATATAAAAGACTACTCGAGTACATGCAGCACTACTCGAGTAGGTAGAAGTTGACTACTCGAGTATATGAGAAAAACTACTCAAGAGAGTATGAGATAATTACTCGAGTGCATGGAGTCAACTACTCGAGTAAATAAAAGGAAAAAGGAAATCAGCTACTCGAGTAACAAGAATAACATACTCGAGTACCTAAGTACTTACACGAGAGGTGGAGAAGATTACTCGAGTAAAAGAAATACTACTCGAGTATATAAGAATGAACTACGCGAGTACTTAGAAAATTTCTAGAACAGGAAAACTGTATTACTCGAGTATAGAAGATGAACTACTCGAGACAAATAGAACTACTCGAGTATATAAGATGACTACTCGAGTAATTCACTTAAAGAAATTTTCTGGAATGGAATCCTGGATTACTCGAGTATAAACACTGGACTACTCGACTAGTAGATGAACTACTCGAGACAAATGGAACTACTCGAGTATATAAGATAAAACTACTCAAGATAAATGAAACTACTCGAGTATATAAGATAAAACTACTCGAGATAGAAAATAAAGTTACTCGAGTATTTAACTTAGAAAATTTTGAGAAGAGAATTTCTGTAAAACCCGAGCGGTAAAAGAAAACTACTCGAGTAGTTGTTTTAACTACTCGAGAGCCATAATTGACTACTCGGGATATATCTTAGCTACTCGAGTCGGAGTATTATTACACGAGTATGAACCCAGTAACTTACTCGAGTAAGTAAAGAACTACTCGAGTCCTTTACTTAGGAAAATTTTCTTGACAGATTTTTCCTCTTCTAAGGGATGACCAGCATCAAGTCTTTTCACATAGTCCTAGAGCTTGAATATGAAGTGTATCCCAATAGAGAGGCTACACAAGAGTCAACACCTTGGAGCACACAATGAGGGATTACATTGTATGGTCCTATGTTTGGTGACCCATTGTATAATTGCATTGGTCTACACATCACATAAGATTCCTGCAAACACATAACTCAAACCAAACATCAAATACAACTTAATTCATCTTAGTTCAAGGATGACTTCATCAAATCTGGGTTAGTGTGGATACAATACCCAACAATCTCCCCCTATTTGTAGATGTCAGAACCCTTTACACTAAGGTGAATTATGTACATAAAAGAATGCTAAGAATATAAAGCAGTGTAAGAAAGCAAGAGACTATGAAAATTTTCTAAAAATTCTTTTACCAATCCCTCCCCCTTTCTGACTTCAACAGATAGCTTGGTAATAACATCTTCTTTGAAGAGTCCAACTTCTTCACAAATCTTCACCTTGGTTGCTTCAGCTCTTTTGTCCAATTCCATCTTTGAGCCTTGAGCCTTCTTGAAAGTCCAGCTTCTCTAGTCTTCTTTATTGAGCATCCCTAATTCTATTTTGAAGAATGAGAACTTGGTCTCGTCCAGCGGCTTCGTGAAAATGTCTGCAATTTGCCTATCTGTAAGGACATATTGAAGGTCTATGTCTCCATGCTCCACATGCTCCCGGATGAAGTGATACCTTAGCTCTATATGCTTTGTCCGGCTGTGCGAGACTGGGTTGTTGGCTATTGCTATTGCGCTGGAAGAGTCGCAAAATAATGGAATCTTTTCAAACTTCATGTTGTAGTCCTCGAACTGATTCTTTATCCAAAGTAACTGTGCACAGCAACTGCCTGTAGATATGTACTCTGACTCATCCGTTGAAATTACCACACAGTTTTGCTTCTTGCTACTCCAGGAGATAAGTCTTCTTCCAAAGAATTGATATGTCCCGGAAGTGCTTTTCCTATCGTCTTTGCTCCCTATAAAATCTGCATCTGAAAAACCTATTAGTTCGCTATCATTACCATAAGCCAAGATTTGGTGTACCTTTAAGGCATCTCAAAATCTGCTTTGCAGCAGCGTAGTGGGATTCCTTAGAGTTCACCTGAAATCTAGCACAGACACATGTTGAGAATATTATGTCAGGTCTACTTTTCATAAGGTAGAGCAAGGATCCAATTATGCTTCTGTACTTGGTTTCATCAAACGGTTTCCCTTTTTCATCCTTGTCTAGAGACATAGTTGAACCCATTGGAGTCCTCATCGAGATTGCATTCTCCATTCCGAATTTCTTAATCAGCTCTTTGGTGAACTTGGTCTGTGAGATGAAAATTCCATCTTCAGACTATTTCACTTGAAGCCCTAAGAAATACTTCAGCTCGCCCATACTGCTCATTTTAAACTTCCCTTGCATAAGTTTTGAAAACTTCTTGCAGAGATTGTCATTAGTAGAGCCAAATATAATGTCGTCGACATAGATTTGCACTACCAAAATCTTGCCTTTAATTTCCCTAAGAAATAATGTCGTGTCTATCTTTCCCCTTGTGACTTGTTCTCAAGTAGAAAGCTAGACAGCATCTCATACCAAGCTCGAGGAGCTTGTTTCAGGCCATATAACGCTTTATACAGTAAATAAACGTAATCAGGAATGTTAGAATCAACGAAACCTGGAGGTTGTTCCACATACACCTCTTCCTTTATGTCACCATTATGGAAGGCAGACTTCACATCCATCTGGTAGACAGTGAAGCCTTGCCACTGGAGCATATGTCTAGTCGAAGTCGATTCCTTCTTCTTGATAATAGCCTTTTGCGACAAGTCTGGCCTTGTTCTTTACTATCGTTCCATCCTCGTCCATCTTGTTCCTGTAGACCCATTTTGTCCCAATGATGTTCTTACCTTTGGGTCTTGGAACAAGCTTCCATACTTTGTAGTGCTTGAACTGGTTTAGTTCTTCTTACATCACCATTATCCACGATGTGTCTGAGTTTGCTTCCTCAAACTTCTTTGGTTCAACCTGTGAGAGAAAATTTAAATATAGATTCTCATTAGTTGTACCTCTACGAGTTCTGACACCATCCCGGGGATCTCCTATGATCTGGTCCATGGGGTGATCCTTCAGATGTCTGAGCTCTAGAGTACTTGCATCTAGAATATCTTCTATCACCGGAGTGACTTCTTCAACTTGGATGACTTCTTCATATTGATCATCAACCTCTCCAATAGGGGTTGGAGTTGTGATCTTGATAAACATTTCACCTTTATCTTTGGACGGTCCATCCAAGCTAATTTCTTTCAGCTTTGCACCTTCATCTTCAATAAGCACACTAGAAAAGTTGCTTTGCAACAAACTCATCTCATCAAATACAACATGTATCGATTCTACCATGACAAGGGTTTTTCTATTAAAGATCTTGTATGTCTTACTATGGCTACTATAACTTACAAAAATACCTTCAAAACTCTTTTTGTTAAACTTTGTAGTATGATACTTGTCGTTGTTGAGCACGAAGCATTTACAACCAAAGATTCTAAAATATGAGATTGTCGGTTTCCTGCCCCTTTAGAAGTTCATAAGGTGTCTTATCGTGGTTTTTGTTTATGAGGGCTCGATTTTGCACGTGGCATGCAGTGTTGACGACTTCAGCCCAAAAGTAATCCGGAAGTGAAGCATCACTCAACATGGTCCTGCAGGCCTCTATGAGTGTTCTATTCCATCTCTCGGCCACTCCATTCTGTTGTGGAGTATGAGGAGAGGAAAACTCATGAAAGATACCTAAGCTTTCACAAAATTCTGTCATGTCCCCAGACTTAAATTCTGTTCCATTGTCACTTCTGATTTTGACTATGGAGCAGTTGTACTCGTTCTTAACTTGCCTGAAAAAATTAGTACAGATGTCGAACGTATCTGACTTGTGTTTCAGAAAGAACACCAACGCAAAGCGCGAGTAATCATCAACAATTACTAACGTATAATCCTTACCTCCCAAACTTCTAATTTGCAGTGGACCGAACAAGTCCATATGTAGTAGATGAAGACATCTATTAGAATCCTTGCCAATAACGCTTTTAAAGGTAGCCCTTGTTTGCTTGCCTTTTAGACATGCATGACAAGGTCTATCTTTGACGTACTTGACATTTGGGGCATCACGTACTAAGTTCATTGAAAATAATTTATTAATAGTTTTGAAATTAATATGTGCTAGTCTCTTGTGACATTGGTCACCAAGCAACGCACTATCTTTTGCTAAAAAGCACACTGGTGTCGAAGAATCTATAAAAATAAAATTTAAGCAAAATATGTTTCTCCTTTGAGTGCTGGATAGAATCATTTCCATATTGTCAACAGATTTTATCAAGCACTTTTCAGCGTGAAACTCAACTATGTATCCTTTATCGCAGAGTTGGCTTATGTTTATAAGGTTATGTTCCAAACCTTCAACGTAAGCCACATCTGAGAATGATACATTACCATTCGAAATCATACCGTAGCCTTTTGTGATTCCACGTTCTGAACCTCCAAAGATGACCTTCGGTCCGTTCACGACTGGAGTAAAGTTCTGGATTAGGCTTCTTATCCCGGTCATATGTCGAGAGCATCCACTGTCCAAATACCAGATTGGTGATTTGGTGGCCTTTGTACATACCTGCAATCACAATCAGTTTGCCATAGGAACAGAAATACGTTTGGGTCCTTGGTCTCGGGTTAGAACACTCCCCTTACGAATATTAGCATTAAGAGTGGTCTTCCTCATATTACCAACATGTGGGGTTGCAGCATTTTTGGAATTAAACCAGCAATCAACGGCAAAGTGACCAATGCTGCCACAACACCAACATTCAGATCTGTTGTATCTTTGCCTTATGTTCTCTTGCTTGACCTTTTGGAATTGTGGTTTAGCAGGGGCAGCATTCTTGGAGGAAGAAGGTTCATGATGATGGCAATCACATGTTTTCTTCTCCTTCATTGGCTTTTCTACAACAGGCTTTGCCTTTGGTGCCTTCTTGAAGTTATGACCATGATTGAAAGGGCCATAGCTCTGAAGAATCACTTTTTCATAAGGTGCCTTGAAGACACTTTCGCCAAAGTTTCTTGGGCAAGTCCATCCTTGATAACGAGACTTTGGCTCTACATAGGTAGGCCTAGCAAAGTGTCCGTAGGATGAGTCAAGATCAAACTCATTTGAAGGAAATATAACCTTTTTGAAGGAGGTCTGATCTTGAGGGGCTTTCCATTTCTCTTTGTCTAGGACTTTTTGGCGGCCTTATTCTTCCGTTGAGCCTTGTTTCTCCTAGAAGACTTACTAGGAGCTTCTTCATGACCTAATCCAGCACGCTTGGCCTTAGCTAAGAATTCAGCAACGAATGGATGAACAGTCTTAGGCTTCGAGAAACTTTCAACAAGTTTCTTTTTAGCGGCGAGTTGTTCTTCCAACTCTTTGATGATTTTCTCTTTAAGATCAAGGTGATCTAGAGCCTTCTTATATTCTTCTATAACATTATTGAAGTTCTCTTCGAACGAGTCAGTCTTTGAGACTTTATCTCTCAAGGCGCTCTCTTCAGCTTTGAGAGACTTTATCTCTTTAGTCTGAGTTTTCATGACTCGGCGACATTTGTCGTAAGCCATGATTAACTCCTTATATTGGGTCATGAGTTCTGACTCATCGTTAGAAGAGCTATCTTCACAATCATGTTCAAAAACTTCAGAATCTGAAAGAGGAGTGTGAGAGTTTACCTTCCCAGTGAACTGGGGCTCTTGTTCATCATCAGTTTGAGCCATGAGCCCAAAATAGGCTTCTTCTTCTTCACTCGACATAGATGAGTTAGAGTCACTAAGACTCTTGCCCTTTTTGGCCATCAAGCTCTTCTCTGTCCTCTTCTTGTTGTACGAGGACTTCTTTTCCTCTCTTCTACCACCCTCCTTCTTCTTGTGAGGGTAGTCAGCGATGACATGTCCTAGCTTATTACAACAATAACAAATAATGTCAATAGAAACATGTTTGTTCTGTTTAGAATTATACCTGTCATGGATGCTTGAGCCTTTACGTTGACGATCACCATCATGTCGTGATCTTCTATAGGAGGCATCCTTGCCTTTCCATTACTTCTTCTTATTCAAGAATTTTTTGAACTGTCGTGAGAGTAGTGAGAACTTTCCTTCTAATAGTTCAGAGCCTGAGGTGCTTGGCTCTGAGGTTTCTTCTTCACTAACTTCTTGTGCTGGAGTAGGAGGAACAACCTTTGTCTTCTTAGAGGTGTCTGCCTTTAAATCAACAGACTTCTCTTTGAATGCAAACCTGCACTTCTCTTCTTCAGCCTTTCTGGTGTTGAGTTGAAGCTCATATGACATAAGCTTCCCGAAGAGATTCTGAGGATCTGTCTCGGCCAGTTTTCCAAACTCCCTTATGACACAGACCTTGTTATCCCATTCCTTAGTTAGGGATCTCAAGAAGTTATCGTTTAATTCTCCATTTGTGAAGACTCTGCCATAGACCCTTAGCTCATTCACTATCTTGAAGAAATTCTCAAAGGTGTCAGCAATGGTATCTTTGTTTCCTTGTCGGAAAGCTTCATACTTCTAATTAAGAAGGGATCTTCTATCATCCCTCACTTCTTCGGTATCTTCCATTAAGGTAACTAGTGACTGGCACATCTCCTTCGCAAACTGGCAATGAATCAGGTTTTGCAGCATTGAATCATCGACTGCCCTTGCTATAATTATTTTTGCTTTTTTTGTCTAATGAGACAAGTGCAATCTCATCCTTATATAGATCCATAAGTTTCTTTGCCACTTTCTTAGTTGGATCTATAGTGGAGACGGTCATGGGAATATAAGGACCTTCTTCAACTATCATGAAGATCCTTGGATCCACAGCTTCCATGAAGAACTTGATCCTCTCTTTCCACATGGGAAAATTATTTTTGGTGCATAAAGGAAGCCTGGCAAAATATTTAGCCTTGTCCATCTTTGGTAGATCTCAAAAGACAACTATTGAGGGATCTGATCAAGGTGTTAACATTTTAACGATCAACCTCCCTCTGATACCAATTGGAAGTTTATAGTTGCCTACCTAAATGACCTAGAGGGGGGTGAATAGGTGAATTGTGCGTCTTTTTGCGGAATAAAAATTACAAACCAATGCACAGATCTATATACCAATCAAACATAGACAAGGCAAGATTTATAGTGGTTCCCCAACCTTGGGTACATCCACTTTCCCTCACCGATCTAGCAATACACTAGACTCAGCTACTCCATTATCTCGGATTAAAATCAATCCTACCCTCGGAACAATGTTCCTACAATCTCGATCCACAAAACAGATCTACACTCGGAAGATAAAGCATCCTACAAACTCGGAGACAAAAGCTCCTACACTCGGAGAAATTTCTCCTATAATAATGAATTAAATTTTGTAAAGAAATACAAACAGTGATCTTTTTTTTCAGATCTGCAACAGTCGACCAGAAATTTCTTCTTCTAGGCTTTGCGGCTTTATCAGAATGATGAAGAGAAATCTCAGCAAGATTGGATCTGAAACTTCTTGGCTTCACACGATCGATCGAATCAGAAAATATGGAGTTGAGCGAATCTCGATCTGGAGAGCCTTCTTTATCTGACTCCTCAAAAGATGAAACCCTAGCCGGTCGGGAATCAGCGATGGTGGCGGCGACGGATTTCGTTTCTTGGAGAGAGAAAAAGGAAATAGAAATTCTTGAGAGTACGGCTGCAAAACTTCTTAAAAATTAATCTTCTTTAAAAAATTAGGGTTTGTCGTTTATACAAGACCTTTTATATGATCAGAAAAGATTAGACATGATTAAGTCATTATGAGAGACACGTGGACCAATCACGTCAAAGTTTATGAATTAGACCGTTAGTCTGGACTTAACGAATTTTAGAAAAAGTCATGTAAAATACTCGAGATATAAAAGACTACTCGAGTACATGCAGCACTACTCGAATAGGTAGAAGATGACTACTCGAGTATATGAGAAAAACTACTCGAGAGAGTATGAGATAATTACTCGAGTACATGGAGTCAACTACTCGAGTAAATAAAAGGAAAAATGAAATCAGCTACTCGAGTAACAATAATAACATACTCGAGTACCTAAGTACTTACACAAGAGGTGGAGAAGATTACTCGAGTAAAAGAAATACTACTCGAGTATATAAGAATGAACTACTCGAGTATAAGAAATACTACTCGAGACAAAGACTTAGAAAATTTCTGGAACAGGAAAACTGTATTACTCGAGTATAGAAGATGAACTACTCGAGACAAATAGAACTACTCGAGTATATAAGATGACTACTCGAGTAATTCACTTAGAGAAATTTTCTGGAATGGAATCCTGGATTACTCGAGTATAAACACTGGACTACTCGAGTAGTAGATGAACTACTCGAGACAAATGGAACTACTCGAGTATATAAGATCAAACTACTCGAGACTAATGTAACTACTCGAGTATATAAGATAAAACTACTCGAGTATATAAGATAAAACTACTCAAGAAAAATGGAACTACTCGAGTATATAAGATAAAACTACTCGAGACAGAAAATAAAACTACTCGAGTATTATACAGAGCTACTCGAGTATTTAACTTAGAAACTATTGAGAAGAGAATTTCTGTAAAACCCGAGAGGTAAAAGGAAACTACTCGAGTAGTTGTTTTAACTACTCGAGAGCCATAATTGACTACTCAGGATATATCTTAGCTACTCGAGTGAGAGTATTATTACTCGAGTATGAACCCAGTAACTTACTCGAGTAAGTAAAGAACTACTCGAGTACTTTACTTAGCAAAATTTTCTTGATAGATTTTTCTTCTTCTAAGGGATGCTCAGCATCAAGTCTTTTCACATAGTCCTAGAGCTTGAATATGAAGTGTATCCCAATAGAGAGGCTACACATGAGTCAACACCTTGGAGCACATAATGAGGGATTACATTGTATGGTCTTGTGTTTGGTGACCCATTGTAGACTGACATTGGTCTACACTTCCCATAATATTCCTGCAAACACATAACTCAAACCAAGCATCAAATACAACTTAATTAATCTTAGTTCAAGGATGACTTCATCAAATCTGGGTTAGTGTGGATACAATACCCAACAAAAGAGATAAGACGAAAGCAGAAAAATAAAGCAGTAAAGAAAGTGGTAAATGAAAGCAGTAAATTATGAGTCCTACTTAAACGAGTAGATGGGAAATGAAAGCAGACAATTACGAGTTCTACTCAAACGAGTAGGCGGGAAATGAAAGTTAGTCTCACTCAAAAGATTAGGAGGAAATAAATGCACACACACACACACACTCTATAGAAATGAAAACACACACACTCTATAGAAAATAAAAAAACACTCACACAATCTACTGAAATAAAATATACGCACACACTCTGCAGAAATGAACTACACCCATGCACTCTACAGAAATTAAAAGCACATCCACACACTCTACAGAAATTAAACGCACACATACACTCTACAGAAATTGAAAACACGCTCACGCACTCTACATAAAGTAAAACACACGCACACACTCTACAGAAATGAAAG
Organism: Platanthera guangdongensis; assembly: GCA_039583875.1. Lineage (NCBI taxonomy): Eukaryota > Viridiplantae > Streptophyta > Magnoliopsida > Asparagales > Orchidaceae > Platanthera > Platanthera guangdongensis. Next base: position 149,885,453 of record CM077166.1, read on the forward strand.
AAATCTATAAAAATTATCTCATACACGCACACATACGAAAAAAAGAGAAAAACGAAGTTATCTAAAAATTAAAACAACTACATTTCTACCGCTAGAATGTGGTAGAAATGCATAAAAAGATAAAATAAAAACTAAAGGAGTAAAAAGATTTGCAAATAAAAGCAAAAAACAAAGTGACTGGAAAATTAAAATTATCTCATACATGCAAAAGTTTAAAACGAAAATCGAAGTGCTCGAAAAATTAAAAGGACTATATATTCATTCTTATAACTCCGTAAAAGTGCTAAAAAAAGTGGAAATAAAGTAAAAAAGAACGAAAACGTTTTACAACCTAAACGAGATAATCTAAGTTAGATAAAAATGAAAATCACTTTGAAACCATTTTTATGGATTTATAGGAATGAATAAAAGCTATAAAAGTCTTAAATCTAAGCAAAACTAAGTAAAAATAACTAAGCATGAAAGCATGAAACCTAATCTCATACACACACACACCCATTTTAAAAGAACAAAAAAAATAAAAATAAAATAAGTAAATAAGATTTCTTAAGGTGGGCACATAGATGCATTCCAAAACAACATAAGGAGACAACAATCTAATCATTTTATTAAGCTAAAAAGTGTGTTACAAAAAGCAAAAAACAAACATAAGAGAGGGGGAGAAAGTCCCTTTACATAGCTTGGAAATACATCTAGGCATCACCTCTTAAGCAAAATGGTCCAAAGAAGAAGAACAAGAATTCATACAAAAAATTTTAATTTATAGGCAAAATTTTCAAGGTACATGCCCTAGGTCATGGGCGTGTAGGGGGCATGTAAGCACTATTAATGAGTCAGTACTGAGATTTGATGGCTGGTTTGATTTTGCGATTGTATACGTGGCAAGTCACGGGCGTGTCTTTGATGACACAGGCGTGTAGCATGGGCATGTCCAGCAGGTGGATATGGGGACAGCGTCATGTCAATAAGTCACCGACGACGTCTTGTTTGGGCCACGTGGAGAGGTCACGGCAGTGTCACATCTTGACTCGGGCGTGTTAGTGGGTCGACGATCGTCGAGCACGAAATCATCGAGGTAGCGTGACACGAGCTTGGTCACGGTCGTGTCATATTGGACATGGGCGTGTACTTGGGCATGTTCAACAATTTCTTTGAATCCCGCTGATTTCACTGCATTTGAAGGTTACACGCCCAAGTCACCGGCGTGACCTGAAGTACACGGGCGTGTAACATGAAATTTGGACAATTTCTGGAAAATTTCAGAAAAATAAAATTAATTAAGTTAGAATAAAATTTAAAAAAAAGGAACTCCATTTACCAAGGGGTGATTGATCCATACGCACGTCCTCTCGGCTAGCTAGCATATGGACTACGGAAATAGAGCCCACACATCGATATGTGGTTCTACGTGTCGTAAACCCGGGGCAAACCTTAAGTAATTTAATTAATGTGAAAAACAGGATCTTTAATTATTTAAAGCGATTTTATCTGTCCCAATGCTCTTTGATACTGAGGGCTAAGAGCGGTTATCCACTCATCGGAATGGGGCGGCGGGTGGCAGGCGGTGGGAGGCCGGCAGCGGGCGGCATGGGAGGGCGGCGGCGGGCGGCAGACCGTGCTTGCGGAATCTTTTTTATGTGAGGAAAGAAGGAGCTTTTAGCCACGACAATTGAACCGTGGCTAATAATTGCTGAAAACAGGCCCTTTAGCCACGATTTTAATTCGTGGCTAAAACTTATTTGCCACAAATTCAGCATGGCTAATACTATTAGCCACGCTCGCATTGCCCATGCCCATTTTTCGTGGGTAGGTCGTGGCTAAAAGGCTTAGCCACGGGTTTGGACTTTTAGGCAAGGCAATCTGCAGTGGCTAAAAGTCTGTTTTCTAGTATGTGACTCATCGGAATGGGGACGGCTTGTGAAAAGAAAGCGATAAGATGAAAGCAGAAAAATAAAGCAATAAAGAAAGCGGTAAATGAAAGTAGTAAATTGTGAGTCCTACTCAAACGAGTAGGCGAGAAATAAAAGCAGAAAATTGCGAGTTCTACTCAAACTAGTAGGCGGAAAATGAAAGCGAGTCCTACTCAAACGAGTAAGAGGAAATAAATGCACACACGCACGCACTCTACAGAAATGAAAACGCACACACTCTACAACAAATGAAAACACACTCACACACTCTACTGAAATAAAACGCACGCACACACTCTACAGAAATGAAATACACCCACACAATCTACAAAATTTAAAATCACACCCACATACTCTACAAAAATTAAACGCACACACATACTCTACAAAAATTGAAAACACACTCACACACTTTACATAAAGTAAAACACACGCACACTCTCTACATAAATGAAAGAAAGCTATAAACATTACCTCATACACGCACGCACACATAAAAAAAATGAAAAATGAAGTTATCTAAAAATTAAAACAACTACATTTCTACCGCTAGAATGTGGTAGAAATGCATAAAAGACAATAAAAACTAAAGGAGCAAAAAGTTTTGCAAATAAAAGCGAAAAACAAAGTGACTAGAAAATTAAAATGATTATATTTTTACCGGTAGATTTTATTAGAAATGCATAAAAAGCAGAAAGAAAAATTAAATGAGTAAAAGTTTAAAACGAAAATCGAAGTGCTCGAAAAATTAAAACGACTATATATTCATTCTTATAACTCCGTAAAAGTGCTAAAAAGTGGAAATAAAGTAAAAAATAACGAAAAAGTTTTAAAACCTAAACGTGAAAATCTAAGTTAGAGGAAAACTAAGTAAAAATAACTAAGCATGAAAGCATGAAACCTAATCTCATACACACACACACCCATTTTAAAAGAACAAAAAAACAAGTAAATAATATTGCTTAAGGTGGGCACGTAGATGCATTCCAAAACAACATAAGGAGACAAAAATCTAAACATTTTATTAAGCTAAAAAGAGTGTTACAAAAAGCTAAAAACATACATAAGAGAGGGGGAGAAAGTTCCATTACAGAGCTTGGAAATACATCTAGGCAGCACCTCTTAAGCAAAATGGTCCAAAGAAGAAGAAGAGGAATTCATACAGAAAATTTCAATCAATAAGCAAAATTTTCAAGGTACACGCCCTAGGTCACGACCGTGTAGGGGGCGTGTAAGTATTGTTCATGAGTCGATGCTGAGATATGATGGCTGGTTTGACTTTGCAGTTGTACACGTGGCGGGTCACGGGCGTGTCTCTGATGACACGGGCATGTTGCATGGGCGTGTCCAGCAGGTGGATCTGGGGACGGCGTCATGTCAATAAGTTACCGGCAACGTCTTGTCTGGGCAACGTGGAGAGGTCATGGCTGTGTCGCATCTTGACATGGCCGTGTCAGTGGGTCGACAATCATCGAGCGCGAAATCGTCGAGCTGGCGTGACACGGGCTTGGTCACGGCCATGTCATATTACACGCGATAGTGTACTTGGGCATGTTCAACAATTTCTTTGAATGCGGCTGATTTCACTGGATTTGAAGGTTACACGCCCAGGTCACGGGCGTGACCTGAAGTACACGGGCGTGTAACATGAAATTTGGACAATTTCTGGAAAATTTCGTTAAATAAAATAAATTAAGTTATAATAAAATTTACAAAACAGGATCATTTTATTGAACAAAATTAACTAAAAATAACAAAAATGAACTAAGACGACTTAATTAATGTACATAAAATGCATATATTTACAATCATCACTAATACTGGTCCCAAACAGAAACAGAGATACAATATCTATATGTGCTGGTGTTGTGGCAAAGTGGGCCATTATGCTATAGAATGCTGCCATAATACTTATGTGTCCAGAGGTTGCCAACCTGTCAAGAAATTCTGCAGGAAGGCATGGCTATTTTCAGACTAATGTGAACGTAGGACCCAATAGAAATTGGGGTCCTAAGGTAAGGTGATTTGTGTTCATTTCAGGTTAGTTCAAGTACTAGTTCCCCTAAATGGTACTTGGACAGTCGATGTTCCATGCACATGACTGGAACAAAGGAGCTATTGAAGGAGTTCACTCCAGTAAAGAATAGACCCAAGGTCATCTTTGGAGGCTCTGACAAGGGGATAACCAGAGGCTATGGTAATATCTCAAATTGCATAATCACCATCACAAAGATGGCTTATGTGGAAGGGTTGCAACACGACCTCATAAGCATAAGCCAACTATGTGATCTTGATTATGGCATTTCCTTCCACAAGGATAAGTGACACATCAAGAGGTTAAGTGACCAAAGTGTCATCTTAATAAGCACTAAGAGTGGGAATGTCTATTGCTTAAACTTTTCTTACTTAGAGATAATAGTTCCCCTATTTGCCTAGTTACAAATAACAAAGTCTCATATTGTGTCCAATTGCACAAGAGACTGGCTCATTTGAATTATAAGGCCATTGGACAGCTCTTCAGTGATGAGCTTGTTAGGAATGGTCCCAAAATAAAATGCTCCAATGAGGGTATTTGTGCTGCTTGCTAAAAGGCTAAGTAGACTAAGTCCTCTTTCAAGAGCATTGGGGCCAAGGACCCAGTGAGATCCTTGTATCTCCTACATATGAACTTGTTTGGTCCTATGCCTGTTCATAGTCTAGGTAGGAAGGTCTACACCCTTGTGGTGTTTGATTACTATTCCAGGTTTACTTGGGTGTTCTTCCTTAGAAAAAAGGATGAAACCCTTGAAATCTTCACGAATTTTGTCAAACAAATTCAGAATGAGATTGCATGCTCTGTGGTCAAAATAAGAAGTGACCATGGAACTGAGTTTTAGTCTACTGATATGACTATATTCTGTGAAGAGCAAGGGATTCATCAAGAATTCTCCTCTCCAAGAACACCCCAGCAAAATGGGTTAGCTGAGAGGAAAAACAGGACTCTCATAGAAGCTGGGAGAACATTATTGAGTGATACTTCTCTCCCTGAATATTTCTGGGCTGAGGCAGTTAATCCTGAATTTCATGTGCTCAATAGGGCTTCTATCACCAAAGGCCACAAGAAGACTCCCTATGAGGCTTTGAATGGTAAAAATCCAAACATATCCTATTTCAATATCTTTGGTTGCAAGTGTTTCATCCTGAACAATGGTAAGTCAAAAGTGACTAAGTTTGCTGCCAAATCCGATAAGGGAATCTTTGTTGGGTACAACAATAATAGTAGGGAATATAGAGTCTATAACTTGACAAATCAAGTTATAGAAGAATCTGTCCATGTAGTGTTTGATGAGTCATGCATGATTGACAGTGAGCTGTCAAGCTCTTTGCCTAGCTCTGCGGGTACAAAAGTCATAAAAGCTCTCCATCAAAGATAAAGACCCAGCTATGCAAGAAGAATGTGAAGAGAGATGTTATCTAGAGGAAGCACAGGACATTCAAGCTGGAAATGAAGACCAACATGCTGAAGAAAATAGTAATCAGCAGGAGCAGTCAGGTTGCCCCCAATAGTCAGATATCTAAGAGATCATCCTCCATATCAGATAATAGGTGAGGCTAGCCAAGGTGTACAGACCAGAAGCAGGAGTCTCAACACAGCTCTCTATTCCAGTTTCCTGTCACAAGAAGAGCCCAAGAAATTTGAAGAAGCAAATCAAGATAATTTCTGGATTGGTACAATACAAGAAGAACTAAACCAGTTCAAAAGGTGCAAGGTCTGTAAGCTGGTTCCCAGACCAGATGGACACAATGTCATTGGAGTCAAGTGGATTTTCAGAAATAAACTTGATAAAATGGCAATGTAATAATGAATAAAGCTAGACTAGTGGCCAAAGGTTATAGACAGGAAGAGGGGATTGATTATGATCAGTCTTTTTCCCCAGTTGTAAGGTTGGAAGCAATCAGACTGTTCCTTGCATTTGTAGCCTTACAGGGATTCAAGGTATTCCAGATGGATGTCAAGTCTGCCTTCCTGAATGGAGACTTGAAGGAAGAGGTTTATGTAGAGAAACCTCCATTTTTTGTAGATTCTAACTCTCCTACTATTGTATATAGGCTTAGGAAAGCTCTTTATGGGCTCAAGCATGCCCCAAGAGCATGGTATGTGATATTGTCTACCTTTGTCGTTGAGAACAAATTCTCAAGGTGAAAGATAGACAAGACCCTATTTCTAAGGGAATCTAAGGGCAAGATCATCCTAGTCCAGATTTATGTTGATGACATAATATTTGGCTCTACTGATGACAACTTTTGCAAGAAGTTTGCTAAACTTATGCAGGGGAAGTTTGAGATGAGTAGTATGGGTGAACTGAAATTTTTCATGGGACTCCAAGTAAAATAAACTGATGATGTTCTATCCATATCCCAGTCAAAGTTCACCAGGGAGATAATCGAGAAATATGGCATGGAGAATGCTTCCACCATAAGAACTCCCATGAGCTCAAGTATGCCTTTAGACAAAGATGATCCAGAAAAGCTTGTTGATCAAACTTTGTATAGAGGTATAGTTGGCTCTCTTCTCTACCTCACTACTAGTAGACCAGACATTATGTATGCAACATGTGTCTATGCTAGGTATCAGGCCTGCCCTAAAGAGTCTCACTAAACTGCTGTGAAAAGAATCTTGAGATATCTTAAGGGCACCCCAGATCTTGGCTTATGGTACCCCAGGAATGGGGAATTTAAACTAGCAGGCTATTCAGATGCAGATTTTGCAAGTTTCAAGGAGGACAGAAAGAGCACCTCAGGCTCGAGTCAATTTCTAGGTGGAAGGCTTGTCTCGTGGAGCAGCAAGAAACAAATAAGTGTTGCAATATCAATAGCAGAGTTAGAGTATATATCAGATGGAAGCTGTTGTGCTTAGTTGTTGTGGATCTAACATCAACTTCAGGACTACAATATTTAGTGTACATTTTGCAGGTAGTACAAGCTCTTCCTCCAGATAATGAAGATGGTATGCAACTATTGAGGGGAAGCTAGCCCAATAGCTGAACATGATTCAGTCAGTGGGAAAATCTACTCCAGGCAGCTAGGGGGAGAAAAAACCCCTCAGAATGCTCCCTATTGTAGAAGTCAAAAGGGGGAGAATAGAAGTCAAAGGGGTAAGAAGAATAGACTGGTGAAATAGCATGCCAGGGGGAGTAAGTAATTCTCCACATGCTGGAGAAATATGGTAACATTTCCACACTCTACTAATGTTCAAGTTTGTTTATGATGAATATACTATTTTGTCAATGACCTGTATTGTTTTGACTTCTTCAAATAGGGGGAGATTATTGGGTCTATTGATCCAAATATCCCAGATTTATAAGAAGTCAAACGGGTCAATGACATACACGCAAAATGTATTTTATATGTGCTTTAGTTCATGCATGCAGGTAGTCCATGATTGGACAGGTGAAGAAAAATGAGTATGGTGGTAAACTCAAAATTCGTCGAGCCCAGCTCGAGTTCATCAAGCTCAGCTCGCTAGTCATCGAGCTCAGCTTAACACTTGTCAAGCTAAAGCCAGAAAAACTGACTAAGGCAAAAAGCACTGAGACCGCTGAGAAAATCAGAGTTCGTTGAGCTCTGAGACAGAAGGTTGTCTCAGCAGTTAAGAAGAAAGCATTGAGACCACTGAGAAGAAAGCGCTGAGACATAAGGTTGTCTCAGCAGTTAAGAATAAAGCACTGAGAAGAAATCACTGAGACAGAAGCTTGTCTTAGCTGTTAATAAGAACCGCTGAGATGGATGAGATAGAACCGTGAAAGTGCAGGTTAGATCTGAAATACTCTAGAGGGGGGTGAATAGAGTATTGTGCTCTCTTAAAACATTTTACAACTTTTGCTGTAAAGCTAGGTGAACAGGTTAGCAAATAAAATAATAAGCACAACAACCTAGTAAATCACAGAACACAGCCAAAACAAAAGAAAAGGGGCAACCAGACGACACAAGAAATTTATAGTAGTTCCCCAACCTGGGTACATCCACTCTTCTACCACCCTGGTAGGAATCCACTCGGATTTTTGATCAGGTGCCTGACACCAATGAGCTTTTGTTTAGGTGCTCAAAAACCAAAACCTCAAGTCTTTTGGTAGGAGACTTGCAACCAGGAATAATTTTGAAGGGACTTAAAACCCTGTACAGAGGATGGAAAAAGGGTGATGGTGTCTTCTCTTTCTCAATAACAACTGAGAAGACTTGTGGATTGATTTCAGCAGATTGCTCCCCCTGAGATCTTGAATGGATCAAGAATACTGGAGCACTACTTCAGGGTGATAGGTCTTCAAAGACTTGATTGCCTTAACCAGAGATGCTTCAGGAACTTCTTTGACAGATAAAAATTATTGTCCTTCTGAAGTTGTCCTGTAGGATTGAAGGAAGAAGACTCTTGATAGTGATTGTCTGTTCTTCTTCTTCTTGATGATGTTCTCTGGCTTAGGATAATTGCAGAAAAAACTTTTGATTTCTGTAAGATTGTTCTTGAGTACAATGTCTGTCAATGTCTGCAGTACTGCTTGATCCTTTCTTTTTTTGACTCCAGACTAATTGAAGAACATTCGAAATTTGAAACCTTGAGCAGTAATTGCAGTCGGCCTGGGAAGGAAGCGACAATCAATGATTTCCCTAATTGTCCCATGGAAAAATGGCATGTATTAATCCATGATCAATGCTCATTCTAATGGTAATATTCCGAGAAGATTGAGCATTGATTACTCCGGAATCATCGCCAAGAAAAGGGACGGGAAACTGGAGAAGACCTAGTCTGGAATCGTCGAACAAAGAACACAAATCGTCGAGCTGAGTTTGAGTTCGTCGAGCTGAGATGATGAGTTCGTCGAGCTGATCTTGAGTTCGTCGAGCTGAGCTTGAGTTCGTCGAGCTGAGCTTGATGAGTTCGTCGAGCTGAGTTGATGAGTTCATCGACCAGACAATAGCAATTAGTCTTCCAGGGAAACTTGTCAATTCTGCTTCAATATTCGTCGAACTGACAATCTTCATTCTTCGAGCTGATAATCATCATTCGTCGAACTGAGTTCCAAAATCGTCGAGCTGTGAATGATTGTGGACTTAGAATCTGAGAAGTCTCTGACTAAGAAGGATTCAAATTGTAGACCAGAAATTGTCGAGTAGAGTACTGAATTCGTCGACCTGAGAAGTTGACTTCGTCGACCTGAGAATTTGTGAACTTGAGGTCCAAGTTCGTCGAGATTAGAATCTAGTTTGTCGACCAAAGCCTGAAGTTGGACTTAGAAAAATCTGGAGTTATCCTGACTTTAGCTTGTTGAAGTATCTCAGTCTTCGTCGAACAGAGAACAAAGATCGACGAGCCCAGTATAGAGAAATATCTCAAGATCGTCGAGCTCAGAACGCCTTTCGTCGACCTGAGTTCGACGAACGTCGAACTCATTTTACTTAGTTTGGAAATCTTCTACTTCTTGAGTCTCTGATGGTCTTGATGATAGCTCGTCCATCTGATGTTGACTCTAAGGACTTAGCCTAGACTCTAGGACACAAATTTGACCCTGACTATACATGTTGGGTCACATCCTAAGATAGTGAACCTAGCCCGAATCAACTAGGGATCCAACAATCTCCCCCTATTTGGGTGAGGTTACTAAGAGACTCAGAACATAAACAAACAGATAAACAAAGCAAGAAAAAAAAGAAAAAAAATATATCTGGCAGAGAATTACTAACACATGCAGCAGATATATATATATATATATATATATATATATATATACATAGGCTTTGTTTAAATAAATAACATAGTTTGAAAACAAATGCAGAAAGAAATTGAAACATAATAAAAATTACTTTTTCTGCTTCTTCTGCATGGGCTTGTCTTCTTTTGTCTCTTTGCTGCTGCTGCTGCTGCTAGCTCCTGGCTTTGAGAATTTGATTTCTCTATTTGGATTGGCTGCCTGAGCTGCAGTCATTGTCATATCAGCTATCACAAGCATTTTCTGAGTAGAAGCTCTTTTTAATTCTTCTTTTCTATACTTTGATATAGTTGTGAATCCAGAAATATCCTTTCCTTCAGCCTTTGCTTTGTTAATCAGTGACAGACCAATAAGCTCCTAGAATCTGGCCATTTTTTGCAATATTGGCTATTTTAGGGTCCTCAAAAGGAATAGGAGGAGAATATGGCCTTTTAGGATTCTTAGCCTTCTGATCTTCAGAGATAGGTTTCTGATGCTGCTGATGTTGTTGTTGATGCTGTTGTTGTTCTTGACTACCTGAAGATTGATATCTTTGCTGACTGCTTTCAGAGGATCTCCCTTGACATCTCTGATAGGTTTGCATAGGGGCAGATCCCTGAGAGCTAGAGCCAGTGGCACCAGCTGCTAGAGGAGGAGGAGGAGGGGGGTCTTTTCTATATCTATGAACTGGAGGAGGAGAATATTTCCTACTTCTTTTCCTTTCCTTTTGCTGGTTCTTAGATAACCACATCCAAGCAGGCATTCGCTTATAAGGAGTAACATTATGCAATATGTAGTAGGGAGTGTCAGCTGCTGGATTGGGCTTAGGAGCAGGAGGAGGAGGAGTCTTCCTTTTCTTGGACAATAATTTCTTCTTATTGGCATCTTCTTCATCTGAATCATCTTCATCATCATCTTCATCATTTTCACTGTCAGAACCCTGAGGGTTATCATATAAAGCATCCAATGCTTTCAGTACTTTAGCATCAATGACAGTCTTTTCTGAAGCAGGGGCAGAAGTTGAAGTTTCAACAACTAGAGTTTCAGCAGTAATTTCAGAAGAAACTATACAAGAATTAGAGGTAATTGGGACAGAGCTTTCAGCTGCTGCCCTATTTTCCTCTTTAATATCTTCCAAGATTAACTCATCCAGATCAGGCATTTGGTGAGTCATCCATAACAAAAATTGGTGCTGAGACATCTTCTGTAATAACTTTAGATATTGGAGCAACAACAGGAATTGCAAAACTATTACAGAGTTGCTTAGCAACTGCTGGACTTATTGGAGATGTATAGGGCACAATAGCCAACTGTGGCTTAGTAGAGGGTAACTTTACATAAATTGTATCAAAACTTCTCAACAAAACAGTCAAATTAACTGTGGGATTTAAATGGAAATCACCAACATTTTTTATTTGTTGTATCTGCATCTACTGCTGTATCAGCATCTGCTGCTGGAGGAACTGCTGCTGCATCTGCATCTACTGCTGCTTCATCACAGAGCATCTCCCCCTGCCTGGGTTCAGGAGACCCTGGAGCCAGGCCCCTGAATGAAGAGGGGGCAGCAGAGAGGAGAGAAACTTGGGCAGATAAAGAATGGATAGAATTCACAAGAGGTGTAATGGCCTCTATGATTAGGGATTTGATGAGGGGAGTGAGCGGGGTTAAGATTGTAGATATAGTGGATGGTTCCAAAGATGGAGAGGTAGATGGTGAGGGTAGAGAAGTAGATGAAGTAGGGGGAATAGATGGAGGGGAAAAAGGTGGAATGGCATCTGTTATGGTGATGTCTGGTGGAGGTGGAGAAGGGGATGATATATGAAAATGTGGGATGCTGGACAGATAAGGTGGAGTAGGTGATGCTGGAGGAGTTGGGTGTGGATTCTCTTGAAGGGGGTAGATGGACTGTCAGGGATGTCAAGTGGTGGAGATGGAGGAGGAGTAGGGACATGAGAATGTTGTTGTGATTGGGGTGCTGGAGGAGATGGAAGACTGGTTGAAGGTGGAATATGGGTTGCTGGAAGGGGTTGTGGAGATGGGATTACCTCTTCTGCAAGGTGGGGAGTGGCCTTCACAACCCTTGTGCTCTCAGAAGCAGGGATGGAGGAGGAGGAAGCCTTGGATGGCTTGGTGATCGTCCTCTCCCATCTGCCAAACAAAGCGCATGTGAGGTGCTTGCTGGCATTGATGAAGATGGTCGGGGAGACCATAAGTTCACCAGCCTTTTCTTGAAGAAAAATCCCCAGGATTCATCCAAAGCAAACCTCTTTCTTGTTGTTCTTCTTCTTGATCAACTCAAAGAAAATCTGGCCCCAAGCAACTTGTCTCTTGTTGACCACGACGCACATGACAAGGAATTGGTGTCTTGTGACGTAATCGTGCGTAGAGTGCTTGCCCATCTGCACTTTTCCCACAATGTCCGCCAAGAACTGGTAGGCGGCAGAGAGTTGTTTCTTTAACAACTTGTTAGGGTTACTCCCAGTAAACCCCATCAGATTCAGCATTGCACTAAACTCATCAGAATCTACCTCCAAATCGTCTTCTCCATTTACCAACCCAAAAATTTCAGAAAGAACGGCGGGAGATAAAGAAACAGCATTACTCCCGATATTTCCTGTCAAGACATTTTCCTCAGAAACAGAAGAAGAGTATACCAATTCTCTAATTTCAGTTGCATGCAGTTTAATTCTTCTGCTCATAAAATCCTTGAGACCAAGTTCTTCTAGAAGTTCCAGAATGTAGAGAAATATTGGGTCAGAAAGTTGGAATGAATCAAAATCCATGTCAAATCCGGTGTCGAATTTCATTGCAGCGAGAGCTCCTGCTGGAATCGCCATTGAGATCACGTGCAAGATAGACAGAGGAAACGGTGATCAAGAGCAAGGGAACAGAAAGCGCGGGACGGAGGTCGAAGAAAACCTAGATATAGGGTTTTCTTGAATATGAATCGACAAACTCCGTTCCACGAAAAAGAAACAGTTCTCCGAACTGAGGTCGACGAAATAAATTATAGATAGATAATTCGTCGATCTCATCCAACAGAAGCGAACATAGTTCATCGAACTCCGTTCGACGAAATATCTTCTGAAGCAAAGTTCGTCGATCTCCGGTCGACGAAAGTTGTTTCCACACAGAGAATTCGTCGATCTCCATTCGACGAGCATCTCCCAAACTTTCCCTAATTCGTCGAACTCCGTTCGATGAACTCTGGAAAATTCGTCGAATGCAGACATAAACTAATTTAACTCTTCTCCATTGATCATTCCCAGTTGATTTATAAAGAACAGTTGATTTTTATCATCCAAGGGTTTGGTGAAAATGTCTGCTCTCTGTAAATTAGTAGGAATATGGATTAAGTTAATTTTCTTTTTGTCTACACTATATCTAATGAAATGATGTCTTATCTCAATATGTTTAGTCCTAGAATGGTGAACTGGATTCTGTACTATAGCAATAGCACTAGTATTATCACAAAATAATGTTGAATTATTTAAGTTGACACTATAGTCTAGGAGTTGGTTTTGTATCCATAACATTTGTGAACAGTAGCTGCCAGCAGCCATGTATTCTGCTTCTGCAGTTGATGTAGACACAGATGTTTGCTTTTTACAAAACCAAGAAACAACTCCCATACCCAGGAACTGGCAAATTCTAGAGGTACTCTTCCTGTCCACTCTATATCCAGCATAGTCAGCATTTGAGTATCCAGTTAACTTAAACTCTGACTCTACAGGATACTAGAGTCCTAGATTAGGATAACTCTTTATATATCTCAAAATTCTTTTTAAGAAAATAAGGTGAGATTCTTTGGGGTTCACTTGGAACCTAGCACAAAGGCATGTGGCAAACATGATATCAGGCCTGCTAGATGTTAGGTATAATAGGGATCCAACAATTGCCCTATAATGCTTCTGATCTACAGGTTTCCATGCTGCATCATAATCCACAACAGTATTAGTAGTCATAGGTGTTTTCATTCCTAAAGCATCACCCATCCCAAACTTTTTAATAAGCTCTTTAGCATACTTAGCTTGGGAGAGGAAGATACCATCAGGGAGATACTTCACTTGGAGACCAAGGAAGTAGGAAAGCTCACCCATGCTACTCATCTCAAATTTGGAATGCATAAGGTCAGCAAATCTCTTGCATAATTTGGGATCAGTAGACCCAAATATGATGTCATCCACATATATTTGTACTAAAACAATTTGGTCCTTATGATGTCTAGTGAAAAGAGTTTTATCTATGGTTCCTCTTGTAAATTTATGCTCTAAAAGAAAGCTTGCTAAGGTCTCATACCAAGCTCTTGGAGCTTGCTTTAATCTATAGAGAGCTTTATGTAATTTAAATACAAAAGAGGGTTGAGTTAGAGAGATAAAACCTGGAGGTTGTTCCACATAAAACTCTTCTTGAAGCACTCCATTCAAAAATGCACTCTTGACATCCATTTGGAAAACTTTGAATCTCCTGTGAGCTGCATAGGCAAGGAATATTCTTATGGCCTCTAACCTTGCAACAGGGGCAAAGGTTTGGTCATAGTCAATTCCTTCCTCTTGCCTGTAGCCCTGAGCAACAAGCCTAGCCTTGTTTCTCACTATATTTCCTTGAGCATCCAGCTTGTTTCTGTAGACCCATTTGGTTCCAATAACTGGGTAGTTATGAGGTCTTGGAACCAAATTTCAAACTCTACATCTCTCAAACTGATTTAGTTCCTCTTGCATTATAATGATCTAGTGGGGATCTTGCTCAGCTTCATGTATGGAGAGAGGTTCAATCTGAGAGAGAAAACATGCATGCATCAAGTCTTGGTTGAGTTGATGCCTTGTCTGTACACCTGCTGAAATGTCTCCAATCACTTGAGATCTGGGGTGATCTCTAAGTATGACAAGATCAGTGGGTGGAGTTTGTTCAGCAACATCTTCTGTAGTTAATTCCTCTTGAGGAATGTTAATAGCTGTTGAGGGAAGTTCAGCCACATCCACTTGAATTTCTTCTTCACTGTCTTCAACAACCTGTGGAAAAGGATGGGTTGACACCTCTTGGGTAAGGTTTAGTCCATCCATAGACTCACATAGTTGTGGAACCTGCAAAGAGCTATTGGTAGAAATCTCTTTCTCCTTATAAGACATGTTAGCTTCATCAAAAGATACATGGACTGACTCTTTAATTTTAAGAGTGGATTTATTAAAAACCATATATGCCTTGCTTACTTGGGAGTATCCTAGAAAAATCCCTTCTTCAGCCTTAGCCTCAAACTTTTTAATGTATCTTTTATTGTTTGTGTGAATATAATATATACAAGCAAAAACTTTAAAATATGTGATTTTAGGTTTCTTTCCTTTAAGTAATTCATAGGGGGTCTTATTTTTCAGCTTATGTATAAAGATTCTATTCAGGACATATTTAGCAGTTTTTACAGCTTCTTCCCAAAAGGATAGAGGCATGTAAGCATCTGCCAATAATGTGCCTGCAGAATCAATGAGTGTCCTATTTTTCCTTTCAGCTACCCCATTTTGTTGGGGAGTTCTAGGAGCTGAGAAGCACTGTCGGATACCTTTCTTCTCACAGAACTCATGCATAAGAAGAGACTCAAACTCTGTGCCATGATCACTTCTGATCAATGCAACGTGAGTAGAGAACTCAATTTGTATGGTCCTGAGAAAATCTGTAAGAACCTTGAATGTATCTGACTTAGTTCTCATAAAGGCTACCCAACTGAATCTGGAGAAGTCATCAACAATTAATAAAGTATAAGACTTCCCTCCTAGGCTTTGTACTGCAATGGGTCCAAATAGGTCCACATGAAGCAAATACAAAATCCTAGGTGAATCACTCTTATTAATGGATTTGAAGCTAGTTTTAGTTTGCTTGCTTAATTGACAAGCCCTGCATAGGTTTTCCTTCTTGTAGGGACCAGAAGGTAAGCCTCTAACAAGGTTGTCTTGAGATAACCTAACTATATTTTTAAGGTTTACATGTCCTAATCTTTTATGTCACAACTCATTTTGATTACTAGTGATATTGAGTAAACAAACATAAGTTTTGGCAGAAATAAAATCTACTAGATATATGTTACCTTGTCTAATTTCAATTAAAACAGTTTTATTTTTATTATTAATAATAGAACAAGAGGTAGAGTTAAAGTGTACCTGATAACCTTCATCACATAATTGACTTATGGATATTAGGTTATGTTTGAGTCCTCTTACATATGTTACTTTCTTGAAAGTAACTGTCCCAAACTTTACTGCTCCATATCCTTCAGACTGGCCAATATTTGAATCACCAAAGATCACCTTTGGTCCTAGCTTGGACTTGTAATTGGATAGATTGTCCTTGCTGCCTGTCATATGCTTGGAGCAACCACTATCTAAGTACTAGGTCTGACTCACCCTTGGATAGCTCTTCACCTATACCTGTAATGAAAAACAAAACTCAATTGTTCTTGACCCAGGTTACCTTGGGTCCTTTGTGTGGTTGAAATGAAAAGCTAGATATAACTAACAAAGTAGGTTGAGATTTATAACCTAAGGGGTGATATCTCCTAGGTGGAATAACCCAATCAGCTACAGGATTGAATGGTTTATTAGCTGGCTTAGAATTTCTGTAAGAGAAATGATTTAAGTTTGGTCCTTCTGGGTTCGACGAATTCTTATAAGTTCGTCGACCAGAGTTTGACGAATAGGGCTGAGATCGTCGATCTCTGCTCAGAGAATGACAATAGTCATTTTCTGCGCCCCATGTTCGTCGACCTCTGCTCGACAAACCATACAAAGTTCGTCGATCACAGTTAGACAAATTGTCATAACTAAAGTTTTCGTTCAGCATTCGTCGATTTGGGTTCGACGAACTGGCCACATTTCGTCGATCTGAGTTCGACGAATGCTGCTGAACCTTGTTTTTATTAGTTGTTTTCTGATTTGTATTGCTCTTGTCTATGGGTATCTTCTCTTTTCCCTTGCCAGAAACAAATTTAATGGGTGTGGTAAGAATATTTTTCTTAATTATGGGGGGCAAACCTGATGATGCACCCAAGCCCAGCTTGTCATTTAATCTGGAATTCACTGTGCTTGTTATGTCCATCAGCTTGAGACTTCTTCCATTGAGAGATTGCTCAAGTTGTGTAGCCTCACATAAATCAGATTTTAATTTAATTATCTGTTCATTTGCTAAAGTTAGTTGATCTTTTAGTTTAATATTTTCTGAGTTAACAGATTCAAGATTTCCTAGTCTTTCTCTAAGGGTTTTTATTTCTTTCTCTGAATTAATTAAATCTAAACACATAGTTTTGAATTCAATTTTAAATAAATCAGAATTAAAATCAAAGCTTGAAAGAACCTGATCTGCCTCTGAGTCTGAGGGTGCCTCATCTTCAGATTCTCCTTCTGATCCTGAACAGCTCCTAGAGGCATCAATTGCCATAAGGCAAACCTCCTTGGATCTTGCTTCTTCCTCTTCTTCACTTGAGCTGGAAGAGGATGATTCTTCTTCAGTATCACTCCATGTTTCAGCAACAAAGCCCTTGTCTTTCTTTTTGTACTTGCTTGAGGAGGGTCTGCTGCTGTGTTTTCTCCTGGAGTCCTTTTCTCTGCTTTTCTCCTTCTTCTGGTTTTCTGGACATTCTGAGATGTAATGTCCAGGATTTCTGCATCCAAAGCACATAACCTCCTTGGTTGGTGTATTGTCATACTTAGGCTTATCATACTGCCTGGATGATTTTCTTCTGAAATCCTTTCTAGTCATCTTATAAAATCTTTTTGCAAAGAGGCTCATGAGTTCTTCATTGGATGTTGAGGTCTCACTTTCCTCTGATGCTTTGAAGGCTATACTGTGATCCTTTCTAACTGGAGTTGATGACTTTTGTTCAGCTGCTTCTCTTGACTTAATCAACTGCTCATAAGACTTTAATTTGCCTAGCAGAGATTCGGTTGATATCTCATTTAGGCTTCTGGCTTCTTTAATAGGCCAGATTCTTGATTCCCAAGAGCTAGGGAAGCACATCAAGATTTTGTCATTCACCTCTGTAAGGGTGATGTCTTTATCCAAGGTTTTAAGCTCATTGATGACTGAGCTCAACCTATTGTACATTTCAGCCACTGATTCAGCCTCATCCTTCTTATAATTCTCATAAAGGGATATGAGATTTGATCTCTTATCTTTCCTTTCATCTGCTGAACCAGCTACCATTTGGTTGAGGGAATCCCAAATGGCCTTGGCTGAGGTGCACTCAGCCACCTTCTGAAATATGTCATCTGACATAGTCTGTGCCAAGATGTTCATTGCCTTTGCATCTGCAATTTTGGCTTTCTTGTAGGCATCATTATTCTCTGGAGAAGGTACTGCAGTCATGTTTGTAGAGGTGCTTGTAGAAGCTGCAGGTGCTGGAGGTACTCCTGTCAAGATAGAAGCAAAAATATCCTCATCAATAGAATTCATATATAATTTGATTCTTGTCTTCCAGATGGCAAATCTGTTAAGATTGCATACTGGAGGTCTGATGCTTGCATAATCTTTGTTTTGAGCCATTTCTGTGAAGAAATAAATTTAATAAAGGAAAAAAAACTATCAGATCTAACAAGAGGGATCTTTATGGTTCAGGTGTTAGCCTGTGCAACCAATTAACCTCTTAAGGTGTGGTAATTTAACCAACCTCGCTTTGATACAAATTGAAAGTGCAGGTTAGATCTGAAATACTCTAGAGGGGGTGAATAGAGTATTGTGCTCTCTTAAAACTTTTTACAACTTTTGTTGTAAAGCTAGGTGAACAGGTTAGCAAAAAAAATAATAAGCACAACAACCTAATAAATCACAGAACACAGCCAAAACAAAAGAAAAAGGGCAACCAGACGACATAAGAAATTTATAGTGGTTCCCAAACCTGGGTACATCCACTCTCTACCACCCTAGTAGGAATCCACTCAGATTTTTGATCAGTTGCCTGACACCAATGAGCTTTTGTTCAGGTGCTCAAAAACCAAAACCTCAAGTCTTTTGGTAGGAGACTTACAACCAGGAATAATTTTGAAGGGACTTAAAACCCTGTACAGAGGATGGAAAAGGGTGATGGTGTCTTCTCTTTCTCAATAACAACTGAGAAGACTTGTGGATTGATTCCAGCTGATTGCTCCCCCTGAGATCATGAATGGATCAGGAATACTGGAGCACTGCTTCAGGGTGATAGGTCTTCAAAGACTTGATTGCCTTAACCAGAGATGCTTCAAGAACTTCTTTGATAGATAAAAATTGTTGTTCTTCTGAAGTTGTCCTGTAGGATTGAAGGAAGAAGACTCTTGATAGTGATTGTCTGTTCTTCTTCTTCTTGATGATATTCTCTGGCTTAGGCTAATTGCAGAAAAAAACTTTTGATTTTTGTAAGATTGTTCTTGAGTACAATGTCTGTCAATGTATGTAGTACTGCTTGATCCTTTCTTTTCTGACTCTAGATTGACTGAAGAACATTCGAAATTTGAAACCTTGAGCAGTAATTGCAGTCGGCCTGGGAAGGAAGCTACAATCAATTATTTCCCTAACTGTCCCATGGAAAAACAGCATGTAATAATCCATGATCAATGCTCGTTCTAACGGTAATATTCTGAGAAGATTGAGCATTGGTTACTCCGGAATCATCGCCAAGAAAAGGGACGGGAAACTGGAGAAGACCTAGTCTGGAATCGTCGAACGAAGAACACAAATCGTCGAGCTGGGTTTGAGTTCGTCGAGCTGAGCTGATGAGTTCGTCGAGCTGAGCTGATGAGTTTGTCGAGCTGAGCTTGAGTTCG
Organism: Platanthera guangdongensis; assembly: GCA_039583875.1. NCBI lineage: Eukaryota > Viridiplantae > Streptophyta > Magnoliopsida > Asparagales > Orchidaceae > Platanthera > Platanthera guangdongensis. The sequence continues at coordinate 149,904,863 of CM077166.1, forward strand.
TCGAGCTGAGCTTGAGTTCGTCGAGCTGAGCTTGATGAGTTCGTCGAGCTGAGTTAATGAGTTCGTCGACCAGACAATAGCAATTAGTCTTCCAGGGAAACTTGTCAATTCTGCTTCAATATTCGTCGAACTGACAATCTTCATTCATCGAACTGATAATCATCATTCGCTGAACTGAGTTCCAAAATCGTTGAGCTGAGAATGATTGTGGACTTAAAATCTGAGAAGTCTCTGACTGAGAAGGATTCAAATTGTAGACAAGAAATCGTCGAGTAGAGTACTGAATTCGTCGACCTGAGAAGTTGACTTCGTCGACCTGAGAAGTTGTGAACTTGTGGTCCAAGTTCGTCAAGCTCAGAATCTAGTTCGTCGACCAAAGCATGAAGTTGGACTTAGAAAAATCTGGAGTTATTCTGACTTTAGCTTGTTGAAGTATCGCAGTCTTCGTCGAACAGAGAACAAAGATCGTCGTGCTCAGTACAGAGAAATGTCTCAAGATCGTCGAGCTTAGAATGCCTTTCGTCGACCTGAGTTCGACGAACGTCGAACTCATTTTACTTAGTCTGGAAATCTTCTACTTCTTGAGTCTCTGATGATCTTGATGATAGCTGGTCCATCTGATGTTGACTCTAAGGACTTGGCCTAGACTCTAGGAAACAAATTTGACCCGGACTATACATGCTGTGTCACATCCTAAGATAGTGAACCTAGCCCAAATCAACTAGGGATCCAACAAACCGCTGAGACAAATCCAGAGAAAATTCACAAGTCCAGAAGCGTCGAGTGTCAAGATAGATGGCATTGAGTGGCTTAACACCAGTCAATGCTTTATGGATTTCTGGAATATTTTCTAAGTCCAGATGGTGATGACCATTGCTGACGTCATCAAAGTCAACTTATATGTAGTCGTTGCGTGAAAGCTGAAGTGGCGCCGAAAGCTGCTTTGTCCTTTTTTAAAGAAGGTGGGGCTCACTAATCCTTGGGTGGACCCACATAAAATTGTGTCGTTGATTCAAATCAACGCATATTAAAAGGAAAAAAGAAAAGGGATTAGGGCAACGAATAAGATCGAATGGAAAAGAGAACAAACGCAAAAAAATACAGAAAGAAATCTAGAGGCGGCTGGACATCTTCTTCTCCATCAAGCTTGAAAGCTCAAGTCCAGCAGAGAGAGCCTGAAAGGCAAAGAAAGATAGCTGAAGCTCTTCAAGTTCAGTAAGATAGTTCTTTCCAGAACAGAGAAGCTGATTCATCCATTCGACAAGTTGATAGCTGTTAATCTGTGCAGCAGAAAGTGTTAGCTGTAGAAGAGGACTAATTCCTTCTACAGCAAGTGTGCTACACTTATATCTGCTCAGTCCAGCAAGGTAGAATCAAAGATTTATCTCTGAGTCACTTTTTTTATTTTTCTTAAACATTCTAATTTACTTCCTGTAGGATTCAATTTATCAGAATCTAAGTGTAGGGCACTTTGTGCATGAGATAGATGACTAATTAGTCACTGAGGTAGGTGCCCTGTTGGGGTACTGAGGTAGGATCCAAGTGTGGAACTGAGCTGTAGGGCTTAATTGCCTGAGGTAGGATAGTGCTGCTCTCTGAGGTAGGATCCAAGTGTAGATCTGAGGTAGGGTTGTCCTCCCATCCTGAGTGTAGGGCCTTGTGCTTGAGGTAGGTGACTGGAGAGTCACTGAGCTGTAGGTGACAAGTGTGTCACTGATTTGTAGGCCTTGGAGGACGCTGAGCTGTAGGTACCTGGAAGGGTACTGAGTTGTACGAGTGTTGTAGCACTCTAAGAGTAGGGCTCTGTACCTGAAGTTGTATGGTTGTAGAGCCTGAGTTGTTGGCCTTAAAAATAAGGCTGAGTTAGGTGATCAGTGGATCACTGAGCTGTAGGAGCTCTGCATGGCTCTGGGTAGGAACCCTTGTGGTTCTGAGTTTGGATTCTATGAAGAATCTGTGTATAAGGCTGAGGGCCTGAGGTGTAAGCTCTGAGGAGCATAGTGGTGGAGTTTGTGCCTAGTCCAACAAATAAGTTGGATAGGTGGGACAGAAAGTGGATGTACCCTATTGGGGAACCACTATAAATATTTGTGTGTTTGTTATGTGCTTGTTTTCTGATTTATTGCAGGTACTAAGGACAAGCTATGGATAGATTAATTTAAAATCAGCAAAAGAACTAAGAAAACTTCAAACACCTATTAACCCCCACCCCTCGAGGTGATTAGCAAACCTTCAGTTAAGCAACCTTCAAGGAGTAGAGTGTACTCTAAGTTTGTATGGTTGTGGCCTGAGGTAGGGTCTTAGAGGTGGCCTGACAGATCCTGTGGGATCTGTGTTGTAAGCTCTATGAGCTGAGTTTTGGAGGAGGTTGCCTTATCTAACACACTGTTTTAGTTTTCTAATAATTATAATTAATGTTAGAGAATAAGGGTGGTCTACTAATCCCTTGCCCTTCATAAAAAGCATGATTGTGATTTGTCATTATTCCTTATTGTGAAACCATTTTGGGATAACCTACCTTTGATACCAAGCGTTGGATCTAACGATGCCTGTCACAACCCGCATTTTTCACCGCCAAATAAGTATATCAGAGTAAAGGAAAAATGTGCGTCATGATGCCACGTCAGCAGGGGATAACTGCAGATGATCAGGAAAAACTCCTACTTAACCATTAAGAAAGCTTCTTTAAGTTAGTTAGAGTTTAAATCAATTTAAGTATAGCAGATAGTCGTATCCCTCAGCTTAGTGGTTCATCTAGTCCACAAGAAAAGTAGTTAAACACTGCGGAAAAATACTTATTTTATCAGAATAGGCATCCTACAAGAGCTTAGAGGTTCCCAAAGGACACATCAAGGTATGCAAGTTTTAAGTTTATAATAGCAATAAAAGTAGATTTGTACGGTCGTTAAATATAGTGACTTAACATTCTAAAAGCGTACAATGCATGAGGTAATAATAGTAGTTTTATTTTATACTTGAAAATACCTACCATGCATTCCGAGCATAAAACATCCCAGAGAGCAAGTATCTCAAACACACAGAAAGAAAGCTAAGCAGCTAGCAAGTATCAAAAAATAACATAACAATCTTCTGGGCATCAACAAACTGACATGAACCCACAAAGGTAAAGTATGTCTGAACTAGTGAATAAACAAAAACAACAAACTACCTCACTATGGGGAGGCAAAGAACACAGCCAACATTGCTGCTCAGAAACTCCAAAACCAGCACGACTACCAGCTGCAGCTCTGATCCTGGGGCATTCCAAAGACAGAACACCTCAGCAAGAATGTACAAGTAATGGAGAAAAGTAAGCCAAAAGTAAACAAAGTTGAGGGGTACCAACCCAAGACCAATGGAAAATACCTAATTAAAGTATAACAGAATTATACGAAAGCCAAAAGGAAACACTTATGTGAAGCGTCACGTACCGCAAAGGCACCCCAAATGGACAAGACTAAAAGGGGGAAAAGGTCATGATTAAATCATCCGAAAAAAAAACAAACCCCTACTAGCCTCCTATGGTCAACTCCACCAATCAATCCAAAACGGGCAGGGTGGTCAACTCAGCTGGACATAACCCCAAAGTCAAATATCCGTCTAAATGCAGGGGAGACTAAACACTCCACCATTCACCACAAATGCCTCAAACACCTGGTAGAGCCCCACAAGGTACTAATAGGGAGAACTAACTTTGCGGAGCATGGTTTCGACCACTAAAAAATCTGCAACAAAGGAAACCCGGAAGGAAAAACCCCGTAACAACCCGGGTTTAGAGCTCAGAGGCCCACAGAAACGTGCATCTTGTCTCGCCCGATGGCATTGCCACGTAGAAAAACCATGATAAAAACCTCAAGTCAACAATGACACATCGGATTCTACTACAAAATTCTAGAATAAAACGGTTGATCAACCCTTAGGAAGAATTTCCAACCCTAAATAAACTCTAACGAGTTCTACAACAATAGTTAAGGGTGATTAAAGCCAACAATATAATATTTCATCAAATCACTACAATGCTACGAAGTTGAACAATCATGACAAAAACTTAAAAATTCAAGTAAATTTCAAGGGGTATTAAACATATCTACAGTTGGAATGACAAAAGTGCAGAACGGTTAAAGAACATAAGTTAAACAATTACCATCAAGATCAAAATAAAAGGGAAAAGAGGAAAATAACCAATTGTCTTGGTTTTACCAGAGAACGACGTCCAATTCGCACCACGGCGTAGATCTGAGCCAAAGAAGATGAGGGAAGTCACAATCTAACAAGAATGGTCAAAAATAAGAGTTAGGGCCGAAAACCATAGCGAGAAAAACTCAAGAAATGAGGAAACATTTACCACGATGGCGTAGATCTTATTGAGAGCTTTCCGGATCTATATACGGTTGAAGATTTCGAGCACCGGAGCACCGTCAGCGGCCAACGGAAGGATAGAGGAAAAACTCTCTCTCTCTCTCTCTCTCATGCCGCTCTGGTTCGGGAGATGAACATGAAGTTTTGTCTAAAATGGATGAGGAAATAAGAAGTAGGTATATATATTAAGGGTAAAATTAGGATACGCAGTAGTTAAGAAAAAGAATTGGGGTCGGCTGAACAGGGCCACCCGAGAAGAAAGAAGGGTACTCGAGAACAAGCGGGCAATTCTCGAGATCAAGAAGGCAGAAATTACCGAGAATCGAGAAGCATTTCCAGAGAACTAAGAGTGGATTTCCCAGGTGGAAGAACATATTTCTCGAGTACATGAAGTATTACTCGAGAACAGGAGGATGCCTCTCGAGAACAACATACCTTCTCGAGAAACAAGATACTTCTCGAGAACCAGATGGGGATTACTCGAGATCAAAAAGACTACTCAAGAACAGGAAATCATGCTCTCGAGTTCACAGGGCAGATCTCGAGTACTAAAGAAGCATTTCTCGAGTACAACAATAGGCTTCTCGAGAACTAGACGGGCAGTTCTCGAGTATAGCAAAACTTCTCGAGAACTAGAAGAGCAGTTGTCGGTAACAAAGATCATTTCTCGAGAACAAGAAGAACACCACTCGAGAACAGCGAACCCGATTCTCGAGTACAGAGCCAAAATTTCTCGAGAAGATGGGCAATTCTCGAGTACAAGCGATTACCTCTCTTGAACAGAAGCATCTCTCGAGAGCTAGAGGAGGAAGAAAATATCTCGATCGTCGAACGTAAAACCCGTTCGATGAAATTAGTTCAAAGATCGTCGAACGCAAAACACGTTCGACGAAATCAGGTCGAAAATCGTCGAATGCAAAGTAAACACCCTCTCGACGAAGTCAGTTCATAATTCGTCGAATGCAAAGCCAGTTCGATGAATTCTGCTCGGGGTTCATCGAGCCCAGACCCAAGAACTGCTCGACGTTCGTCGAGCTCAGCTCAGCGCTTCATCGAGCTCCACTCGACGATCGTCGAGCTCAGCACAGTGCCTAGAAAATGTATGAAACTAAAAAGTGTTCGACAAAAACCCACCCCCTTCAGGAGGGTTTCCCGAGAATCAAAACAAGCATAAGTCTTTGATATATTAACTAACATAATCAAATGGTTGAACCAGGGTTATATGAGTTCAAATCAGAGTCCCAAACGAGCCGAAATAAACAGCAAAGACAACCCTAAAATCTGACGTATAATTCTTGAGACACTATCATCAAAAGCTTACACAAGCAAAAAAAATCCTCATAAGGATCCAAACACGCGCCAAGACTCCAGAATACTCTGAACACAACAAAATTGGACAAGTCCAAGTCCTCAAAACCTCAACCTTTATAATAAGGAAGACATTCCAACATAACAGAATCCCAAAAATCTGGATAAATAGGCCCGACGGATACGAAAACGCACAAACGGTGCAGCGTCGTCAACAAAATGAAAAATAGTAACGCCCTGACGTCATAATCATGACGTCGACAATCCAAATAATAGCATCAGAAAATCAGGGGCATTATAGTCACACCCCCTAAAAAAAGTTTCGTCCCGAAACTTATCACAACCTTAAAACCAAACCCAAACCAAAATCCAATCATTACCAAAAAGCTGAAGACATACCTGAACTAAGGGAAGAGATGTGGATGATTTTCTCTCATTGCCGACTCCAATTCCCACGTCGCGCTCTCGACGTCTTGATTTCGCCACAAAACTTTAACCATTGGTATGTTGTTTTCTCCGCAACACTGAATCTTGAGAATCTAAAATACGAACGGGCATCTCAACATAGGAAAGATTGGGCTCCAATTGGGGTACAACATCAACAATCTATCGGTCGCTGAGCACACATTTCCGCAACTGGCTCACATGAAACACGTCGTGCACACCAAGAAATTTGCGGGCAAATCTAGCCTATAGGCTGATACACTAATACGTTTGACAACCTTAAAAGGTCCCACATACCTCGGGTCCAACTTATGATTCTTTCCAAACCTTTTAATTCCATACATTGGGGAAACTTTGAGAAACACCATGTCCCCTACAACAAACTCTAAATCAGTCCTACGTTGATTGGTGTTCTTCTCATATCATTTCTGCGCTATCCGAAGCTTTTCCTGAATAATCTTCACGGAAACATCCATTTCTTCTAACGCCTCAGGACCCAGCAACGATTTCTCACCGACCTCGGCCCAAAACACGGGAGTTCTGCATCGCCTCCCTTAAAAGGCCTCAAACGGGGTCATCTGCAAACTTTCTTGGTAACTATTATTGTACACAAACTCCATGAGTCTGAGGCGTTCATCCCAAGCACCACCGTGATCCAAAATATAACACCTGATCATATCTTCTACGATCTGATTAACTCTTTCTGTCAGACCATTTGTCATCGGATGATAGGCGGTGGAATACCTCAAATTGGTACCCAACCCCTCCTGTAAACTCTTCCAAAAGCGAGACGTAAACCTAGATTCTCAATCAGATACAATACTAATTGGCACTCCATGTAATCTAATGACTTCATTTAAATATATCTCAGTTATATTCTTCATGGGGCAATCAATCTTAAAAGGCATGAAGTGAGCACACTTCGTTAGTCTATCAACAATAACCCAGACTGAATCGTGTCCTCGGGGAGATCTCGGTAACCCAGTAATGAAATCTATTTAGATACTCTCCCACTTCTAACTCAGAATTTCTAAGGGCGTTAACTTACCACCAGGTCTGTCATGATCGGCCTTAACTCTCTTGCAAGTAAAATATTCGGAAATGAACTTTGTTGTATCACCTTTCATTTCGAACCAGCAGGAAATCTGCTTCAAATCTTGGTACATTTTGGTTGAACTTGGGTGGTAGACAACACTGGAATCATGAGCCTCACTACACAACTTAACTTGAATATCTTCAACATTGGGCATGCAAAATCTATCGCAGTACTTCAAGGTACCCGCGTCATCGATCGAAAAATCTAACAACTCTCCCTTCTCAATTCTCTTGTAAAGGTGCAACAACTCAGAGTCTTCCATCTGATGCAATCTTGTGAGTGCAATCCATGAAGGCTCAGCTACCTCCAAACTACTTGACAAATTAAAACTCCCGACGGAAATATTCATCAAGAGAAATTCTACTACCAGCGAATCCATAGAAAGATTAAAAATGTTTCCCGTCTTTCTACTCAGGGCGACGCCTACCACATTAGCTTTGTCCGGATGGTACTAGATCTCAACATCATAATCAGCAACATACTCTAACCATCTTCGCTAGTGCAGATTCAACTCTCTTTTAGTGAAAACATACTTTAAATTTTTATGATCGTATAAATCATGCATATTGCGCCATACAGCAAGTGCCTCCACAACTTTAGGGCACAAATCAATACTGCGAACTCTAGATCATGCGTAGGGTAGTTCTTTTCAAGCACCTTTAGTTGTCTCGACCCATACACAATTACCTTGCCTTCTTGCATCAACACACAACCCAGACCAACATGTGATGCGTCTACATACACCGCATATTCTAACCCTTCTGTTGGCAGAGACAAAACTGGGGCAGTGCACAGTCTCCTCTTCAATTCAAGAAATGCTTCCTTGCACTTATCGCTCCAAATGAAAGTTGTGTTCTTGTGCGTCAGTTTAGTCAAAGGCGCAGATAACGTAGAGAAACCCTCTACAAACCTCCTATAATAGCCAGCCAACCCTAGGAAGCTCCTTATCTTCTTGGGGGTGGTGGGCCTATTCCAATCCATAACAGCAGTCGCCTTCTCAGGGTCAACCGAAATTCCATCTTTATTTACCACATGACCCAAGAAGGAAACCTGAGGCAACCAGAACTCACACTTACTTAGCTCTGCATATAGCTTATGCTCCCTCGAATTAGACAAAACTAAATGCAAGTGCTGGGCATGCTCATCAGTGCTGCGGGAATACACCAAAATGTCATCTATAAACAAGACCATGAAACGGTCCAAAAAGTCCTTAAACACACGGTTCATCATATCCATAAAGGCAGAGGGAGCATTGGTCAAACCAAAGGACATTACCAGAAACTCAAAATGCCCATGCCGCGAACAGAAGGCAGTCCGTGGAATATCTGCCTCATGAATCCTCAACTGGTGGTAGCCTGAACAAAGATCGATCTTTGAAAACATAGATCTACCACGCAACTGATCAAACAAATCATCAATCCTAGGCTGGGGATATCTATTCTTAATGGTGACTTTATTCAGCTCTCTATAGTCAATACACAGCCTTATTGATCCGTCCTTTTTGTTTACAAACAAGGCAGTAACACCCCAAGGCGAAGAACTCGGCCTAATAAAACCACTCAGGAACAACTCATCCAGCTGAGTGCCTCTAGCAATAGGACGGCACCTTAACAATAGGACGGGTACTCGACTTTAGATCTATGACAAACTCCACGTCCCTCTCATGCGGGAGACCAGGAAGATTAGCTGGAAAAACATCTGGAAACTCATGCACCACCGGAATCTCCTCTATACACGGCAAGCTAACAACGTTCTCCAAAACTGAAACCAAACAAGCGAAACATCCGTAATTTACCAGCTTCCGAGCATGTACCACATATATAATCATAGAAACTTGGTGCGGAAAACCATAAACACTCTCGGGTTGACTGTTGTCCAACTTGAAGTCCAAGCGCTTAACCTTGCACTAGATAACCTCATCGTATTTGGACAACCAGTCCATGCCCAAGATCACATCAAAATCTTCCAAGTCCATCATCTTCAAATCAGCAACTACTAGAAAGTCGCCTAATAAAATTGGACAACTTTGGATACCTTGGTCCGACACCACCGAGTCACCGGAAGGAAACTTGACTTGAAACGCATCGCCGACTTGATTGAGAGACAAACGATGACGCTCAACAAAGGCCCTAGCCACAAACGACTGGGTGGCACCGGAATCAAAGATAACACGCGCCCAATAGTTCTTTACTTTTAATTTCCCTACAAAAATGCTTACATAACTAATCGAACTACATCGAAACTATAGCTACAAGCTAAAATAGAAACAATACCAGGTTAGAAACTAAACTGAAATCACTTGGGTATAAGTCTGGGTCTCCTCTTGAGACAGCACGTTCAGCTTTCCCTTCCCTTTGTCTACAGGCTGCGGTGGTGGCAAGGCCCGAAGCAGATTTGGTTGCAGTGCAGGGTGAGACTGCGGACACTTTGACTTGATATGACCTTTTTATCTGCACTGAATGCAGGCTCGAACCTTATCCCAACAGTGGGTAGTATCATGCCCCTTCCATTTGCACGAAGTATAAACCAAATCTCCCTTATGGGCACCCTAGATCGCATGGACTTGCTCCTGTTTCTAAGCTCCTAGCCTCTGGAAACATTTCCCAAATGGGTGGCCTGGCCGGTCAAAAAAACTGCATATTTCTTTGCTCCTCCTCGAAGCAGCATCGGATTCCTGAAAACTCTTACTCTCACCAGTCTTCATCTTATCCTTTCTCATTTGTTGTCTTCGGTTCTTGGCATTGTCAATTGCCTCTACCTTAAGAACTAATTCGACTGCTTCAGCATAATTCCCCGATTTATAAGCACTCGCCAACTACTGGATGTCACTCTTCAGACCACCTAGAAAATGCTTGACTCTGCTATCTTCAGAAACTACTGAATTTGGGGCGAACTGGCTCAGCTTGCTAAACTCCCCCTCATACTCACTCACCGTGAGCTGCCTCTACTTTAAATGCAAGAAATCATTTAACAAATGGTCTCACTCTACCGACGACAGAAACTTCTTCATTAAATGCTCCTTGAAGACTTCCCAAAAACATCCATCCTTCAAGTTTTCCTTCTCCCTTAGCCACCAACTCTTTGACAAACCCTTGAGCTGGTAGGCAGCGACCATTACTCTCTGGTCCGCTGAAACTCCAGAGTAATAGAACAACTCCTCGATGGCTATATTGCAGTCATCCAAATCCATAAAGTCCGTTGAAACTCCAGAGTAATAGAACAACTCCTCAATGGCTATGTCGCAATCCTTCAATCACGGCCTCGTTCTGAGCACCAGACGACTCTCCATCTGATAGGGGAGTTGACCTCGTTGTAGGATGTCTCGACATTCTAGAAAAGGTAGCGAACGACTCGTCAAAAACAATCCCAGTCCATAACTAGGCCACACAACTAGTTCAGACCATACTTAGACACTTGCTTATGTTGCATCTTGCTTTGGGATTTTATTATGATGTTATGTCCTACTTAGGATGATATCCTCACATCTTATTTACTCATATGTCTATGATATGAATGCATGAGTTCTTTATTCTCCTTTAAAATCATGTGTGTTCATGTGTCATCATGTAAACCTTAACTTAGCACGCGTGCTTATGCGATGATATGCTATGTATGCAGTGCTATGCATTCTAAAAAGGCCTTAATGCATTCATGAGCGGCGTACACATGAAATGTTATGCATCCCATACTACATAACATCACATGCAATGAGAAAAGAAAACGTGCTAATTGTCACCCATGTGGTGATGGTTATGCATCTCATACTACATAACTGTCACATGTTGCCTCCTATGGTGGATCAATATACAAATACATATTATGTATCTCATACTACATAATATGCCATGTATACTTCTATTCATGCTATGAGTGTAGTGTCAATTCTTCGGTTAAGACGTACTGACGACACATCGGTGTGTGTATGCAAATGGATGAAGGGAGACAAACTAAACGAGTTTGGCTGGTTCAACCAAATTGTCAAACCAACCTCCCTCTGATACCAACTGTCACAACACGCATTTTTGACCGCAAAAAAAGTATATTAGAGTAAAGTAAAAATGTGTGTCATTATGCCACATCAGCAGGGGATAACTGCGGACACTCAAGCAAAACTCCAACTTAACCATGAATAAAGGTTCTTTAAGTTATTTATAGTTAAAATCAATTTAAGTATAGCAAATAGCCGTATCCCTTGGCTTAGTGGATCATCTAGTCCCCAAGAAAAGTAGTTAAACGCTACGGAAAAATACTTCTTTTATCAGAATAGGCATCCTACAGGAGCTTAGAGGTTCCCGAAGGACGCCTCAAGGTATGCAAGTTCTAAGTTTATAATATCAATAAAATTAGATTTGTACGGTCGTTAAATATAGTGACTTAACATTCTAAAAGTGTGCAATGCATGAGGTAATAATAGTAGTTTTATCTTATACTTGAAAATACCTACCATGCATTCCAAGCATAAAACATCGCAGAGAGCAAGTATCCCAAACACACAAAAAGAAAGCTAAGCAGCTAGCAAGTATCCAAAAATAGCATAATAATCCTGTGGGCATCAACAAACTGACACAAACCCACAAAAGTAAAGTATGTCTGAACTAGTGAATAAACAAAAATAACAAACTACCTTACTATGGCGAGGCAAAGAACACAGCCAACATTGCTGCTCAGAAACTCTAAAACCAGCACGGCTATCAGCTACAGCTCTGACCTTGAGACATTCCAAATACAGAACACCTCAACAAGAATGTACAAGTAATGGAGGAAAGTAAGCCAAAAGTAAACAAATTCGAGGGGTACCTGTAATGCCCCGTATTTTCGTTGAATGAGTGCCTATGCTTGATGGGCGTTACGTTGGCTTTGACCGTTGTTCGAGCATGGTTTTTCCGCGTGCTTTCGAGTGGTTGTTTTGGTAGCCGAGTTGCACGATTACCCAGCAAGCTGGAGTCCACTTGTGGGGACTCGGTGAGGCCTCTTAGGGAATGCCTGCACTTTTTCGAGCCCGGGTAAGGTTGCTCAAAACGGGTTGATGGTATGGAAGATGTGTACAGAAAACAAAAAGGGGTAAAAAGTACTTAAGGAAAAAATGGTCTAGGAAGACACAGAAACACTTTTCAACGTGATCACCCAATCATCCAAGATCACAAAGCCCGCTTTTACATCATAGGTCGGCGGTCCAAGTCGCTGAAACTGCGAGATGAAAGTCATCGCAGGAGGAACCACAACTGGGGGTATCACTGCCACGGAAGGAGTAGACATAGTGGGGCCTCTGACAGTCTCTTGCACTCTTGGTGCCAGTCCAGACATCGCTGATGACATAGCTTGGAGCTGGGACTGCACTTCCTGCACCTGCCTCGACACAGCGGGACACGGCCCGTGACACGCCCGTGTCACTGGGCATGTACCCCATTCGTCGAGCTCAACACGACGCAAGAAAATTCATTGAGTCAAGGAGGTCACGCCCCAGGTCACGCCTTGGGTCACGCCCCGACACGCTCGTGTCGGGGGGCGTGTCACGCACAAAAACAACCCTTTTTGCAAGGGTGAAGAACACCGCTTGCCTGAACCGAGATGACACCGCGACGGCTGCTCCTCTCTTTCCTTCTCTTGTCTTAGCTTTGCTCCCTTGAGTTCCTTTTGGAATGAGGAAGAAGATGAAGAAGAAGGTGAAATGAGGAGGAGAAATCTCTGTTTGAGCTTCTCCTGAATAAGTCGTACAGCAACTTCCATGTCCTCGAGCGCCTCTGGACCCAACAAAGGCCGCTTGCCAACCTCAGCCCAAAATAGGGGAGTCCGACATCGACGCCCATATAAAGCTTCGAACGGAGCCATTTGCAAGCTTTCTTGATAGCTATTATTATATGCGAATTTCATAAGCCGCAAACGTTCATCCCATGCTCCGCCATACTCAAGAATGTAGCATCGAATCATATCTTCCACGATTTGGTTTACTCATTCAAGCGTCGAGCGTTTGCCTGAGCGTGTGCAGTTATCCCCTGCACGACGTGGCATCATAACACGTAGTTCCTCTTACTCTGATACGATGTACTCATTGAGGAAATGCGGGTTGTGACAGTATCAACCCAAGACCAAAGAAAAATACTTAATTAAAGTACAGCAGAAATGTACAAAAGCCAAAAGGAAACACTTACGTGAAGCGTCATGTACCGCAAAAGCACCCCAAATGGACAAGACTAAAAGGGGAAAAAGGTCATGATTAAATCATCCAGAAAAAAAAAACAAACCCCTACTATCCTCCTGTGGTCAACTCCATCAAACAATCCAAAATGGGCAGTGGGGTGAACTCAGCTGGACACAACCCCAAAGACAAATATCCGTCTAAATGCGGGGGAGACTAAACACTCCACCATTCACCGCAAATGCCCCAAACACCTGATAGAGCCCCACAAGGTACTAATAGGGAGAACTAACTTTTCGGCGGTGGTTTAGACCACTAAAAACATCTCCAACAAAGGAAACCCGGAAGGAAAAACCCTGTAATGACCCGAGTTTAGAGCTCAGAGGCCCACAGAAACATGCAGCTTGTCTCGCCCCATGGCATCGCCACGTAGAAAAACCATGATAAAAACCTCAAGTCAACAATGACACATTGGATTCTACTAGATAATTCTAGAATGAAACGGTTAATCAACCCTAAGGAAGAATTTCCAACCCTAAATAAACTCTAACGGGTTCTACAACAATAGTTAAGGGCGATTAAGGCCAAAAATATAATATTTCATCAAATCAATACAATGCTACGAAGTTAAACAGTCATGACAAGAACTTAAAAATTCAAGTAAATTCCAAGGGCTATTAAACATATCTACAGTTGGAATGAGAAAAGTGCAGAAGGGTTAAAGAACATAAGTTAATCAATTACCATCAAGATCAAAAAAGGGGGGAAAGGAAAAACCACCACTTGCTTTGGTTTTACCAGAGAAAGACGTCCAATTCGCACCACGGTGTAGATCGGAGCCAAAGTAGATGAGGGAAGTCGCAATCTAATAAGAATGGTCAGAAATAGGAATTAGGGCCGAAAACCCTAGCGAGAAAAACTCAAGGAATGGGGAAAAATTTACCACGATGGCGTAGCTCTCGTTTAGACCTTTTCGGATCTATATACGGTTGAAGATTTTGAGCACCGGAGCACCGTCGGCGGCCACCGGAAGGATAGCGGAAAAACTTTCTCTCTCTCTCACGTCGCTCTGGTTCGGGAGATGAAGATGAAGTTTTGTCTAAAATGGAGGAGAAAATAAGAAGTAGGTATATATATTAAGGGTAAAATTAGGATACTCGGTACTTAAGAAAAAGAATTGGGGTCGGCTGAACCGGGCCACCCGATAAGAAAGAAGGGTGCTCGAGAACAAGTAGGAAATTCTCGAGATCAAGAAGGCAGAAATTCCCGAGAACAGAGAAGCATTTCCCGAGAACTAAGAGTGGATTTCCCGGGTGGAAGAACATATTTCTCGAGTACAGGAAGTATTACTCGGGAACAGGAGGATGCCTCTGGAGAACAGCATACCTTCTCGAGAAACAAGATACTTCTCAAGAACCAGATGAGGATTACTCGAGAACAAAAAGACTACTCGAGAATAGGAAATCATGTTCTCGAGTTCACAGGGTAGATCTCGAGTACTAAAGAAGCATTCTCGAGTACAACAACAGGCTTCACGAGAACTAGATGGGCAGTTCTTGAGTATAGCAAAACTTCTCGAGAACTAGAAAAACAATTCTCAGGAGCAAAGATCATTTCTCAAGAACAAGAAGAACACCACTCGAGAACAGGGAACCCAGTTCTCGAGTACATAGCCTAAATTTATCGAGAAGAAGGGCAATTCTCGAGTATAAGCGATTACCTCTCGAGAATAGAAGCATATCTCGAGAGCTAGAGGAGGAAGAAAATATCCCGATCGTTGAACCCAAAACCCGTTCGACGAAATTAGTTCAAAGATCGTCGAACGCAAAACACGTTCGACGAAATCAGGTTAAAAATCATCGAACGCAAAGGAAACACCCACTCGATGAAGTCAGTTCATAATTCATCGAATGCAAAGCCAGTTCGATGAATTTTGCTCGGGGTTTGTCGAGCCCACAACCCAGAACTGCTCGACGTTCGTCGAGCTCAGCTCGGCACAGTGCCCAGAAAATATATGAAACTAAAAAGAGTTTGACGAAAACCCACCCCCTTTAGGAGGATTTCCCGAGAATCAAAACAAACCTAAGGCTTTGATATATTAACTAACATAATCAAATGGTTGAACCAGGGAAATATGAGTTCAAATCAGAGGCCCAAATGCGCCAAATTAAACAGCGAAGACAACCCTAGAATCCGACGTACCATTCTTGAGACACTATCATCAAAAGCTTACACAAGCAAAGAAAATCCTCAAAAGGATCCAAACACACGCTGAGACTCCAAAATGCTCTGAATGCAACAAAACCGGACAAGTCCAAGTGCTCAAAATCTCAACCTCCATAATTGGGAAGACATTCCAACCCAACAGAATTCCAAAAATCTGGATAAATAGGTCTGACAGACGCGAAAATGCACAAACGGTGTTGCGACGTCAACAAAATGAAAAAAGTAATGCCCTGACGTCGTAATCATGACGTCGACAATCCAAATAATAACATCGGAAAATCGAGGGCGTTACAATGCCCTTAGAGGGCAAGGGTGTGTGGGGCGGTGAATAAGGGCTTTTTCTAAATATAAGTAAATCTTCGAAATTTTCAAGGATAATTGATTTGCCAAAAATGATTTTCCTTACATACACTTGAATTGGAATAAAATCTCGTAAATATTAAAGATACAAAAAATGATTTTATTTCAAAACGATGAATACATAAACTTTGATTTCAATCAAGCTTGAAATCGAGGCTTTAAGAAAAATACTTTTTTGAGTTTACACTTCGTATCCTAAGGACGGCTGGCTATAACCTGTATTTCCCCAGATATGACCTATATTCTCCCTTAGATCTACACCTTGACCTAGTCGCCACACACAAGATGGCAAAATTCCCCCTAAACCAAACAAGGCCTAGTCGCCACACTCAAGGCATTGAATTCACTACCGTTACAAAAAGAATGTAAAATTTGAAATAAAAAAACTCCCTATATTGAAGAGCTTTGACAAAGATGATGAATCACCATGAACATCATCAGAGTATAAATGGGCAAAAATGTACTTCTTACTCTTGTTCTTCAAGAATGGTGTTGGGATTACTCTGGAATTCAGGAATGAAGGTTCTCATAAATGGTAACAGTTGTATCTCCAAAAGTTGTAACCTTGGACAATGAAAACTCCTTTTAAATAGGAATTAGGAGGTAACGCCAGCATCTCATGTTTACACATGGTTGGAATTCTGCGACATTGTTATCACCCAGCTATAGTAGCTGAACGTGCGTGATATGGTGAGGGCCTCGCTAGAGCAAGTTAGATGGACCTCACATGGGCCTTGTTCGAGGGAGACTAGGAGGACCTCTCTTATGATCTTTGCCTAAGCGAGGCGGGGACAACCTCGCCTATAGGCCTTGCCTGAGGTATGTCGACAGGACCTCGCCTATGGGCCTTCCTCGAGAGGGGTTGACACGACCTCGCTTATAGTCCTTCCCCAAGCGAGGGTGGGAGGATCTTTATTACGAGCAGACCGTATCATCGGGCCTTGCCCTCTGTATATC
This sequence comes from Platanthera guangdongensis, assembly GCA_039583875.1. Lineage (NCBI taxonomy): Eukaryota > Viridiplantae > Streptophyta > Magnoliopsida > Asparagales > Orchidaceae > Platanthera > Platanthera guangdongensis. Next base: position 149,921,749 of record CM077166.1, read on the forward strand.
TATTGTAATAGCCCAATTTTTCAGCAGGGAAAATTTTGGGTGACATGGCCTGGGATACGGGCGTGTCCTAGGGCATGTCCTGCTCGGGTGCAGAGTCATCGTAAGTTCGACGAAAAATGAGTTCGACAAACTGCGTTCGACGTTCGTCAAACACGGGAACACGCCAGGCTACACGGGCATGTACCATTCGAGGAGGGCATGTCCCCCTGTGTTCGACGAACTGCGCTCGACGATCGTCGAGTATGGGGTACATGGCATGTGACACGGGCGTGTCACATGGCGTTTCCCGCTGTGTCGAGAGTTCGACACTTTTCTCTTGAATAGGTGGAAAAGTACTCAGAGGGCGTAACCCTATCAGAGGGCGTGTCCCGCTGTGTCGAGAGTTGGTTTTCTCTCGAGTAAGTCCTCTCGAGTGAGTCTCGAGTGGGTGACACGGGAATGTCATAACTAACTACTCGAGTAGTATTCTCGAGTAGGTCGTGAATATGACTCGAGTGAGGTACATGCCCTATGTCACGGTTGTGTCCTGGCCGTCATGGGCGTCTACGCTGGGTGTGACCTGTTTCGGGATAAGGCAGTTTGTGCACCGCTTAGTGTGACATGGCCTGTGACACGGGCGTGTCACAGGGCGTATTGGACCCAAAACATGATTTTGCGGGTTTTTCGTGGCCGTCCATTCTTCTTCAGCTGGGATCTAACAGCTGAGAGCCTTCCCTGCTTCCTTAAGGCCGAAAAGTGAGAAGGAGGACTCATTTTTATGTTAGTCGTCATCCGTCTAAACTTATAGAGAGAGAAAGGGAAAGGAAGAAGGAGGAGGAAGAAGAGGGGCTGATCTCCGGTGGAGCTTGAGAGTGTCAAGCTGAGATTCGAGGCCATCGTTGCGGAGGAAAACCTGTTGCCGTTCTTTCTAGCCAGCTAGGAGTTCCTGGCACCGAAACGGTCTTCAATGGTAACGACCTTTCTTCATAGCCATGTGAAGGCTCCCTTTTGGCATATATATATGATTCCCCCACCAAAGGGTGGCTGATGTTGGGAGTATTTTGGGTTGATTCATGGAATCCCCTTTGTTGGCATATAGATCCGGAAATGGAGTACGGAATAGGCATGTTGCGTGAAGCCCATCTGGACAGGTTGGTTTGGATTGGTGATGTTGCATACGAACCGGAGAAGACGTCGTGATAAACATGTAGTTTAGGAGTCGACGGGTTGGACCTGTGAAAGAAATTAGCAGGAAGTACTGGAGTGGTAGTCCAGGAAAATACCCGTATAATGCTTGTGCTACTTGTGCTGTTGGGTTCTACCTGTGAAAGAAAGTAGTAGGAAGTACTGGATTGGAATTCCAGGAAATACCCTTGTCATGCTTAATATTCAAAGGGAGTCCACCTGTGAAGAGAGTAACAGGAAGTACTGGCGTGGTAGCCAGGAAAGACCCCGGACATTTGTGATATTTGCGGTGTCTACCTGTAAAGAGAGTAGCAGGAAGTTCTGGTGTGCCCAGGAAATACTCGTTAATGTTGTGATATGAATGGGTGTAAGAGAAATACCCAGGTTTGAATGACAGAATAGGATTGGTGAGACCGACCCGCGCCTTTTGTAGCCGCGAGTACGCCGTACTCAGTGATGGCAAGGTGATTTGAGCAACGGGGGGGTGGAGGATCTGACCTGCGTTATGTTCGTCCGACGTGAGACCAGAAGGTGCGGTCTGTTGGAGCGCATAGCGAGAGTCGTAGGCCTGCGTGCCATGACACAATGGGGGGCTATGGGCCAATCCTGGTGCATTAAGACTAGAACTCCGACTGCACGCCATGAAGTAAATGCTCAGGTGATTTACCGTTGGGCTGCGACCCTGATACGGTGGTGGGCAACTGGTTCACGGGTACACCAAGAATGTGCCCTGAGTGCACGGACCGTCGGGCCGGGTGGCTGACGGTTGTGATGGCATATGTGCGTGAAAGCACATTATATGAATATATATATCCATGCTTATGATATGCTATGCCTGTAGGGAATATTACCGCTGCCCCGAGAAAGGGGTAGGGTCGTTATAATTTGGTCAGCTGAATGCTTACCGTTTCCTTTGTTTGCCACCGTTGGGTGGATTGTCCCTGTACAGGTGCTGGAGAGCCAAGCAGGATGAAAAAGGGTTGATGTTCATGCTGCTGATGCTGTTGTTAGCCCTCTAAGGCTAATTTGGATATGAGTGTTGTGTTTACTTTTAATGTGGTCGGCCTGCGCGCCAATGTTTAGGTCACTATTTGACAGCTCTGTAATGTCATAAGGCCAACTAGTTTATGTTGTAAGACATTCCTATCTATATATACAATGTGGAGTTGTTTTATATGTTGTACATTCAAGTGTGGAGTTCAATGGTTAGTGTACGCTTCCGCTAGAATGCATTGTGTTAGGGTGCGATGCGCTACTCTGGTATAATCACGTAACTTCACCGCCTGTTTTGTGATATATGTTGTGGGACCCTGGCCGGACCTTCTAGTATATACCATATGAACTGATGGGGTTGTTACATCTATAATGAAATTATTCTACTGGGTCCACGATCAACTTCTTATGGTTATGGGCTTGTAATTAGGCTTGGCCCTTACTTGATGAATGCAGGCTATACAACTATTTTCAACTTTAATCTTGATGTGGTAACCTACAAATTTGTATTGCTAACTTATCGGATCATTATAAACTTATACTTTTTTGGATGCGGGCACAACCCGCACTGACTATTTGATACTTATTCTTCAGTTCACTAAATCTAAAGTATTTTAAAATTCATGAACTAAGAATTATATGTTCCCCATAACTAGAATTTGTAAGGGCAAATGTTTCAAGGTTCAGTTGCTGACGAGTATTGTAAGCGGAAGAAAATTAAAGACATGTTCCTTTTCTTTGTAGTTTTCTCTAGCAAGTCACTCCCAAACACAGGCTATTGGAGCATGCGTTCCACGCTTCTTGGTTTGATAATAACAAATCTCATTTGTATTTGATTATCTTGTGTTTATGATGTGCAGATATAATAGGTCTAACACTCAAATCATTTTTGGCTTGGATTTGGGATTGCAAAGAAACGTTAAGTTGATATAGCCTAGCGATATCCAATATCGCCACCCGACAATAGCTCGCGAAACTGTTACCGCATGTTCCCCAGTACGTTCAGTTTCGATATCGCCCGAAGATATCGATATCGCTTAAGCGATAGCGCACGATTGTCCACGACCGATTAATCCCGCAGAAGTTTCGAATCCATGGGACAGCTGGCAGCCGGATAGGATATCGCTGGAAGGCGATATCCAGTATAGCCAGTGATATCGCCAATATATATGACTCATTTTTTGTGGAGATTATGACTTTTAGTGTAACAACCCCATCCGTTCATATGATATATTCTAGAAGGTCCGGCCGGGGCCCCACAGGATATACCACAAAACAGTCGGTGAAGGTACAGGATGATACCAGAGTAGCGCATCGCACCTATCACATGCATTCTAGCGGAAGCCTAAACTACTTGAACTCCTCAGGAATGTCCAAACATAAAACTCCCCATTGTATATATATATGAATGTCTTACAACATGTACAAAGAGCTGGCCTTATGGCCTTACAGGGCTTTCATACAGTGGCTACAACTATGGGCGCTCAGGCCGGCCACAACAAAAGAAAACACGTATCTCAAACATAGCCTTCGAGGGCTAAACAGCAGCAGCAGCAACACCAGCAGGAGCATCAACCTCTATGCGTCCCGCTCGGCTCTCCAGCACCTGTGCAAGGGACAATCCACCCAACGGTGGCAAACAAAAGCAACGGTCAGCGTTCAGCTGACCAAATTATAACGACCCTACCCCTTCTCTCGGGGCAGCGGTATTTTTCCCTGCAGGCATAGCATATCACAAATATGGCAAGCTATATCATCAAAAGGTGCTTTCACGCACACAATCCATCACAACCGTTCGCCACCCGGCCCAACAGTCCGTGCACTCAGGGCACATTCTTGGTGTTCTGGCAACCTCTTGCCCACCACCGTATCAGGGTTATCACCCAACGGTAAATCTCTTGAGCATTTACTCCATGGAGTGCAGCCGGAGTTAGTCCTCGGACACCGGGATGGCCCGTAGCCCCCCTTTGTGTCATGGCGCGCAGGCCGAAGACTCTTGCTATGCGCTCCAACAGACCGCACTTTTTGGTCTCACGTCAGACGGACATAGCGCAGGTCGGATCCTCCACCCCCCCGTTGCTCAAATCGCCTTGCCCTTTCCGCGTGCAGCGTACTCATGGCTATATCAAAGGCGCGGGTCGGTCTCACCAATCCTGTTTCTGGCGTTCAAGCCTAGGTATTTCACTATACCCATTTCCTCACAGCAACAGCGGGTCTTTTCTGGGCACACCAGTACTTCCTGTGATTCTCTCCACAGGTGGACACCGCACAAGCACAAATGTCAGGGATCTTTCCTGGGCACACCAGTACTTCCTGTGACTCACTTCACAGGTGGACACCCTATGACATCAAGCATCACAAAAAGGGCCTTTCCTGGTCCCACCAGTACTTCCTGTGCCTCATTCACAGGTTGGACCCAAAACATCACATGGCTATTTTCCTGGGCTACCACCCCAGTACTTCCTGCTACTCCTTTTCGCAGGCATAACCCATAAACGCCGTACACTACACGTTATCACGGAGTCTTCTCCGGTTCGTATGCAACATCACCAATCCAGACGAACCTGTCCAGATGGGCTTCACACAGCATGTCTATTCCGTACTCCATTTCCGGATCTATATGCACAACAAAAGGGGATTTCAAGAATCACCCAAACGACTCCCAAAAGCAGCCACCTCTTGGTGGGTGAATCAAAAGATATGCCAAAACGGAAGCCTTCACATGGCTAGGAAGAAAAGTCGTTACCCTTGACGATCGCTTCGGTGTCATGGCTTCCAAGCTAGCTTGCAAGACTCGCAAGAGTGTTTCCTCCGCAACGCTGGCTTCGGATCTCTCGTCGGTAAACCGCAGCACCACCAGCAGCAGCCCCCTTTCCTCTTCCTCCTCCTTTCTCTCTCTCTTTCTCTCTCTTGAAGAAAGATGAAGGCCAAATTAAAGTGAGCAACACTTCTCTGATTTCGGCCCTTAAGGAAAAAGGAGAAGAGGCTTCAGCCCTTGGATCCAGACTGAAGGAATGGACGGCCACGATTTTGCCAAAAACACAAAGTTTGACCTGACACGGCCTCGAACACGGCCGTGTGCCTGGCCGTGTGCCTCAAGCGGTGGTCAACCGACTTATCCAAACCAGTGACACGCCCACGGGACACGCCCGTGTCATGGGCCGTGTCTTCCGACACGCCCGTGTCTGTGGCCGTGTACCTGGGTGAAAAAAAATCCCAAATCATCCCGAGACTTCACACGGCCTGTGACACGCCCGTGTCCCAGGCCGTGTGCCCAGACACGGCACAAAGACACGCCCTGTCGAAATCTTTCGGCGGGCTGAGTTCGTCGCCTGATTTGACACGCCCTGTGACACGCCCGTGTCACAGGCCGTGTTCAACACTCGACACCCACTTCTCGACACTCGACGATCGTCGAGCAAAACTCGTCGAGCATGCGACACGGCCTTGGACACGCCCGTGTCCTGGGCCGTGTGCCTCCTCTCGACGAATCGTCGAGAGCAAAAATCGTCGAGACAAAGCCCAATCGTCGACACAACCTCGACACGCCCTGCAACACGCCCGTGTCATAGGCCGTGTCACCTGACACGCCCTAGGACACGCCCGTGTCCCAGGCCGTGTCACCCAAATTTTCCTGTTTCAGAACTTTGGGCTGTTACAATCCTCCCCTCCTACAAGAAATTTCATCCTCGAAATTTAAAGACAGGAGAGTAACAGAAACTAGCAAGAAAATGTAACAACATATATCTATATATCTATAAACGTTTATGTTACAATATTCTCGCTTCAAATTACAGAAACAATTCAGGGAACTCTGCTCGCATGGTTTGCTCGCGCTCCCATGTCAGCTCTTCACGGCCGCAGTTGTCCCATCGGACTTTTACCATACCGACCGTCTTGTTCCGCAACTGTTTCTCGGCTCGATCTTCGATCTGAATGGGTCTAACTCTCGTTGTTAGCCCATACTCCACCGGCACCCGATCATCCGCGATCACTTGAGTTGGATCCTTCACGGCCTTCCGAAGCACCGAGATGTGAAAGACATCATGTAACCCACCCAAGTCTGCCGACAGAGCTAGCCGATAAGCCTCTTCGCCAATTCGCTCAACCACTTCGAAAGGACCCAAATATCTTGGACTCAACTTTTTCAATCGTCGAATCCTGGAGACACCTTTGAATGGCTTGATCTTCAAGTAGACCCAATCGCCAACCGTAAATTCAACGTTCCGATGCTTGGCGTTGTAGTACTTCGCTTGTCAATCTTGAGTAATCAGCAATCTCTCTCTAATAGTCCGAATGGTTGAGTTTGCTTCATCCACCTCATTTGGTTTAACAACCCGGGCTTCACCCGCTTCTACCCAAGCCAAGGGAGTACGACACTTCCTTCCATATAGGGCTTCATATGGTGCCATCCCAATGCTTGCTTGGTAGCTGTTATTATAAGCAAACTCTACCATATAGAGATGATCTTCCCATCTCTTTCCGAAGTCAAGGGCGCACATTCGGAGCATGTCCTCCATTGTTCTGTTGGTACGTTCAGTTTGGCCATCCGTTTGGGGATGAAAGGCCGTACTGAAAGTCAATTTCGTGCCCAACAGTCGGTGAACTAGCCTCCAATCATTTGACGTAAATCGTCCATCTCGATCACTTACGATGCTCCGAGGAACACCGTGAAGCCGCACAATCTGATCAACATATAACTTTGCCAAACTTTCAACCGAATCATCCCGCCTGTTCGGGAGAAAATGTGCGACTTTTGTTAGCCGGTCAACTACCACCCAAATGGAATCATTTCCTCGTTGCGATCTTGGCAATCCATGCACAAAATCCATGGAAATATCATCAAATTTCCACACTGGGATCGGCAGTGACTTCAAATAACCGCCCGGCTTTTGGCATTCCGCCTTCACCATCGCACATGTTTGACATTTGGCTACATATATGGCAACATCTTTCTTAAGCCCTGGCCACCAGAAAAGCTTCTTCATATCGTTGAACATCTTTGTGCTCCCGGGGTGAATGGAATACTTCGTATAATGTGCTTCATACATCAGTTCTTCCCTCAGTTTCCCCACATTTGGGACTCACAAACGGCTCTCTTTGCGCAAAAGACCATCATTCCAGGTGAATTTGCCCTCTGGCCCTTCATTCACATAGCGTAAGAGATCTTCATCCAACTCCGTTGCCCGTCTAACTCGGTCCGCAAGGTCACATTGCACCTCGGTCCAGTTCAAACATACAGTGGCAGTGGAATTCTTATCAACACAATAGATCTCTAATGCTTCCAACTCCTGGATAAGACGTTCATCATGCCTTTGCAACCAATTCGCTCTAGCCGGAACTCGCCGACTCAACGCATCCGTGACAACATTCCCCTTCCCGGGTGTATAGTGAATCTCGAAAGTGTAATCCCCAAGGAACTCCAACCACCTTCGTTGTCGCATGTTCAACTCTTTCTGCTCCAAAAGATACTTTAGGCTCTTATGATCGGTATAGATCTCCACCTTTACGCCATAAAGGTAGTGTCGCCACAACTTGAGTGCAAAAATCACCGCCGCTAGTTCCAAATCATGGACGGGATAATTTCGCTCGTGCACCTTTAGCTGGCGTGAGCCATAAGCAATCACCTTTCCATTCTGCAGAAGAACGCAGCCTAAGCCGCTCCCTGAGGCATCACTATACATTACAAATCCATCAGTTCCACATGGCGAAGACAACACTGGTGCCGTGGTCAACCGAACCTTCAGCTCTTCAAAAGCTCGTGCGCACTCTGGCGTCCAAACGAACTTCTGATCCTTTCGCGTCAGTGTGGTTAGCGGCAAAGCGATCCGCGAGAAGTTTTCCACAAATCTTCTATAGTAGCCCGCAAGTCCAAGGAAACTCCTGACCTCGGCCACGGAAGACAATATTGGCCATTCTTGTATGGCTCTTATCTTCGCTGGATCCACTGCAATGCCCGCTCCACTCACCACATGGCCCAAAAATGCCACTGATGATAGCCAAAACTCGCACTTCGAGAACTTGGCATAGAGCTGATTTTGCCTCAATGTATTCAACACCAACCGCAAGTGCGTCTCGTGCTCAACTTTCGACTTCGAGTACACCAGGATGTCATCAATGAACACTATCACAAACAGATCCAAGTACTCGCGAAAAATACAGTGCATCAGATCCATAAACATCGAGGGCGCATTACACAGTCCAAAGGGCATGACTGTGAACTCATAATGCCCATAGCGCGTTCCAAATGCGGTTTTGGGAATGTCACCTTCCCGAATTCGTAACTGGTAATAACCAGACTTCAGGTCCAACTTCGAATAGACGGTCGAGCCCACTAGCTGATCGAATAACTCATCAATCCGAGGTATAGGATACTTATTCTTCTCGGTCAGCTTATTCAATTCACGGTAATCGATACACAACCGTAACCCACCATCTTTCTTTTTTACAAAAAGCACAGGCGCGCTCCAAGGTGACATACTTGGGCGGATATAGCCTTGCTCTAGCATTTCTTGTAGTTGAACCTTCAACTCAGCCATTTCTTTTGGCGCAACGCGATATGGCGAGCGGGCCACAGGTTTCGCACCTGGCACCAACTCGATCGTGAAGTCAATCTCCCGCTGGGGTGGTAGCCCAGGGAGATCCGCGGGAAACACATCCGTAAATTCTGCCACAATCGGAACCTCACACATAGTGGCCTTAGGCTCAACAGCCTGAATTAGTGCAAAGTAACACTCCGCACCCTTCCGAACAGCTTTGCCTACCTGGAGTGCAGACATCAACGTCCCGCCTACTCCTCGCATACCTGCGAACTTGGTCTCCTGTTCGGTATTCTGGCCCAACGTGATTTCTTTGGACTGGCAATCAATCATAGCATGCTGCTCCGCAAGCCAATCCATCCCAAAAATCACATCGAATTCCGATATTGGCAAAACAAATGCGGTGAAACAAAAATCCCGACTTCCTAACTGAACCGCCACATCGCAAGCTTGATCCGCAAGCATCCAACAACCATTCGGCAACACCACTCTGACGCTATCTGCCTTTGGACGACTGGGTATCCCAAGCCGCGTAAGAAACTCACTAGACAGAAAAGAATGCGATGCACCTGTATCAAACAGTGCTCGCGCCAGTGTGTCCCGAATCATCACAAAGCCTATGACAAACATGTCACACACACAAACCACAAACATAGGGGGACTAAATAAAGCATACAAACAATCGCATATGCAAAACTAAACTCATACCTGTGACCACGTCACTCTGCTTGATGGCCTCTTGCAGGCCAAGATTGTAGACTCGGGGTTGCGCCTGCGAGGCAGAGGAATCCACCACCGCCTTTCCTTTCTCCGCATAAGATGCTCCCGCCTTCTTTTCACTCTTTGGCGGCATCCGACAATCTCGCGCAATATGCCCCATCCTACCACAATTGAAGCAGGTACGAGTGTCTGGCCTGGAGGTTGCCCCTGATGTTGCTCCCGTTGCAACTGAAGAAGGAGCTTGTCCACTAGGCTTGGACTTCTTACCCCATCTCTTCTTATAAAATGGTTTCCCCGATCGGGGCGCCTTCCACTCCGGTTGCGTCAGAGTCAAAGCTCTCTTCCCTTGCACCCTTTTCATATCTTTTTCCAACGCGGTCGCGGTGTCAACCAATGCTTGGAAACCTTGATTCACAGAACTAGACACAAGGAACCTCAACTCGTCCCTCAGCCCTTCATAGAACCGATTAGTCTTCCTCTGCTCATCAGCAAAAATGGAACCCGCATACCGCCCCAAGCGAGTAAACTCATGCAGGTACGCGTCAACACTGCCCTCACCTTGAGTCAACCGTTGGAATTCGTTTTCCATGGCTATCCGTTGCGCCGCAGGAAGGTGCTTCGCGAGGAAGAGCCGGGAGAATTCTTCCATTGAGACTTGGGTTAACGGACGACCCGCCAAATGATGCAACTCCATCTCATCCCACCATAAACGCGCTTCTCCTTCAAGCAAGAAGGTGGCTAAGGTAACTTTCTGATGTTCCGCCGTGCCTATCGCCGTCATCACTCGCTTGACGCGCGATAACCAATCCTCAGCCTGCGTCGGGGTTCCCGCTCCCAAGAACGTAGGCGGATGGAAACTCATAAACCGTGTTAGCTGCTTCTCAGCCGCTCGAGGAATCACTTCCACGACAGGTTCAGGCCTTGCCACCACCTGTTCTGTCCTCACAGCCGCTTGTTCTTGCCTCAGTGGCTGGCCTTGGATCATGGTAAACAAGGCCTCCGCAACTAAACGGACATGCTCTGCAGACGGGGGAGGTGTAGGCACCGCAGCTGGTGCCGTACTTTCATCAGAACGCTGGGATGCAGACGGCCCAGCTCCACTTTGTGTCACCTAAAGGTGGACAAGACACATACATTAGCGGTCGTACCCAAGCAAACAACACAACATAGGAACACGCAGGTTCCTCAAACATACAAAATGCATTCCTATCATGGACATTCAGGAGTTCATTCGTAGACTTTGGTGTGCACAAACACGTGCTCGCCACCCCACAAACGAAGTCGACCACGACTTCGAGAGGGAAAGACCAAGACAACCGATACCAAAAATGTAACAACCCCATCCGTTCATATGATATATTCTAGAAGGTCCGGCCGGGGCCCCACAGGATATACCACAAAACAGTCTGTGAAGGTACAGGATGATACCAGAGTAGCGCATCGCACCTATCACATGCATTCTAGCGGAAGCCTAAACTACTTGAACTCCTCAGGAATGTCCAAACATAAAACTCCCCATTGTATATATATATATATGAATGTCTTACAACATGTACAAAGAGCTGGCCTTATGGCCTTACAGGGCTTTCATACAGTGGCTACAACTATGGGCGCGCAGGCCGGCCACAACAAAAGAAAACACGTATCTCAAACATAGCCTTCGAGGGCTAAACAGCAGCAGCAGCAACACCAGCAGGAGCATCAACCTCTATGCGTCCCGCTCGGCTCTCCAGCACCTGTGCAAGGGACAATCCACCCAACGGTGGCAAACAAAAGCAACGGTCAGCGTTCAGCTGACCAAATTATAACGACCCTACCCCTTCTCTCAGGGCAGCGGTATTTTTCCCTGCAGGCATAGCATATCACAAATATGGCAAGCTATATCATCAAAAGGTGCTTTCACGCACACAAGCCATCACAACCGTTCGCCACCCGGCCCAACGGTCCGTGCACTCAGGGCACATTCTTGGTGTTCTGGCAACCTCTTGCCCACCACCGTATCAGGGTTATCACCCAACGGTAAATCTCTTGAGCATTTACTCCATGGCGTGCAGCCGGAGTTAGTCCTCGGACACCGGGATGGCCCGTAGCCCCCCTTTGTGTCATGGCGCGCAGGCCGAAGACTCTTGTTATGCGCTCCAACAGACCGCACTTTTTGGTCTCACGTCAGACGGACATAGCGCAGGTCGGATCCTCCACCCCCCCGTTGCTCAAATCGCCTTGCCCTTTCCGCGTGCAGCGTACTCATGGCTATATCAAAGGCGCGGGTCGGTCTCACCAATCCTGTTTCTGGCGTTCAAGCCTAGGTATTTCACTATACCCATTTCCTCACAGCAACAGCGGGTCTTTTCTGGGCACACCAGTACTTCCTGTGATTCTCTCCACAGGTGGACACCGCACAAGCACAAATGTCAGGGATCTTTCCTGGGCACACCAGTACTTCCTGTGACTCACTTCACAGGTGGACACCCTATGACATCAAGCATCACAAAAAGGGCCTTTCCTGGTCCCACCAGTACTTCCTGTGCCTCATTCACAGGTTGGACCCAAAACATCACATGGCTATTTTCCTGGGCTACCACCCCAGTACTTCCTGCTACTCCTTTTCGCAGGCATAACCCGTAGACGCCGTACACTACACGTTATCACGGAGTCTTCTCCGGTTCGTATGCAACATCACCAATCCAGACGAACCTGTCCAGATGGGCTTCACATAGCATGCCTATTCCGTACTCCATTTCCGGATCTATATGCACAACAAAAGGGGATTTCAAGAATCACCCAAACGACTCCCAAAAGCAGCCACCTCTTGGTGGGGGAATCAAAAGATATGCCAAAACGGAAGCCTTCACATGGCTAGGAAGAAAAGTCGTTACCCTTGACGATCGCTTCGGTGCCATGGCTTCCAAGCTAGCTTGCAAGACTCGCAAGAGCGTTTCCTCCGCAACGCTGGCTTCGGATCTCTCGTCGGTAAACCGCAGCACCACCAGCAGCAGCCCCCTTTCCTCTTCCTCCTCCTTTCTCTCTCTCTTTCTCTCTCTTGAAGAAATATGAAGGCCAAATTAAAGTGAGCAACACTTCTCTGATTTCGGCCCTTAAGGAAAAAGGAGAAGAGGCTTCAGCCCTTGGATCCAGACTGAAGGAATGGACGGCCACGATTTTGCCAAAAACACAAAGTTTGACCTGACACGGCCTCGAACACGGCCGTGTGCCTGGCCGTGTGCCTCAAGCGGTGGTCAACCGACTTATCCAAACCAGTGACACGCCCACGGGACACGCCCGTGTCATGGGCCGTGTCTTCCGACACGCCCGTGTCTGTGGCCGTGTACCTGGGTGAAAAAAAATCCCAAATCATCCCGAGACTTCACACGGCCTGTGACACGCCCGTGTCCCAGGCCGTGTGCCCAGACACGGCACAAAGACACGCCCTGTCGAAATCTTTCGGCGGGCTGAGTTCGTCGCCTGATTTGACACGCCCTGTGACACGCCCGTGTCACAGGCCGTGTTCAACACTCGACACCCACTTCTCGACACTCGACGATCGTCGAGCAAAACTCGTCGAGCATGCGACATGGCCTTGGACACGCCCGTGTCCTGGGCCGTGTGCCTCCTCTCGACGAATCGTCGAGAGCAAAAATCGTCGAGACAAAGCCCAATCGTCGACACAACCTCGACACGCCCTGCGACACGCCCGTGTCGTAGGCCGTGTCACCTGACACGCCCTGGGACACGCCCGTGTCCCAGGCCGTGTCACCCAAATTTTCCTGTTTCAGAACTTTGGGCTGTTACATTTAGATTCTGGTGTGTTCCTTCCCGTGCATCCTGTACAAAGAGCTCGAGCATCCAGAAAAACTCCATCTTCCCAAGAAGGTTAAAGAACGAAGGAGCGACGATTTGTATGCAACATCTCAAGCAACCGTAGCAAGCATTCGTTGGCACCTTTAGTGTTTCATTTAGAGGGAGTTTTTATTCTGAAAGTTATTCATTTTAATTCTTTATTTCTTCATTATAATCGATAGAGGAAATCGCCGACTTATGCGTGGCGTCTAGGTCCGTGTGTGGCTTAGGAGAAAATCAATGCCTTGTGCGTGGTGTCTAGGTCCTTGTGTGACTTAGGGAGTTCTCGCCACCTTGTGTGTTGCGACTAGATCATGGGGAGATCTAGGGGAGGCTAGTAGCAAGATCTATGGAGAGATACGCTATAGTCGACCGGTTCTTGGTAAAAGGACCGGTGAAATCAAAAGGAATTTATTTTTCATAGCCCTGATCTCTAGCTTTATAGAGAATCTTTGTACTTTGTTTGTAACAGTTTTAAATAAACTATAGTCATTTATGTGCTTCTGATTTACTAAGTATTCATAATTGATTAGGAGAAAGTTACTTTTGATTTCTGTTATTATTTCACTCAGAAAAATAGAAAAAAATAGAAAAAATTAGTGTTAACCCTTATCTCCCCCCCCCCCCTCTAAGGGTGCATCACGATCCAACAGGTGGTATCCTAGGAGATTAATCCAAGTCAGCTTCACCACCGAGAGTAATGGCGCATAATGATCACGCATTTTCTGAGGGGCAAGGTATTAGTAGACCTCCCTTGTTCACTGGCACATACTATAACTATTGGAAAACTTGAATGTGATATCTTCTAATAACCTTAGATATTGAATTATGGGGAATAATAGAACAATGCTACACTCCAGCTACAACGTTAGTTGGAAGCGTCGATATGGAAAAACCCAAGGACAAATGGGATGATACTAATAAGCTAAGGTGTAGAAATAACGCTAAGACAATGAATGCTTTATTCAGCGTGTTAGATAGAACTGAGTTTAATCGATTATGTGCATCCAAAACTGCATATGATATTTGTAATTTACTTGAAGTTACTCATGAAAGTACATCGCAGGTGAAGGACTCAAAACTTTTCCAGTTAGATCCAGAATTTGAAAAGTTCAAGATGGAGGTTGATGAAGACATAGACTCCATGTATACGAGATTCAGTAAAATAGTGAATGACTCTAAGGTCCTTGGAAAAAGTTTTTCAAACAGTGATTTAGTGTGGAAGATTCTTAGATCGCTTCCCCCGAAGTTCAAACCAAAAGTGACTGCCATCTCGGAGTCACACGATCTACAGAATTTTCAAATTGAGAATCTTATAGAAAATCTGAAAACTCATTAGGTGGAACTAAGGATTCAACAACAAGAGTATAATTTGGAGTCAAGGAAGAAAGCATTGGCGTTGAAATCCAAGAAGGAAGAGGAGAGTGAGTCTGATAAGAATTATGAATAAAGTGAGGAAAGCTTGTTCGTGAGTTCACTTCAAGTACTCACATTATATTTTAAATTTACCTGTTTTGACTTCTCTTTTGGAGATATTAGCAGGTATTCGCGAGTTCACTACAAGTACATGAGTTATATAAATGAGTGTTTTAAGTTTGGGGCAACCAGCAACCCCGCATATTAACCAAAATAATATAAGAACATCAGTCATGCCTTCCCTGACTCTTCTGACGTTGCCTGAAAAAATAAGCATTGGGCTTCGGATAATACCTCAGAGGAGCTGGTGGTGCCATTGGATCATCAAACTTTTGATTCCTGAAATTAATTCTTCTCTTTGAACTGGACACCTCATACTTCTGCCACTCCTCACGATCATAGTGGTTCCACTTGTTTTCACCTCCAATGTCAACCAATATGAAAGAGTCTAAGATGTTGTTGGAACCATTATTTCACATTCCCCGTTTTTTAGAATATCAAATCTCATGTTGTATTTGATCACGTCTTGTGTTTATAGAGTGTGCAGGTTGACAGGTTCACACAAAGGAAAAGAATTCTCCTATGGATACTAATGAGGAGTGATAGAGTTTACCGTCGGGCAGTAGCCGTGAATTAATTGGCCAGAGCTCTCGGGAACCTACCGCTCTGCGCTAATCCTACCGCCCGTGCTAGTTCGATGAATTATTTGGACAAGCTCTCGGGAACATACCGCTCAGGCGCTAGCTTGGTACTGCGTTGCGGTAACCCACTCAATGCTCCAAGACCTTGATTGCATTGAGACGACACTACCGCCGAGCTCTAGCTTGGTACCGTGTCGCAGTAATCCACTCAACGCTCCAAGGCGTTGAGTGCATTGAGACAGCACTACCGTCGGGCGCTAGCTTGGTACAGCGTCGCGGTAACCCACTCAAAGCTCCAAGGGATTGAGTGTGTTGAGTCAGGCCTACTGCTGGGCGATATCTGCTTACCGCGCTGCACTAGCATTAGAAAAAGGAAAATATTCGTTTTGAATATTTTTCTTAATTCGGAGGAAAGTTGGCACATCAAGCGCGCGAACCTATCGTCGAGTGCTAGTCTTATTGTCGGTGTACGACCCCCCCCCCCCCCCTAGAATAGCCGGGGGGGTCGTATGCCCAGAATAGCCGCCTTGCGGTAGCGTTAGCACACAGGCTAACATGTACTACAAGACGCCTATCCTGCCAGCTAAACATATCATTCATGTCAACCCAGCATAAGAAATATAAACCAGAAGTGAAAATGCACACTAGTATATAAGTCCACAATACAACAAAAATAAGAAGCAACTAAGGCTTCTATAATATCAGAGTACATGCCAAAAAGGCTACAAACGAGTCTCTCTAAAAACACTCACATCAGTCACTGATGGCAAAGACAATACCGTCACATCATGTCCTATCATCCTGGCCTAGCTGCTCTCCTGCTTAACCTACTGTTGCTCTGTCTACAGGCTTCTCTCCTAAAAGGAAGACGTAGCAAGCATTAGTCATAAAGACTAAGTGGCTATCACATCCTCTCCCCCGGCGACTCCTCGGTACCGGGCTGAGAAAGGAATAAGGGTACAATATAAATTTATATATAAAGTAGTACAAATAGGTGGTATAGGAGTAGGAAATATTAGAGAACATCAGTAATTGCATCAAATGAGTATATCAAACAATTTAGCAGTTCTATTATCTACAACAATATATAATGTGAAAGAACGACAGAAGGAAACTTAACTTATATGAATGCCAATACAAACATATAAGTTAAGGATCGGCTGAATAGTAAAGTAACTCATCGTATAAGAGTCCCCATACAAACCTATATGATAATGATATTGTGTATGTAATGTAATGTGATGATATGAATGCAATGCAATGACTCACCCATGCTCATGCACATGTAACTGCTATGTCGACACAGACTTGTAGTTCCCACTTTTCGAGTAGGTAGCTAACCTCTCAGTCATCATCCATTGTGGCCAGACAGTGACAGTAGAACGGGCTTCTCCACTACTAGGTGAGCATCCACACTACCAAGACTAGGCCTCTGTATGCCTCAATGCTAAGAACACAACAGCGGAGCTCACATGCGTACTATGGCTCAGAGTGGTCTCGAGTAGATGTACAACAAAAACATAGCCCAAACTGGCCTATCATCGTGGAACGGAAGGTTCCACTGTGAACATATCACCAGAGTACCAAGGCCAATTGTCCACTAGCACGGAGGGTGCCTCGGGAAGTAAGCACCGAGAACCAAGACCCAACCGTGCAAGTCTATCTGTCAACTCTCGTCGGTGTGATGACCGGCGAGCTCGTAGACCTTCCACACTATCCTTAACCCAGGATTATGATACCGCGTGTCAACTCACACCGCATGCATTTCACATACAGGGCTCCTCAATGAGTCCCTTATAAGATTTCGCATCACGTGCTCAACAGCACGCTAGGACTCCACACGAGTCCCTTACCAACATGTCGTTCTAGCACGGCAACACCCTCGAATTTCCAAACCTTCCACTTTTCCATACCCATTACGGGTTTATTGTTTACACGGGTGGCAAGCCATCTTATACAATTTACCAAACTCACACTGCCACCCGAAAGGAGTCATGACTCTAGGCAGTGGACCGCTTTACACCTTCCCTTGTTTGACGCTTCTCATGGCCATGCATCAGACTCTCACGATTTCTTTTAAGGATCAAACATCCACCAACCATTACGCTTCCATTCTCATCAGCGTAAAATAGTTCACCCCTTTCATTAGCATGAATAAACGGTTTACTCGTTCAATTACCAAGCGTCGCATCTTCTTCAAAACCCATTCCATTCCACAGATTACGATCATTCCCAACTATATTTCCAACCATTTGTTTATCACATTCTCATAAGGCCAAATTCACTAAAACCCCAACATCTATTCTTACGATTTCTTTACTCAATGCAAGGCCAATATTATACTAACACGAGAGTATTAAGTACAAGGACTTGACTGTACATCCACTTCTACCAGAAACGCCTAAGTCCACAGGACTCTTATGAAGACGTGCAACCATCCGTTGGAAAGTTATTTCCAGGTACTACATCTTTTGTATTCGGTCCATCACCAAGATCAGAACGTAAACTACACGAAATCCCCTTGAAATCTGTTGTGTTCAGAAAATAGTTTTCTGCATGTTTACAGCCAGCAAGTTCAATCAGACTTTTCCTGAGGCTACAGACCTCGCATGAGAATGTGTAACCATCCATTGGAAAGGTATTTCTAAGGACTATGACTCTGGTATTTATTTAAAAACCCAGATCTGGCCGCATCATATCCGAAATCGGCCTCGAAATTTGCTCCGCGTAGAAAACAGATTTCTATGCGCATCTTAAAGAGAAACGCGTGACATTGGTTCATCTTCGTCCTCTAACCGATATTCTCAAAACACATCCAGAATTTCTCCTCCCTTATTCACCCTCAAAAATGTGAACACTCTTCACAAAACCAAGTCCTCATTTTGACATAGAAGGAAGGAGTGGTCGAAGACGTCTTATCTCTAGGACACAAGTCCTAGCATGGCCTCCACCTAGGAAACGTCTTCTCACAAATCAAGACTCCTTTGAGTCGATATCTCTCCTAGGAATAACTAGAGATCTAGCACCAAGGGAGAGGGTAGGAAGATCACCTCATTTTCGGCGGTTCTGAGATTTCCTGCCATGGATCTAGTCATCCTCCTTGGCGGTATGGTTTTCTCTCCTCGTTGACGGTGTTCTTCCACGGAAAGGGGCGAAGCCTTTCCCTCCAGAATCCGACTCCAGCGACCCGTAATGTTCTTCCTTCTGCTCCCGCCTGGTTTCGTAAGATATCAGATCGGCAATAACCGAAGTGACGGCTGGGGTTCGGTCTTATTCCCTTTTATATCAAGGTATTAGGTTTAAATCATTTGCCACGTGTCATCGTATTAGTGGACCGCCCATTATTACCCATACTAAGCCTTAATTGAAGTGACCATTCCAAAGAAATCATCCAGCACAAATCTCGAAGCCTGGTTCAACCCGTCTACACAAGCCAGCGAATCTGTCTAGGCCAAAATATGCACAAGTCAAATTCAGCGAGTATCGGCTTCCATACTCGACGAATTGGTGAGTGTAGTCGGGCATATTCGACGAATCCTCCTTCAGTCCCGTCGAATATGCTTAGCGATATTCGCCGGATTCGTCAAATATCCCTAGAGATATTCAACGAATTCTCCTTGGCAGAAATTCTAATTTCAATCCCGTCGAATTCCTTCACAATATTAGACGAATTCGTCGAATATCCTTAGTGATATTCGACGAATTCCACTTAGCTATTTCTCCAAATCCTGGTGTCGAGTGGGTCGAGAATCAGCCAGCGATACTCGACGAATAGTCGTCATACTCGACGAATTCATCGAATATCATTGGTGATATCCAATGAATTTTCCTTAAACTTTTCTTCCAATGATATTCGATAAATTCGTCGTATATCCCTGACGATATCCGACGAATTTTCCTTGCCCACTTTCTCCTCATCCATCCCACTTCGATTTGTTGGGTATCACTCGACTCAACACTCAATCCAATGCACTCGGCACCTTTATTCCAGTGTACCCCGAGTCCGAATCAAGTCTCTTGACTCAGAACACGTGTATGGTTCCAAGTGCAAAACGGGACGTTTCAAATCCTATAAACAAAGTAAAAGATTTCATCCCCGAAATCAGGCTAAGGTTATGGGGAAGTAAAGCATGAAATTAAAATAAAATATGCTTTTAAAGTTACCTTGGGGAAACAACTCCGGGTAGCCCTTTTGTATCAAGTCCACTAGTTCCCAAGTATACTCCTCCTTCCCATGATTATACCACAAGACTTTAACCAATGTGACACTTTTCCGTCGTAAGCTCCTTATTTTAGGTCCTCTATCTGCACTGGCTCTAGTCGAACAGATCTATCATTTGCTACTGCACCATCTGTGGTGAGGACATGTTGATCGGGCCACAACAACGCCTTTCGAAGTGATGACACATGGTACACGTCGTGTAAATTCTCTAGTTCTGGTGGTAGCTCCAACCAATAGGCCAAAGGGCCAATCTTCTCCAATATACCATAAGGCCCAACGTATCTTGGTCTGAGCTTCTTTACACCACGCACCCATGATACTCCATGTATCGGCCGGATCTTCAGGAACACCTTATCACCCACTAGAAGTTCCACCATCTGGTGCTTCGCATTATAATACTTAGCCTGCCGACTTTAAGCCTCAAGCATGTGGTCCCGTATTAACCTAACAACAGCATCGGTGTCGTCAATATACTCAATTCCCAACATCTTCGGATCTTCATCTTGCACCTATGATAAGGGAGTTCTACACCTTCTTCCATAAAGGGCTTCATGTGGTGCTATCCCGATACTAGCATGATAATTGTTGTTATATAAAAATTCCACCAGGGGTAAAAGCCTTTCCCATGACTCTCCTCTATCCAACACACACAATCTTAATAAATCCTCCAAAGTTCTGATGGTCCTCTCAGACTACCTGTCCATCTGAGGATGAAACGCAGTGCTGAAGGTAAGGCGTGAACCCAAATATGCTTGTACTGCCTTCCATTCTGTAGAGGTGAAACGACCATCCCGGTCAGAAACAGTTGTCTTTGGCACGTCATGGTACCGTACAAACTGCTCCACAAAGAGGCTCACCAAAACGTCCACATGTGCCTCTTTCTTCATAGGAATAAATCTGGCTACCTTTGTCAGCCGATCCACGATTACCCAAACCGAATCATTCCCTGAGCATGAGCGGGGAAAACCGTGAATGAAGTCCATGGAGAATATCCTCGAACTTCCACTCGGGGATGGGAAACGACTGTAATAATCCTCCGGGGCTCTTGCATTTTGCCTTCACCCTTTGATAAGCCTCACAGTGTAACAAAATATCTGACGTCTCTCTTCATTCCTGCCCAACACATGGCCTTCAGCAAGTTAGCATACATTTTGGCAATCCTAGGATGCACTGAATACTTAGAGCAGCATTCTTCCCTTGCTCTGCCCGGATTTGGTCCCGAATATCGTAGACTATGCTCATTGCGGTTAGATACTCTGTATACCCTTCATAATGGACTTTATACACTAGGGTGATCTCCATCTCTTCAAGCATCCGAGCTAACTTCATACTCATCAACCGAGACTCAGGGTTCGATTCGGGTACTTTTCTGCTTAAAGCATCAGTAACGGAGTTTGCTTTTCTGGGGTGGTAGTTCAAGGTAAATTCGTAATCACATAAAAATTCTAACCACCACAGCTGTCCCAGGTTCAATTACTTATGAGTATGAACATACTTTAAGTTCTTATGATCCGAAAATATCTCACATTGGACGTCGTATAGATAGTGTCTCCAAACCTTCAAGGCGAATACCACTGCCACCAACTCCAGATCGTTAACTTGGTAATTATCTTCATGCTTCTTCAGTTGCCTCGAAGCATGAGCGATCAATTGCCCATGTTGCATCAGTACCGCTCTCATCCCTTGGTATGATGCATCAGTGCAAACTTGAAATCCTTCCTTCCCAGACGGAAGGGAAAGGATGGGTGCGGAGGTAAGTCAATCCTTCAGCTCTTGGAATACGGCTTCGCACTAGGTTGTCCACTCGTACGACACACCATTCTTTGTAAGAGATGTGAGAGGGAGGGCAAACTTTCAGAATCCCTTCACAAACTTGCAATAATACCCTGCAAGTCCAAGGAAACTCCACACATCAGCTGTTGACTTCAGAGGCGACCTTTCCTTCACAGCACGCACCTTGGTTGGATCCACAGCTAGCCCAGCATCACTGATCACATGGCCTAAGAAGGCAACTTCGCGGCGCCAAAAGTCACACTTGCTGAATTTGGGAAATAAGGTATGCTCCTATAGTTTCTTCGGCACCAAGGTCAAATGTTCTATGTGATCTTCTTCTATCTTCGAATAGACTAAAATGTCATCGATGAAGACGATGACAAAGACATTTAGGTGTGGCTCAAAAACTTTTTTCATCAGAATCATGAACGTTGAAGGGGCATTCGTGAGTCCAAAAGGCATCACGGTGAATTCATATAGCCAATACCTTAAGCTAAATGACGTTTTCTGGATATCTTCCTCTTGTATCCTCAATTGATAATACCCCGAGCACAGATCCAACTTGGAAAATCAATGCGCTCCGACCAAATGATCGAATAACTCATCGATCTGAGGTAATGGATAGGTGTTCTACACCGTTAAACGGTTGAGTTTCCGATAATCTATACATAACCACAAGGTTTCATCCTTCTTCTTAACGAATAGAACATGGGCTCCCCAAGGTGATGAACTGGGGCAAACGAACCCTGATTCTACTAGTTCTTACAACTAAACTCTAAATTCTGCGAGTTCCTTCGGGGCCATTCGGTAAGGGGTCCTATAGATGGGCTTGGCACCTGGTACTAACTTAATTTGAAAGTCCACCTCTTGATGCGGGGGTAATCCTGGCAGCTTCTAGGAAATACCTCGGGGAAATTTCGTACGACACGCACATCTTTCATATCCATCGTCATCTCTTTCAACTCGAAACAAATCATTTAAACTTCATCCCCTTTCATGTGGGCTTTTAGGGACTGAATTAAAGATAATAACCTGCGAGGTGCGAATCTAATACCTTGAAAGATGACTTCAGAGTCCCCTTGTCTCAAGAAAATTGGTTTCTTTGCACAATCAATTCTGGCGCGGTGCCAATCCAACCACGCCATGCCCAGAATGAGGTCAAATTCTGTCATTCTTGATACTGTGGCAGGAGTTTCAAAGGTCTTTTCTTTCAAGAGATACCTCCAATTCGCATTTGGCAGTTGTGGTCATCTCAGAGCCATTTGGAAGGCGTACTCTCTGAGCGATACTGGTGAAGTATTGCACTCCTTCCAAGTATCTAACGAAGTCTGCCAACACAAACAAGTATGTGGCTCTGGTATCGAATAACATATAAGCTGGTTTCCCACCAACCATATAACAGCCCAAATTCTGAAATTGGCAAAAATTGGGTGACACGGCCTGGGACACAGGCGTGTCCCAGGGCATGTCCCGCTCGTGTTGTGTCGTGAGGTGCGAGGTCGACAAATTTCCGGTCAACGAAGTGTTTGGGTGGTCACGCCATGTAACACGGGCGTGACAGGGGGCGTGTCCCCTAGGTTCGACGATTTTCTTGTCAATCATCGAGCGTCGATCGTCGAGCGTCGAGCGTCGATCATCGAGCGTCGATCGTCGAGCGCCGATCGTCGAGTGGCGATCGTCGAGTGAGTGTCACGCCCTGTGTCACGGGCATGACTCGGCTGACACGGGCGTGACATGGGCGTGTTTGGATTTCATGTGTGGCCGGCCACACACGAAATCCAAACACACTTCTTTGCATGGCCTTCAAGGGCCTTTAGCAGCAATCCATCCATTCCACTACTTGTCCTTGACATATGGCGCGGGGCCCCGGCCGGACCCACCGTTATATGTCATGTGACTAATGGGGGTGTTACAAACCATCACGGAGTCTTTGTATCAATTACGAAGACTCAAATCTAGACTCCTAACAAATTCTAGGCAATCGAAAAGAAATTCTTATAACATATTAATCGGATCATGGCATACCTGCAATCACCTCCTGGGGATTCCTCTCATGCGCCATGTCCAGTGCAAATACTGGCTCTCGAGCAGGTCTATGATTCCTTCCTCATGGTCCTCGTCCTTGACCACACACATGACCCCGTCCTCATGGAGCTGCCGAAGGAAGGGCAGGAGGAGCATTCCCACCTAGCTGCGAGTATTGACGTTGGATGTGGCCCAGTTGATTGCATTGGAAACAGACTCGTTCGTATTACTCCCTTGGATGTAGGTACTGTGGTTGCGATAGAGGTACTGCTGGGCTCTCCATTCTGAAATTCTGACGGAAGCGACCTCCGCATCTATTGTTTCATCTTCCCTAGTTGTCCTGCCTCCTTCTGTAACTAGGACCGACCTCCATCACGCCATCAGCGTGTCTCTTATTACTCCCCAAATATTTTGTCTCCGACCTTTTTGCCATGTCGATGATCTCAGCTAGAATCGAGTCTGCTATAAACAAAATGGCTTCCCTCAGGGGATCCCGCAAGCCTTTGTAGAATCGTTTAGCATAACCTCGGTCATCTAACGTGTAGGAGTCAGCAAACCTTGCCAAATGCTGAAACTCCCTCTGGTATTCTGTGACGGACTTAGATCCCTGTTTTAACAGTAGGAATCTTTCCTCGAGTTCATCTCTAGCGGTCGACGGGATGAAATGTTCCAAGAAGGCTCCAGAGAACTCAGTCCAGCTGATCTCCATATAAACTCGGCCATGTAAGGTGGAGCCCATGAGGGACTTCCACCACCTCTTAGCATGCAGTTCTAGGATAGATACTACTAATGTCATAGTCATGCTGGCTGGACAACGGATTCCTGCCAATAGCTCATGCACTGTATCGAGCCATTCTTCCATACACATGGTCGACTATGTCCCAAGGTAGGTAGGTGGAGAGAGAGCTCGAAAATTGCTTAACTAGTTTGAGCCCGGAGCCTGTTGCTTCATTGGGGCCTGTTGAGACCTAAAGGAATCCAGAATGGCTGTGAGCGTCTGTCCCAACTCTGATTGTTGAAACTATATGGGTACAGAAGTGGCGGGAGCTCCCCCTATTGGCTCTACTTGTTGGGGTATCTACACGTAAGGTGAAAACCTATGGTCAGGTTGGCTAAACGTAGGGTCAAAAGTGGACATACTAGTGTGAATTACATATTGGCACGCCACTGCTTCCACTAAGTTAGTTTGTCCCTAAACTGACTAATCCAATGGGAGTGGCCCATTGTTCAATGACTTTTTTATTTCAGGATCGTAGCAAGTTGATACCATTTGTAAGACCCCCCCCCCTCCCGGAACACAAGACATGACACGAGGGGAGTCTTATGCCAAGAATAGCCTCCTTGCGGTAGAGTTAGCACACAGACTAACATGTACTACAAGATGTTTATCCTGTCGGCTAAACATATCATTCATGCCAACCCAAAATAAGGAATATAAAACAGAAGTCAAAATGCACACAAGTATATAAGTCTACAGTACAACCAAAATAAGAAGCAACCAAGGCTTCTATAATATCAGAGTACATACCCAAAAGGCTACAAAAGTCTCTCTAAAAACACTCACATCAGTTATTGACGGCAATGATGGTATCGTCACATCAGGCCCTGTCGTCTTGGCCTGGCTGCCTCCTGCATAACATGTTGCTACTCTATCTGCGGGGTTCCCTCCTAAAAAGGAAGACGTAGCAACTGTTAGTCGTAAAGACTAAGTGGCTATCACATCCGCTCCCCCGGCGACTCCTCAGCACCGGGCGGAGAAAGGAACACGGGTACAATATAAATATATATAAACAGTTGTACAAACAGGTGGTATAGGAGTAAGCAATATCAGAGAACATCAGTAATTTCATTAAATGAGTATATCAAACTATTTAGTAGTTCTATCATCTACAGCAGTATAAGAATACCCATACAAACCTATACGAATGTGAAAGTTCGACAAAAGGTAACTTAACTTATATGAATGTCCATACATACATATAGGTTAAGGATCGGCTCAACAGTAAAGTAACTCATCGTATAAGAATACCCATACAAACCTATACGATAAAGATCTTGTGTATGTAACGTAATGTGATGATATAAATGCAATGCAATGACTCACCCATGCTCATGCACAAGCAATTGCTATGTCGACACAGACTTATAGTTCCCACTTTTCGAGAAGGTAGCTAACCTCTCAGTCATCATCCGTCGTGGACAGACGGTGACAGTAGAGCGGGCTTCTCCACTACTAAGCGGGCATCCACACTACCAAGCCTAGGCCTCCATACGCCTCAATGCTAAGAACACAACATCGGAGCTCACATGCGTACTATGGATCAGAGGGGTCTCAGGTAGATGTGCATCAAGAACACAGCCCAAACTGGCATATCATCGTGGCATGGAAGGTGCCTCTGCAAACATATCACCGGAGGACCAAGGCCAACCATCCACTAGCACATAGGGTGCCTCAGGAAGTAAGCACTGAGGACCAAGGCCCAACCGTGCAAGTAAATCTGTCAACTCCCATCAGTGTGATGACTGGAGATCCCGTAGACCTACCACATTATCCTTAACCCAGGATTATGACACAGCGTGTCAACTCACACTGCATGCATTTCACATATAGGGCTCCTTAATGAGTCCCTTATAAGATTTCACATCCCGTGCTCAACAGCATGCTAGGACTCCATACGAGTCCCTTACCAACATGTCATTCCAGCGCAGCAACACCCTCGCACTTCCAAACCTTCCAATTTTCCATACCCATCACAGGTTTATTGTTTACACAGGTGGCAAGCCACCTTATACAATTTACCAAACTCACACTGCCACCCGAAAGGAGTCACGACTATAGGCAGTGGATCGCTTTACACCTTCCCTTGTTTGACACTACCCATGGCCATGCATCAGAATCTCCTGATTTTTTTTAAGGATCAAGCATCCACAAACCATTACGCTTCCATTCTCATCAGCGTAAAATAGTTCACCCCTTTCATTAACATGAATAAACGGTTTACTTGTTCAATTACCAAGTGTCACATCTTCTTCCAAACCCATTCCATTCCACAAATTTTGATCATGCCCGGCTATATTTCCAACCATTTGTTTATCACATTCCCATAGGGCCAAATTCATTAAAACCCCAACATATATTCGTACCATTTCTTTACTCAACCCAAGGCCAATATTAGACTAACCCGAGAGTATTAAGTACAAGGACTTGACTGCATGGCCACTTCGACTGGAAACTCCTGAGTCCATGGGACTCGTATGAAGGAGTGTAACCATCCATTGGAAAGGTAATTCCAAGGACTATAACTTTTATATTCGGTCCATCGCCCAGATCAGACCGTAAACTACTTGAAATCTGCCTCGAAGTCTACTGCATTCAGAAAATAGTTTTTTGCACGTTTACAGCCAGAAAGTTCAATCGAACGTTCTTGAAGCTACATATCTCGCATGAGAATGTGTAACCATCCATTGGAAATGTATTTCCAAGGTCCACGACTCTCGTGTTTAGCCAAAAACCTAGATCTGGCCGCATCATGTCCGAAATAGGCCTCGAATTTCGCTGCGCGCAGAAAATAGATTTCTACACGCATCATAAAGCGAAACGAACGGCATCGGTTCGTCTTCCTCCTTTAACCGATATTCTCAAAACACATCCAGAATCTCTCCTCCCTTATTCACCATCAAAAATGTCAACTCTCTTCTTGAAACCAAGTCCTCATCTTCATATAGAAGGAAGGAGTGGTCGAAGACGTCTTATCTCTAGGGCACAAGTCCTAGCATGGCCTCCACCTAGGGAACTTCTTCTCACGAATCA
The DNA here is from genome assembly GCA_039583875.1 of Platanthera guangdongensis. NCBI lineage: Eukaryota > Viridiplantae > Streptophyta > Magnoliopsida > Asparagales > Orchidaceae > Platanthera > Platanthera guangdongensis. The sequence continues at coordinate 149,948,890 of CM077166.1, forward strand.
AGACTCCTTTGAGTCGATATCTCTCCTAAGAATAACTAGAGATCTATCACAAAGGGAGAAGGTAGGAAGCTCGCCACATTTCCGGCAGTTTCGAGATTTCCCGCCATGGATCTAGTCATCCTTCTTGGCGGCATTGTTTTCTCTCCTCGTTGGCAGTGTTCTTCCACAAAAATGGTCGAAGCTTTTCCCTCCAGAATCTGGCTCCAAAGACCCGCAATGTTCTTCTCTTCCGCTCCCGCCTGTTTTTGTGAGATATCGGATCGACAATAACCGAAGTGACGGCTAGGGTTCGGTCTCATTCCCTTTTATATCAAGGTATTCGGTTTAACTCACTTGTCATGTGTTGTCGTATTAGTGGACCGCCCATTATTACGCATAATAAGCCTTATTTGAAGTGACTGGTCCAAAGAAATCATCCAGCATGAATCTTGAAGCCCGGTTCAACCTGTCTACACAAGACATCGAATCTGCCTGTGCTGAAAAATGCACAAGTGAAATTTGGCGAGTATCGGCTTCCATACTCGACAAATCGGTGAGTGTAGTCGGGCATATTCGACGAATCCTCCTTCAGTCCCACCAAATTGGCTTAGCGATATTCATTGAATTCGTCGAATATCCCTAGATATATTCGACGAATTCTCCTTGGCCGAAATTCCAATTTCAATCTCGTCGAATTCCTTAACGATATTTGACGAATTCATCGAATATCCTTAGTGATATTCGACGAATTCCACTTAGCTATTTCTCCAAATCCTTGTTCGAGTGCGTCGAGTATCAACCAGTAATACTCGATGAATAGTTGTCATACTCGACGAATTCGTCGGATATCAATGGCGATATCTGACGAATTTTCCTTAAACTTTTTCTTCCAATGATATTCGACGAATTCGTCGGATATCCCTGACGATATCCGACGAATTTCCCCGGGACACTTTCTCCTCGGCCATCCCACTTCGATTCATTGGGTATCCCTCGACTCAACACTCAATCCAACACACTCGACACCTTTTTGTCAGTGCACCCCGAGCCTGAGTCAAGTCTTTTGACTCAGAATGTGCGTGAGTGGCCTAGCGTGAAACTGGACGTTACAGCCGGTGGTAACCTATTTTCACGAAGATGTATATAAAGTCGCCTCGGTTTCTGTGCTTTATGACCAAGATGAAAAGAGACAGAGTTCTATCATTCCTAGGGTTCGGTCGCCTCTTTGAGGTCCGTTCCGACGTCTCCGTCAAAGGATAAGAAAATTGTCTCCCTCCTGTTCGCGCACAAAGAAATCTGGCAAGCCAAGGTCTACAACAACTACGGGGAGTTTATCGGTGTCAAGCACATGAAGAAAAGGAAGGATTTTATTCTCTGCGAGCTACCGCCATGCTATAACAAGTTACTGTTGGTGCAACCATAGTGATCTGGAATTAATCAAGCATGTAGCCTCACTGCCAACTCAGTATGATCCTATCAGGGTCGCACATAAGATTGTGGAGAAATTGGGAGATTGGATCTGTATTGTATAGCTTATGTGATGAGTTGAAAGAAAAGGAAATGGCTTAAAATATTCTAAGGCAAAAGCGTTGAGTGCGTTGAGTTTACTCAATTCCATGGCACGGTCGTCGAACTCTGTTGGGTACATTGGTCAAATGTACCTGATTTGAAGAAGCCTCACCCAACTCAATGATATACATCATAATGTATTTGATGTATGTTTGAGTTACTTGTGCAGGTTAAGAAAGTACTGGACAGAAGCAAAAAGTTTCTAAGTCCATGTGTCGACACCCAGAGGGAAAGTGTCGACACTTGAGAAAGCTTGGGTCGACACCAGACAGAAAGTGTCGACACTTGGAGCTGTGTCGACACTCAGTGAAGAAAAGTGCAGACAGAAAGTGTCGACACAAGGAGCTGTGTCGACACCCAGTGAAGTTGTGTCTACACCAGAAAGTGTCGACACTTGGAGCTGTGTCGACACTCAGCAAAAGTCTGCAGAGTCTAAGTACAAGTGTCGACACTCAACACAATGTGTCGACACTAAGCAGAAGAGTCAACATTTGAAGTAAGTGTCGACACTCAACACAATGTGTCGACACTCAACAGAAGAGTCAACATTTGAAGTATGTGTCGACACCCAGAACAATGTGTCGACACACAGCTGAAGACTCAACACTTGAAGAAAGTATCGACACATGGAGCTGTGTCGACACTTAGCAAAGAACAGAAAGAACAACAAATTATTCTAAGTACAAGTGTCGACACTATGGGAATGTGTCGACACTCAGCTGAAGTCTCAACAACAAGAAGGTGTGTCGACACAAGGAGCTGTGTCGACACTCAGCAAGATTCAACATAGAAGACTATGTGTCGACACCAAGAATCAGTGTCGACACTTGACAGATTCAACACAAGAAGATGTGTCGACACAAAGGAGATGTGTCGACACATAGAAGAATTCAGCAAAAGCTAGAAGAACAAGTACTTGTGTCGACACTTAATTTCTGTGTCGACACATGCAGAAGAATCTGTGTCGAGACATACAAGGAATTGTGTCGACACCTTGTAGTCATGTGTCGACACTTACACAACATGTGTCGACACTTGGACTATAAGTGTCGACACTTTAAGACAAAAAGTCTCGACACTTACTGACTGTTAGAGATTTTCAAGAAGTGACTGGATGACATGACAGCTGCCGTTCCAGCCGGTCTACAGCAACTGTCAGAGATGTCAGAAGTCAGTTATGAACCGGACCAGCCGGTTACCATGAAGAAGGCCTATAAATAGGCACCTACAGTTTACAGAAACTGTTGTTCAGGGTTGTTGAAAGAGTTGATCAAGTGATTAACAAGTGGTACAGATTATTCAAGTAATCAGAAAAGTGGTACACAGAGTATCAATACAAGAAGATCTTGCAGTCCAAGTGCAGATCTAAGAAGTTGGAGAGAGAGGGCTCCATCCAAGAAATCAGCCTTTGGAACTAGGCTGAGAAGAAGGATTCAGATTCAGTCTGGATCTTAAGTGGCAGAGGTCAAGGAACAACTGCAGAGGATTCAGCCTTATTCAGTTCTACTCAAGAAGCTTTGAAGAAAGCTAAGTCAGGGTGAATCCAGCTGAGTTCTTCCAAGAACTCATCAAGAATCTCTCAACTCCCCTCCTTTAATTCTGAGTTGTAGAGTTATTATTTGTATTACATTTTTAACTTGTAGGATCCATTTGGATCTGAGTGAATTGTAAGCCTATATCTATAAAGGCTGAGGGTAGGGCTTGCTAGCCTGAGTGTAGGAGATTGAGATCTCTGAGTGTATGCCTTGTTGGCTGAGTGTAGGCCTTGGATTGGCTGAGTGTAGGCCTTGATTGGCTGAGTGTAGGCTTTGGGATAAAGCTGAGTTGTAAGGCTTTGGGCCTGAGGTGTAGGAACCAATTTGGGTTCTGAGACAGTGCAGGAGTTTGGCCGAATCTAGTACACTGCTAGATAGGCGAAGGGGGAAAGTGGATGTACCCATATCTTGGGGAACCACTATAAATCACTGTGTGATGTACTGTGCTGAAATTGTTGCTGTGTATGTTGTGTTTGCTGTGATAAACTAGTTAGATTGCTGTGATATAACTGATTGCTGCCAATAAAGTTAGAAAAGGATTAGGTCACCTATTCACCCCCCCCCCCCCCTCTAAGTGTTTAGGTACCATATCTTTCAAACTCTATTCGACAAATTTGTACTTGGCGCAGATTCCTTGAACTCCGTTCGTCGAATTTGGCCTCTGGCACAGATTTGTCGAACGCTGCATCTGGCCTTTGGCGTTGAGTGTGTTAAGGTCACTCAACGCCATGGCGTGGAAGGCGTTGACGACGTTGAGTCCACTCAATGCCTTTGTCGAGTCAAGTGTTGATTCGGCTGAAGGTTGGCATTGATTTCGCCGTGTATACTGTAGATACTCGACGATTCATCGAGACAAGGGTTGTCATGTCGAATTCTGGATTATAAGTGATGGGTCTGCGGATAGCGGTGGAAGCTGTTCTATTTATCTCTTTGAGTATAAATAGGAAGTTTTAGGGTTTGACCAGTATGCGATCAATTTTGTCTGTGCACATGAGTCATACTGTGCGATAAGACTGATAACCCTAGAAAGCTGACGGAAGTCGTTCCGCCTTCACCGTCGCTGATTTCATTCTCGATCTCGGCCAGTATTGTCGTCGCCTCTCCTACAACAGATCTAGCAATCTGTGGAGACGTTGAGTATCCTCTCCTGACCTAGTGCTTGTTCGACAAGTTGCTACGGGTTCTCCCGATCGTGTGGATTTCCTGTAGAGGCGTGGATATCCTTTCTATGCTCAAGACTCAAGCCACTGAGTGGCCGGCCGATTTTTTTGGAGCATTAAGGTTGAGTGTAGACTCAATCCCTCAAAGTTAATTTTATTACAACAGGTTTTACTTCTTGATTTATGAATATTGTCAGATCCGAACTCGTTTGGGTTTTTCTTGTTCTTATTTCTACTGCGTGCACAAGTGTTGTGTCATCCCCAAAAACCCAACAGTGGTATCAGAGCCAGGTTGTCGGCAATATTCATTATTTCAGAAGTTGCAAAATCCATTACGTGTAGATTTGGAAATTTAGAAGTGTTCTAAATGCATAAATCTAGTCTTGGATCTTCTATGAACGCATGCATTTCTTTGAAGTTTACTCTTTAACAGTAATTGTCACTTTGTTGGTTTGTGAAACTAAGCATGTGTTAGATTTTGAATCTCACATGAAGTGACAAGCTTGTCTACTGTGTAAGTGGAGTTTGTCTTGCTCATGTCCAGTGCATGTAGGTCTGAAGATTTAGAAATGTTCTAGATGTTCAGACTTAGCACAGTTCATCAAGTGTTGATGATTCTTGTGCACATTTGGGATGCATTTGGATTATGCATGTTGAATTTTTATTTTGCTTGATGTGCACACTGGTTAAGTGTTAACCATGACTAAAGAGTTAATCAACTAATTAAAAACCCTTAAGTAATATTAAGTATTCGGATGTTGTCTGATAGATGACACTCTTCCTGCCTCGATCGATGAAGTGTGGGCTTGCCAAAGCAAGGTGCATTAATCTATCTTGGTGAGGGTGCGAGCGGATAATTGTGATATCCCACTATCGACATCGGGTCTAGCTTAACTGGGTGACCTCAAAGGTTGAGTGCCCATAGGCATAGGGTTCACATGCACCATATGATGAATGCAAATAAAGAGTTATTCATCAGCCATACAAGAATTGCAAAATGATGCAATTGGCAAGCGTTGCCTACCTAAATAGTTGTATTGTGAAAGAAGAGTCAAAGCTGACTCATAGTGCTAGTGAAATATGGATCTTGCCCACTAAGAGGGTTACTCGCCAAACTCTTCGAATTGATATCGAGGGTTATTGGTTTGATAAAAATAGTGAGAGTTATTTTGATTAAAGTCCTAATTAAAAGATAAATTGTATTTTAAAATGTAGTACTAATTTGTTTTGCTTGTATCCTTGTAGAATTTCCATGGCAAGTGGTTCACACTCCATCCTATCCCTTCGAGCGATCCTTGAGAAGGAAAAGCTAAGCGGGACTAATTATTTGGACTGGTACAGGAACCTGAGAATTATTCTCAGGCAAGAGAGCAAGCACTATGTTTTGGAAGAGGAATCCCCTGATGAGCCTGTCGGTAATGCACCCCATGCTGATAAAGATGCTTATAAGAAGTATCTCGACGACTCCTTAGACGTTGAATGTCTCATGTTAGTGACCATGAATTCTGAGCTTCAGAAGAAACATGAGAACATGGGTTGCAAGAAAATTGACGAGCATCTCAAGAAAATGTTTCAAGGGCAAGCTCATCAAGAGAGATTCAATGTCACTAAGGCGATGTTTCAGTGCAAGATGGAAGCTTGGGACCTAGTAGGGACTCACGTACTCAAGACGATTAGGCATATCGAGAACATTGAAAGACTAGGATTCCCTCTGGGCCAAGAGTTGGCCACAGACCTGATCCTGCAATCGTTGTCGGACAGTTATGAGTAGTTTTTCTTGAACTATAACATGAAAAAAATAGACAAGACACTGTCTGAGATCCTAGGTATGTTGCGAACTGCCGAGATAAACATGAAGAAGGCTAAGCCTGCTAGTCCCATATTGATGGTGCATAAAGGAAAGGGCAAGGCCAAGGGATTCCAGAAGACGCAGGTGGGACCTATGTCTGGACTGGAGCCCAAGTCTTCTTCACTGAAAAGGAAAGGCTCAGGGAAAGAAGGAAAGTGCCACCACTGTGGCAAGGATGGTCATTGGAGGAGGAATTGTCCTTCGTACATTGAGGGCCTGCAAAAGATGAGGGGAGGTATGACTTCCGCTTCAGGTATTTATGTTATAGAGATAAACCTTTCTGCTCCTTCATCCTGGATATTAGATACCAGATGTGGTTCTCACATTTTTATTAATGTGCAGGAACTGGGAAGAAGAAGATTGCTGAGTAAAGGAGAGGTGGACCTGCACGTTGGCAATGAAGCAAGAGTTGTTGTTGTTGTCGTGGGGGTTTATCATCTTGATTTGCCCAGTGGGCTTGTAATAGAATTAGATAATTGTTATTTTGTTCCTTCCATAACTAGAAACATTATATCCATTTCATGTTTGGACATGGTGGGTTTTTCTTTTATTACTAAGGACAATTATTGTTCAATATTTAAGAATGATGTTTGTTATGGTGTAGCCCAAATGTTTAATGGTCTGTATGTTTTGAACTTAAACCATTTGATCTATAATATTGAAAATACTAAAAGACTAAGAACAAATTACTCGAACCATATGTACCTTTGGCATTGTCGTTTGGGCCATATAAATGAGAAACGTATATCCAAGCTTCATAAAGATGGACTGTTGGACTCATTTGATTATGAATTATTTGAGAGATGTGAATCTTGTTTGTTAGGCAAGATGACTAAAGTCCCTTTCACTGGCTTCAATGAGAGGGCTGATGATCTCTTGGGTATAGTACATAGTGATGTATGTAGACCCATGAGTTCTATAGCTAGAGGTGGGTTTTTCTACTTTGTTATGTTTACTAATGATTTCAATAGATACGAATACGTGTATCTTATGAAGTGAAAATCTGAAACCTTTGAAAATTTCAAAGTGTTTAAAAACGAAGTAGAAAACTAGCTGGGTAAGAAGGTTAAAACACTATGATCTGATCGTGCTGGTGAATACCTAAGTCGTGAGTTCCATGATCATCTGATAGAGTGTGGTATTGTATCACAACTCACTCCACCTAGAACACCAGAGCATAATGGTGCGTCTGAGAGGAGGAATCGTACTTTGTTAGACATAGTGCGATCGATGATGAGTCATGCAGATCTGCCTATTTCTTTTTGGGGCTTTGCTCTAGAAACTGCTACTTTAACATTTAATCGTGCTCCAATGAAAGCGGTTCTAAAGAAACCATATGAGATATGGACTGAGAAGCATCCCAGTTTATCGTTCATTAATGTTTGGGATTGTGAGGCGTACATAAGACGTCAAATGCCTGATAAGCTGGAACCCAAATCGATAAGTGTTATCTTGTGGGGTACCCTAGGGAAATAAAAGGGTACTACTTCTACCTACCATCCGAGGGAAAAGTGTTTGTCGCAAGGACTGGTGTCTTTCTTGAGAAAGAGTTCTTAAGTAGATAGACAGTGAGGGTATAACTTGAAGAAGTTTAGGAACCACAAACTTTGAATGAACCGGAATTGGGACATGAGTAAGGACTACAAGTAGTTGTAGCTGGAGAACCTGCTCAGGAAACACAAGTTCCATGTAGATCTGGTAGACCAAGAGTTGAGCCTAAGAGATATGGATTTCTCATGTCTTAAATAGGTAATGTGTTGCTTATGGTTCATAGTGATGAGCCTGCAACCTACCAAGATGCTATAGGTGGACCGGACTCCGAGAAGTGGCTTGAGGCCATGAAATCTGAAATGGACTCCTTGTATGAAAACCAAGTATGGACTTTGGTGGAACCAGCTGAAGGGTTATGACCCATAAGGTGCAAGTGGGTCTTCAAGAAGAAGACTGATATGGATGGAAATGTACAAACATTCAAAGGGCGACTGGTGGATAAGGGTTTCAAGCAAATTCATAGTATTGACTATGATGAGACCTTTTTCGATGTTACCATGGTTAAGTCCATCAGAATTCTGCTTGCTATTGCTGCGTATTATGACTACAAGATCTGGCAGATGGATGTCAAAACATCTTTCCTTAATGGAAACCTTCTTGAAGAAGTGTATATGACACAACCTGAGAGTTTTGTATCTCCAGGTGAAGCCACTAAAATATGCAAGCTGCAGAGATCCATTTATGGATTGAAACAAGCTTCTCGAAGTTGGAACCTTTGTTTTGATGAAAAGATCAAAGAGTTTGATTTTATCAAGAATGAGGATGAACCTTGTGTTTATAAAAGGATTAATGGGAGCATTGTTGTCTTCATGATATTATATATAGATGACATACTATTGATCGGGAATGACATACCGACCCTGCAAGTTGTCAAGAATAACCTAGGGGACTGCTTTTCGATGAAGGACTTAGGGGAAGCGACTTATACACTTGGTAATAAGATCTATAGAGATGGATCGAAGAAGTTTTTGGGTTTGACCCAAAGTACGTACATTGACAAGGTGTAAAAATGGTTCAGCATGCTTGAGTCCAAGAAAGGATTCTTGCCCATGTCTCATTGTGTCTCTCTAAGCACCAATGTCCTAAGTCTTTTGAAGATAAGGACCACATGAAGTTGATTCCGTATGCTTCGACAATTGGGTCAATCATGTATGCAATGTTATATAATAGACCTGATGTCTCTTATGCTTTGAGCATGACTAGCAGGTATCAGTATGATACCGGTGAAGGTCACTAGATAGCCGTCAAGAATATCCTCAAGTACTTGCGAAGGACTAAGGATATGTACTTTGTATTCGTCGAAGAGGAAGATCTCGTTGTAAGTGTTTACACGGATGGTAGCTTCCAAACTGATATGGACGATTCAAAGTCTCAGTCAGGTTTTGTGTTCTGCCTAAATGTAGGTGTTGTTAGCTGGAAGAGTTCCAAGCAGGATATAGTTGTCGATTATACTACTGAGATCGAGTATATCACCACTGCAAATGTAGCGAAGGAGGCTGTATGAATTAGGTTATTCATCGGCGAGTTAGATGTAGTTCCTAGCATTGTTTGTCTCATAGATCTCTACTATGACAACAATGGTGCAATTGCACTTGCCTCAGAACCTAGATCTCATCAGCGCCCTAAGCACATACTCCAACGATTCCATCTAATTCGAGAGATTGTCGATCAAAGAGATGTGAGCATATGAAGAGTGCCGACTAAAGAAAACATTGCGAATCCACTGACAAAGCCTCTCGCACAGATAAAGCATGATGGCCGTGTTATATCTATGAGTATACGATACCTAAATGATCAACTCTAGTTTGAGTCTTGTGGATTGTATGTTTGTTGGCTGTAATATTTCATTTGATCAATAAAAGTACTATATACATTTCATTTTATATATTTTGGCAAGTTCTTTTATTGTGTTATTATTTCTATTGTGATAGAGTAATTAACTATATAAATGCCCTTAGAATGTTTGCTTTTATAGGTCAAGTAGTGACTTGATGTGAGAGCATATGATCTAAGAAGCTTTATTCTTAAAGGTCCCTGGTCGTTGTATCATCTTAAAAGCTAAGGGCAATGATGATACCTTTAATACTAGCATGTGCATTGACTGATGACCCGTCCTCACAGTTCATGATATTGTGATATCAAGTCATCACATGGGTACTTGTTATGAACAAGTTGTACTGGACAGACCCACCATGAGAATACTTTGTGGATTGTTATATGAACGTGTCACAAGTATGGCTCAGGTGGCAATAGTGTTTATGGTCCTTTGACCTGAAGTCACAGCTTTCATCGAGTGAGGAAGAGTGTGCTTTAATGCCATCAAAATTCTATTCTTGAGAAAGTTGGATAATAAAGGTGGTTATTGGGTACGTTACGAATCATTTGGGTGTTTGCGTGTGAGCAGAGATGGGATTTGACCTCCTATATGACAGGAGTTGCATCCATGCTCCCCTTGATTGAATTTGGCCTTGGCGCAGGTTCGTCGAATGCCTTGCCACAGGTTCGTCGAACCCCGTTCGACGAATTTGGCCTTGACGCAGATTCGTCGAACTCCATTCGATGAATTTGGCCTTTGGTGCAGATTCGTCGAACACTGCATCTGGCCTTTGGCGTTGAGTGTGTTAAGGTCACTCAACGCCATGGCACAGAAGGCGTTGAGTCCATTCAACGCCTTTGTCGTATAACACCTCTATTCGTTACAGGATATATAATAGAGGGTCCGGCTAGGGCTCCACACCATATTCCACAAACAGGCGGTGGGATTACAGGTTAATATCAAAGACTAAAACATGCATCCTAACGCAGAGCATTCTAGCGGAAGCATTAGGGGTTAAACTTGAACTCATTAACCATGAATGTCCATTATATATAAACTACCATATTTATATATATCTCACAGTAATATATACATAATACACAAAATGTTTGGCATTAGTCCTTTTAGGTTTTCTTCACAAGTGTGGATTACAAACATCGGCACGCAGGCCGGCCACACATTAAAATAGGCAAACATTTCTTCATTTGGCCTTCGAGGTCTAGCACAGCAGCAGCAGCAAGGGCTTTAGCCCACTATTTTCCGCTCGACTCTTCAGCACCTGTATGGGGAGAGTCTACCGCAGCGATGGCAAACAAAGAAATGGTCAGCATTCAACTGACCAATTTATAATGGCCCTACCCCCTTCCCGGGGCAGTGGTATTCCTTCCCTACAGGCATAGCATTTTCACAAGCATATATATCACAAGACGTGCACTCACGCATAGTCAATATATCACAAACGTCGACCACACAGCCCGATGCTCCGTGCACTCAAGGCACATTCTTCATGTACCAGAAAATCAGTGTGCCACCACCATTCTCAGGTCTCAAACCAAACGGTAAAACTTGAGCATTCTTGCTCCACGGCCCACAGTCGAAGACTTTAGTCTTGATGGCAAACAACCCAAGACTCTCATGATGTGATCCTAACAAAGCCATTCACTTAGGCACTCAAGTTAGACAACCATCACGCGGATACAGTTTATCCCTTGCCCGTTGCTCAAATTGCCAGTTCAATGTCTAGACTAACGCGGGGTGACATCCACTTGTCCGTTCGGCTCACTGGTCTTTAATAGTGCATAACTCACAATAGCCACAACGTCCTCGAAGGACTGACTTCACAATCACAGGTTAGCTAGGAGCTATCGCCAGCAACAACCACTATCACCTGGCGTTAGCGACAGAACTCTCTTTCTGTACCCATCCCAAACCATATCTGGACCAACAATCCAGAAAACCTTGCAACCACCTGCAATGCCAGAAACACTGGACTTTCATATCATATAGCACACGCACTTCGAGAGTATTTTCCTGGAATTCCACTCCAGTACTTCCTGCTACTCCACTTCACAGGCACAAACCACCAACTCCACAAAACACTTGTTTATACGCGAAGTCTTCTCCGGTGCGCAAAATAAAACATCACGAATCCAGACCAACCTGTCCAGATGGGCTTCACACAGTATGTCTATTCCGTACTACACATTTCTGGATCTATATGCAAGACTTCTTGGAGATATCAAGAATCAACCCAACGGAAATCCCTCAACATTATAACTTTTGGAGGGGGAAATCCATGCATATGCCAAAATAAGGACTTCAGATGTCCAAGGAGGAAGATCGTTACCCTTGAAATTCTCTTCGGAGCCATGACAAAGCTTTTCTATGTGGATGGAAATGAGCGCCTCACTTTTCCCTTTGCGAATCTAGCTTCAGATCTTGTTTTCAACTACAAAATCTGCTTCAGCAACTTCAGCAAGATCCACCCCAAACCCAAGCTCCAGCCGAGAGTTTTCTGCTCCATAACTGGAAAGAGAGAGAATAAAAAAGGAAATAATGATTTCCACCTTCCTATCCCTCTGCATAAGTGGCCTCGGGTTACACCCCAACCATACGATAAACTCACGAAAACCAAGCAACGGCTCAGGTTGAAGCTGTAAAGGTCAACCACCGCTCATTGGCCACACATCAGCCAACTGACACGAGTCACCAGTCGGCCATATATTCTTGTTTTGACAAATCATCGAATGGGGTTGATTTCATCGAACGAAATTCGTCGAACGGAAGAGAGTCCATCGAACGGGCTTCAGCTCATCAAACGGGCTTCAGTTCGTCGAACCGGTCTTAACACCTAACGGCCATTTTCATCGAACTCAGCTCAACGTTTTTGTCGAGCTACGCTTGACGCTTTTCGTTGAGCTCTGGTAGACTGTTTAGCATGTTACCCCGTATTCCTTTTTGGGGTGTTACAAACCTCCCCTCCTTACAGAAATTGCATCCGGAAATTTGCTGCAGCTTTAAAAAACCAGTAACAAACATGTTACAACATATATTTTCTTCAAAAAAATATTACAACATTTTATACAAACAACTCGGGAAATTCAGCACGTATGGTCTGCTCCCACTCCCATATTAGCTCTTCACGGCCACAGTTGTCCCATCGGAACTTGACCATCCCGATTGTCTTGTTCCGCAGCTACTTAACCGCTTTATCCTCGATCTGAATGAGCCTTACCTTCGTTGTTAGCCCATATTCGACTGGTATGTGATCATTCACAATCACTTGAGCTGGATATTTCATGGCTTTTTGAAGTACTGATATGTGGAACACATCATGCAATTCACTCAATTCTGCCGAAAGAGCTAGCCTATAGGTAGCATCTCCAACTCGTTCCACCACATCAAACGGGTCAAGATACCTTGGACTCAGCTTTTTCAAGCGTCGAATCCTGGATACTCCTTTGAATGACTTGATCTTTAAGTATACCCAATCGCCCACCGCAAACTCCACGTTTTGGTGTTTGGCGTTGTAATATTTTGCCTGCCTATCTTGGGCCATCACTAGCCGCTCTCAAATAGAGCGTATAGTCGAATTAGCCTCTTTGACTTCTTTATGCTTGTACAACTTGATTCGCCTGTTTCCGCCCAAGCTAACGGTGTACGACACTTCCTACCATACAAAGCTTTAAAAGGCATCATATTGATACTAGCTTGATAGTTATTATTGTAGGCGAATTCTACCACATAGATATGATCTTCCCATCTCCTCCTGAAATCCAAGGCGCACATTCAGAGCATGTCCTCCATTGTTCTGTTGGTCCTCTCAGTCTGATCATCCGTTTGCGGATGAAAGGCCGTACTGAATATTAATTTTGTCCCCGATAATTGATGGGTTAGCCTCCAATCATTCGAAGTGAAGCGTCCATCTCGATCACTAACGATGATACGGGGAACACCGTGCAATCATAATATTTGTTCAACATAAAGCTTAGCCAAGACTTCCACTGAATCGACCCTCTTGTTCGGAATGAAGTGAGCCACTTTAGTCAACCGGTCTATGATCACCCAAACTGAATCGTTACCACGTGGAGATCTCGGCAAACTGTGCACGAAATCCACGAAATATCATCAAACTTCCATTTTGGAATAGGTAGCGACTTTGGGAAACCTCCAGGCTTCTGGCATTCAGCTTTCACTAAGGCACAAGTCTGATATTTAGCCACGTAATGTGATATGTCTTTCTTTAAACCCGACCACCAGAATAGCTTTTTCATGTCTTTACATTTGTGTGCTCCCTGGGTGAATTGAATACTTCGTGAAGTGAGCTTCATACATCAATTTATCTCTTAGCTTACCCATATTCGGGACGCATAAACGACCATCTTTTTGTAAAAGGTCATCATCCCAGGAGAATTGGACATTTGACCCATCCACTACATAGCGTTGTAAACTTTCATCAAGTTCTGTTGCTCACCGAACCCTGTCTACAAGGTCATATTGTACCTCTGCCCAGTTCAAGCACGCATTTGCTGTGGAATTCTTGTCAACACAAGAAATCTCAAACGCTTCCAACTCCTAGATCAGACGCTCATAATTCATCTGCAGCCAAGTTGCCCTTGACGGAGTCCTCGACTTAAGGCATTTGTGACGATGTTTCCCTTCCCTAAAGTATAATGAATCTGGAAGGTGTAGTGCTCGAGGAACTCCATCCACCTACGTTGTCACATGTTGAGATCCATATGATCCAATAAATACTTTAGGCTCTTATGGTCCGTGAATATATCCACATTCACGCCATATAAATAATGGCGCCACAGTTTAAGTGCAAAAATTACCGTCGCCAACTCCAAGTCATGGACGGGATAGTTCCGCTCATGCACTTTCAACTGGCATGAGCCATAAGTGATCACCTTTCCAAACTGAAGAAGAACGCAACCTAAGCCGCTCCCTGACTCATCACTTTATATTTCAAAGCCGTCTGAACCACATGGCGACGTCAAGATTGGCGTCGTGGTTAAGAGACTCTTCAGCTCTTCAAAAGCTCGTGCGCACTCCGGCGTCCAAACAAACTTCTGATCCTTCCTCGTTAATGTGGTAAGAGGCAAAGCTATCTGCGAAATGTTCTCCACGAAGCGCCTATAGTAGCCTGCTAGTCCAATGAAACTCCTGACTTCAGCTACAGAAGACAACACCAGCCACTCTCATATCGCAACTATCTTTGCAGGATCCACTGCAATGCCCTCTCCACTCACCACATGGCCAAGAAAACCCACTGATGACAGCCAAAACTCACACTTTGAAAACTTGACGTAGATCTTGTTTCTCCTCAGGGTGTGCAACACCATCCGTAACTGGTTCGCATGATTTTCTTCAGACTAGGAGTACAGTAGAATGTCATCGATGAAGACGATTACAAACAAATCTAAGTACTCTCAAAATGTTCGGTGCATTAGGTCCATTAACACTGATGGCGCATTTGTTAGCAAAAATGGCATTATAGTGAACTCGTAATGACTGTAGCGTGTTCCAAATGTTATCTTGGGAATGTCACCTTCCCGAATCTTCAACTGGTAGTAACCAGACTTCAAGTCCAGTTTAGAATAGACGGTTGATCCCACTAGCTGATCAAACAAGATATTAATTCGAGGTATTGGATACTTGTTCTTCTCCGTCAGCTTATTCAATTCGCGATAGTTGATGCACAACCGCAGAATACCATCCTTATTTTTCACAAAGAGAACAGGTGCTCTCCAAGGTGACATACTTGGGCGTATATAACCCTATTCCAGCAACTCTTGTTGTTGAACTTTCAGTTCGGCCATTTCCTTTAGCGCTACACGATATGACGAGCAGGTCACAGGTTTTGCACCTGGAACCAACTCAATAGAGAAATCAATCTCCTGCTATGGTGGTAACCCCGGAAGATCCTTCAGAAACACATCAGTAAACTCCTAAACAATCAGAACATCACTCACACTGGCTTTTGGCTCAACAGCCGTAATAAGCGTGAAGAATAACTCTGCGCCCTTCCGAACAGCTTTGACGACCTAGAGAGCAGACAATAATAATTTGCTCGATCCTCTCATACCCATGAATTTCATCTCTAACACAGCATTCTATCCCAGTGTGATCTCCTTTGAATTGCAATCAATAAAAGGCACGGTGCTCTGAGAGTCAGTCCGTACCAAAGATCACATCAAATTCCGATATCGGCAGCACAGATGCTTCCAATTTGAAATCCCGACTTCCTATCTGTACCTCCACAAAGCAAGCCCTATCTGCATGCATCACACATCTGTTCGGTAATAACACCTTCACATTATCTGCCTCCATACGAATCAGCACTCTGATATATGACACGAAGTCCATAGATAGAAACAAATGCAAAGCACCCGTATCAAATAGTGCTCTCGCTGGATAATCCTGAACCAGGACATAGCCTAAGACAAACACACCATACACTGTTGGATCCCTAGTTTTATTTGGGCTAGGTTCACTAAGTTAGGATCTTGTTACCCATCTTGTATAGCCAGGGTCATAGTTGTGTCCTAGAGTCTAGGCCAAGTTCTTAGTTTCACATCTCATGAACCAGCCATCATCAGACTTCCAGAGACTCAAGACTTAGAAAATTTCCAAAGACTCAGTAAAATGAGTTCGACGTTCGTCGAACTCAGGTCGACGATTGTCGTGCTCAGCTCGAAGAACTTTGACCACTTTGGCAAGAGTTATGAAGCAGCAGTTAGTGGTCCTCAGCTCGACGAAAAAAATTCTCAGGTCGACGATTTCTGGATACTTTACTTCAACACTTCATTCCAAAAGCATCTAAAATATTCTAAGTCCAAAAATAATTTGCTGAACTTCAGTCGATGAAACCAGTTATCAGTTCGATGAACTCCATACACAGAATTGTCAAAGTTTCTAATCAATGCAGTTCTACTCTCTGCTCGACGATCTTGGAACTAATCTCAACGAACAGAAGCCATCTGGTCGACGAACACAGCTTCTCAGCTCGACGAACTGTGGACTCAGCTCGACGATTTCTGTTCTCTGTTTGACGAATCCAAACTTAGTTATTTCCTTCATTCTGTCACCTTCCTATTGCAATAATTCCTAAGTAATCAATGCTAAAAATAACCGTTAGACAGAGCATTGATTATGGTCTTCTCCATGATTATTGCTCGTCATTTTTCCATGGGACAGTTGGGGAAATAAATCAATGCAGTTTATTCTCAAGATCGTCAGCAATTAATGCAGAGGAATTCAAATTTAGAAAGAGAATTTCTTGACAAAATATAGAAGAAATTTCCTCTCCTTTCCTGGACGGACATACAAAGATAGACAGACAACATAGATACATAGTTAGTCAGTCTGCAACAAGGAATTCTCTGCTGTTCTCTCTTAACAGAACTCTAATAAAAAGATAGAGAACTCTGATATAGAAAAGAAGCCCTGCACCAGAAGAACATCAGCTATCTGAAGAAGAAGAACACCAAATCAAGATCAAAAGTCTTCCTTCTTCAACACTCCAGGACACTTCAAAGGACAACAATAAATCCATCTGTCAAGAGGTTCCTGAATACTTTCTGGTCAAGGCTGATAAAGACTGAAGACCTATCACCCTGAAGCAAAGCTCCAGTTTTTCCTGAACCATTCTACATCTCAGGGGGAGCTCTTTGCTAATATCATTTCCACTTAAGTCTTCTTATTTATATATTGATAAAGAGAAGACAATATCATCTCTCATCCCCCACTGTATAAAGGGTTATAACTCCCTTCAAAAGTTATTCTTGGTTGCAAGTCACCTGACAAAAAGACTTGAGGTTTGGTTTTTGAGCACCTGATCAAAAGCTCATTGGTTTCAGGCACCTGATCAAAAATCTGAGTGGATTCCTACCAGGGTGGTAGAAGAGTGGATGTACCCAGGTTGGGGAACCACTATAATTTCTTGTGTTGTCTGGATGCCTTTTCTTTTTGTTCTTGCTGTGTTTGTGCCTTTTTAGGATTGCTGTGTTTATACTTTAATTTTATTCTACAGTTTTGTTTTACAGCAAAAGCTGTAAAGGATTTAAGAAATACTCTATTCACCCCCCCCCCCCCTAGAGTATTTCAGATCTAACACCTCACTTTCAATTGGTATCAGAGCTAGTTCATTTGTTTGTACAAGCTAACCCTTGAACCAAAGATCCTTTGTTAGATCTGAAACCTTATTTCCATTAGATTTATTCTCACACAGCATGGCACCGAACAAAGATTATGCAAGCACCAGACCTCCAGTATGCAATCTGAATAAGTTTGCCATCTGGAAGGCAAGAATCAAATTGTACATGAACTCTATTGATGATGATATCTTTAATTCTATTATGACAGGTCCTCCTCAAGCCACTGCCTCTACATCTACAGCAGCTTCAAGCACAAATGCAGTTCCACCACCTTAGTTGACTGAAGCCCAGAAGAAGGCTAAAATTGTTGATGCCAAGGCCATGAATATTCTGGACCAAACAATGTCTGATGACATTTTTCAAAAGGTGGCTGAATGCACATCTGCCAAGGCCATCTGGGACTCTCTAAATCAAATGGTGGTTGGATCTGCAGATGAAAGGAAGGATAGGAGATCCAATCTCATATCCCTATATGAGAATTTCAAGAAGGAGGAACCTGAGACAGTAGCTGATATGTACAACAGGTTAAGCTCAATCATAAGTGAGCTAAAAACGTTGGACAAGAACATCACCCTCACAGAGGTGAATGATAAGATCCTTATGTGCTTCCCAAGCTCATGGGATTCAAGGATTTGGCCCATCAAGGAGGCCAGAAGCCTAAATGAGATTTCCACTGAATCTCTTTTAAGAAAGCTTAAGTCATATGAACAGCTGATCAAATCCAGAGAGGCAACTGAGCAGAGAAACCCTCCTCCAGCAAGAAAAGAGCACAGCATTCCTTTCAAGGCTGCTGAGGAGGCAGAGACTCCAACCATGAATGAAGAACTGATGTCTCTATTTTCCAAGAGATTTTACAAGATGGCAAGGAAAGACTTCAGGAGAAAGTCATCCAGGCAGTATGACAAGCCAAGGTATGACAAAATACCAACTAACGAAGTGGTGTGTTTTGGTTGCGGGAAACCTTGACACTTCATCTTTGAGTGTCCAGAGAATCAGAAGAAGGAGAAGAGAAGAGAGAAGGACACAAGAAGACAGAAAACAGCAGGACTTCATCCAGCAAATACAAGAAGAAGGAGAAAGGTTTTGTGGCTGAATCCTGGAGTGAAACTAAGGATGAATCAACATCTTCCAGCTCCAGTGAAGATGAAGAAGAGGCAAGTCCCAAAGAAGTCTACTAATGGCCATTAATGCCTCCAGGAGTCATTCAGAAGAAGAAGATTCTGACAATGAAGCAATTTCAGATTCAGAAGCTGACAAGGTATTATCTTCTTTTGATTATAATTTTAAATCATTTAAATCTGAATTCAAAACCATGTGCATAGATCTAATTAACTCAGAAAAGGAAATTAAGACTCTTAGGGAAAAACTAGGAAACCTAGAGACTGTTAACTCTGAAAACAATAGGTTAAAGGATGAATTAATCTTAGCTAATGAACAAATTATAATGTTAAAGACTGAGTTATGTGAGGCTAAACAACTTGAGGAGACTCTCAATGGGAGAAGCCTCAAGCCGATGGACATTACAAGCACAGTTAATGCCAGATTGAATAGCAAGTTGGGTTTGGGTGCATCATCAAGTTTGCCCCCCATTCTCAAGAAAAACATTTTGTCAACCCCCATCAAGTTTGTTTCAGCTAAGGGGAAAGAAATAATGAACAATAAACAAACCTTAGAAGTTGTTCCAAAATCAATAGGTCAAAATAACAGAAACTAGAAAACAAGTAAAAACAAAGTTCAACAGATTTCGTTGAACTCAGATCGATGAAATATGGCGAGTTCGTCGAACTCAACTCGACGAACGCTGAACACAAATCTTAGCTATAATCATTCGTCTAACTGCGATCGATGAACTTTGTATGATTCGTCTAGTAGAGATCGACGAACTTGGGGCACAGAAAATGACTATGTTCATTCTCTGGGCAGAGATCGTCGATCTCATCCCAATTCGTCGAACTATGGTCGACGAACTCACAATAATTCGTCGAACCCGGAAAGACTTAACAGAAATTATAACTATAATAGCAACCTCAATAAATCTAGGAAACCATTTAATCTATTAGCTGATTGGATCATACTGCCTAAAAGATATCATCCACTAGGATACAAATCGCAACCAGAGTTTTCTGTAATATCTAGTTTTTCTTATCAGCAAAATAAAGGACCCAAGGTAATCTGGGTCAAGAACAATTAATTATTTTCTCTGCAAGTAAAGGGCAGTCTAGGTGTAAATTAGCCTTGGTACCTGGACAGTGGTTGCTCCAAACATATGACTGGCAGCAAGGATAACCTAACCAACTACAAGTCCAAGCTGGGGCCAAAGGTAATCTTTGGTGATTCTAAGTGTGGCCAGTCTGAAGTCTATGGAGAAGTGAAGATTGGAGCAGTCACCTTCAAGAAAAAGACCTATATAAGTGGACTCAGGCATAACCTCATCTCAATAAGCCAATTATGTGATGAAGGTTATCAGGTACATTTCAACTCAACTTCTTGCATTATTTCTAATTAAGAAAACCAAAAAGTTTTAATTGGAAATAGGCAAGGAAACATATACTTAGTTGATTTTCTTTCTGCCAAATCAGATATGTTTTTTGCTTAATATTGTTTGCAATCAAAATGAGTTGTGGCATAAAAGGCTAGGACATGTTAACATGAAAAACATTGTTAGGCTATCAAAAGACAGTCTAGTAAGAGGCTTACCTTCTGGTCCCAACAAGAAGGAAGGCCTTTGCAGGGCTTGTCAACTAGGAAAGCAAACTAAATCTAGGTTTAAATCAGTAAATAAAAGCGATTCATCTAGAATTTTGTATTTGCTACACATGGATCTCTTTGGACCCATTGTTGTATAAAGCCTAGGAGGGAAATCCTACACCTTAGTTATTGTAGATGACTTCTCAAGGTTCACTTGGGTGTCCTTTTTGAGATCTAAGTCAGATACCTTTAAGGTTCTTACAGATTTTCTCAGGACCATACAGATTAAGTACGTTACTCATGTTGCATTGATCAGAAGTGATCATGGTACAGAGTTTGAGTCTCTTCTTATACATGAGTTTTGAGAGAAGGAAGGTATCAGGCAATGCTTCTCAGCTCCTAGAACTCCCCAACAAAATGGGGTAGCTGAAAGGAAAAATAGGACCCTAATTGAAGCTGCAGGTACATTACTTGCAGATGCTTACTTGCCACTAACCTTTTGGGCAGAGGCTGCAAACACTGCAAATTATGTCTTAAACAGAAGCCTAATACATAAACTGAAGAATAGGACTTCTTTTGAATTACTTAAAGGGAAGAAACCTAAAATCAACTACTTTAAAGTATTTGGATGTGTGTGTTATATACATAACAACAACAAGAAATATATTAGGAAGTTTGAGGGTAAGGCTGAAGAGGGAATTTTTCTAGGATATTCCCAAGTAAGCAAAGCTTATAGGGTCTTTAATAAATCATCCTTAAAAATTGAGGAATCCATTCATGTTACATTTGATGAAACTAACATATCTTACAAGGAGAAAGAAATTTCTACCAATAGCACTTTGTAAGTACCTCACTTGTGTGAGAGTTTGGATGGACTTAACCTCACCTAAGAGGTTCCAACACATCCTTCTCCACAAGTCAATGAAGAAAGTGAAGAAGAAAGCACTGAAGGAATTGAATTTCCCTCAATAGCAAACTCAATTCCACAATAGGAATTAATTCAAAATGCTGTTGCTGAACCAACTCCACCAAATGATCTTGTCACACTAAGGGATCACCCTAGATCTTAAGTGATTGGAGACATATCAGTTGGTGTACAGACAAGGCATCAACTCAACCAAGATTTGATGCATGCTTATTTTCTCTCTCAGGTTGAACCTCAATCCATAAAAGATGCTGAGCAGGATCCCCACTGGATCATTACAATGCAAGAAGAACTCAACCAATTTGAGAGATGTAGAGTTTGGGATTTGGTTCCAAGACCCCAAGACTACCCAGTCATTGGAACAAAATTGGTATACAGAAATAAACTAGATGTCCAAGGTACAATAGTGAGGAACAAGGCTAGGCTTGTTGTTCAAGGATACAGGCAGGAAAAAGGCATAGATTATGATCAAACCTTTGCACCAGTTGCAAGGTTAGAGGCCATTAGAATATTTTTGGCCTATGATGCCTACAAGAAATTCAAGGTGTACCAGATGGATGTGAAGAGTGCTTTTCTGAATAGAGTAATAAAAAAAGAGGTTTATGTTGAACAACCTCCAGGTTTTATTTCTCTAACTCACCCTTATCATGTTTCTAGATTGCATAAATCCCTCTATGGTCTAAAGCAAGCTCCAAGATCTTGGTATGAAACCTTAGCTAGCTTTTTGATAAAGCATAAGTTCATTAGAGGCATAGTAGATAAGATACTTTTCACTAGACATCATAAGGACCAAACATTGTTAGTACAAATATATGTGGATGGCATCATATTTGGGTCTATTGATTCCAAATTATGCAAGAGGTTCTCTGACCTCATGCATTCCAAATTTGAAATGAGTAGCATGGGTGAGCTCTCCTACTTCCTTAGTCTCCAAGTGAAGCAGCTCCCTGATGGCATCTTCATCTCCCAAGCTAAATATGCAAAAGAGCTTATCAAAAAAGTTTGGGATGGTTGATGCCTCAACAAATAAAACACCTATGGCTACAAATGTGGTAATGGACTCTGATCCACATGGGAAACCTGTTGACCAGAAATTATATAGGGGCATTGTTGGGTCCCTATTATATCTTACATCTAGCAGACCTGATATCATGTTTGTCACATGCCTTTGTGCTAGGTTCCAAGTGAACCCTAAAGAATCTAATTTAATTTTCTTAAAAAGAATTTTGAGATATATAAAGAGTTGTCCAAGTCTATTCCTATGGTATCCTGCTGAATCAGAATTTGAGTTAACTGGATACTCAGATGCTGATTTTGCTGGATGCAGGGTGGACAGGAAAAGTACTTCAGGAACCTGTCAGTTCCTAGGTATGAGATTTGTGTCCTGATTTTGTAAGAAACAGTCATCTGGGTCTACCTCAACTGCTGAGGCAGAATACATTGCAGCTGGCAGCTGTTGTTCCCAGATGTTGTGGATTCAAAATCAACTTCTAGACTATGGTCTCAACTTAAATAATTTAACTCTACTATGTGATAACACAAGTGTTATAGCCATAGCACAAAATCCAGTCCATCACAGTAGGACTAAGCATATAGATATTAGGCATCATTTCATAAGAGAGTGTGTAGACAAAAATAAAATTAAACTTGTCTATATCTACACTGATTTACAAAGAGCTAACATTTTCACCAAACCTTTGGATGAAAGAAACCACCTGTTCTTTATAAATCAGCTTGGAATGATCAATGGAGAAGACTTAGTTTAGTTTCTATCTGCACTCGATGAGATTCCAGAGTTCGTCGAACGGAGCTCGACGAACTAGGGACAGTTCGGGAGATATTCGTCGAACGGAGGTCGACAAACTCTCTGTGAGTGAAGTTGTTTTCATCGAACGGAGATCGACGAATCCACTTCAGAAAACTTTCGTCGAGCGGAGCTTGACGAAATGTTTTCAAATCTTCATGCTGAGCTCGACGAATTATTTCACTATCAATTATTTCGTCGATCTCAGGTCGAAGAATTTCTCAATTTTCGTGGAACATAGTTTGTCGATTCATATTCTGGAAAATCTTATATCTAGGTTTTCTTCGACCTCCGTCCCGCGCTTTCTGTTCCTTTGCACTTGATCGGTGTTTTCGCTTTTGCAGGTGATCTCATGGTGATTCCAGCAGGAACCCTGACAGCGATGAAATTCGATACCGGATTCGATGTCAACTTTGATTCGTTCCAGCATAAAGACCCAATTTTTCTAGATATTCTACAACTTCTAGATGACCAGCAACTAAAGACCTTGATGACAACAAGGATCAAGCTATCTGGAATTGAAATCAGAGAATGGGTTTATACATCTTCGACAATAGAGGAAAACACAATAGTTGGATCAATTGCGGGTAAGGCTATTTCTCTTTCTCCCGTCGTTTTGACTGAGATATTTGGATTGAGAAATGGAGAAGAATATTTAGAGGTTGATAGTGAAGCATATGACATGATGCTGAACATGATGGGTTACTTTGGAGATAACCCTGATAAATTGCTGAAGAAACACTTGTCTGCAGAATTTAAGTTTCTTGCAGTCATTGTTGGGAAAGTTTTGCTGGGCAAGCATACTGCACACGATTATATAACCAGGCATCAATTTCTAGTTATGTGTGTAGTAGTCAACAAGAAACAAGTGGATTGGGCTCAGATCATCTTTGATCTGATCAAGAAAAAGAACAACAAAAAGGAAGTGTGTTTTGGAAGGATCCTGGGGATTCTTTTGAAGGAAAAAGCTGTTGAATCACTGGTCTCCCCGACCATATTCATCAATGCCAGCAAAAGACTTACAAGTGCCTTATTTGGCAGGTGGGAGAGGACAATAACAAAGCCTTCTAAGGCCTCCTCCTCTGCCACCAGAGCTTCTGAGAGTACAAGGGATGTTACAGCCACTCCCCACCCTGCTAAAGAGATCACACCCCCACCTTCATCTCTTCCAGCTATCCAAATCTAAATCCCTTCCACAGTTCACACCATCATTCATACTCCCACACCTCCATCTTCCCACATTTATATCTCTCCAAAACATACTCATCTTCCTACACCTCCTCCATCTCCACATGGAACACCAGCCCAATCTCCTCATGCTTCACCAGCTCCAACACCACCATCATATCCTCTTCCACCACACCTATCTTCCATACCCTCATTCAACCTACTTTCCTCTCCCCTCCATACTCCCTCTCCTACAGATGAACTAATGCATGATGTCATCCCTCCATCCTCACCAACATCTACCATCCCTCCAACTATTTCCACCCAACCACCCTTTGAACCACCTTCTGCCACTACACCTTTGGATCCCTCCACAATTTCTTCTGTCATTGCCCTCCTCACTCCCCTTTTCAAAACAATAATAGCAGAGGCTATTACACCTCTTGCTACTTATATATCTTCCCTCTCTGCCCAGATTTCTGCCCTCACTGCTGCCCCCTCTTCAGTACGGGGCCTGGCTCCAGTTCCTACTGAAATCAGGCATGGGGAGATGCTTGATGAAGAGGCTGCAGCAGAACCAGTAGCAGATACAACAGCAGAAGCAGTAGCAGATGCAACAGTAGCAACAGTAGTTGTTCCAGTAGAAGTACCAGCAGATGCAGATGCTGAGTTAGATTTAATTGATTTTATTCATTTTATTGAAACTGACATGGACATGGATGAGTCAGTAACAGAAAAAATAAATACTGCTGGTGATTTCATTATAAATCACATAGTAGATTTAGTGAATTTGTTGAAAATTTTTGATACTGCATATTTGAGTTTCCTTCCAACAGACAATACTAAGCCATCTTTGGTTATTGTTCCCTATTCTTCTCCAATATGTCCTAAAGTTGCCAAGCAACTCAGATACAGCTTTGCTGCTCCAGAGCTTACTGTCATTCCATCCCCTCCAGAAACTCTTTCTGCACCAAGTTTTGTAATCGATGACTCCCCTATACTAGATCTTGATGCTTTGATCTTGGCTGATATTGAAGAAGAGAATAAGGCAGTTACTGAAAGCACTCTCATACACAGCTCTCCAAATCCAGATCCAATTGCAGTTTCTCCTCCAACTCCATCTCAGACTGAGAAGCCTATTATTTCTACTGAGGTCCTGAAAGCTTTGAATGATCTATATGATAATCCTCAAGAGTTTGAAGATGAGGATGATGATGAAGATGAGGATTCAGAAGAGGACCCAAAGAAGAAGAAAGTATCTAAGAAAAGGAAAGCACCTCCTCCTCCTGCTCCAAAGCTCAATCCAGCAAATGATACTCCTTACTACATCCTCCAGAAGATTACTCCTTATAAGGGAATGTCTACTTGGATGTGGTTATCCAAGAATAAACAGAAAGATAGAAAGAGAAGCAGACGATATTCCCCTCCACCAACTCATAGATATAGAATGGACCCTCCTCCACCTCCTGCTCCAGCTGATGGTGCTTCAGGCACAACTTCTCAAAGGACTACCCAATTTCAAACTTACCAAAGACATCAGGGAAGGTCCTCATCCTCAGGAAGCAGCCAGCAAAGACAGTATCCATCTGGCAAGCAGCACCAACCTCAACAACAATAACAACATCAACAACAAAAACAACAAAAACTTCCTGAACATCAACAAGCTGAAAGCTCTAACAGACCTGCTTCTCCATCTGTACCTTTTGAAGATCCAGAAACAGCAACAACTACTAGGATGGGTAGGTTCCAAGAACTTGTTGGCCTTTCTATGATCAACAAAGCCAGAGCTGAAGGAAAGGATCCCTCAGAATATACTACCATGTCTAAATATAGGAAGGAAGAGCTCAAAAGGTTTGAAAAAGCTAACAAATTTTTCAATGTTGATGATTACATGAAATTGCACCCAGAAGCAGTAGTGCTCAGGACCACATCTTTGAAAATCATAGGGGCTGCTGATATGACAATAACTAAGGTGCACGCTACTGATCCCAACAGGGAAATTGTTTTACCAAGCCTTGAGATAAAGGTAAAGAGGAGAAGCCAAAGGAAGAGAAGCAGAAGAAATGATCTCTGAACTATTTAGTTTCTGAAATGTTTTATAAGTGTTTTCTATTTTTGATACAAAGCTTGTGTATATATATCTCCTCCATGTGTTAATTCTCTCTACCAGATATATGCTTTCTTGCTTTGCTTATTTTCAGTTTAGTCTAAGTCTGTAATTAGTGACCTCACCCAAATAGGGGGAGATTG
This sequence comes from Platanthera guangdongensis, assembly GCA_039583875.1. Lineage (NCBI taxonomy): Eukaryota > Viridiplantae > Streptophyta > Magnoliopsida > Asparagales > Orchidaceae > Platanthera > Platanthera guangdongensis. The sequence goes on from CM077166.1 coordinate 149,975,342, forward strand.
TTGGATCCCTATTTTGATTTGGGCTATGTTGGAACACCCTATTACTGATTTGGGCAAGGATCACTATGTCCTTTAGGAAATTTGTTTTGACCTCCTTGTATAGATCTAAAGGTCAATTAGTTTGAGTCTAAGGGTTAGTATTTAGGTTTGGAAGCTGCCCTCAAGACCCTCAAGACCAGATATTTCAGTTCAGGAGACTAAGTCATTTCGTCGAGCTCAGGTCGACGAATCGTCAAACTCCATTCGACGATCTCTGAGCTCACTTCAACGAATCGTCGAACTCCATTCGACGATCTTCGAGCTCAGATCGACGTTCCTGTCTCTAGTTTGTTTCCCTATCTCTAAGCTCAGTTCGACGATAGGTGAGCTTAGATCGACGATTTCTGCTTCAGTCTAAGTCCAGTCGCTGAGCTCAGTTCAACGATAGTCGAGCTTAGGTCGACGTTTTTCTGAAGAGATCGACGTTTTTCAAGATTCAAATTCAGTCAGTTTTGGTATTCCCTTCTATTTATTCCCAGCATTTATTTCAAGAATCTTGTTGCCGTTTTAATTAATCTGGAGCAAGTTTCAAGGAGATTTTAAAGGAATGTTTTATTGGACTTTCCTCCAGAAGACAAAATGCATTTAAGGAAGTCATTTATGACAGGCTAATGGCTATCTTGGACAGAGAATTATTCTATTCAGATCTAAGGAATAAAAGATGATATTCATTCTGCTGGTCAACAACAATAACAAAAAAAGGAGAAGAAAAAGTGGCAGATATTCACAGTCATAGAATTCTTACAAGAACACACATCACTGAAGGAGATCAATATACTGAAATTTTTAGATCCCTTTTGATTCCAGTGTTCAAAGGCCTTATCATTCAAGACTCCAGACACAACACATTTCAGTTGCTGCTGGAATCATCTTTTGCTGGAGATCCAATTTTCTGAAGGTCTATCACCCTACTGCAAAGCTTCACTTCCTGAACAACTCAAGATCTCAGGGTGAGCTTTGACAACATCCACTATCTTCTCTCTGATTATTGACAGAGAAGATCATCTCATCTCTCTCTCTCTCTCTTTACTGTAAAGGGTTTATCAAACTCTCTTCAAATGTTTGTGTTGGTTTCTGAGACCTTATCAAAACTCAGTGGTGGCAAGACATCTGATCAAAAAATCTAGTTTGGTTTTTGAGCACCTTATCAAAAGCTCATTGGTGCCCCGGACACCTGATCAACTCATCCTGCATTGTGGACTAACCAGATTGATTGGGGAACCACTATAGCTCCTTGTGTCCTCTGGTTGCTTTTTTGTGTTTTGTTGTGTGCTGTGTTGTTTTATCTCTTGCTTTCATATTTTATTTTCTGCAGCACTATACACATATTATTTAAATTAAGTATTCCACTGCAAATAATTTTTAACTTGAAAACTATTTTAATAGACTCTATTCACCCCCCCCCTCTAGAGTTAAGGTAGATCTTATCCTCCACTTTCAATTAGTATCAGAGCCAGGTTGGTTAAAATACCAGACCCTAGAGGTTTGTTAAAATCCTACAGGCTAACACCTGAACCAAAAGATCTTTGATAAAATCAATCTTTCATAAAGGGTTTTTATTTTTTTATTATTTGTATTATATTTATCTTTATATAAAACCATGGCACAGAACAAAGAATATGCTAGCACCAGACCTCCAGTGTGCAATCTATCTAAGTTTGCACTTTGGAAGACAAGGATTAGATTGTACATGAACTCTATTGATGAAGATATTTTTAATTCTATTTTGACAGTGTGTCCAAGACTCCCAGAAAACACAAGTACAAGTGTTGTTCCACCTCCTTCAGGAACAGATGCAGAAATCAAGAAATGAAAAGTGGCAGATGCTAAGGCAATGAATATTTTATCCCAGACCATGTCTGATGAAATATTCCAAAAAGTAGCTGAATGTAACTCAGCAAAGGACATCTGGGGCAAGTTATCTGAGATAGTCTCAAGATCTGCTGACGAGAGAAAAGATAGAAGATCTCATCTCATAACCCAATATGAGAACTTCAAGAAAGGAGAAGCTGAGCCAGTAGCAGATATGTATAATAGACTCAATCTCATAGCAATGAGCTGAAAACATTGGACAAAGAGATCTCATTGACTGAGCACAATGATAAAATCCTAATGTGCTTCCCAAGCACTTGGGACTCAAGGATCTGGCCAATCAAGGATGACATAAGCCTAAATGAGATCACAACTGAAGCTCTCTTGGGCAAGCTCAAGTCCTATGAGCTGCTCATCAAGAATAGAGAAGAAGAGCAGAAGGCTGCTTCACCAGCAGTCAGAAAAGAGAAATCAATAGCATTCAGAGCTATTGAAGATCTGCCTGAAGACAAGGTCACAGGCAATGAAGAGCTGCTAAGCTTACTGGCCAGAAGGTTCTATAAAATGGCCAAGAAGGATTTCAGGAAAAGATCATACAGAGGGTATGACAAGCCAAGGTATGACAAATCAAATAACAAAGCGATTATTTGTTTTGGATGCAGGAAACCAGGCCACATTGTGCCTGACTGTCCAGAAAATAGAAACAAGGACAAGAAGGACAGGAAAGAAAGGAGTAAAGAAAAGGACTTCAAAAAAATAGCAATGACAAACCCTCCTCCAGCAAGAACAAAAATACAAGAAAGGGGTTTGCTGCTGAAACATGGAGTGAGACAGAAGAAGAATCTGAAGCTTCATCCAGCTCTAATGATGATGAAGATGATGCTGATGAAAAAGAATCTGCATGATGGCTATCAATGCCTCACAACAAAATTCTGATGTAGAAGAGTCAGAATCAGAATCAGAGACTCAATCTGAAGAGGACCATGTAATAAATTCTTTTGATTTTAATTCTGAGGAATTCAAGTGTGAGTTTAAAGCACTGTGTTTAGATTTATTAAAATCTGAGAAGGAAATCATTTCTCTCAGAAATCAGCTATCTGAACACAGCACTTTAAAATTAGAAAACCTCAAACTCTCTGAGGAGTTAGAATGTTATAGGGAGCAGATAGCTTCACTGAAAAGTGAGCTATCAGAGGCCAAAAAGTTTGAAGAATCTCTTAATGGGAGAAGTATCAAACTAATGGACATCACAAGCACAGTGAACTCAAGATTCAATAGTACACTGGGCTTGGGTGCTTCATCCAGCCAACCTGTAGTCTTAATAACCCCAATCAAATTTATCTCTGATAAAGGTAAGGGAGTTGTAGAGGTGGCTAGGAAGAATTCTGATTTACCTAAGAAAACTAAAGTTCAACAGAAAACATCGAACGGAGCTCGACGATCGTCGAATGGAGTTCAACGATCTCAGGCTAAATCGTCGAACTCAGGTCGACGATCTCTGAACCTTGAACTCTAGCATGGTCGATCTTCGAACGGAGCTCGATGATCTGACCCAAGATCGTCGAACTCAGCTCAGAGATCGTCGAACAGAGCTCAGAGTTTTGAAAACTCTTTCAAAGGCAAATCAGAGCTCAATCCTAGAGGTTCTACATCTCAGAGGTTTAACCCTAATACTGAATGGATAATACCTCCTAGGAGATATCATCCTGAAGGTTATAAGAGTCAACCAGAGATGTCTTTTATGTCAGAATTTAAAGGTTATCAACCTAGGCCCAAGGTAAACTGGGTCAAAAACAAATAAATTATTTTATGTGCAGGTGAAGACCTATCCAACATCAAACCAGCGATGGTATCTGGATAGTGGGTGCTCAAAGCTCATGACAAGAAACAAGGACAATTTCACATCCTTCAAAGCCAAGCTTGGACCCAAAGTAATATTTGGTGATTCAAACTTTGGACTAACAAAAGGTTATGGTGAAGTCCAGATTGGGACAGTCACATTCAAGAAAGTAGCCTATGTGGAAGGACTGAAGCACAACTTAATCAGTATCAGTCAACTGTGTGATGAAGGCTATCAAGTGACTTTCAACAAATCCTCATGCAAAATCAAATCAGAGGACAATACAACTGTGTTGGCAGGTAAAAGGAAAGGTAACATCTATCTTGTGGATTTTCTTTCAACTAAAGTAGATTTATGCTTGTTCAACTCTATTTGTAGACCTAATGAATTATGGCACAAGATATTAGGACATATAAACCTTAGAACCATTGCTAGGCTATCCAAGGACAACCTTATTAGAGGACTACCTTCTGGCCCCTACAAGAAGGAAGGACTTTGCAGGGCTTGTCAATTAGGCATGCAAACCAAAAATAGTTTTAAATCACTTAATAAGAGTGATTCACCTAGGATTTTGTATCGGTTACTCATGGATCTTTTTGGACCCATTACAGTACAAAGCTTAGGAGGGAAATCCTATACTTTAGTGGTTGTAGATGACTTCTCTAGATTCACATGGGTGTTCTTTCTGAGGAAGAAGTCTCATAACTTTAAGTGTTTGACAGAGTTTCTCAAATGCATACAGAGTGAGTTCAATACTCACATTGCCCTGATCAGAAGTGATCATGGGACAGAGTTTGATTCTCTTCTTATGCAAGAGTTCTGTCAGAGTGAAAGGATCAGGCACACTTTCTCAGCTCCTAGAACTCCTCAACAAAATGGGGTAGCTGAAAGGAAAAATAGAACCCTTATTGAATCTGCTACTACATTGTTGTCAGATGCTCACCTTCCTCTATCATTTTGAGCAGAGGCAGTGAACACCTTCAACTATGTGTTGAATAGAAGTTTAATACATAAGCTAAAGGGCAAGACTCCCTATGAATTACTCGAAGGGAAGAAACCTAAAGTAGATTACTTCAAAATCTTTGGTTGTATGTATTACATTCATAATCATGACAAGAATTACTTAGTAAAATTTCAAGCTAAAGCTGATGAAGGAGTGTTTCTGGGATACTCCATGATCAGTAAAGCTTATAGGGTATATAATAAATCTACTCTCAAAATTGAAGAATCTGTTCATATATCGTTTGATGAATCTAACATGTCTTCCAAGGAGAAGAATACTTCTACCATAGAACCTTTGCAGGTACACTCTCTAGCTGAAGACTTGGACAGGTTACAAATTATTCAAAAAGATGAAAGCAGTGAAGATGAAGAAGTCATTCAACATCTTGAAGAGCCAGTTGTTGTACCACAAGAGGAAACAACAACACAGGTTGGTGAACAATCAACACCCCCTATTGATTTAGTAACATCAAGAGACCATCCAATCTCCCAATTGATTGGAGACATCTCAGCTGGTGTGCAAACCAGAAATCAGGTCAACCAAAACCTGATGCACACTTGCTTTCTTTCTCAAATTGAACCTCAATCCATTCAAGATGCAGAGCAAGATCCACACTAGATCATTGCAATGCAAGAGGAGTTGCATCAATTTGAAAGGAACAAAGTTTGGGAACTAGTGCCAAGGCCAAAGGATCACTCCATTGTTGGAACAAAATGGGTGTTCAGAAATAAATTGGATGATCAAGGAGTCATTGTAAGGAACAAGGCAAGACTAGTTGCTCAAGGATACTCTCAAGAAGAAGGGATAGACTATGACTAGACCTTTGCACCAGTTGCAAGGTTAGAGGCCATAAGAATCTTCTTAGCATATGCAGCACACAATGGATTCAAAGTATACTAGATGGATGTAAAGAGTGCTTTTCTCAATGGAGATATCAAAGAAGAAGTCTATGTCAGACAACCCCCAGGTTTTATCTCTTCAACTCATCCTGATTATGTTTTCAAATTGCATAAAGCATTATATGGTCTAAAGCAAGCTCCTAGAGCATGGTATGAGACCCTAGCATGCTTTCTTCTAAAAAATGATTTTATAAGGGGTAGAGTAGACCAAACTCTTTTTATTAGAACCCATAAGTCTCATACCCTACTAGTACAAATCTATGTAGATGTTATTATATTTGGTTCTACTGATTCAAATTTATGCAGAAGGTTTTCCAACCTAATGCATTCTAAATTTGAAATGAGTAGCATGGGTGAGCTTTCCTTCTTTCTAGGATTGCAAGTCAAACAACATGCTGAAGGCATATTTATTTCTCAAACCAAGTATGCAAAAGAATTGGTTAAGAAATTTGGTATGTCTGAAGCATCATGTATGAAAACACCTATGCCTACTAATGCTGTATTAGATGCTGATGAACATGGGAAACCTGTTGATCAGACAACATATAGAACAATGATTGGCTCTTTATTGTACCTTACAGCTAGTAGATCTGACATAATGTTTTCTATATGCATATGTGCTAGATTCCAAGTGAGCCCTAGAGAGTCACACTTAATCTTAGTAAAATGGATTCTTAGGTATGTGAAAAGTTGTCCAAATCTAGGTCTCTGGTATCCAAAAGACTCAGCATTTGACTTAACTCGATTTTCAGATGCTGATTATGCTGGATGCAGAATAGACAGGAAAAGCACCAGTGGAACTTGTCAGTTTCTTGATGACAGACTTGTCTCCTGGTTTTGCAAGAAACAAACATCTGTGTCAACTTCAACTGCTGAAGCTGAATATATGGCTGCAGGTAGTTGTTGTTCACAAATCTTGTGGATTCAAAACCAACTCCTAGACTATGGCTACAACTTAGAAAAGTCAAAAATATTTTGTGATAATACTAGTGCTATTTCTATAGCACAAAATCCAGTCCTCCATAGTAGGACAAAACATATAGAAATTAGGCATCACTTTCTAAGGGATAATGTTGAGAAAAACAAAATTGAACTTCAATAGATCTCAACTGATTTGCAAAGGGGAGATATTTTCACCAAATCTTTGGATGAAAAGAAACATACATTCTTCCTGAATCAGTTAGGAATGTTAGATGGAGGAAGTTTAAAATAAGATCTAAGATTTTAAAAATCTAAAAATGACCAAGACTAGGCAAATCAAAATGTTTTTTCTAGTGTATAGAGTATGTTTCAGGTCTCTTAACTGCGCTAGACGATTTTCCCCAAGATTGTCGAACGGAGATCGATGATTTCCGAAATCGTCGACCAGAGTTCAGCGCTTCGCAGATAGTGCTAAACTATCTTTCTTCAGGTCAGCGATCGTCGAATGGAGCTTGACGCTCTCCAATATCGTCGAATAGACATCGACGATGTTGATGACCTTTCAGTTTCCTTTAGAAGCTCAGATCGTCGAACAGAGTTCAACGATCTTTCCTTTTCTGCGTCGAACCCTAATATAAAACTCATTTTTTGGTCGTCATTCTGCCTTTGCGCTTTCATACTCTCTGCAAAATTTTCCCTTTCCCTCCAAACTTTTCTACACTTAGCCTTTTGTTTGTTCATTTTTTTTGCAGGAATCAATGGCAGTTTCAGTCGCAATCTTGGCAGCAATGAAATTTGACGCTGGCTTTGATATAGACATGGATTCTTTCGATAACAGCGATCAAATATTCAAGGATATTCTGGAACTCTTCAAGGACCAACAGTTAGTTAACATAATGACTACAAGGATCAAATTGGCCGCAGATGAAATAAAAGAATGGGTGTATACTGCCCACAATCTGGATCAAAACACTGTGATTGGAACCATCTCAGAAACTCAGGTACCTTTAATACCTGCTGTTTTAACCGAGGTATTTCAATTAAATTCTGGTGAAGATTCTATTGAGCTTTCTGGAGAAGAGTTTTCAATTATGCTTGAGAGGTTGGGCCATTCAGCAGCTAACCCTAATAAATTGCTTAAGAAGAATCTGTCAGTTGAGTACAGATTTCTTGTTGATGTAGTTGGGAAAGTGTTGTTGGCAAAACACTCTGCTCATGATACCATCTCTAGGTATCAGCTGTGTTTGATGGGTGCCTTGGTGGACAAGAAGCAACTGAACTGGGAAGAAGTGTTTTTTGACTTGATCAAGAAGAAAATTAACAAGAATTCTGTTAATTTTGGGAGGATTTTAGGGATGTTTCTTCATAATAGATGCCCTGCACTGCTTGTTTCCAGTGGGATGCACATCAATGCCTCCAAGAGGCTTACCTGTGCCCTATTTGGGAAATGGGACAGGCAGATTATAAAGCCCAATAGAGCCTCTGCAATCTCTTCTTCAGGCACAAGGACTATTTTAGTCTCTTCCCCTCAGGTTTATGCCCCTGCAGAAGATTTGACTGCCTCATCATCTCCTCCTTCTCCACCTATTGTTTCATCAACAACAATCACATCCACTATCACAATTTCATCCCTCATTTCCATCCCATCTCCAACTTCAATCCCTTCTCCAACTCCAACATCAACTGAAGAAATCTTCCATCCACTACATCACTGCCCACACATGGACATTGATTCATCATCTCATATTCCATCATTCACTCTTCTAGATGATTCATATATGGATGATTCTCCTTCATCCCCTCTTGAGCCACCATCATCATCCACTTCTTATCAACAATTATTTCAGGACATCATTACTCAACCATCATTCACACCATCCATCTCCACTCCATTATCTTCCATCTCCACAATTCCAATATCTCAACCATCACTTCTACCATCCACAGTCTCTCCAACAACATCTCCTGCTGCTCCAACTTTCATCTCTACCACATCCATCCCTACCTCTACTCAAGTCCCTCTTGAGCAAGTAGACCTTCCACTATTGCAGATAAGCTATATGAGCTGATAGCTCCAAGGCTATCACTACTACTGGAGATCTCATTGGCTCCACTTCTGAAAACTGTTCAGGAGTTGTCTGTCAGGCTATCATCTATTCTTCCTCCTCAGGCAATCCCTTCTACTAGGTGCCTTGATCCAGTTATCACTGAATCTAGGCATGGGGAGATGCCTTATAAAGCTGAGAGATTGCCTGCTGCAGTAACTCCAGTTCAAGCTCCAGTTGCAGTCATTATAGTGGACCTCAGGTCACTGCTATCAGTTTTTGATTCTGTATACTTCAGCTGCCTTCTAGACCACCATACTGAATACCTTACTAAGGCCATTGTGCCTATTTATTACTGTGAGCCCAGCCTTTTAGCTTCTTTTATAGATTCTGTCCAGGATGTGGATAATGTTGTAATTGATGCTGCTGCTGTTGATAGTTCTGATGTTGTTGTTTCAGTTTCTAAGGATATTCATATAACAGAGGCAATTGATTTTGAGCTTGCTGTATCTGAAATTTTTGTTTCTGAAATTTCTGTTTCTGAACCTGATGTTATAGCTCCTTCTGCCAGTGTTGCTTATAATCCAATTCCTGCTGCTGATGTTGCTCCTGTTGCTGTTGCTGCTGTTATTTCTTCTGCTCAGTCTCAATAACAGAAAGAATATATCAAAAGGATTGATACATTGTATAACAATCCATAAAGTTCAGACAGTGATCAGTTTAGGAGTGACTCTGATGATTCCTCTGCAACAATTGCAAGGAAAAGGAAAGCAAGAAGCAAGACCATGAAGAGAGTTTCTCTAGAGAAGGTTAAAGATACAAATGATATTCCTTATTATATATTGTATGATTGCCAGATTACAGAACCATGGATGCAGTACTCCAGAAATCAGCTGAAAGCCATGAAAAATAAAAGGAAGTATGACAAAGGATCATCTCATTTCAATCCTCCTCCTCCTCCTTCACCTGATGCAGGTACAGGTGGAAGCTCTGCCTTTCAATCTACTGCTAGAAGCCAAAGTTCATATCAATTTCAAGGAAGATCTCAGCAAAGAGTAAATCAGTCTAGAGGTTATCAACCAAGAAGAGGACAGTTCAGAGGTAATAAAAGAGGACTCAGAGTGTATTCCAGGCAACATCCTTATCAAAGGGAAGGACAAGGCCCTACAGATTCTACTTCTGGTCCTTTCCCTTATAAGCTTAAAGATCTTGTCTCTTCCAGAGCTCCTGCTGATGAGTCAACTAATAGATATGAACCTCCAGTCCCTTTTGAAGACCCTGAAAATAATCCCACTTCATGGACTGCCAGAATGAAAGAGTTGGTTGCCTTAGATTAAATCAAAAAGGCTAGAGAACAAGGAAGAGGCACATCAAATTTCACTACTCTATCAGAACAGAGAAAGAAAGAACTTGAGAGATATTCTTCCAGCAAATTCTTTGACTCAGAAAGTTATATGAAGCTGCACCCAGAAGCTGTAGTCCCCAGGCCAAAACATCAAACTTCTCTAGGTGCAGCTGATGACAGAAGATCCAAGAAAGAAGCTCTTAATCCTAACAGAGAAATAGTTCTCATAAAGAGCAAGGAAAAAGAATGATTCTGTAAGCTGACAATGTTATCTATTTTTGACTATCTGTGATTATATCTGTGTCTCTGCAATGTTTTTTTTTGATTATATATCTGCATTATATGTTTTTATTATTTTTCCTATGCCTGTAAATAGTAATCCTAACCCAAATAGGGGGAGATTGTTGGAACACCCTATTACTGATTTGGGCAAGGATCACTATGTCCTTTAGGAAATTTGTTTTGACCTCCTTGTATAGATCTAAAGGTCAATTAGTTTGAGTATAAGGGTTAGTATTTAGGTTTGGAAGCTGCCCTCAAGACCAGATATTTCAGTTCAGGAGACTAAGTCATTTCGTCGAGCTCAGGTCGACGAATCGTCGAACTCCATTCGACGATCTCTGAGCTCACTTCAACGAATCGTCGAACTCCATTCGACGATCTTCGAGCTCAGATCGACGTTCCTATCTCTAATTTTTTTCCCTATCTCTGAGCTCAGTTCAACGATAGTTGAGCTAAGATCGACGATTTCTGCTTCAGTCTAAGTCCAGTCGCTGAGCTCAGTTCAATGATAGTCGAGCTCAGGTCGACGTTTTTTTGAAGAGATCAACGTTTTTCAAGATTCAAATTCAGTCATTTTTTGTATTCCCTTCTATTTATTCCGAGCATTTATTTCAAGAATCTTGTGGCCGTTTCAATTAATGTGGAGCAAGTTTCAAGGAGATTTTAAAGGAATGTTTTATTGGACTTTCCTCCAGAAGACAAAATGCATTTAAGGAAGTCATTTATGACAGGCTAACGGCTATCTTGGACAGATAATTATTATATTCAGATCTAAGGAATAAAAGATGATATTCATTCTGCTGGTCAACAACAACAACAAAAAAAGGAGAAGAAAAAGTGGCAGATATTCACAGTCATAGAATTCTTACAAGAACACACATCACTGAAGAAGATCAATATACAGAAATTTCTAGATCCCTTTTGATTCCAGTGTTCAAAGTCTTTATCATTCAAGACTCCAGACAACACACATTTCAGTTGTTGCTGGAATCATCTTTTGCTGGAGATCCAATTTTCTGAAGGCCTATCACCCTACTATAAAGCTTCACTTCCTGAACAACTCAAGATCTCAGGAGGAGCTTTGACAACATCCACTATCTTCTCTCTGATTGTTGATAGAGAAGATCATCTCATCTCTCTCTCTCTCTCTCTCTCTCTCTCTCTCTCTCTCTCTCTCTCTCTCTCTGCTGTAAAGGGTTTATCAAACTCCCTTCAAAATTTTGTGTTGGTTCCTGAGACCTTATCAAAACTCAGTGGTGGCAAGACACCTGATCAAAAAATCTAGTTGGGTTTTTGAGCACCTTATCAAAAGCTCATTGGTGCCCAGGACACCTGATCAACTCATCCTGCAGTGGATTCCTACCTAGGGTGGTAGAAGAGTGGACTACCTAGATTGACTGGGGAACCACTATAGCTCCTTGTGTCCTCTGGTTGCTTCTTTGTGTTTTGATGTGTGTTGTGTTGTTTTATCTCTTGCTTTCATATTTTATTTGCTGCAGCACTATACACATATTATTTAAATTAAGTCTTCCACTGCAAATAATTTTTAACTTGAAAACTATTTTAATAAACTCTATTCACCCCCCCCCCCCCCCTCTAGAGTTAAGGTATTTCTTATCCTCCACTTTCAGGCTAGGTTCACTAAGTTAGGATCTTGTGACTCATCTTGTTTAGACAAGGTCATAGTTGTGTCCTAGAGTCTAGGCCAAGTTCTTAGTTTCAACATCTCATGGACCAGCCATCATCAGACTACAGAGACTCAAGACTTAGAAAATTTCCAAAGACTTGGTAAAATGAGTTCGACGTTCGTCGAACTCAGGTCGACGATTATCGTGCTCATCTCGACGAACTTTGACCACTTTGGCAAGAGTTATGAAGCAGCAGTTAGTGGTCCTCAGCTCGATGAAACAAATTCTCAGGTCGACGATTTCTGGATACTTCACTTCAACACTTCATTCCAGAAGCATCTAAAATATTCTAAGTCCAGCAATACTTTGCTGAACTTCAGTCGACAAAACCAGTTATCAGCTCGACGAACTCCACACACAGAATTGTCAAAGTTTCTAATCAATGCAGTTCTACTCTATGTTCAACGATCTTGGAACTCAGCTCGATGAACAGAAGACATCTGGTCGACTAACACAGCTTCTCAGCTTGACGAACTGTGGACTCAGCTCGACAATTTATGTTCTCTGTTCGACGATTCCAGACTTAATTATTTCCTTCATTCTGTCCCCTTCCTATTGCAATAATTCCTAAGTAATCAATGCTAAAAATAACCGTTAGAGAGAGCATTGATTATGATCTTCTCCAGGATTATTGCTTGCTGTTTCCCCATGGGACAATTGGGGAAATAAATCAATGCAGTTTATTCTCAAGGCTGTTAGCAATTAATGCAGAGGAATTAAAATTTCGAAAGAGAATTTCTTGACAAAATATATAAGAAATTTCCTCTCCTTTCCTGGACAAACATATAGAGATAGACAAACAACATAGATACACAGTTAGTCAGTCTGCAACAAGGAATTCTCTGTTGTTCTCTCTTGACAGAACTCTGATAAAAAGATAGAGAACTCTGATATAGAAAAGAAGCCCTAGACCAGAAGAACATCAGCTATCTGAAGAAGAATAACACCAAATCAAGATCAAGAGTCTTCCTTCTTCAACACTCCAAGACACTTCAAAGGAAAACAACAAATCCATCTGTCAAGAGGTTCCTGAATACTTTCTGGTCAAGGCTGATAAAGACTGAAGACCTATCACCTTGAAGCAAAGATCCAGTTTTTCCTGAACCATTCTACATCTCAGGGGGAGCTCTTTGCTAATATCATTTTCACTTAAGTCTTCTCAGTTGTATACTGAGAAAGAGAAGACAATATCATCTCTCATCCCCCACTGTATAAAGGGTTATAACTCCCTTCAAAAGTTATTCCTGGTTACAAGTCACCTGATCAAAAGTCTTGAGGTTTGGTTTTTGAGCACCTGATCAAAAGCTCATTGGTGTCAAGCAACTGATCAAAAATCTGAGTGGATTCCTACCAGGGTGGTAGAAGAGTGGATGTACCCAGGTTGGGGAACCACTATAATTTCTTGTGTTGTCTGGATGCCATTTTTTTTGTTCTTGTTGTGTTTGTGCCTTTTTAGGATTGCTGTGTTTATACTTTAATTTTATTCTACAGTTTTTTTATTTACAGCAAAAGCTGTAAAGGATTTAAGAAATACTCTATTCACCTCTCCCCCCCCCCCCTCTAGAGTATTTCAGATCTAACACCTCACTTTCATACACAATCTACACACAAGATATGAAGTATCAAATGCAAGAACAAAGTATCTTAACTCGTACCTATGACGACGTCACTTTGCTTTATGGCCTCCTGTTGGCCAAGATAATATACTCGGGGTTGTGCCTAGGATGCAGAGGACTCGAACACTGTCTTTCCCTTTTCAGTATATGATGCTATTGTCTTCTTCTCACTCTTTGGCGGACAAACCCTACAGTCGCGGACTAGATGACGCACCTTACCACATGTATAACAAGCACGAGGGTCTTGCCTAGAAGTTGCTCCAAACGCAACGGTAGAGGGATCCTATGTAGAATACTTGGATCTTTTACCCCATTTCCTTCGATAGTTTGTTTTTCCCGAGTGCGGCAATTTGAACTCGGGCTTTGTCACAGCCAAGTCCCTCTTGCCCTATACCTATTTCATATCTTTCTCCAATGCACGAGTCGTATCAACCAATGCTTGAAACCCCTAGTTTACAGAACTCAAGAGCAGGAATCTCAGCTCAATTCGCAACCCTTCGTAGAACCTATTGGTTTTACGCACTTCGTCAGCAAAGATAGATCCCGCATAACATCCCAACCTGGTAAACTCATGAAAGTAGGTATCAACACTACTTTACCCCTGTGTTAGATGCTGGAATTCATTTTTGATGCTATGTAATGAGCCGATTGTCACGACCTGCATTTTTCCGTATTCAAAAATACGTCAGAGTAGAGAAACCACGCGCTGTGATGCCACGCCAAACAGGGGACAACTACCGACGCTCAAGAAACCCGTCCTCACATTTACCTCAAGTAAACGATTTATAACTTTTAGTTAAAAACAATGCATATAAATTAATAGAGTTAATGACCGTGTCCCTCGATCAAGTGGACTACTGTCCATAGGTGAGAAAATATACATCTTTTACGCGGCAAAAAGTACTGAGTTAGCCCAATTATTATCCTACGTGGGAGTGAGGGTCCAGTGTCATGAAATGATGATGTGACTTCTACATTTACTAGAGATATATAGAAATCTTTTGTACGCTTAAAAGTAGTAGATTTAGCAGTTGAAGTCATGCCATGCCAATATTCCGGAAATGCAGTTTTGTTTACTTTAAAATAACTAAATGTATCTTAACATAAATCCTTCCCAGAGAGCAAGAACAATCAGGTAATAAGTAACAGCAGTAACAGCAGTAACAGAAGCAAGTAGTCCATCACAGAAAAGTCAAAGTCTATGGGCGTCAACAACTGACACGAACCCATAGTAAAATATGACAAGTCTGAACAAAGACAACTACCTCGAGCTCAGAGGTGGAATCAAACGGCCGCAGGCACCAGCAGCACCAGAAGCCTAACACTGTCAGCTAAACCTGCTACAGCTCTGGTCCTGAGGCATTCAAAAGAAGAACACCTCAGAAGCAAGTCACAAGTAGTGCAAGAGTAAAAACAAACTACACAAATTTTAAAGTGAAGGAGAATGAAAAACGACTGCAACAAAATGGTCAGCAGAGTAAAAGTGAGCAATAGTAAAACTAGCCGAGCAAGAAAGGCTAAACACATTAACAAGACAGAAGTTCAAACTTTCATTAATAATTACTATGCCGAGGGAGAAACCCCAACGCGCACAGTCTATCTGAGCATTAAGCACTATGCCGAGGGAGGACCCCAACGCGCACAGTTCATCTGAGTATTAAACACTATGCCGAGGGACGACCCCAACACGCACAGTTCATCTGAGTATTAAATACTATGCCGAGGGAGAAACCCCAACGCGCACAGTTCATCTGAGTATTAAACACTATGCCGAGGGAGAAACCCCAACGCGCACAGTTCATCTGAGTATTAAACACTATGCCGAGGGAGAAACCCCAACGCGCACAGTTCATCTGTGTTTCTTTAGTTACAAATTAAACAAGCAGAGTTCTTTTTTTATTCATCACAGACTCAAGGTTAACCTACAAAATGTACTGCAAAAGAGCATGTCAAGGTCGAGCAGGTGAAGTTTAATCAAAAATAACGGAACGTACAAGGCGTCACAATGATAAAGATGACTCGAAGGTTACAACGGCACGACAACCGATTCGTTTACCAATTATACAGACTAAAATTTTGGGGTTATGGTTTTAGGGACAACAAGTCGAAATCCAAGGGAAAGAGGAAGAGAATTATAATTTCAGGACAAGTTTCTAATTAATTTAAACATGATAACCTCAAATAATTGCAGCAAAAATTTAGAATATAGGAGCAAGAGGGAGAGTAAGAATACCACTTGCCTCGTTTTTACCGGAAAAATCCTCTGAATCACCCCACGTCGCAGATCGGGGCAAAAGAAGACGTTAGGAGTCGAAATCTGAACGAAAATGGCCGAAATAGAGGTTAGGGCCGAAAAACCCTAACGAGAAAACTCAAGCGATGGGAAAAGAAATTACCACGATAGCGTAGCTCTCGACGAGAGCTTTCCAGATCAACGATCGGTTGGAAATTTCGAGTACTGGAGCTCCGCCGGCGGCCACCGGAAGATTTCCGACTTAGAGTTTCTCGTCACGACGCTCTGGTTCGGTCAAGAGAAGAAGAAGATGTCTTCTGTTGATTTTAACTCTCATAAGATAAGATTATATATATATATATATATATATATATATATATATATATATATATATATATATATATATATATATATATATATATATATATATATATATATATATATATATATATATTTATAAAAAGTTTTGTCAAAAACGGTTTATTTCGAGCGGTTTTGCGGGAACCTGAAATAGAGGTCTAGGATGACTTCAAATCGAAACGTAGTCAACATGAACGTTGTAGATCTCGTCGAGACGAACAAATTTAATGTTGACCATTTTTTGATACGACGCCGTTTTGACCCTCAAAACGGCCTCTGAACGCAGACTGAAACAGCCTACTCGAGTGGCAGCATACCTACTCGAGTAGCATCATACCTACTCGAGTAACAGCATACCTACTCGAGTAGTAACATACCTACTCGAGTAATAACATACCTACTCGAGTAGTAACACAATATACTCGAGTAGAGGCTCATTACTCGAGTAAAAACATGACTTACTCGAGTAGAAGCAGCATATACTCGAGTAGCAGCTCACCACTCGAGTTATGTCGGAAAAAACAGAATTAGGGATTTAAAACGACCCCAAATCGAAACATTGTCAACATGACAGTTGTAGATCTCGTCGAGACGAACAAATTGCATGTTGATCATTGTTTGATACGACGCTGTTTTGACCCTCAAAATGACCTCTGAACGCAGACTGAAACAGCCTACTCGAGTGGCAGCATACCTACTCGAGTAGCATCATACCTACTCGAGTAACAGCATACCTACTCGAGTAGTAACATACCTACTCGAGTAATAACATACCTACTCGAGTAGTAACACAATATACTCGAGTAGAGGCACATTACTCGAGTAAAAACATGACTTACTCGAGTAGAAGCAGCATATACTCGAGTAGCAGCTCGCCACTCGAGTTATAGCAGACAAAACGGAATTAGTGGTTTAAAACGACCTCAAATCGAAACGTGGTAAACATGAAAGTTGTAGATCTCGTCGAGACGAACAAATTCCATGTTGACCTTTTTTGATACGACGCCGTTTTGACCCACAAACCGGCGCCCTAGTAAAATCTAAAACGGGCTAATCGAGTAGAACCATAGCTTCTCGAGAAGACTCTGCACGGAAGCCCAAACGAGCGCCGAATTAAACAAAACTTGCACCGAATGCGAACACCAATGCTACAAATCTAACGGCGAAATCAAAACCAGAATCCGACGAGCTGTTCTTGAAATATAAATCCTCAAAGTCTATGACGAACATAAATTTTCCAAAACTTCGGAAATTCGCCGAGGCTCGAAAATCGCTCGGATCGCGACGAAACTTGATGAGCATGTCAGAAATTAATCAATTTAATTTTCTAATGTAAAATTTTCCATTTTTGGCAAGGATTCACGAATTTGGCCGACTAGATCGAATAGACGCGGAAACGCACTAACGACGACGCGCCATCAACTCCACGCTACGCAACGCCCCTTACGTCATTATGACGTCAACAAGAGAATTATATATTTGCCGGAAAGTCAGGGCGTTACAGTCACCCTTCCAAAAAGGAAGTTTCGTCCCGAAACTTGGAACACGAAACGAAACAAGAGGGCAGAGTAAGAGACACGACAGAGGAATTCATTAAACAAGAATACTAACCAGGGAGACTAGGAGAACAGCTGAGGATGAGATTCTCTCATCGCGGATTCCAATTCCCAAGTTGCACCTCTTGCATCCTGATTTCGCCAAAGAACCTTAACCATCGGAATTGTTTTCTTTCTTAACACACGATCTTGCGTCTCCAGAATACGGACAGGCTCTTCGACATACGAGAGATTAGGCTGCAACTGGGGTACTGATTCAAGGACATGTCGGTCGCTACGGACACACTTTCACAACTGGCTCACGTGAAACACGTCGTGAACACCAGGGAAAGAATCAAGCAATTCCAGTCTATAGGCAGAAACTCCAATGCGCTCTAGAATCCAAAAAGGTCCCACATACCTGGGATCTAGCTTATGGTTCCTTCCAAATCTTTTAACACCTGGCATCGGGGAGACCTTCAGAAACACCAAGTCCCCAACTGCAAACTCCAGATCAATTCTGCGCTGATTTGCATATTTCTCATATCGCTCCTGAGCTATCCTCAGCTTTTCACGAATATGCATTACTGAAGTACTCATATCCTCCAGCGCTTCCGGTCCGAGCAATGGCTTCTCACCAACTTCTGCCCAAAACAGGGGAGTTCGACAACGCCTTCCATATAAAGCTTCAAAGGGAGCCATCTGCAAACTCTCCTGATAACTGTTATTGTACGCAAACTCCATCAATCCGAGGCGTTTATCCCAAGCCCCACCATGGTCTATAATATAGCATCTAATCATATCCTCTAAGATTTGATTCACTCTCTCCGTCTGACCATTTGTCTGAGGATGATAGGCAGTAGAATACCTAAGGTCCGTACCTAGAGCTCCTTGCAAACTCTGCCAGAAATGAGATATGAATCGGGAGTCTCGGTCTGACACAATACTCGTAGGTACACCATGCAGTCTGATAACTTCATCCAGATAAAGCTCAGCTATCTTTTCCAAGGAATAATTAATCTTAAAAGGCACAAAGTGGGCACACTTGGTTAATCTGTCCACGATAACCCACACTGCATCATGCCCTCGGGGAGATCTCGGCAAACCAGTAATGAAATCCATGGATAAACTCTCCCATTTCCAAGTCGGTATATCTAAAGGCGTCAACTTACCACCCGGCCTTCTATGATCAGCTTTGACACGCTGACAGGTATAACATTCAAATACAAATCTTGCGATGTCATTCTTCATGCCTGACCACCAAACAATCTACTTCAAATCTTTATACATTTTCGTGGAGCCAGGATGATAAGCAACACTTGAACCATGCGCTTCACTGCATATTCTTGATCGGATGTCCCCAACAGCGGGAATGCAGTATCTGCCACGGTACTTTAGGGTACCCACGTCATCAATCGAAAAGTCAGGTAATTCCCCTTCCTCAGTCCTACTGCGGAAGTGCTGTAAATCAGGATCGTCTTTCTGATGTTGCCTAGTGAGAGTAATCCACGAAGGCTTAGCCACCTCTAAGCTACTCGGCGAAGCGCTATACCCTACGGTTATATCCATGAGTAAAAAATCTTCAACAAGGGATTGCACCGAGAGGTTAAAGATATGTGTGGGCTTCCAGCTCAACGCATCTGCCATTACATTAGCCTTGCCGGGATGGTAAAGGATATCGACTTCGTAGTCCGCAACATACTCTAACCATCGACGCTGGCGCAAATTTAACTCCTTCTGAGTGAAGACATATTTCAAACTTTTGTGGTCCGAATAAATTTTGCACGACACTCCATACAGAAGATGTCTCCACAACTTCAAGGCATAAATGACGGCAGCAAATTCTAGGTCGTGTGTAGGGTAATTCTTTTCATGCACCTTCAATTATCTCGACCCATACGCAATAACTTTGCCGTCCTGCATCAACACACAACCGAGTCCAACTCGCGAGGCGTCCACATATACAGCATACTCTACTCCTTCCACCGGCAATGCCAATAATGGAGAAGAACACAATCTCCTCTTGAGCTCTTGAAAAGCTTCCTCACAGGCATCATTCCAAACAAGAGCTGCGCTCTTTTGCGTAAGCCTGGTCAACGGCGCAGATAGAACAGAGAATCCTTCCACAAATCTTCTATAGTAACCTGCTAACCCTAAGAAGCTCCTTATCTCCTTAGGCGATGTAGGACTCTTCCAATCCAAGACTGCGGTTATCTTCGCGGGATCCACAGAGATTCCGTCCTTACTTACAATGTGTCCTAGGAATGACACCTGAGACAACCAGAACTCGCACTTGCTAAGCTTTGCATATAGCTTGTGCTCCCTCAGAGTAGACAAGACCAAGCGCAAGTGCAAGGCGTGCTCATCTGCATTTCTGGAATATACTAGGACATCATCAATGAATACCACCACAAACTTATCCAGAAAATCCTTGAACACCCTATTCATCATGTCCATAAAAGCTGACGGTGCATTCGTTAATCCAAATGACATTACCAGAAATTCAAAGTGACCATAGCGAGAACGAAAAGCGGTTCGCGGGATGTCTGACTCCCGGATTCTCAACTGATGGTAACCTGAACGGAGGTCAACTTTCGAGAACACGGAGCTACCCCGCAACTGATCGAACAAATCATCGATCCTAGGCAACGGATATCTGTTCTTAATGGTCACCTTGTTTAGTTCTCGATAATCAATGCATAGCCTCATCGTTCCATCTTTTTTCTTCACAAATAGCACTGGTGCACCCCAGGGGGAAGAACTGGGTCTAATAAAACCGCACTGCAACAACTCATCCAGTTGAGTACGCAACTCCTCTAACTCACGCGGCGCCATGCGGTACGGTGCCTTTGCAATAGGGCGAGTGCCTGGCTCGAGGTCTATAACAAACTCTACCTCTCTCTCAGGAGGAAGTCCAGGAAGGCTAACAGGAAAGACATCCGGAAACTCACGCACCACAGAAACGTCCTCAACCCGAGGCTCAATCGGTGCAGCTCCCAGAGCAGAAACAGAGACAAGAAAAGAATCACAGCCAGACTCTAGAAATTTACGAGCACGTACCACAGAAATGATCGGAGATTCCTGACGCGGCAAACCATACACACTCATGGGCTGGCCATTGCTACCTTTGAAATCCAAGCGCTTGTGCTTGCACTGAATGACGGCATCATAGCTGGATAGCCAGTCCATGCCCAAAATCACGTCAAAGTCTACCAGATCTAGCACCTTCAGATCCGCAAAGGCTAGAAAATCACCTAGGAAGATGGGGCATTTTTGGATACCCTGACTTGACCTCACCAACTCTCCTGAAGGAAATTTGACATTTATGGAGGTGTCTAACTGGTCGAGAGCCCAATGATGATGGTCTACAAAACTCTTCGCCACAAAGGAGTGAGTAGCACCCGAATCGAACAAAACGCGCGCCCACTTATTCTTCACCTTAAATTCACCTAAAAACATAGCGCGCGCAACTAAAATGCGGAAACTATAAATCTACAAAAGAGATTACTAGCCGAGTCGGAGACTAACCTGATATCACTTGAGTAGAAGATTGGGCTTCCTCCTTAGTCAGCACATTCAACTTTCCTTTTCCCTTGTCCACAAGAGGCGGGGGCGGCGGTAGAGTCTGCAACGGAATTGCATGCAGCGCAGACTGGCTCTGCGGGCAATTAGCCTTCATGTGTCCTTTTTGGCCGCAGAGAAAACAGGCTCCAGCCTTCTTGCGACAACGGGCCACATCATGCCCACTTCTCTGGCAATAAGAACAGACAGGACCCCCCTTGGGAGCATTCTGGATCGCATGCACCTGAGACAGCTTCTGCGCATCCAATCTCTTAAAACACTTATCGAAAGGGTGCCCCGGCTTACCACAGAAGCTACACGCCTCTCTTCTATCCTTCTTTGCTGCAGGGCCAGATGCCCTAGCACTTCCTCCATCGTCAGATTTCCTCTTGTCCTTCTTTGCATGCAATCCCTGATTCTTCGCATTTTCAATCGCCTCAACCTTTAAGGCAGCTTCGACTACTTCTGCAAAGCTCTCAGACTTGTATGCGCTAACCAACTGCTAGATGTCATACCTCAGACCACCCAGAAAATGCTTCACTCTACCTTCTTCAGATGCTATCAGATCTGGGGCAAAACGACTGAGCTTGCCAAACTCGACCTCGTACTGAGCAACAGTGAGTTGCCTTTGCTTCAGGTGTAAGAAGTTATTCATTAGGCGGTCTCGCTAGACCGATGGTAGGAACTTCTTCAGTAACATACTCTTGAACGATTCCCACGATCACCCATCAGAAAGGTTCTCTTTTTCTCTGATCCACCAACTCTTCGCAAGACCCTTGAGCGGATATGCCGCAATCATCACCTTTTGATCGGGAGAAACGCCAGAGTAGGAAAACATTTTTTCCATGGCAATAATCCAGTTGTCCAATGCCATGAAGTCTGCCCTACCGTCATAAGAAGGAGGTCCTAATCGCTGGAAGTGAGAAATGAAATTCATCTCAGGCGGCAGTGCGACTGGGGGAACTAGAGCAGCAGGGGGAGTATGAACAGCTTGGTCCACATCAGGGCCCTGCGCTCTGGTCTGCTTCCCGGAGATGACAGCCAACAACGATTGCACCTGGGACTGCATGTCCACCATCTGCCTTGCCAGGGTCTCATTACTTTGCCGCAGCGCTTCGATCACCGCTTCGCTCTGGGCACCAGAAGACTCACCCTCTGACTGGGGAGTCGACCTCATCGCAACGCGTTTAGGTGGCATTCTATAGAATAAACGGATATCTAGTCAAACCTTGCCTAAGACATCACAAACTGGGAAGGTATTGTCTTAGTAAACTGTTTCGGGTTCATATTTTACCGATACGAACAAACAACTTATCAAGGTCCTAGCTTACGACACTGAAGCTAGAAAACTCGAATACCCAATCAGGAACGAACAAACACTTGCTCTTGCTGTTACCTTGCTTAGGGAAATCATAAAATGATGTTATGCTTCTAACTTGTGCCTATAATATGAATGCATGAATGTTTAAGTTTCATCTCAAATCATGGGTGTACATATGTCATCGTGCAGATCTTTAACTTGGCACGTGTGCTTATGCAATGGTATGTTATGTATGCAGTGCTATGCATTCTAAAAAGGCCTTAGTGCATGTTATGAGCGGCGTACACATACAATGTTATGCATCCCATTCTACATAATATTGTATGTAACGAAGAAAGTAAACGTGCTAATGGGCATCCATGTGATGATGGTTATGCATCCCATACTACATAATCGTCACATGTTGCCACCTATGGTGGATCCATATACAAACACATATTATGCATCTCATACTACATAATATGCCCCGTATACTTCTTATCATGCCATGAGTGTAGTGTTCGTGCTTCCATCAAGATCTACTGATGACATATCGGTGTGTGTATGCAATGAAATGATACGATTAGGGTTTTGCTTAAGGGAAAGATGTTCGACTAGCTTGCCAAACCAACCAACCCTCTTGCAAAACCTCCCTCTGATACCAACTGTCACGACCCGCATTTTCTCTGTATTCAAAAATACGTCAGAGTAGAGAAACCACGCGCCGTGATGCCACGCCAAGCAGGGGACAACTGCCGACGCTCAGGCAGCCCGTCCTCACATTTACCTCAAGTAAAAGATTTATAACTTTTAGTTAAAAACTATGCATATAAATTAATAGAGTTAATGACCGTGTCCCTCGGTCAAGTGGACTACTGTCCATAGGTGAGAAAATATACATCTTTTACGCGGCGGAAAGTACTGAGTTAGCCCAATTGTTATCCTGCGTGGGAGTGAGGGTCCAGTGTCATGAAATGATGATGTGACTTCTACATTTACTAGAGATATATAGAAATCTTGTGTACGCTTAAAAGTAGTAGATTTAGCAGTTGAAGTCATGCCATGCCAATATTCCGGAAATGCAGTTTTGTTTACTTTAAAATAACTAAATGCATCTTAACATAAATCCTTCCCAGAGAGCAAGAACAATCAGGTAAAAAGTAACAGCAGTAACAGCAATAACAGAAGCAAGTAGTCCATCACAGAAAAGTCAAAGTCTATGGGCGTCAACAACTGACACGAACCCATAGTAAAATATGACAAGTCTGAACAAAGACAACTACCTCGAGTTCAGAGGTGGAATCAAACGGCCGCAGGCACCAGCAGCACCAGAAGCCCAACACTGTCAGCTAAACCTGCTACAGCTCTGGTCCTGAGGTATTCAAAAGAAGAACACCTCAGAAGCAAGTCACAAGTAGTGCAAGAGTAAAAACAGACTACACAAACCTCAAAGTGAAGGAGAATGAAAAACGACTGCAACAAAACGGTCAGCAGAGTAAAAGTAAGCAACAGTAAAACTAGCCGAGCAAGAAAGGCTAAACACATTAACAAGACAGAAGTTCAAACTTTCATTAATAATTACTATGCCGAGGGAGAAACCCCAACGCGCACAGTCTATCTGAGCATTAAGCACTATGCCGAGGGAGGACCCCAACGCGTACAGTTCAACTGAGTATTAAACACTATGCCGAGGGAGGATCCCAACACGCACAGTTCATCTGAGTATTAAACACTATGCCGAGGGAGAATCCACAACGCGCACAGTTCATCTGAGTATTAAACACTATGCCAAGGGAGAAACCCCAACGCGCACAGTTCCTCTGAGTATTAAACATTATGCCGAGGGAGAAACCCCAACGCGCACAGTTCATCTGTGTTTCTTTAGTTACAAATTAAACAAGCAGAGTTCTTTTTTTATTCATCACAGACTCAAGGTTAACCAACAAAATGTACTGCAAAAGAGCATGTCAAGGTCGAGCAGGTGAAGTTTAATCAAAAATAACAGAACGTACAAGGCGTCACAATGATAAAGATGACTCGAAGGTTACAACGGCACGACAACCGATTCGTTTACCAATTATACAGACTAAAATTTTGGGGTTAAGGTTTTAGGGACAACAAGTCGAAATCCAAGGGAAAGAGGAAGAGAATTATAATTTCAGGACAAGTTTCTAATTAATTGAAACATGATAACCTCAAATAATTGCAGCAAAAATTTAGAATATAGGAGCAAGAGGGAGAGAAAGAATACCACTTGCCTCGTTTTTACCGGAAAAATCCTCCGAATCACCCCACGTCGCAGATCGGGGCAAAAGAAGACGTTAGGAGTCGAAATCTGAACGAAAATGGCCGAAATAGAGGTTAGGGCCGAAAAACCCTAACGAGAAAACTCAAGCGATGGGAAAAGAAATTACCACGATAGCGTAGCTCTCGACGAGAGCTTTCCAGATCTACGATCGGTTGGAAATTTCGAGTACTGGAGCTCCGCCGGCGGCCACCGGAAGATTTCCGACTTAGAGCTCTGTCGTCACGACGCTCTAGTTCGGTCAAGAGAAGAAGAAGATGTCTTCTGTTGATTTTAACTCTCATAAGATAAGATATATATATATATATATGTATATAAAAAGTTTTGTCAAAAACGGTTTATTTCAGCGGTTTTTCGGGAACCCGGAATAGAGGTATAGGCTGACTTCACATCGAAACGTGGTCAACATGAAAGTTGTAGATCTCGTCGAGACGAACAAATTTCATGATGCCCATTTTTTGATACGACGCCGTTTTGACCCACAAAATGGTCTCTGAACACAGACTGAAACAGCCTACTCGAGTGGCAGCATACCTACTCGAGTAGCATAATACCTACTCGAGTAACAGCATACCTACTCGAGTAGTAACATACCTACTCGAGTAATAACATAATTACTCGAGTAGTAAGACAATATACTCAAGTAGAGGCTCATTACTCGAGTAAAAACATGACTTACTCGAGTAGAAGCAGCATATACTCGAGTAGCAGCTCGTCACTCGAGTTATAGCAGACAAAATGGAATTAGTGGTTTAAAACGACCTCAAATCGAAACGTGGTAAACATGAAAGTTGTAGATATCGTCGAGACGAACAAATTCCATGTTGACCATTTTTTGATACGACGCCGTTTTGACCCTCAAAACGGTGCCCTAGTAAAATCTAAAACGGGCTAATCGAGTAGAACCATAGCTTCTCGAGAAGACTCTGCACGGAAGCCCAAACGAGCGCCGAATTAAACGAAACTTGCACCGAATGCGAACACCAATGCTACAAATCTAACGGCGAAATCAAAACCAGAATCCGACGAGCCGTTCTTGAAATATAAATCCTCATAGTCTATGACGAACATAAATTTTCCAAAACTTCGGAAATTCGCCGAGGCTCGAAAATCTCTCGGATCGCGACGAAACTTGATGAGCATGTCAGAAATTAATCAATTTAATTTTCCAATGTAAAATTTTCCATTTTTGGCAAGGATTCACGAATTTGGCCGACTAGATCGAATAGATGCGGAAACGCACTAACGACGACGCACCATCAACTCCACGCTACGCAACGCCCCTTACGTCATTATGACGTCAACAAGAGAATTATATAATTGCCGGAAAGTCAGGGCGTTACACCGATGGCAAGTGCTTTGCCAAAAATAGTCTCGAAAACTCCTCGATCGAGACTTCCGTTATTTGTCTGCCCGCCAAGTGATGCAGCTCCATTTCATCCCACCAAAGCCGAGCCTCTCCTTCCAACAAGAATGTGGCTAAGGTGACTTTCTGTTCCTCCTCTGTTCTAGTCGCCGTCAAAATCCTCTTATTGTGTGTAATTCAATCCTCTACCTGTGTTGGGGATCCCTCCCCCTAGAATGTAGGAGGATTGAAGCTCATAAATTGCTTCAGTTTTCATTTCGCTGCTCGTGATCTACAACAGCCTCAACAGGTACTGGCCTCATACCAACCTGTTCGGACACCACCGTAGGTTGCGCCTGCCCAGTAGCCTGTGCCTGGATCATAGCAAAAAATGCCTTAGCAACTAAGCGTACTATCTCCGCAGAAGGAGGAGGTGTAGGCATCTCAACTGGTGTCGTACTCTCATCAGAACACTGGGGCTCAGACTACCCCGTACCACTTCGAGTCACCTATACGTGTAAAAGACACACTTTAGTGACTTGGCAAAAGAAACAACAACAGAATAGGAACACGCAGGTTCCTCAAACATGTGTATTTACATTCCTTAGTGGACATTCTTGAGTTCATTTATGTTAGAACGGGTCGCACGTACACGTGTTCGCCACCCCTCAAAAGAATTCAAACACGAATTCGAAGGAGAAAGACCAAGACAAGCTGATACCAAATTGTAACACCTATATCTGTTACATGACATATAATAGAGGGTCCGGCTGGGGCCCCACACCATATGACACAAACATGCGGTGGGGTTACAGGTTAATATTAAAGACTAAAACACGCATCCTAACGCAGAGCATTCTAGTGGAAGCATTAGGGGTTAAACTTGAACTCATTAACCATGAATGTCCATTATATCTAAACAACCACATTTATACATATCTTACAGGAATGTATACAGAATACACAAAATGTATGTCCTTAAGGCCTTACAGGTTTTCTTCACAAGTGTAGATTACATACATCGGCACACAGGCCGGTCATACATGAAAATAGCAAAATATTTCTTCATTTGGCCTTCGAGGGCCAGCAGCAGCAAGTGTTTTAGCCCACTATTTTTCGCTCGGCTCTCCAGCATCTGCATGGGGACAGCCCACCGCAACAGTGGTAAACAAAGGAACGGTCAGCATTCAGCTGACCAATTTATAACGACCCTACCCCCTTCCCGGGACAATGGTATTCCTTCCCTACAGGCATAGCATTTTCATAAGCAGATATATCACAAGACGTGCACTCATGAACAGTCAATATATCACAAACGTCGACTACATGGCCTGATGCACCGTGTACTCATGGCACATTCTCGGTGTACCGGAAAACTAGGGTCCCACCACCGTTCTCAGGTCTCAAACCCAACGGTAACACTTGAGCATTCATGCTCCACGGCCCACTGCCGGAGACTTTAGTCTTGATGGCGAACAGTCCAAGACTCTCATGATGTGATCCTAATGAAGCCATTCACTTAGGCACTCAAGTTAGAAAACCATCACACAGATACAGTTCAGCCCTTACCAGTTGCTCAAATCTCCAGTTCAATGTATAGACTGACGTGGGTCGGCATCCCCTTCTCTGTTCAGATCATCGGCCTCTAAGAGTGCATAGCTAACAATAGACACATCGTCCACAAAGGACTGGCTTCATAATAATAGGTTAGCTAGGAGCTATCTCCAGCGACAATAACTATCGTCTGGCGTTAGCGGTAGAACTCTCTTTCTGTACCCAGCCCAAACCATATTTGGACCAACTATCCAGAAAACCCTACAGCCACCTGCAGTGCCAGAAACAGTGTACTTTCATAGCATACAACACATGCACTTCGAGGGTATTTTCCTGGAATTCCACTCCAGTACTTCTTGCCACTCCACTTCACAGGCATAATCCACCGACTCCACAAAACACTCATTTATACGCGGTGTATTCTCCGGTGCACAAAATAAAACATCACCAATCCAGACCAACCTGTCCAGATGAGCTTCACACAGTATGCCTATTTTGTACTACACATTTCCAGATCTATATGCAAGACCTCTTTGGGATATCAAGAATTAACCCAATAGAAATCCCTCAACATTCCACCTTTTGGGGGGGAAATCCATACATATGCCAAAATAAGGACTTCACACGTATAAGGAGGAAGATCGTTACCCTTGAAGTTATCTTTGGAGCCATGACAATGCTTTTCTACGTGGATGGAAATGAGAGCATCACTTTCCCCTTCGCGAATCTAGCTTCAGATCTTGTTTTCAACCATAAAAACTGCTCTTGCAACTTCAGCAATATCCACCCCAAACCCAAGCTCCAGCCGAGAGTTTTTTGCTCCAGAACTAGAAAGAGATAGAATATAAAGTAAATAATGATTTCCTCCTTCCTATCCCTCTGCATAAGTTGGCTCAAGATACACCCCATCCATACGATAAACTCATCAAAACCAAGAAACGGCTCGGGTTGAAGTTGCAAAGGTCAACCACCACTCATTGTCAGTACACCAGCCAACTGACAAGAGTAACCATTCGGCCATATCTTCTTATTTCAACAAATCATCAAACGGGGTTGATTTCGTCGAACGAAATTCATCAAACGGAAGAGAGTTCGTCGAACGGGCTTCAGTTCGTCGAACTGTCTTCAGTTCGTCGAACCGGTCATAATACCTAACAACCATTTTCGTCGAGCTCAGCTCATCATTTTTGGCAAGCTCTGCTTGACGCTTTTCGTCGAGCTCCGCTCGATGCTTTTCTTCGAGCTCCGCTCGACTTTTTTCATCGAGCATTGGTCGACTGTTTAGCCTATTACCCCTTATTCCTTTTTCGGGTGTTACACGTCGAGTCAAGTGTTGATTCGGCTGAAGGTTGGCGTTGATTTCATCTTGTATATTGTAGATACTTGATGATTCGTCGAGACAAGGGTTGTCAAGTCAAATTTTGTATTCTAAGTGCTGGGTCTGCGGAGAGCGGTGGAATCTGTTCTATTTATCTCTTGGAGTATAAATAGGAAGTTTTAGGGTTTGACCAGTATGCGATCAATTTTGTCTGAGCACACGAGTTGTGTTGTGCGATAAGACTGATAACCCTAGAAAGCTGACAGAAGTCGTTCAAACTTCGTCGTCGCCGATTCCGTTCTCGATCCCAGCGAGTGTCGTCGTCGCCTATCCTACAACAGATCTACCAGTCTGTGGAGATGTTTAGTGTCCTCTCCGACCTAATTCTTATTCGACAAGTTGCTACGGGTTCTCTCGATCATGTGGATTTCATGTAGCGTCGCGGATATCCTATCTACGCTCAAGACTCAAGCCGCTGAGTGGCCGACCAATTTTTTTTGGAGCATCAAGGTTGAGTGTAGCCTCAATCCCTCAAAGGTAATTTTATTATAGCATGCTTTAATTCTTGATTCATGAATATTGTCAGATCAGAACTCGTTTGGGTTTTCCTTGTTCTTATTTTCGCTGCGTGCACAAGTGTTGTGTCATCCCCAAAAACCCAATAGTTACTGCCCTGCGGTAGCTTCCTGCACAGCTCTCTCTATTTAAAACATCGCAAAATTAAGTTTCTGGCGACATTTTTTTTTCACGAAATTCGAAAGGGGAGTTCACCCTAGCCATCTAAAGGGAAGGTAAAAGAACTAGTGCCTAAACACCTAGAGGGGGGGTGAATAGGTGCACTTAATCTTTTTAACTTTAAAGGCAGAAACACTGAATTATTAGACCTGTTTATGCAATCCTCTACAGCAATTCAGCACATATAACACAGCAATCACAGAATAAATCACACACAGAGTACACACAGCTTTTATAGTGGTTTCCCAAGGTCTGGGTACATCCACTTTCCCCCTTCGCATATCTAGTAGTGTACTAGATTCGGCCTAACTTCTCCACTACTTCTCAGATCCATAGATCTTACAGCTCAAAACCCAAACAGGTTCCTACAACTCAGAGTGATCCCACTCCTACCACTCAGGCACAAAGCCCTACCACTCAGTCTTCACCAAGACCTACACTCAGCCTTCAACAAGGCCTACACTCAGAGAAATGTATCTCCTACACTCAGGCACACAAGCCCTACCACTCAGCCTTTATAAATATAGGCTTACAACTCAGATCCCTTAGGATCCTACAAAAATAAAGAGTACAAAGATTAATAACCACAACTCTGATTGAGAAAGATGAGTTGACTGGCTTCTTGATGAGTTCTTGAAAGAACTTTACAGAGATCAACCTCCCTTGGCTTTCTTCAAAGCTTCTTGAATTAGAACACAGTAGGGTTGTATCTCCTGAAGATGATCTTTGATCAACTTCTGTCTTGAAATTCAGATCTCAATCTGAATCTAACTTAGCAGCCCGGTTCAGCAACTGTACTTCTTAGAAGGAGCTCTCTCTCTCCAACTTCTTAGATCTTCACTTGAAGGTATTCTTCTTATTGTGTTGTTTTTCACTTCATTGATTGCTTGATTTATCTCTTTTCTGTTGAAGGAATAAGCCTTTATATAAGCTTTCTTCATGGTGACCGGCTGATCCGGTTTCTAACAGTCTTCTGACAGCTCTGATAGTAGCAGTTGATCGGTTGAAATGGCAGCTGTAAAGTCATCCAGTCACTTCTTGAAATCTCTGTCACTGTCTGAAAGTGTCGAGACAGATAGTCTTTATGTGTCGACACAAATAGACCAAGTGTCGACACAAGTAGACTAAGTGTCGACACTAGCCTTCTTGGTGTCGACACAACTCCTTGTGTTGTAAAAATAGCTTCTCGACACTGCTTCTTCAGAATGTGTCGACACTGATCCTGTGTGTCGACATAAGTCCTTCTTCTTCAATACTTAGTTGATATCTGCTAAGTGTCGACACAACTCCTTTGTGTTGACACATCTTCTTGTGTTGAAACTTGTTAAGTGTCGACACATCTTCTTTGTGTCGACACATCCCTTCTGTGTTGAAACTCTTGCTGAGTGTCGACACATCTCCGTTGTGTCGACACATTCTTCATGTGTTGAGACTTTGCTGAGTGTCGACACATCTTCTTTGTGTCGACACTTGTACTTAAACTTGTTGAAGTTTGCTGGGTGTCGACATAGTTCCTCTGGGTGTCGACACTGCATCTAAGTGTCGACACTGATTCTTTAGACAATTCTTCACTGTGTGTCGACACTGCCTGTATGTGTCGACACTTTGCTTCTGGTGTCGACTCTGCCTTCCTAGTGTCGACACAATTACTCCAAGTGTCGACACAGCTTCTCTGGGTGTCGACACAAGCCTTCTTAAGTGTCGACACTTTTCTTCTAGGTGTCGACACATAGACTTAGAAACTTTTCCTGCAAACCTGCAGTTACTTAACCTGAACAAAGAAACTCAAAGCACATCAAATACACCTTGATGTATATCATTGAGTAGGGTGAGGCTTCTTCAAATCAGGTACATATATTCCAATGTACCCAACAATCTCCCCCTATTTGGAGAAGTCATAACCCTTAGTCAATGATATACACAATACATAACAAATTCTCAGTATGATGTAAAACAGTAATATATGACAGGGTAAGAACTTAAACATGTCTAAATAGAACATGTATAAACAATTATCTCTGAACACTTAATGTAATAGATTTGAACCATGACACAATGTTCTTACAAATTCCAACATTTTTATTAGTCAAAGGTTTACATAGAATTTTAATACAAATGATTACATTTTGTAAACTTAAGAAAAGGCTATGATATGGCTGCTCTGGTTCCTTGATTACAATCCCCTTTCCAGAATGAATCTTTGTTTGAACTGTAGCTTCAGTGTCATCAGCAGCAGCAGGCTTCTTCCCTTTGAGATCTTTCTTTTTCAGCTCTTCAGCCTTTATCTTCTGCCTTTCAAAATAGTGATAAGGCTTGAGGAAATACTTGCTAGGCTCCTGTGCATTAGGAGGTAGCTTTCCCAGTTTAGCCTTTCTTCTATATTGTACAATGGCCTCTTGCCTATTCTCATGTTTTCTCCACTACAGGTCAGAATACCACTTGCCTCTATCCAGGACATTGTCCTTAGCAGCCTTCCAAGCAGTCAAGATGATATTCCTGGATGTGGGGCTCCATTGTTCAAAATCAGGCCTTAATTCAGCTTGCTCTCTGAATCTTTTCTTAGATAATTGGGCCTCTTGTTCTTTTAACAAAGCCTCTTGTTCTTTTAGTATTGCCTCTGGCACAAGCTGGACAACTTTCTCTATGATGACATTGTGAGCATCTTCAGGAGGACTATACATAGTCTGTATCTCTTGATGTATCATGTCAAAGTCTGCAGGAGGGTATATCACTTGAGCCACTTCAGCTTGTTCTCCTCCAAAGTATGCAGGATTTATGCAAGACTCTGCCACATTGTCATCATCACATAAAGGTGGATATCCAAGGGCGGCTCTGATGGAATTTGAAATCCATTTGGCATGATCAGAGCCTGCCTTGACTAATACCCTCTCCCCCTTTATGACTTCTCTCTCTATATGATCCCTCAGATCATCTTTCTGAAATCTTATCTGTGCATTCAGATAGTTAACTCCATCTTTATAGAAAGGTTTTAACCTTTGGAGCTTGTCAGTAATTGCCTTCTGAGAATCTTCAATGGCAGTTTTCACAGCAGTGAGACTCTCCTGTAATTTCTTATCAAATTCTTCTTTGGCACTAGCACTTACTGCAGGCTGAGCAGTAGCTATATTTTTTATTTTAGTTACAATGGCATTATGTGAAGCAGTGAGATTATCATTCATCCTGATCTGGTTTTCCAGGACATAGCCTTGTTTTAGTGCTAGGTCATCAAGTTGTGTCTTTAGCTTCTCTTGATGTGTAGCCAGATAGACCACTGCATTGCCTCCTTTATGAAAACAATCAGTCATTTCTTTCTTGTTGAGATTCACTTCAAATCTGATTGACTTGATGTCTTGTGCCAGATCAAATTGCAGGGATTTATGCCCTTCATCCATATACTTTTCTAGAGCTTGCCTTTGCTCATCTAGCTTGATTTGCAATGCTACCATCAGAGAACTATAATCAGTAGTGGTGGCAGGCTGTGGAGCAATTGTCTGTAGGGCTTTCTTATAGTTCTGGCTTCTTCTCTTGAAGACCTGGAACTTCCTCTTCTTGGCTCTAACAGCCTCTTCATCCTCTGAAGCAGATGTGCTGACTATGTCTACTCTTTCCTTAGGACTAGAATGTGAATCCTTCTCAGTCCTTGGTAGTCCTCCATCATCTCTTGGCTCCTCAGTCTCCTTCATTGCAGTTTCCTTTACAATCTCCACATGCTCCCCCTCAATATAGGCCTTCTCCCTCTCAACAGCAGCTATTTCTTTCTCAAGATCTGTCTGTACAAGATCAGTGAATAGCTCTTCTAATGTAAATTCCTGTTGAGGAAGGGCTGGAGAATCTTTGATCTCATCAACCACTTTATCAGCAACAGATGTGTCTTCCATGACAACATCTTGTGGTTGAAGTTGTATCTGTGTTTGCTAATGAACATTAGGTAATGAATCAGTCAAAACTTCATCCTCAACAGTGAAATCTAATTGACTAATTTCAGTGATTACCTCTAGAATGGTTTGGGTAGCCCTTTCACTCTCTAGTGGAGTTGGCTCTTCCACAAGTAGAGGCTCCCCCTGGAGTGGATCCAGGTGAATTGGGCTAGCTGGTGGTAGCTCCCCCTGCCTCTGTGCATCTTCTTGTCTTGCTGGAGACTGTCCAGCATTTCCAGTCTCTTCATCATCAGGAGTAAAAACCACTTGCTCTTCAGAGCTGTTGGAGGATTCTTGAGCCACAATGGCTGTCTTCTTCTTCTTCTTCTGAGGTGTGTCCTTTACTGGAGTTGGCATTTCTTTTGTCAATACTCTATCCCACCTAGAGAAAATTCTCAAATCCATTCTCCTCATGTGGTTTATCTTGGAACCTGTAGCCTGGTTCATCACTTCAGGTATACTACCAGCTAAATATAGACTCAGAATTCTACCCAGATTGGGTTTCTTCATACTTTCTTTTATCTTATCAAACATAACTACAGACCAATCAGTATCAAGTTTGAAGATAATCCTTGTCATCAAATTGAACATCTGAGCTGAAATTTTGTCATGTCCTCCAGGCTTGCTCAGGATGACCTTGCCAACTATCTCAGATAAGAATTTCCCTTGTATATTCATTCCTTTCCTATTAAAAACTGATCCAATTTTTAGGTTTGAATCCAGTCCACACCATCTCAATGCCTCTCTAGTCTTAGAAGCAGATACATCTTCTTCTTCTTTTGTTCTTGGTAGTTGAAGTACCTTCCTTAGACTTTTCGGTGTGACCTTGACTTTGGTTCCATGAACTCTGGACTTAATCTTGAGTCCAGAGTCGTCAAGTAAAGCTGCACTCAAAAATTCAAGGACCTCCTTCTTCCAGATCTTGATGGGTTCTGATACAAGGTATTCCAATCCAGTCTCGGCAATTAGGGTAACCACATCTTTGATTTCGGGTTCCGCATCATCAAAGGCGTGTTGCACGAGCTCATATCCTTCATTAATATTCTCTTCCAGCTTGGGCGCCATTAGGGTTTGAAGAAATTTTGAATTTAGAGAAGAGAGATGTCGACACACAAGTTTGGTCTCGAAACTTTGGTGAGCGTGTCGACAATCACTGGGGAAAACCTATTTATACCTTTCTAGAATCGAAGATGAAAAGGCGCGTCAAAATACTTAAATTGTGTCGACACTGTTGAAAAGTGTCGACACTTACTTATAATGTCTCGACAACTATGTGTCGACACAAGTATAGTCGACAGAATATATGTGTCGACACTTGTATATGTGTCGACACCGCTTAGCTCGACACTTAGTTGAGACTCTACTAGACTAATTCTGTGTAAAGTCTAAGTGTCGACACCACCTTGGATGTGTCGACACCTATACTGCATGTGTCCACACTAATTCTCTGAAGTGTCGACACAGACTTCCTAGATGTGTCGACACCATTTCTCTGAAATATCGACACCACTTCTATGTGTCGACACAGATAACTCTGAGTGTCGACATCATTTTACTTAGCCAATTTTTGTAAACTATTCTAAGTTTATTATCCCTAATTCAATTTTAAATTTATTGAATTTGGTTTCATCTAAGGGCTTAGTATACATATCAGCTAGCTGATTATCTGTATTAATATACTCTAGTGAAATATCTCCTTTTTCCACATGTTCTCTTAGAAAATGGTATTTTATTTCTATGTGCTTAGTCCTACTATGGGAGACAGGATTATTTGCATTAGAAATAGCACTTGTAGAATCACAAAATAAAGGTGTTCTACTTACTTGAATACCATAATCTTCTAGCTGGTGTTGTATCCATAGTAGTTGTGCACAGCAGCTTCCTACAGCAACATACTCTGACTCAGCTATAGAGATAGCCACACTGGTTTGCTTCTTGCTACTCCATGACACCAGCCTCCCACCTAGAAATTGACAGGTTCCAGTTGTACTCTTCCTATCTTTCTTACAGCCTGCAAAATCTGCATCTGAATAACCTGTCAGTACAAAGTCTCCATTCCTAGGGTACCAAAGGCCTAGATAAGGTGTGCCCTTAAGATATCTCAAAATTCTTTTGACTGCTGTCAAATGAGATTCTTTAGGGCAAGCTTGGTACCTAGCACAGACACATGTAGCATACATGATATCTGGTCTACTTGCAGTCAAATATAGTAGGGAGCCAACTATCCCTCTATACAAAGTTTCATCTACAGGTTTCCCTGCATCATCTTTGCATAAAGACATTGTTGACCCCATAGGAGTTTTCATGGTAGTGGATGATTCCATACCATACTTCCATATCAATTCTAGGGTGAACTTAGACTGGCATATGGATAATCCATCTTCAGTCTGTCTAACTTGGAGACCCAAGAAGAACTTAAGTTCCCCCATACTGCTCATTTCAAATTGTCCTTACATTAGTTTTGCAAACTTCCTGTAAAGACTACTTTCTGTAGACCCAAATATTATGTCATCTACATATATTTGGACTAAGATAATCTTGCCTCTGGATTCCCTAAGGAATAGAGTCTTGTCTATTTTCCCCCTTGTGAATTTATTCTCAATGAGAAAACTAGACAGGGTTTCATACCAAGCCCTATAAGCTTGTTTTAACCCATACAAAGCCTTCCTAAGTCTATAAACATAATTAGGTTTAGTAGAATCAACAAAACCTGATGGCTGTTCTACATAGACTTCTTCCTTCAGATTTCCATTCAGAAAAGCTGACTTAACATCCATTTGGTATACCTTGAACCCTTGAAATGTTGCATAGGCAAGGAACATCCTTATTGCTTCCAGTCTTGCTAATGGAGCAATGGTCTGATCAAAATCAATACCTTCTTCCTGTCTATATCCTTTTGCAACAAGTCTAGCTTTGTTCTTTATAATTACTCCATTTTCATCCAACTTGTTCCTAAAGATCCACTTAGTTCCTATAATGTTGTGGTCTTTTGGTTTAGGAACTAGCTCCCAGACTTTGCATCTTTTGAACTGGTTCAGCTCCTCTTGCATAGCCTCAATCCAATGAGGATCTAGGATTGCTTCTTCAAATTTCTTTGGCTCTACTTGGGATAGAAAGCTAGAGTAGAGAACTGAACTTAGATTCCTGCTCCTTGTTTGTACCCCTTGTCTGAGATCTCCAATAATTTGATTGGCTGGATGATCTTTTAAATGCCTATTTGCTGGAGGCAGTCTGTCTACTGGTTGTACAACTTCAGCTTCTTCATTCAGCAGCTCCTCTTGGTCTTCTTCAGCAATAGGAGTATCTTGTACTCCCCCTGGACAGCAGCCACTATCATCCACTTGCTGACTTGCAGTAGAACCTTCTTCAATAGTAAGCTTGTCCATCTTCTCAGTCACACCTGTGGAGCTGCAAACACTTCTAGACAATTCATTGTTAATGAGTCTAGCTTCATCAAACACTACATGTACTGACTCTTTTACAACTTGAGTAATCAAGTTGTAGACCCTATAAGCCTTACTATTGTTGCTGTACCCAACAAAGATCCCCTCTTGGGATTTGGCAGCAAACTTGGTTAAATAAGACTTACCATTGTTAAGTATACAGCATTTACAACCAAAGATCCTGAAATAGGATAGATTTGGTTTTCTGCCCTTCACAATCTCATAGGGGGTCTTATTGTGGCTCTTGGTGATAGTATCCCTATTAATTACATGACATGCAGTGTTTACTGCCTCAGCCCAGAAATATTCTGGGAGAGATGTGTCACTCAATAGGGTTCTACCAGCCTCTATCAAGGTTCTATATTTCCTTTCAGCAATACCATTTTGCTGAGGTGTTCTTGGTGAGGAAAATTCCTGAAATATCCCAAACTCTTCACATAGCTTTGTCATACTATCAGACTGGAATTCAGTACCATGGTCACTTCTTATTTTGACCATTGTACTGTCTAACTCATTCTGAATTTGTTTGACAAAACTATAAAAGATACTAGGAGTTTCAGATTTTTTCCTTAGGAAGAATACCCAGGAAAACCTTGAATAATCATCTACAACCACAAATGTGTAGACCTTCCTACCTAGGCTGTGAACTGGCATAGGACCAAAAAGAACCATATGCAAGAGGTATAGGCACCTCACAGCATCTTTGTTCTCAATGCTATTAAAGGTGGATCTGGTCTGCTTGCCTTTCTGACAAGCTGAGCATATCCCAACCTTTATGCACTTAACTTGAGGACCATTCCTCACTAACTCTTTGCTAAAGAGTTGGCCAATTGTCTTATAGTTGAGATGAGCCAACCTCTTGTGCCATTTAACACAATGTGAGACTTTCTCATCAGCTACAAGACAAACAGGAGAAACAATGTTCTCCAACATAATCTCTAGACAATAGACATTTCTCTTCCTATATCCTGTCAGAATGATCTTTTGATCACTTGACCTACTGATATGACAATCATCCTTGACAAATGAGATGCCATATCCTAAATCACTCAGCTGACTTATGATAATGAGGTTATGTCTCAAACACTTTACATAAGCCACCTGAGTAATTGTAATTAGGTTGCTAGAAATATTACCAAAGCCTTTGATGATTCCTTTTTCTGAACCACCAAATGTAACCTTAGGACCATCCTTGATTGGTGTATAGTCCTTCAGTAATCCCCTAGTTCCAGTCATGTGCCTGGAACATCCACTGTCCAAGTACCATATTGGGGCATGGTCACTTGGACTTACCTGCAAAACAGATTACTTAACCTTAAAACCCAAATAATTCTTGGGTACTTGGTGCAAGTTAGTCTGACTCTTAACAAAACTACCTGTAGCTTTTCTAGCAGGCAGTTTGCTACTCACCTTGGCACTTGAATTATGCCAATAATCTATGGCAAAGTGGCCTACCTTGCCACAACACCAGCACTCAAATCTGTTGTACCTTTGTTTAGGTACAACCCTGGATGTTTTATCTACAGCAGGCTTCTTGTTGAGTACTGGGGCTTTGCCCTTAGATTTGGACTTTACTGTCCAGGCAGGTTTTGTAAACCCCAATCCAGTTTTACCTTTATGAGGTACAAACTCATCTATCAAAGGTAGAACAGATTTTGGTTTAGAAAAACTTGCTACAATATCTCTCTCCTTCTGAAGACTAATCTCCAGATTTCTAATTTGATCATTCTTGAATGTAATAGTCCCCATCTGAATAACAGTAATGTTCTTCAGTCTGGCTATTTCATTTAGTTTCTGATCTAATAACTTGTCAAAATCTGTTGCAGCCTCTTTAAGACTAGCAATCTCCTTAGCATGAGTTTTGGTCAAGAGTTTGCTTTTCTTCAAAGCCTGCAACAATACTCTATATTCATCAATTAACTGATGAATGTCTCCTTCAGATTCAGATCCACTCACATCACTTGATGCTGATGTATCTGAATCTGACTCAGTACTAGAAATTGAACTTGAAGAACAATTTTGTACCTGACTAGGTCCAGGCTGATCCTGGATTTTGTCTCCTTCTGATAAGGCCATCAGTCCCTTGCACTGAATGTCCTCATGCTCATAAATTGAGTTCATTAGCTGCATGAACTCATTTTCTTCTTCTTCAGCAAACAAGCCAATATAGACTTCAGCTTCTGAATCTGTTTCTGAAGATGACATATCAGTCAGACTTTTATCCTTCTTGGCAACAAAGGACCTTTCCTTTTTGCCCTTGAACTGTGTCTTCTTCTTGTCAGTGGACTCTTTCCTCTTTTCTGGACAATCAACTATTACATGTTCTTGTCTATTGCAACAATAGCATACTATCTTTGAGGATGTAGTTTTACTAGACTTGGACTTTCTCTTGTCATTCCTTGATGACTTCCTGTTCTGATAATAGTCATCTTTTGTCTGTGAAGTGGATGGCTTGGACCTCCACTGCTTCTTCTTTAGAAACTTCTGAAAGTTCCTAGTAAATGCAGCAAAGTCTTCATCACTTTCACTGCTTTCTGACTTCTTGCTATCTGAAGTATCTGTCTCAGCCTCAACAACTTTTTGAGGTGGAGATGGAGACTTGCTTTTATATTTTCTAGTGGCTTCAGTCTTGAAGGTCACAGCTCTTTCTTTGTGCTCCACTCTTATAGTCTTTTCTTCCTCCTTTCTAACCATTAACTGCATCTCATAAGATAACAGTTTTCCAAACAAAGTTGGAGGAGGAATGTCTGCTAATTTGGTCATTTCTCTTATGGCACAAATCTTGGTGTCCCAGTCCTTTGTCAGAGATCTCAAGAACTTATCATTCAATTCATAATTGTTGAACTCTCTTCCATAGGACATCAATTCATTGACTATCCTACAGAATTTCTTGTAGCATTCAGTTATGCTATCAGACCTGCCTTGTCTGAAGCTTTCATACTCTTGGTTTAACAAAGACTTCCTGTCTTGTCTTACCTCTTCTGATCCCTCCATATAGACTATCAGTGTGTCCCACATTTCTTTTGATGTTTTACAATGTATTAGGTTCTGAAATGTGGCATCATCAATTGCACTTACAATAATATTCTGGGCCCTCTTTTCCATAGTGGCCAGAATAATTTCATCCTTAGTCATTTCTGAATAGACTTTTGGAGTTCTCTGATTTGCATTCAGAACAGATACTTTCATTGGCACATATGGCCCTTCTTTAACTGTAATGTATATTCTTGGGTCAGAGGCTTCCATAAAAAGTCTAACCCTTTATTTTCAAATGTCAAAGATCTCTTTTCTGCAGATTGGCAATTTAATGGATCCTAGCTCTTTGTGATTCTCAGTTGAACCCATTTTCTTGATTCTTGATTATAGATGTTAACCCAGAAATCGGCGATCCTTCCCAAGGTGGCCAGCTGGCTAATCGCGACCCTTAGATTCTCCCTTTCGATCGCGATGAGCCCCAGCATAGGCGGACAGTTGTCCCTATCCGCCTAGGTCTCCTAGCAACCGCGTGCCCTGCGGGATGGCGGGCTATTCCCATGGCTCACCCTTGCGGGACATGCGGTTGGGTCCGCTAATCATGCAGTACTTTTCCTTGCAGGAGTCCACCAACAGCATCGCCAGGAGTCGCCTCCTAGTTCGCCCAAGGGGCGGTGGTCTCCAGCCGCCGTCCACCGAGAACGCCCGCCAGGGGCGGCCTCCCTGCTGCCCGAGGGGCGGCGGCCTCCTGCCGCCGTCCGCCGAGGCCGCCCACCCGGGGCGGCCTCTGCCCGCCAGCCGGGCGGACTCCCCCTGGAGTCCGCCCAGGCCGCCGGCAAGGGGGCGGCCAGGCCTGCCGGGCGGACTCCCCATGGAGTCCGCCCAGGCCGCCCGCTAGGGGGCGGCCCCGGCACCCAGCCGGGCGGACTCCCCCCGGAGTCCGCCCAAGCCGCCCGCAAGGGGGCGGCCAGGCCTGCCGGGCGGACTCCCCCTGGAGTCCGCCCAGGCCGCCCGCTAGGGGGCGGCCCCGGCACCCAGCCGGGCGGACTCCCCCCGGAGTCCGCCCAGGCCGCCCGCAAGGGGGCGGCCAGGCCTGCCGGGCGGACTCCCCCTGGA
The DNA here is from genome assembly GCA_039583875.1 of Platanthera guangdongensis. NCBI lineage: Eukaryota > Viridiplantae > Streptophyta > Magnoliopsida > Asparagales > Orchidaceae > Platanthera > Platanthera guangdongensis. The sequence continues at coordinate 150,016,527 of CM077166.1, forward strand.
GTCCGCCCAGGCCGCCCGCTAGGGGGCGGCCCCGGCACCCAGCCGGGCGGACTCCCCCCGGAGTCCGCCCAGGCCGCCCGCAAGAGGGCGGCCAGGCCTGCCGGGCGGACTCCCCCTGGAGTCCGCCCAGGCCGCCCGCTAGGGGGCGGCCCCAGCACCCAGCCGGGCGGACTCCCCCCGGAGTCCGCCCAGGCCGCCCGCAAGGGGGCGGCCAGGCCTGCCGGGCAGACTCCCCCTGGAGTCCGCCCAGGCCGCCCGCTAGGGGGCGGCCCCGGCACCCAGCCGGGCGGACTCCCCCCGGAGTCCGCCCAGGCCGCCCGCAAGGGGGCGGCCAAGCCTGCCGGGTGGACTCCCCCTGGAGTCCGCCCAGGCCGCCCTCTAGGGGGTGGCCTCCAGTCCTCTCCAGAGCCTCCTTCCGCTTGCTTCATCAGTCAACCGTGGAGGATGCAAAATCTCAGTCCGCGGAGTCCGCGCAGGTCGTCATGCTGATGTCACCGGGCCCCGCTTCTAGAAGAACCCCCCTGGGCCTATAAATAGCCCATGGTGCCTCTCATTCTGCATCGCTCTGCATCGCTCCAGAGGCCAGAAGGTGGATACAAGTCTTGCCAGCAGACCCTGCGGACTCCGTTTTCCAGTCCGCGCAGTCCGTCATCACCCTTCCAGCAAGCTCTGCGGACTCAGATTTCCTGTCCGCGCAGTCCTCTACAGCTCTTCAGCAGCTTGCCAGCAGACTCTGCAGACTCAGTTTCTCAGTCCTCCATCAGCTGGCAGACTCTTTTACTTAGTTTCTGGCAGCTTCTCTTCTCTGCTTTCTGGCATTTTCTTCTCTCTTAGCCGCCAGCTTCTCCTTGTACCCCTTTTATTGATTTGTTGTAAAGGTGTACTTGTAAGCTTGTAATCTCTCGCTATTAATCAAAGGAAAGCCCGTCGCAGGAGTGGCATTTAGGCCGCGGCGGGCGAAGTGTGTTGTTGCCGCTGGTAGCGGCCCCCTTCTTCTTCTCTCTGCTCAGCAAGCCCTGCTCCTCTGCTCAGCAAGCCTTGCTCCTCTGCTCAGCAAGCCTTGCTCCTCTGCTCAGCAAGCCTTGCTCCTCTGCTCAGCAAGCCTTGCTCCTCTGCTCAGCAAGCTTCTTCTCTGCTCAGCCCAGCTCTTCTCGGCAACCAACCTGCAAGCACAACCGTCACATTAGCCGTCTGCTCGACAGCTCCTGGTCAACCTCCTTCTCCTCTCTTGATCAACCCGCTCTGTTGATCAAGCTCCTCTCCTCTATCCCTGCAACCCTCTTTGACAAGCCGTTTGCTCCACTCTTGAGCACTCAGAGGCTTCCTACCTTCCCTCCTCTCCTCCTCTCCTAGCTTGTGAGACCGAATACCCCCTCCGTGTTAGCTGGCTGGTGCCCCGCGATGTTTCCGCGCATCAACAGTTAACACGCGACCTTCAGATCCGGTCAGACGGTGAACATCGACAGTTAGCCATGTCAGATCAATCAGCCGAGAACTTTGCTCCAAGTCCCAGTGAAGATCCTCTCTGGGAAGCCTTTGAGCAGTCGCGCCGTGAGAATGCTCAACAGTTCCAATCAATCAACCAAGTCCTTGCTGCGATCACGCAGCGGTTAGACTCTCATCCAGCAACTGCTCCAGCTCCTCCAGCTGCTCCAATCAATCTAACACCAACATCGGAGCAAAAGCAAGCTTATTCTCAAGCTTGTCCGCCGTTCTATCCTCCTTACACCCCAACCTTCCCGCAAGGTCCTGCTGCTCCTTTGCGAACTCAAGATGAAGAGTTTGCCGCTCGCCAAAACTTCTTCCGGCAAGCAGCCCGGGGAAGTCCTGCAAGATTTCTTAACTTTCAAGGAAGTCATCCTTGCCCCCCAGCTCCTGCCTCTGCTCCTCCTGCAGCAACTTTTCCTTTCTACCCTCCTGCTTCTTTTGCAGCTGCAGCATATGCTCCCTTTAATCCCTATGCTGTAGGAGAGCAGGAAGAGCCATCGCCCTTTATTGAGAGCGTTCGCCTTGAACCTACTCCAGCAAACTTCAGAGAGCCTCGACTGCCAATCTATACTGGAGAGACTGATCCGGTCAAGCATCTTCAAGCTTTTGAATCAGTCGTTGCTCTCAAGACTCTGTCAGATGCAACCAAGTGCAAGCTCCTTGTGACAACCTTTGATGGGCAAGTGAGGGACTGGTTCTATGGCCTCCGTCCTCACTCCATCTCTTCCTTCGTCGATCTACGAAGGGAGTTTCTTCTCAGATTCTCTACCTCCTCCAAGAGAAAGGGCGGTCCTGAAGCCCTCTTTGAGATCAGACAGCGCAGTGATGAAACTTGGTCTCAATTCGTTGATCGATTCCAGAGAGAGATTCTGGACATCGAAATCGTTGATCAAGAAATGTACCGAGTGGCTCTTATCCACGGTCTTCGTGAAGGGCCTCTCAAATTTGAAGCCAATGTCCGTGCTCCAAGGACATACCAAGAGCTGATTGCTCTAGCCAACTCGTACATCCGAGGCGAGAAGAGCAATCCAGGCTTCGTCTCCAAGCTTGTATCAGAGAAAGATCCGTTTCGCAAGCAGCCTCCAAGGTCTCCTTGCAATCGTTTCCCAGCTCATTCAAGGAAGGAGAGAAGGCTTCATCGCCAGTGATACTCCTTCCCGAGCCGTGATGCTCAAGATCCATTGCTACCACTAGCTCCTTCTCAAACAGCAACTGTTCAACAAGAGCAAGACGATGACTTGCATGAGTCAGATCTCGATGACGTCATGCAAGAAGTAGTCCAGATCATGAAAGATAGGGCAAGCTACAAGAAGCCCTATCGGCCGACCGATCAGAGGTCTAGAAACTCAGAGCCTTATTGTGAATTCCACAAAGAACCAGGCCATCGAACAGAAGACTGCCGAGCATTCCGCCAGCTTGTGCAAGAGGATGCTCCGGCAGGGCAAGATGCATGACTTGCTTCCTAAAGAAGATCGCCCTGATCCGTCAACTTCAAAGGGCAAAGAAATTTCAGATGTTCCTTGCTCCTCAAGGGGAGTGAACCACATCGCAGAGCCTCCTCTCCTCGTTGTTAACCCAACCGTCGAGTGCTTCGATGCCGATGACGAGGGTATACTGGGAAGGCTATTCTAAACTAGCAAGGACTTCACAGTCCTCCAAAGCGATGGACTTCACAGTCCTCCAGAGCTCCTTACAACCTACAGGGGTTATCTCAACCCTTACTCTCTCTCCTTTTCAAACACTTTCATTACAACACTTCTCAGTGTTCTTTACTTGCTTTCCAGCAAAGCTTTTATTCAGGGATCCCGTACTGACACGGTTCCCTTTTTGTGTTGCCCCTTCCTCTTCTTCTCTCTCTCCGGGATCAGTACGCCAATGAGATTTCGCCGAGTCTGAAACGTTCCCTCCGTAGTTTGTTCTCGCACTACCGCTTCGACCACATATGGCGGGAGTATACCCATGTGTGTAGTGGGAGCAGTTCATTCTACGATTATGGGCTTCAGGCTTAGGATCCTAGCCGGCATCTAACACAGAGTGTGTGCTAGGGGAGCCCCATGTGTTAGCTCTGCTGTGCGTCTTATAGGAAACACTACGGTTAGGATGATCTTCGCTGGACAAGCAATGACGATCAAGTGTAGCCTTGTCTCTTTGATCATCCTTCAACTGTGGTGGCCGAGCACTCTCCGGTACCCTCGATCCGTGCCTCTCGGGTTCTCACAACTCCACTGATCAATACACAGACAATATAGGCCTCTTGGCGCAACCTGTCTCGTTGATCAGTGATGCTTGTGCCCAAGGCAAGAGAGCAGAGCTTCTAGCGATCCTTCTCAGGATCTCCCTTGCTTCTAGCGATCCTTCTCAGGATCTTCCTTGCTTCTAGCGGTCCTTCTCAGGACCTTCCCTTGCTTCTCTTTTGTGCCCTCCTTGAGGATGCGCGGTCAGCCCGCTTTGAGCAGGACCATACTCGGGATGATTTTTCAGGCAAGTGATGCATAAGGCCCACGGGGAACACTTGTGGCAGCATTCAACCTTCTTTAGTCATTCCGAATATGGACCTTTTCTTTTTCCCTCCTTCACGATGCACGGCTAGCCCGCTTTGAGTAGGACTATACTCGGGATGATTTTTCAGGCCAGTGATGCATAAGGCCCACGGGGAACACCTGTGGCAGCATTCAACCTTCTTTAGTCATTCCGAGTATAGACCTCCCCCTTTTCGTCTATTGCCTTCTTTCACAGGTGAACAGGTTATTCCGACCTATCAAAAGGATTTTCAGCAATCACTTTGCTCATGCTCATCCTATATGAATTGCTTATTCAAAGCTCTATCGGATGATGACTCGCACTCTACCTATATAAGCTTTATTGCTCTCATCTCCTATACATTGTTTGCTCAAGCGCTATCAGCCATGCTATTGTAATCCAGTCATATCTGTCAGCAGTTAACAACTCAGTTTATTGATCTGGACTTTATAATAGTATTCATCAGGCATTCTTCTTACTAATTGGTCATATCGGCCTTATCTTGTCGACAGTTAACAGTCTACAGTTAACATTTGCAAGCCTTCTCTTCACAGGTACTTGCAAGATATTTTCATGTCTTATTGGCTCCTAACTCCTCTTCTTGCAGAGATTAGCAAACACCTGCAAGCCTCATCCAGGTACTTGCAGCTTATTTTTACATACAATGCCTGTTCCTAACTCTCTTCTTGCAGAGATCAGCAAAGACTTGCAGGTCCCTTTCAGGTACTTGCGAGTTGTTATACCTTTCTGTTTTCCTCACTTTTGTTTTGCAGAACATTTATAGAAGACACGCCTTCTTCGTTTTGCAAAAGCAAATTCAGGTACACACTCGATGTGCCACCCCTACATGCTTACCCTAACTCTCCTCTTGCAGGAAAATAGACAGGAAGCACCAAGCTTCTAAGGAGAGTCTTCAGGTTCTGTCTCTCCTTGCTCCTCTTTTTCCGTTGGGGTAGATCACGATTTTCGTGGATCTCCAACTTTTTCGAAGTTCTTTTCGGAACTTAAAAAAGTGCGGGGATTATGTTAACCCAGAAATCGGCGATCCTTCCCAAGGTGGCCAGCTGGCTAATCGCGACCCTTAGATTCTCCATTTCGATCGCGATGAGCCCCAGCATAGGCGGACAGTTGTCCCTATCCGCCTAGGTCTCCTAGCAACCGCGTGCACTGCGGGATGGCGGGCTATTCCCATGACTCACCCTTGCGGGACATGCGGTTGGGTCCGCTAATCATGCAGTACTTTTCCTTGCAGGAGTCCACCAACAGCATCGCCAGGAGTGGCCTCCTAGTTCGCCCAAGGGGCGGTGGTCTCCAGCCGCCGTCCACCGAGGACGCCCGCCAGGGGCGGCCTCCCTGCTGCCCGAGGGGCGGCGGCCTCCTGCCGCCGTCCGCCGAGGCCGCCCACCCGGGGCGGCCTCTGCCCGCCAGCCGGGCGGACTCCCCCTGGAGTCCGCCCAGGCCGCCCGCAAGGGGGCGGCCAGGCCTGCCGGGCGGACTCCCCATGGAGTCCGCCCAGGCCGCCCGCTAGGGGGCGGCCCCGGCACCCAGCCGGGCGGACTCCCCCCGGAGTCCGCCCAGGCCGCCCGCAAGGGGGCGGCCAGGCCTGCCGGGTGGACTCCCCCTGGAGTCCGCCCAGGCCGCCCGCTAGGGGGCGGCCCCGGCACCCAGCCGGGCGGACTCCCCCCGAAGTCCGCCCAGGCCGCCCGCAAGGGGGGGGCCAGGCCTGCCGGGCGGACTCCCCCTGGAGTCCGCCCAGGCCGCCCGCTAGGGGGCGGCCCGGCACCCAGCCGGGCGGACTCCCCCCGGAGTCCGCCCAGGCCACCCGCAAGGGGGCGGCCAGGCCTGCCGGGCGGACTCCCCTTGGATTCCGCCCAGGCCGCCCGCTAGGGGGCGGCCCCGGCACCCAGCCGGGCGGACTCCCCCCGGAGTCCGCCCAGGCCGCCCGCAAGGGGGCGGCCAGGCCTGCCGGGCGGACTCCCCCTGGAGTCCGCCCAGGCCACCCGCTAGGGGGCAGCCCCGGCACCCAGCCGGGCGGACTCCCCCCGGAGTCCGCCCAGGCCGCCCGCAAGGGGGCGGCCAGGCCTGCCGGGCGGACTCCCCCTGGAGTCCGCCCAGGCCGCCCGCTAGGGGGTGGCCTCCAGTCCTCTCCAGACCCTCCTTCCGCTTGCTTCATCAGTCAACAGTGGCGGACGCAAAATCTCAGTCCGCGGAGTCCGCGCAGGTCGTCATGCTGACGTCACCGGGCCCCGCTTCTAGAAGAACCCCCCTGGGCCTATAAATAGCCCATGGTGCCTCTCATTCTGCATCGCTCTGCATCACTCCAGAGGCCAGAAGGTGGATACAAGTCTTGCCAACAGACCCTGCGGACTCCGTTTTTCAGTCCGCGCAGTCCGTCATCACCCTTCCAGCAAGCTCTGCGGACTCAGATTTCCTGTCCACGCAGTCCTCTACAGCTCTTCAGCAGCTTGCCAGCAGACTCTGCAGACTCAGTTTCTCAGTCCTCCATCAGCTGGCAGACTCTTTTACTTAGTTTCTGGCAGCTTCTCTTCTCTGCTTTCTGGCATTTTCTTCTCTCTTAGCCGCCAGCTTCTCCTTGTACCCCTTTTATTGATTTGTTGTAAAGGTGTACTTGTAAGCTTGTAATCTCTCGCTATTAATCAAAGGAAAGTCCGTCGCAGGAGTGGCATTTAGGCCGCGGCGGGCGAAGTGTGTTGTTGCCGCTGCTAGCGGCCCCCTTCTTCTTCTCTCTGCTCAGCAAGCCCTGCTCCTCTGCTCAGCAAGCCTTGCTCCTCTGCTCAGCAAGCCTTGCTCCTCTGCTCAGCAAGCCTTGCTCCTCTGCTCAGCAAGCCTTGCTCCTCTGCTCAGCAAGCTTCTTCTCTGCTCAGCCCAGCTCTTCTCGGCAACCAACCTGCAAGCACAACCGTCACATTAGCCGTCTGCTCGACAGCTCCTGGTCAACCTCCTTCTCCTCTCTTGATCAACCCGCTCTGTTGATCAAGCTCCTCTCCTCTATCCCCGCAACCCTCTTTGACAAGCCGTTTGCTCCACTCTCGAGCACTCAGAGGCTTACTACCTTCCCTCCTCTCCTCCTCTCCTAGCTTGTGAGACCGAACACCCCCTCCGTGTTAGCTGGCTGGTGCCCCGCGACGTTTCCGCGCATCAACAATAGATTCTGCCTACAGGATCTTTACTCAGACTGTTATGTCCTTTTTGAGTAACCTCCCTCTGATACCACTTGAAAGAACTAGTGCCTAAACACCTAGAGGGGGGTGAATAGGTGCACTTAATCTTTTTAACTTTAAAGGCAGAAACATTGAATTATTAGACCTATTTATGCAATCCTCTACAGCAATTCAGCACATATAACATAGCAATCACAGAATAAATCACACACAAAGTACACACAGCTTTTATAGTGGTTCCCCAAGGTCTAGGTACATCCACTTTCCCCCTTCGCCTATCTAGTAGTGTACTAGATTCGGCCTAACTTCTCCACTACTTCTCAGATCCACAGATCTTACAGCTCAGAACCCAAACAGGTTCCTACAACTCAGAGTGATCCTACTCCTACCACTCAGGCACAAAGCCCTACCACTCAGTCTTCACCAAGACCTACACTCAGCCTTCAACAAGGCCTACACTCAGCCTTCAACAAGGCCTACACTCAGAGAAATGTATCTCCTACACTCAGGCACACAAGCCCTACCACTCAGCCTTTATAAATATAGGCTTACAACTCAGATCCCTTAGGATCCTACAAAAATAAAGAGTACAAAGATTAATAACCACAACTCTGATTGAGAAAGATGAGTTGATTGGCTTCTTGATGAGTTCTTGAAAGAACTTTGCAGAGATCAACCTCCCTTGGCTTTCTTCAAAGCTTCTTGAATTAGAACACAGTAGGGTTGTATCTCCTGAAGATGATCTTTGATCAACTTCTGTCTTGAAATTCAGATCTCAATCTGAATCTAACTTAGCAGCCCGGTTCAGCAACTGCACTTCTTAGAAGGAGCTCTCTCTCTCTCCAACTTCTTAGATCTTCACTTGAAGGTCTTCTTCTTGTTGTGTTGTTTTTCACTTCATTGATTGCTTGATCTATCTCTTTTCTGTTGAAGGAATAAGCCTTTATATAAGCTTTCTTCATGGTGACCGGCTGATCCGGTTTCTAACAGTCTTCTGACAGCTCTGACAGTAGCAGTTGACCGGTTGAAATGGCAGCTGTCAAGTCATCCAGTCACTTCTTGAAATCTCTGTCACTGTCTGAAAGTGTCGAGACAGATAGTCTTTATGTGTCGACACAAATAGACCAAGTGTCGACACAAGGAGACTAAGTGTCGACACTAGCCTTCATGGTGTCGACATAACTCCTTGTGTTGTAGAAATAGCTTCTCGACACTGCTTCTTCAGAATGTGTCGACACTGATCCTGTGTGTCGACACAAGTCCTTCTTCTTCAATACTTAGTTGATATCTGCTAAGTGTCGACACAACTCCTTTGTGTCGACACATCTTCTTGTGTTGAAACTTGTTAAGTGTCGACACATCTTCTTTATGTCGACACATCCCTTCTGTGTTGAAACTCTTGCTGAGTGTCGACACATCTCCTTTGTGTCGACACATTCTTCATGTGTTGAGACTTTGCTGAGTGTCGACACATCTTCTTTGTGTCGACACTTGTAATTAAACTTGTTGAAGTTTGCTGGGTGTCGACATAGTTCCTCTGGGTATCGACACTGCTTCTAAGTGTCGACACTGATTCTTTAGACAATTCTTCACTGTGTGTCGACACTGCTTGTATGTATCGACACTTTGCTTCTGGTGTCGACTCTGCCTTCCTGGTGTCGACACAATTACTCCAAGTGTCGACACAGCTTCTATGGGTGTCGACACAAGCCTTCTTAAGTGTCGACACTTTTCTTCTAGGTGTCGACACATGGACTTAGAAACTTTTCCTGCAAACCTGCAGTTACTTAACCTGCACAAAGAAACTCAAAGCACATCAGATACACCTTGATGTATATCATTGAGTAGAGTGAGGCTTCTTCAAATCAGGTACATATATTCCAATGTACCCAACAGAAGGGAGGGGTCATCCCAACTCATTAAGGAGGAGAATTCTTCAGAGGAGATTAAAAGGAATTCATGTGCAAGGATTGAAGGCTACCAACATGATGGTCAAGAAGCCTTCATCCTAAGTTTCACGTGAAGGATCCTCACTACGAAAAACTCTCATCAAGCGCACACCTTCACGGATCTGAAGAACATCAAAGAGGAAGACTCTCAAGCCACAATGATTGAACCTTTGCAAGCAAATCGTCATCAACATCAAGGGTCCTAGTTAGAGGGAAGTTTTCTCTTATTCCTTGTATTTTACTTTAAACTCTTTTTGTCTAGTTGTTTGTGTGAGGGAAATCGACTCCGAGTGTCGTCGAAATCCGGGAAGGATTTCATGGAAAATCGATTGGAGGGTCATCAGAATCTGGGAAGGATTCCATGAGAAATCATCTCGGGGAAGGTACTTATAGATTGGGAGATCTAGCAGGGCTCTAAGACCCCTCCTTGTATGGAGGTGAAGAGCCGGCTCGAAGAGCTTTCTTGGAGGGAAGGGAGAGAGCCAACCGGTCTGTGGAGTTGGTCGGTATAGAAAACAAAATAGTGTTTCTTTATCACCACCTTCGATCTTCGGCATCAAGGGGATCATGATTTTGTAATCATTAAGAACTTATTGTTGATTCAATTTTAATAAAGTTAGCTTCTGTGTTTTTATTCTTCTGTGCAGTGTACTATCAATTCTCTCTAATGTGTGTAGTTCTCCAAAGGGTGATTTGCCCAGGAATATGAGTTCAGTAACTTACCGCCGCGTGTTAGCTACCTAACGCCCCGCGGTAGCTTCCAGTACTAGTTTACCTGGACCAAAATAATTTGATTTTTCATTAAACACGAAAAACCTTATTCGCCCCCCCCCCCCCTCTAAGGTTGGTCACGAGATCCAACAAGTGGTATCAAATGGAGGTTATTCCAAAATGGTTTCACCACCGGGTATAATGGCCAACATCGACCTCGAATCGACTCGGAGGGATGAAAAAGTGTACACAGAAAATTCATTTGCACCTCCTTTATTTATAGGATCGAACCATAACGAATGGGGAATTCTAATGAGAAAATTTCTTATGTTATTAGATGTAGAAGTTTGTAACATGACTTGTGTCAAGCCCCTGAATAACTTGAACAAGCACGAATGTTATTTGAATGCCAAAGCAATGAATAATCTATTCTATGGGCTTGGTCAAGACATTTTCAAACTAATCTATACGCTTCCTACTGCATATGATATCTGGAAATTTCTTGAGCTAACGTATAGTTCTCCTTCTATATGTAATGAAATAGAGCAATTTCTTATGGATCCGAGTGAAGGATCAAACAAAGATTAACTCTTGGAGAAGGGCACCTCAAACACATCAAGCCAAGAGGACGATGACAATGGAACCTTGTGTTCAAATTATGCCATGACCAAAATCACTGTAAGGAAGTCAAACTCCTTTACTACGTGTAACTCTATATCTACATTACGTATGCTAGAAAATGTTAGATGTAGAATGAAGAATATAAAAAGTACTAACTCAAAAATACGTTTAGATAATAACTACTTAAGAAAAAATGTTAATGTAAAATCTACTGTCGTCATGCCTAGTTATCTTGTGTGCTATTTAGATAACCTGAATACACCGTGTATAGATCATAATATATTGGAAGAAAAACATAAGCTTCTTGAAAAATAGCTTCACTCTGCACAAGAGCAAAACAAAAAATTATGTCTAGAAAACTCATCACTGAAGAGTGAGTGTGCTGAGTGCAAAAAATATAAAGTTGAAATCAAAGATATGAATGAGACATTCGATGAATTTAGGAGTAAGTATAAAGCTCACATCAAATCTATTGTCTCCACTCTCAAAAATAGCATGATAGCCTACAATAGGGCTAAACATAAGCTCAAACTGAAGAATGAAGAACTAACTATCAAAATCAACATGCTCAAGGAAATAATGCTCAAAAACTCGCAAAGCCCAATTCCTAAGCTGCACCTAAAACCCAACAACATGTTGAATATGAATCACCGTCCAAAGGCTGAGTTAATCCAAGGGATTAGAACACGTCAAGCAGGTATAAATGAAATTCCAACACAGAAAAATCATCCTCACTCGCAAAAATCAACTACTCCATTTATAAAATCAAATGAACACAAATATCCTTCAAATAATTGTTACATGATGAGTCGGTACACTAAGCACAGCTATCTTACCTTAGAAAATAATTTCAACATAGTTAAACCACACACACAATTGTGTTCTACTGAAATTCATCACGTAAGGACTCCTAAAAATCTAAAAGGAAATTTGCAACATAAAAATAATATTAAATCAAAGTTTGAATGGAGGCTCATCATTCAAAATAGCGCACCCATTCCACTCAAAAGGGCTCATTCACTGTCTTCTCCCCAAGATGTATCGCGCTATGTTTGGGTACCCAAATGAACCGTCACCCCTGGCTCCTTTTGGATACCTAAATCTCTTATCCAGTAATATCCACCTATTGCGTGAAGTAGAAACTAATCAAAACAACATTACTCTATAATCTACTTCACGATATGCATAATGTTCTTTCTGTTTGTACTTTTTTTGTACTATATTTTTGTTTTTATTTTTGTATTTTTTAAGCCAACATGTCATGGACACCGTAGATATATTTCTGATATATGACTTTATCATATTTAAATTAATGATTAATCAATCTAACTAAATAAGTTGGAATAAAAGTCATATCATTGTTAAGTGGCCGATATTTACATTTTATCATAACTCTATCATGTTGTTTTAGTATGTCTGCGATCATTCACCCAACATGTAAGACCCCCCTTTTTTTCCTTAAAAACACCGAGGTCTTAGCCCCAGAACCGCTGCTTTGCGGTGACACCTTCGCACCCGGGAAGATCATCACTACAAAACACCGATCCTACCGGCCAAATCGATCACAACTGTAGCAAGATAGTAAGAGGCAAGTCCACAAAAATCACATATATATAGTAAATAATCTCCATGAAGGGAGTGTCCACAGATGTAATAAGAGTACTAAAAACTTGGGCTCATGCCCAGTACATCAAGTCCTCACTACATATCTCTCATCGCGGAAGCAAAACTAATATAACTACTAGCGATCAGGACTCACAGTCCCTATCATCCGAACTCCGGTACTAGACTGCCCAATCTCCAAGCGTGCCGAACTCTGGGGCTGCTCCTCCATGCTGGGCTCCATGGTCCCCTAAAATGATGTGGTTCGAAAATCATTAGTCTAAAATACTAAGTCCTATCATCCCCTACCCCTTCCCCCATGGCTCCTAGGCACCGAGCGGGGAGAAGGAAAGGAGAGGACATGAAAGTGGAGAATAACAAATATAAGCAGGTGGAGGCGGAACTAATCTAGCAGTTTTATGGTATATAAGACAAAATGAAGGTAAGAAAGACTGAAAAGGAAAAGTAACCTTAACTTATATGAAGACACATAAGCCAAGGGATCTTTTGCCGGGCTCCTATCGTATAAAAAGTCTCATACCAATTTATACGATAGGATGTCGATTTTTTAGCTAGCATATATATATAATACTGAATAAAAACCTTAACTTATAAGCACGCTCGCACGAACTTATAAACCAAGGGGTCGTTTTGTAGGGCATATTGTATAAAGCGTCTCATACCACTTATACAATAGGTGTCAGGTTATATGCAATGATTATGCTATGAAATACAATTATGCCATGATGTGAACATGCAAGTGCAACTCACCCACTCGACTCTGTGTACACAGACCTTTAGTTCCCCCTTTCTGGAGCCGAACCTCCCAGGATACCTCCGTAGTGGCAAACGGAAGCGGTGGTTGGGCCTCACCCACCTCTAAACTGGTAATTACACTACCAGTCAGACCTATCGTACGCTTCAATGTTGGTGCACAAATCGGAGCTCTTGCGTACTCTTGTCGGCTGGCGGACCGGACTTTATTTGGCCAATTGCTAAACTACACTTGCCAAGTCAACGTATTGGCGTCGGTGCAACTACCCTCCAATACCGTAGACTCACCACCTTATACCTTATGCACATGCAACCTTATGTATCAGCTATCGAGCCAAGGCTCCCCGGACCATCCCGTCCGTCATAAACAACAACCGAGCCAAAGCTCGTCGGGCCAACCTGCCCATCACAGACAACAACCGAGCCCAAGCTCATCGGGCAAACCTGCCCACCACCAAATCCACTGAGCCTACCGCCCAAGTGACCCAACCTACCACCCCGAGACATCGAGGTGAGTGAAAGTGAAACCCTTGTTTTACTAGTTACTCTTGCATTCCAATTTTGCCTACAGCTTAGGTTTAACCCAGGACTGCCCAAGGTATTCCCCGTGAAGGGCTCTCGAAGGCACTAGGAACTACGATGGGATTACGCCCAAAGCTCTCTTTTGCAAGGCACTTACTGTTATTGGTTGCTATCAAAATTCCCAAGCACTTACTTGTTTTACCGGATCTAACCCTAAAGTATTTGACACTTCCTTCCCACGGGAAAGGCGATCTTTCGTCGATCCCGAGCACCTCCTAACACTAGCCAAACCAACACTCTCCTCATCATATCTTTCAATGATGAACTCATTTTTATTTATCCAAACAAACAAATAGTTATCCCAAACTCATGTGCCCAAATTCATATTCCAACCTAAATTCTGCAATTTTACTAGATGCAGACCAAGTTAAGCTATATGACATGTAAAGTGGATGGTACACCAAATAGTCACCCAGTACTCATATAATAATTATTGGGGGATATTATGACATTTGTGGACTAAATCCAGGATTTCACAATTTTCCTAATTATCTGATAATTTATTTTATTAATCTAGTAAATCAAAACCCCTTGTTTGAACATGAAGTGCCCATTTGTTACAAGTAAATGATCTACCAAATTTATGATAAATTCAAGATGATTATTTAACACAAAATCCCAAGTATCCCAATTTTTCAACAAGGTTAAGCCTCTGAATCTAATTTTTGAATATAACCTATTTTTATCAATTTAAAAGGCAAGTGCAGCAAAACTATCTCCACAAATTTTGAGAAACTTCAAGGATAATTGTAAGGATATATAAATGCTCTAAGTCAAGTTTCATAATTTATTATCAAGTAATGAGCTCTAAAATAATTATTGAATAATTTTCCAAGTTATTGAGCTTGTGAAGTAGGTACTGCAAATATGTATTAAACAATTCTAATAAAATTCATACATGAGCAATAAGGTCTAAAACTCTCTCTGTCTAATTTTCATGACTTTCCAATAGGCAGTGGGATCATAATAACCAAATGATTAATTAGGGAAATCACATGAGTTACAAAGGAAGTGCTAAGATTATTAATTCAAAATTCCAAATTAAATTACTAGAGGTTCATACTGCCCTTATGACCACACTACCCAAATTTCGTTATTGTTCAATGAATTTTACTGATTTATTCTAGCATCATAAGATTTGTGCCCTAAAATAGGGTTAGGATTTTGAGGGGCCTACTCTTTTCCAAATCCCCTAATATTTTTACCATAGGGCTTTAGTTACCCTAGTACCCTCCCAACCAAATTTCAAGTTCATTCAAGGTCTTTTGGCATCATGCCCTTCACAAGGCACAAAAGCCCTTCCTTAGGGTTTGGTCTTAGATCTTAGGGCAACTCTACTCCAATCTACCCCATATTCCATGGGAAGGTGCTAAAAGCCATGCCAAGCCAGTGTCCCCAATTTCAATCTCTGTTGAGGAGATTTTGCCACTCAAAACCCAAAGTGCACTTTTTGACCAAAATACCCTTATTATGGCAAGGCTGGGGTTTGCATGATTTCAATTCCACCATCTCCAAATGAGATGAAATTTTAACCAAAGCCTTATAATGACCCCAAGCACCACTCACCAAAATTTGGGTAAGTTTGGAGGTCATTTGGCCCCTAAATTAATTTACCATAGAAAAATTAAATAATCTCCAAAACTATATAAACATTGACCCCAAAAATTCTCATTTTTTGCAGGACCTAGATATGTCCTAGGGTGCCTTCCTGTCCAAATTTCACGTCATTTTTACTAGAGATGAAGTGTACGTACCCATTTTAATTTCTGCATAGCCCTAGGTATAGACCCCACCAAAATTAGTGCTCGGGTCAAACCAAGCACCTAAATTGGTTCAATCTAATTTTAAATTAAAGTAGACCCATAGGGCTACAAATCATGTGTTAACCATTTTCTCTAAAATTGCATCTAGGTATTTTTAATAATTAAGAATATTAATCGATAAAGTGTGATAGAAATGAAATAAGCATTTCATAGCCTATAGTTTAATATCAGAGCCAGCGCGAATCTTGGCGCAGATCGGACGGGGTCGGGTTATCTTCAACCTCCAGCCAACGGTCCCAATTCAACCCGCCTGGAGCCATTTCCAACTGCTGCCGCCGGCCATCCGACCACCTCCCCGGTCGGCCACCGCCACCACCTCCGTTGAGGTGGTGGTTGTTGTCAGGCCGCGGCACAGCCGCCGGAGCGCCTTTTTTTGGCGATCCTGACAAGGTGAAAAACATGGAAAAACAAGGAATTTTTCAACTTGGATCAGGCTCAACTGAGCCCGAATCCCTTTCTAAATGAATCCTACGATCTACCCATGGATGAAGGAGAAGCAGAGGACCTGTGTGGGTGGCTGAAGCCTTGTCGATCGCCGGATTGTCATGGTGGTGGTGGTGGTGGTCTGATTTCTGCAACTACACAGTGGACTTCCTTTTCTCCTTCAGGTAATGTGTGGAACTGAATCCCTGGAGTCCAGTGGAGCTTTTAAGAAGGAGAGATGGGGTTTTGGGTGGGTGTAGGCTGCCATGGCCATTAATGGCCCCTTAAGAGGATTTCGACCATGGTGGGTGGGGTATGAAGCATGGCTCAAACCAGTTAAAGAATAGCTGGTTGAAATGGGCTGCACTCCCCTTGTCCTAGTGAATTGAATGGGGGTTGGGGAAGGGGAAGGATGAGCCCCAAAGTCTTTCCTCATTACTCCCCTTTCTTTATCTCTTTCATTTGGAGATTTTTCTCTCTCCTACTCACCAAGCCTGAAATTTGACTTCTACCTAGCCTAATGGCACCTATATGTTCATTTCATCCACCAATACAAGGTTAGCCCAAGTACATTGGGCTTGAGCTTGAGTTAGCCCATTTGGGCTAGCTTGACCTAAACCTTGACTAGGGTTGACATTGGTCGATTTGGTCTTTGAGGTTGCCCCTAATGGGTCCTTGGTGACCCATTGGCCTCCCTTAAGGTTTAGGTAGGGTTGACTTGGCCCTTTGGAGGTCACTTGACCCTTAATCAGGGCACTTTGACCACTTTAGGGCTAGAGTTGACTTGGGTCAACTTAGCCTTTTTAGTTGACCCCCATGGATCCTTGGTGACCCATTGGCCTCTCTCTAGGGTTAGGAAGGTATGTGTGTGGTCCACTTGGCTATGGGAAATTCAATTGGCCCTGTGCAGGTTAGTTTGACCCATTTAGGGTTAGGGTTGACTTGGGTCAACTTAGCCTCTTGGGTGGACTCCAGTGGGTCCTTAGTGACCATATAGACTACCCAAGGTTTTGTGGTGGGGTCATGGAGTCAATTTGAAGCCCAAATGTCAAACCCTAGGTCTGGTGATGAGGTTGTGATATAGGAAAACCAAGGTGATTTTCACCTTGGCCTTGTTCATGTTGTCCTTTGAGCTTCTGATGGTTTTGTCATGACCTAATCATGACAAAAAACCCTAGGGGTCTAGTTGTTTGATGGATGTTACAAATCCCAATATATATAAAAAAAATCGTCCCGAAAATTAAGGTTAAGCCTACGGGGGTTTCTACTGAAATAAATAAAACTTGTAACAACCCTAAGGTTTGAGATATACCTGACTGAAAAGCTCCGGGTACCTCCATTGCATCAAGTCCTGAGGCTCTCATATATGCTCCTCTTGCCCATAATTCCTCCACAGGACCTTGACCAATGGAACCTTCTTGCGGCGCAAGACTCATATTCCTTTGTCGTCAATCCGGACTGGTTCCAGGTGAACTGACCGATCAAATGCTACCGGCCCATCTGTGGCTGTAATCTGCTGATTCGGTCGTAGTATAGACCACCTAAGAGAGGATACATGGATCACATCGTGCAGACTCGCCAGCTCCGGTGGAAGCTCCAGTCTGTATGTCAAGGGACCGATCCGCTCTCAGATCCTATAAGGCCCCATATATCTTGGGTTGAGCTTCTTCTTCCGATCGCGTACCCGTGAAACACCATGTATTGGTCGGATCTTCAATAACACCTGGTCCCCCACCTGGAACTCCACCTGACGATGCCGAGCATTGTAATACTTAGCCTGTCGGCTCTGTGCCTCTAGCATCCTGTCCCGTATCAATCTCACCTGGGCCTCGGTGTCCTCGACAAACTCTGAACCCAAAGCCTTCGGATCCTCGTCCTGTATCCATGACAGCGGAGTCCTACACCTCCGTCCGTACAGGGCCTCATAAGGAGCCATCCTTATGCTGGATTGGTAGCTGTTATTATATGAGAACTCGATTAGTGGCAATAGCTTCTCCCAAGGCTCACTGCGATCCAATATGCAAAGTCGCAACAGATCTTCCAAGGTCCGGTTAGTGCGCTCCGTCTGCCCATCAGTCTGGGGATGAAACGTTATACTGAATGTTAGTCGAGTGCCCAAGTAAGTCTGCACTGATCTCGACTCCCTAGACATAAACCATCCATCCCGGTCCGATACAATCGACCTGGTTACGCCATGATAACGGACGAACTGCTCCACGAACTTCTGAACCAACACACCAACCTATTCATCCTTCCTGATCGGAATAAATCTGGCTACCTTCGTTAGCCAGTCGACGATCACCCAGATCGAATTGTTCCCCGTCTGCTGAAAGAATTGGTTTCAATATGTTCTAAACACCTAGAGGGGGGGTGAATAGGTTCAATTCTTTTTCTAACTTAGGAAGATAATTTTATCTAGTTCAGCAATGTATTCAACAGAAAGTATAACACAGCATACACATACATAGCATTCACAGATTGCACACCAGTTTTATAGTGGTTCCCCAAATGATGGGTACATCCACTTTCCCCCTTCGCCTATCTAGCAGTGTACTAGATTCGGCCTAACTTCCTTCCTTCTTCTTGGATTCGCAGATCATACAGCTCAGAACCAAGAATGGTTCCTACAACTCAGAGTGAATCCACACTCCTACAACTCAGGCACAAGCCCTACCTCAGCCTCTACCACTAGCCTACAACTCAGAGTGACACCCCACTCCTACAACTCAGGCAACAGCCCTACCTCAGCCTCTATCACAGGCCTACAACTCAGGGAACAGATTCCCCTACCTTAGGCATACAGTCCTACCTCAGCCTTTATAATTTAGGCTTACAACTCAGAGATGTAAATCTCCTACAGTCAGATCTAGCACAGATCCTACAAAATTGTTGATAAAAAGTTGTTGATATCTTCAACCAGATGGAGAGAGAATTTGTTGAAGGCTTCTTGATCAGTTCTTGATAGAACTGATTTCTTAAGAATCAACCTGACTTAGCTTTCTTCAAAGCTTCTTTAATCTGAACACAGTAGAGTTGATCTTCTTGATGTTGGAGTTGATCTTCAATCTTCCTCCTTTAGAAATTAATCTGAATTCTTCAGGCAAACTGTTCAGGATCTGCCTTCACTGGATGAGATCTTCTCTCCTTCTTGATTTTCTCTCTCTACAATTTATTGATTGTTTCTTTCTCTTCTTCTGGATTCTCAATCCTTCAGAGATAATAATAAAACAGTTATCTGTTATCTGTTGTTGTTCTTCTTGTTGTTCTCTCTCTTTTTTTATCTATATCTAGATTGTTGAGAGAGCACATCTATTTATAGGCATCATCCATGGTAACCGACCTTTCAGGTTTCAAACAGTCTTCTGACACCTCTGACAGGTGTAACAGCAATGTCAGTAATGACAGCTATCAAGTCTTCACTTGTATTACTTCAGCCTTCATTGAACTTTGACTCAACAGCAAAGAATGTCGACTGAATTCTTCATATATGTCGACACACATAGTCCATATGTCAACACAAGTCTTGTTGTTGTCGACACAAACACTCCTTGTCTTGACAAAGTTGGTGTCGACAGAATTCTGGTGTGCGTCGACACAGTCGTTGTAGACAGAATTCTGGAATGTGTCGACAGCTTCTCTATGTGTCGACACAGCTCCTGATAATGTCGACACAAGTCTGGCCCTTAGTGTCGACCCAGTATTGTCGACAGATTTTCTGTGTGTCGACACAAATTCTGGATGTCGACACAAGTCTGGCCCTTGGTGTCGACACAGTGTTGTCGACAGATTTTCTGTGTGTCGACACAAATTCTGAATGTCGACACAATCTGGCCCTTGGTGTCGACACAGCCATTCCCATGTGTCGACACTTGTACTTAGAAAATTTTCCTTTCTATTTTCTTAACCTGCACATGATAACTCAAAATAACATCAAATACAACTTGATGCATATCATTGAGTTAGGTGAGGCTTCTCCAAATCTGGTACACATTGTCCAATGTGCCCAACAATCTCCCCCTATTTGGAGAAGTCATAACTCTTAGTCAATGATATACATCACTTATAATAAAATTAATAATATGATGTATAAAAACATTCACTGACAAGGAAACATATAAACAAAACAAGTAAATAATTTCATCACAGAATATGATATAACCATAACAAGCATGAATCATAGTTTTGTTTAAACTTCACAATAGTTTGTTGACAACAGATTACATGGAGTTTAAAACTGAAAATTACAATGTTTTATAATCTAGTCAAACTATCCTAAGGATGATCAGGCTCCTTGATCACTATGCCTTTTCCAGACAGGATCTTTGCTTGTACTGGAGCTTCAGTATCTTCAGCTGGTTTCTTGCCTTTGAGATCCTTCTTCTTTTGTTCTTCAGCCTTAACTCTTTGCCTTTCAAAATAGTGAAAAGGCTTAGGAAAATATTTACTGGGTTCTACTGCTGTGGCAGGTATTCTCCCAGCCTTGTGATCCCTTCTGAACTGCTGAATAACATCTTGTCTTTACAGATATTTATTCCACTCAACTTCATAATACCACTTGCCTCTATCATGCATTTTGTCTTTGATAGCTTGTCGGGCAGTGAGTATAATATTTCTGGAGGTTGGACTCCATCTTTCAAAATCAGGCTTCAGTTCAGCCTGCTCTCTAAATCTTTTCTTTGAAAGTTGAGCTTCTTGCTCTGTATTCAGTGCTGCCTCTAACATTTTTACTTTCTCTATTATAATATTCTTAGTATCCTCTGGAGGGCTATAAATATGGTGAACCAGGTGTTGAATTTCCTCAAAGTTAGAAGGGGGATATATGATTTGAGCTACTTCCTGCTGACCCCTTCAATTCCTGCAGCTTGAATTCCTGATTCAGCTGTATTGTCATCATCACATAGGGGTGGATATCCCAGAGTTGCTCTAACAGCATTAGTTATCTATTTGGCATGCTCTGAGCTGGCATTGACTATCAACCTCTCCCCCTTTATGACTTCTCTTTCAATATGATCCCTGAGATCATTATTTTGGAACCTTATTTGATTAACCAGATAATTTGTTCCCTCTATATAATAGTCTTTAAACTTTTGAAGCTGAGCAGATATAATCTTCTGAGAGGCTTGAAGTGCAGATTGGAAAGTGTCTAAATCCTCTTGAAGTTTCTTATCAAACTCGGATTTCTCTTTAGCCCTTTCCTCAGTCAGTGCAGTTGCAGTATTCTTTAATTCTGTAACAATCACATTATGTGATTCAGTAAGACTATCATTCATCCTTAGTTGATTTTCTAGGACATAGCCTTGCTTGACCACTATATCATCAATTTGTGTCCTTGCCTCTTGTTGTTGTTTTGAAAGAAAAACTACAGCATTACCTCCTTTATGGAAGCAATCTGTCATCTCCTTCTTATTCTGGTTTACCTCAAATCTAATTGATTTTATATATTGAGCCAAGGAGAACTGAAGATCCCTATGGCTTTCATCCATATATTTTTCCATAGCTGCTCTTTGCTCATCCATTTTAATCTGAAGAGCAACCAACAATGAACTGAAATCAATTGTTGGTGTTGATGGTTGTGAGGCTATCTGTAAAGCTTTCTTATAAGTTGAGCTTTTCTTCTTGTAAACCATCAATTTCCTCTTCTTTGCTCTTTGTGCCTCTCCATCATCAGATTCAGTAGTACTTTCTAGATTCACAGTGTCCTTTGGATGTGAGGGCAGCTCCTTATCAGTTCTTGGCAACTCCCCCTGAGTCCCTGGCTCCTCCCACTCAGTTCTTGGCACAACTTCTTCAGTTCTTACTTCTTGTAAATCAGGGAATAATTCCTCAAGATTAAATTCTTGTTGTTGTTGAACTGGAGGAATATCTGCAGCCTGAACATTTGATGGAATATCATCTAAGGCAGATGTATCATCCATTGATATATTATATGCAGGGATGTTGTCCTGATGTGTCTGTTCAACATTAGATAGAAGCACAGTTAATGTATTTGGCTCAGTATCTAGTATTGATTGATTAATATCACCAATTACCTCAAGAATTGTTTGAGTGGCTGTTTCACTCTCTAAAGCAGCTTGCTCATTCTCATGAGAACTTTCTGAAGGCAAGACTTCTTGTTGAACTGGGGAAAGTTCATTTGCTCCCCCTAGAGGAGGCATATCCTGAGCTTGATCCAGTGGGATGGTTCTTTCTGAAATAAACTCCCCCTACATCTGACTATCATCAACAGGCTTAGGAGCAGATGATTTCCTTGTAGATTCTTGTTGGTCTTCATCTGAACTGAAGACTACTTGTTCTTCTGAATCACTAGAAGATTCAGGATTCCTGGGGATTGTCTTTTTCTTTTGCAGTGGTGGTTGTTTTTGTGGGGTAGAACCATCTTTTTTAATGCCCCCGATTTTTTTCGATGATTTTATTTGTTTGGGCAACGTCAGATTTATGACGTCGTGGCGTTACTTTTAACGTCGATTTGACGGCGCAATGCCGTTAAGGTAATTTCACGTCCGTGCGGTCGAGTAGGCTGAATTATTGTTGTAATGGGAAGATTTTGCATTTGGAATTTAAGTTAAGTAATTTTGGACTTGCTCGTCAAGTTTCATCGCAATCCGAGCATTTTTGGAGTCTCGGCGCGCGATCGAAGTTTTGGATTGTTTATGTTCGCCGTATACTTCGAGGATTAATAACTCGGAAATGGCTCGTCGGATTCTGGTTTTGATTTCGTCATTAGATTTGTAGCATTAGTGTTCGCCTTCGGTGCAAGTTTCGTTTAATTCGGCGCTCGTTTGGGCTTCCGTGCTGAGTCTTCTCGAGAAGCTGTGGTTCTACTCGATTAGCCCATTTTAAATTTTAATCGGGCACCATTTTGATGGTAAAAACGGCATTGTATCAAAACATGGTCAACATGACATTTGTTCGTCTCGACGATATCTACAACTTTCATGTTGACCACCTTTCGAATTGAAGCTGTTTTGAACCCCTAATTCCGTTGTTTCTGCAATAACTCGAGTGGTGAGCTGCTACTCGAGTATATGCTGCTTCTACTCGAGTAATTCATGTTTTAACTCGAGTAATGAGCCTATACTCGAGTATATTATGTTACTACTCGAGTAGGTATGTTACTACTCGAGTAGGTATGTTGTTACTCGAGTAGGTATGCTGTTACTCGAGTAGGTATGCTGCCACTCGAGTAAGTTGTTTCGTTTTACGTTCAGACATCATTTTGAGGGTAAAAAACGATGTTGTATCAAATACTGGTCAACGTGAACTTTGTTCGTATCGACGAGATCTACAACTTCCATGCTGAGCACTTTGCGATTTGAAGTCGTTTTAAACCCCTAATTTCGATTTGTTTCGCTATAACTCGAGTGGTGAGCTGCTACTCGAGTATATGCTGCTTCTACTCGAGTAATTCATGTTTTTACTCAAGTAATGAGCCTCTACTCGAGTATATTATGTTACTACTCGAGTAGGTATGTTATTACTCGAGTTGGTATATTACTACTCGAGTAGGTATGCTGTTACTCGAGTAGGTATGTTGCTACTCGAGTAGGTATGCTGCCACTCAAGTAGGTTGTTTCTGTCTGCGTTCAGAGCCCGTTTTGAGGGTCAAAACAGCATCATACCAAAAACTGGTCAGCATTAAATTTGTTCGTCTCGATGAGATCTACAACTTTCATGTTGGCAACGTTTTGATTTGAAGTCATCCTAGATCTCTATTTTGAGTTCCCTCAAAACAACTCGAAATAAACCGTTTTTGACATAACTTTTTATAAACATATATATAAATATATATATTTTGACTTAGGTTTTAGAACCGAACTTCATCTTCTCCGATTCTTTCCTCCCGAACCAGAGTGGCGAGCGAGAGAGAGAGAAGTTCTTTTTCATGAATCTTCCGGTGGCCGCCGACGGTGCTCCGGTGCTCGAAATCTTCATTCAAACATAGATCCGGAAAGCTCTCGCTGAGAGCTACGCCCTCGTGGTAATTTCTTCTCCGTTTCTTGAGATTTCTCATTAGGGTTTTTCGGCCATAACCTCTATTTTTGGCCATTTTTGTCTAGATTTCAACTTCTTCTGCATCCTTTTTGCCCCGACCTACGACGTGGAGTGATTCGGTGGATTTTTCCGGTAAAAAACCAAGGCAAGTGGTGTTTTCTCTTCTTTTCTCCTTGTCTGATTCGATGGTAACGGCTATGTTTTCATGTTCCCTAAAATTTTCTACACTTATTCTTCCAAATTATTGTTATGATTAACCGCTTTGTTGATCACATGTTGTTATGTTGTTTTGCCATGATAAACTTGAACTTGTCTATTTATGTTTAATCGTCCTTGAAGTGTCTTATCGATGGCGTAAGTGCCTTAGCTCTCGTTATCAAATGTATTAGAGTTTAATTAGGGTTGTAAATCGGTCCTAAGGGTTGATCAACCATGTCCGGAATCTAGTAATGTCAAGTAGAGTTTGTCGAGCCAATTCCCGAGGTATTTGTGTTGTGTTTTTTTTAGGGTTTCTTGAATGCGGGTGTTAGTGGACGATTCCACCTCCGCAGTGTTTGTTACCTTCATTAGTGCCCTGTGAAAGTCTACCTAGTTTTTGGATGTCTGAGCTGTATGGTGGAGAGCATGAGACTCCCTCGCAGTTAGACAGATTGTATATCCGTTGTTTTGGGTGGTGTGTCTAAGAGTGACCACTTCGCCTGCGTTTTTTGGGTGGTGTGTCCAAGAGTGACCACTTCGCCGTGATTTTGGGTAGGGTCGACCATAGGTGCCTAATGAAGGTTTTGTTTTTTTCTTTCTAGGGAAATATTTATGTAGTCACCTTATAGCCTTGTGCGACTGGTGTACTCTTGTGGAACGTGGTAAGTCACGTAGGAGTTCTCTTCCTGTTGATGCCCTGTTCCTTTTGTACTTTGTTTTAGTACTTTTGGTCTTGGGCTGGTACCCCTGTTGACCTTTGTTTATTTTGGCTTATTACTTTTTTCCTGCCACTACTTGTACCTTCTTGCTGAGGTGTTCTGTCTTTGGAATGCCTCAGGTTCAGAGTTGTAGCAGGTAGCAGTGCTGGTTTTGGAGTTTTCTGGCGGCAGTGTTGGCCGTGGTTGTTGCCTCGTCTTAGCGAGGTAGTTTGTTGGTTTTTTTTTAGTTTTACTAGTTCATACATACTTTTGTTCGTGGGCTTGTGTCGGTTTGTTGGCGCCCACTGATTTTGTTAGTTATTGATACTTGATAGCTGCTCATTTATTTAAAAGTGGATGTGGTTTACTTGCTCTCTGGGAGGATTTATGCTAGGAATGCATGTTAGGTATTTTCAACTATAAAATCTACTACTATTACTTCATATATTACATGATTTGAAACTCTAACCTGTTATTTTTAGCGACCGTAACAGCTATCTTTCCTACTATAATAAATTTAGAGTTCTGCATGGCATGAGTTGTCCTTTGGGGACGTTTATTCTCATGTAGGATGTTTGAGTCAATCTAAACAAGTATTTTTCCGCAGCGTATAACCATATTTTGATTCGTGGACTAAATGAGACACTAAGCCGAGGGATATGGCTAACTATTGCACTTAACTGATTTTCCTTAAAATAACTTAAAGGATCTTTCTACATGATTAAGTAGGTTTTTGCCTGAGCGTCTGCAGTTATCCCCTGCTGACGTGGCATCATGACACGCATTTTCCCTTACTCTGATAAGCTATTTATGTGGCGAAAATGCGGGTTGTGACAGTTGGTATCAGAGGGAGGTTGCTTGACAATTTGTCGGGCAACCTTTCCTTGTTGGTATTAGGTGTTTAGCATCATATCATACCACACACCGATATGTCATCAACACATCTCGGCTGAAGAACGAACACTACACTCATAGCATAACATGAAGTATATGGGGCATATTATGTAGTATGGGATGCATAATATGTGTCTGTATATGGATCCACCTTAGGGGCAATATGTGAGGGTTATGTAGTATGGGATGCATAACCTCACCACATGAATGCGACTAGCACATTTCTTTTTCGTTGCATGAGAATGTCATGTAGTATGGGATGCATAACATTTTCATGCGTACACTGCTCATAACATGCATTAGGGCCTTTTTAGAAAGCATAGCACAATCATGCATAGCATAACATTGCATAAGCACAACGTGCCAAGCTAAAGATTACGGGATGACATATGTACACACATGGTTTTAAATCAGAAAACGAATATAAAAACATGCATTCATGTCATAGGCACAAGAGTCAATAGGATGAAAGGATATCATCCTAAGTAGGACATAACATCATTATAAAATCCCAGAGCAAGTTGCAGCGTAAGCAAGTGTCTTTTAAGTATGGTCTGAACTAGTTGTGTGGCTTTGTTGTAAGCGAGGATTTTGATGAGTTGTTCGTTTGATTTTTTTTTAGAAATGCCGCCAAAGCGTCCTGCGACGAGGTCGACACCCCAGTCGGAGGGTGAGTCATCAGGTACGCAAAGCGATGCGCTTATCGAGAGTCTGCGTCAGTGCAATGAGGCTCTGTCAAGGCAAGTAGTTGTGATGCAATCGCAAATTGAGTCCTTGTTGTCTGTCGCTCCCGCGCAGCAACCCTTAGTGCAAGAGCCTGCCTTGGGCCAAGATGTGCCTGATTCCCCTACTCCTCTGGTGGCCCCGATGGTGATACCCCCAGAAATGAATTTCATATCGCACTTCCAACGATTGGGACCTCCCACCTACGACGGGAGTGCTGACTTTATGATTTTAGATGATTGGATCATCTCCATCGAGGAGATGTTTTCATATTCCAGAATTCTAGAAGCCCAGCGAGTGATGATTGCATCCTATCAGTTAAAAGGTCTGGCGAAGAGTTGGTGGATTCGGGAAAGAGAGAGCCTGAAGGAAGGATGTACTTGGGAATCTTTTAAGAAAATGTTGCTGAAAAAGTTTCTACCCTCGGTCGAGCAAGACCGCCTGATGAATAACTTCCTGCATCTAAAGCAGAGACAGCTCACCGTGAGCGAGTACGAGATTGAGTTTAGCAAACTGAGCATATTTGCTCCGGATTTGGTAGCTTCTGAGGAGGGTAGAGTGAAACGTTTCTTGGGAGGACTAAGAAGCGATGTCCAGCAGTTGGCATGCGCTTACCAAGCTGAAAGTTATGCTGAAGCAGTTGAAGCCGCTTTAAAAGTGGAGGCGATTGAAAACGCCATGAATCGCGGTGCTGCGGCAAGGAAGGAGAAAAGAAAAGGTGTTGAGGATGGTAGCTCCAGGGCATTTGGCCCTTCTTCGAAGAAGAAAAGTAAGGATATATGTAGCTTCTGTGGTCGACCTGGCTACCCCTACGAAAGGTGCTTCAAGAGGACTGCAACCCTGAAGCAGCAGCAAGTGCATGTCATCCAAGGTGCACCCAAGGGAGAGCTTGTGTGCTCGTTCTGTGCAAGGAATGGTCATGATGTTACTCGTTGCTGGATGAAAGAAATGGTTTGCTTCCAGTGTGGGCAGAAGGGACACCAGAAGTCTTCGTGCCCCCAGGCTCAGCCCCCACTGCAGCCTGCCCCACTTCGAGCTCTGCCACCGCCGCCAAGCCTGGATAAAGGAAAGGGAAAGCTGAACGTGATGACCAGTGAGGAAGCCCAAACCTCTACGCAAGTGATATTAGGTTAGCCTCAGTTTAATTTATCCTTATTAATTATCCTTGTTGCCCTAGTTATTGTTCGTTTAGTTACGTATGTTACGGTTTTAGGGGAGTTTAAGGTGCGGAATCGGTGGGCTCGCGTCCATTTCGACTCGTGTGCCACCCATTCCTTTGTGGCCCGAAGATTTGTTGATAAGCACCGTCTGAGTGTCGACCAATTAGGAGGCTCCTTCAATGTCAAGTTCCCTTCCGGTGATTCGGTGATATATAAACAAGGAGTTCTGAGATGCCCTATTCGTCTTGGCAAATTTCTGGCATATGCGGACATGATGATTTTGGATCTGTCTGATTTTGACGTGATTCTGGGCATGGACTGGCTGTCCAAATATGATGCGGTCATCCAGTGCAAGGCTAAGCGATTGGATTTCAGAATGGACGACGGACAACCTATGAGCGTCTATGGTTTTCAGGACAGAGTTTCTCCTGTCATTTCTGCGGTACGTGCTTATCGTGCTATAGATTCTAGTTGAGAGGCGTTTTTGGTTTCTATTTCTTCTCTAGAAACAGCTTTTGTTGCACCACGTCTTGAGGATGTCTCGGTGGTGCGAGAGTTTCCAGATGTCTTTCCTGATAGTCTTCGGGACTTCCTCTTGAAAGGGAGATAGAGTTTGTGATAGACCTCGAACCGGGCACTCGTCCCATTGCTAAAGCACCGTACCGTATGGCTCTGCGTGAGTTGGATGAGTTGCGTACTCAGCTCGATGAGTTGCTGAGGTATGGTTTTATTAGGCCAAGTACTTCTCCATGGGGTGCTCCTGTTTTGTTCGTCAAGAAGAAAGATGGATTGATGAGACTTTGCATCGATTATAGAGAATTGAACAAGGTAACAATTAAGAATAGATATCCCCTGCCAAGGATTGATGATTTGTTTGACCAATTGCGTGGTAGCTCGGTATTTTCAAAGATCGATCTTCGCTCAGGCTACCACTAGTTGAGGATTCGAGAGGCAGATATTCCTCGAACCGCTTTTCGTTCACGATATGGACATTATGAGTTTCTGGTGATGTCTTTTGGTTTAACCAATGCACCTTCTGCCTTCATGGATTTGATGAATCGGGTGTTTAAGGATTTCTTGGACCGATTTGTTATTGTGTTCATAGATGATGTCTTGGTGTATTCTCGCAATGTTGAGGAGCATACTCAGCATTTGCGTCTGGTTTTGTCGACCCTAAGGGAGCATAAGTTATATGCGAAGTTGAGCAAGTGTGAGTTTTGGCTACCTCAGGTGTCCTTTCTGGGTCATGTGGTAAGCAAGGACGGTATTTATGTAGACCCGACCAAGATTTCTGCGGTACTGCAGTGGGAGAGACCTTCTATGTCGAAGGAGATTAGGAGTTTCTTAGGCCTAGCTAGCTATTACAGAAGATTCGTGGAAGGATTTCGGTGTTGTCTGCTCCTCTAACTAGACTTACTCAGAAGAATACTGCTTTCATTTGGAGTGATAAATGTGAAGAGGCTTTCCAAGAGCTAAAGAAGAGATTATCTACTGCTCCGATTTTAACCTTACCTACTGAAGGAGTTGAGTATGCTGTGTATATCGATGCGTCACATATCGAACTTGGTTGCGTTTTAATGCAAGATGGTAAGGTGATTGCTTATGGATTGAGACAACTAAAGATCCACGAGAGAAACTATCTGACGCAAGATTTGGAGTTTGCTGCCGTAATTTATGCACTGAAGCTCTGGAGACACTTATTATATGGCGCGATGTGCAAGATCTATACTGACCATAAGAGTTTGAAGTACGTCTTCACTCAGAAAGAACTAAATCTGCGCCAGCGTCGGTGATTAGAATATGTGGCGGATTATGAAGTGGAAATTCTCTATCATCCAGGAAAGGCTAATGTAGTAGCCGATGCCTTGAGTAGGAAGACCGCTAAGATTTTTAATATATCGGTGCAGTCCTTGATAGAAGAATTTTTGTTGATGGATATTGAGGTTGGGAGTAGTACTGTGCCTGCTAGTCTAGAAGCAGAAGAACCCTCTTGGATTTACCTTATTCGAGCACATCAGAAGGATGATCCGGATTTGTTACATCTCCGGAATAGAACGGTGAAGGGAGAGCTACCAGATTTCTCTGTGGACGAGTTGGACACCCTGAAGTATCGGGGTAGATTTTGCGTCCCCGCCTTTGGCGATATTCAATCTAAGATCTGTGCTGAATCTCATGGTTCCAGTGTGGCCTACCACCCTGGTTCCACAAAGATGTATAAAGATCTAAAGCAAATTATTTGGTGGTCAGGGATGAAGAATGACATCGTCAGGTTTGTATCGGAATGTTATACATGTCAGCGTGTTAAGGCTGATCACAGAAGGCCTGGTGGTAAGCTGATACCGCTTGATATTCCACGTTGGAAATGGGAAAGTATTTCAATGGATTTCATCACCAGTCTGCCAAAATCTCCCCGTGGGCATGACTTTGTTTGGGTGATAGTCGACAAATTGACAAAGTGTGCTCACTTTGTGTCATTTAAGATTGGGTACTCGATGAAGAAGATAGTTGAGTTATATCTTGAAGAGATCATCAGGTTGCATGGTGTGCCTATTAGCATCGTATCAGATCGGGACTCTAGATTTACGTCTCGTTTTTGGAAGAGTTTACAGGAGGGGTTGAGTACCGATTTAAGGTATTCCACCGCCTATCATCCGCAGACTAATGGTCAGATGGAAAGAGTAAATCAAATCGTAGAAGATATGATCAGGTGTTATATTTTGGACCATGGTGGTGCTTGGGATGAGCGTCTCAGACTTATGGAGTTTGCTTACAATAACAGTTATCAAGAGAGTCTGCACATGGCTCCTTTTGAGGCCTTGTATGGGAGGCATTGTAGAACCCCACTGTTTTGGGCTGATGTTGGTGAGAGGCCGTTGTTAGGTCCGGAAGCTCTTAAAGAGATGAATTGTGTTGTGACTCATATTTGAGAAAGGATTCGTGTGGCTCAAGAGCGCTATGAGAAGTATGTTAATCTTCGAAGGGTCAATCTGGAGTTTGCGGTTGGAGACTTGGTGTTTCTGAAGGTTTCTCCGATGTCCGGTGTTAAAAGATTTGGTAGGAACCACAAGTTAGACCCCCGGTATGTGGGACCTTTCCAGATTCTTGAGCGCATCGGAGTGTCGGCTTATAGGTTGGAATTGCCTGCGACCTTCCCTGGTGTCCATGATGTGTTCCATGTGAGCCAGTTGCGGAAATGTGTTCATAATGATCGTTAAGTCCTCGACTCGATACCCCAGATTCAGCCCAACCTTACTTATGTGGAAGAACCTGTTCGTGTTCTAGATTTTCAAGAGCGGGTGTTGCGGAGAAAGACCATCCTTATGGTCAAGATTCTTTGGAGAAATCAAGACGTCGAGAGCGCGACGTGGGAATTGGAATCGGTGATGAGGGGATCTCACCCGCACCTCTTCTCTTAGTTTCAGGTATGACGTTATGTTTTCATTTATGTTTGATTTTATCGTTTTGATTGGTTTTGGAGTTGTGTTAAGTTTCGGGACGAAACTTCTTTTTAGGGGGAGTGACTGTAACGCCCCCGATTTTTTTCGATGATTTTATTTATTTGGGCAACGTCAGATTTATGACGTCGTGGCGTTACTTTTAACGTCGATTTGACGGCACAATGTCGTTAAGGTAATTTCGCGTCTGTGTGGTCGAGTAGGCCGAATTCTTGTTGTAATGGGAAGATTTTGAATTTGGAATTTAAGTTAAGTAATTTTGGACTTTCTCGTCAAGTTTCATCGCAATCCGAGCATTTTTGGAGTCTCGGCGCGCGATTGAAGTTTTGGATTGTTTATGTTCGCCGTATACTTCGAAGATTAATATCTCGGGAATGGCTCATCGGATTCTGGTTTTAATTTCGACGTTAGATTTGTAGCATTAGTGTTCGCCTTCGGTGCAAGTTTCGTTTAATTCGGCGCTCGTTTGGGCTTCCGTGCTGAGTCTTCTCGAGAAGCTGTGGTTCTACTCGATTAGCCCGTTTTACATTTTAGTCCGGCACCGTTTTGAGGGTCAAAACGGCGTTGTATCAAAATATGGTCAACATTAAATTCGTTCGTATCGACGATATCTACAACTTTCATGTTGACCACTTTTCGAATTGAAGCAGTTTTGAATCCCTTATTCTGTTGTTTCTGCAATAACTCGAGTGGTGAGCTGCTACTCGAGTATATGATGCTTCTACTCGAGTAATTCATGTTTTAACTCGAGTAATGAGCCTCTACTCGAGTATATTATGTTACTACTCGAGTAGTTATGTTACTACTCGAGTAGGTATGTTGTTACTCAAGTAGGTATGCTGTTACTCGAGTAGGTATGATGCCACTCGAGTAGGTTGTTTTGTTTTACGTTCAGACATCATTGTGAGGGTCACAATGGCGTCGTATCAAATAATGTTCAACATTAACTTTGTTCGTATAGACGATATCTACAACTTTCATGTTGACCACTTTTCGATTGGAGGTCGTTTTGAACCCCTAATTTCGTTTTTTCCGCTATAACTCGAGTGGTGAGCTGTTACTCAAGTATATGCTGCTTCTACTCGAGTAATTCATGTTTTACTGGAGTAATGAGCCTCTACTCGAGTATATTATGTTACTACTCGAGTAAGTATGTTATTACTCAAGTAGGTATGTTACTACTCGAGTAGGTATGTTGTTACTCTAGTAGGTATGATGCTACTCGAGTAGGTATGCTGCCACTCGAGTAGGCTGTTTCTGTCTGCGTTTAGAGGCCGTTTTGAGGGTCAAAACGGCATCGTACCAAACATTGGTCAACATGAAATTTGTTTGAATCGACGAGATCCACAACTTTCATGTTGACGACTTTTTGATTTGAAGTCATTCTAGATCTCTATTTTGGGTTCCCGCAAAACCGCTCGAAATAAACCGTTTTTCACAAAACTTTTTCTAAACATATATATAAATATATATATTTTGACTTAGGTTTTAGAACCGAACTTCATCTTCTCCGATTCTTTCCTCCCGAACCAGAGTGGCGAGCGAGAGAGAGAGAGTTCTTTTTTGTGAATCTTCCGGTGGCCGCCGACGGTGCTCCGGTGCTCAAAATCTTCATCCAAACATAGATCTGGAAAGCTCTCGCTGAGGGCTACGCCCTCGTGGTAATTTCTTCCCCGTTTCTTGAGATTTCTCATTAGTGTTTTTCGGCCCTAACCTCTATTTTTGGCCATTTTGTCTAGATTTCAACTTCTCCCGCATCCTTTTTGCCCCGACCTACGACGTGGAGTGATTCGGTGGATTTTTCCGGTAAAAAACCAAGGCAAGTGGTGGTTTCTCCTCTTTTCTCCTTGTCTGGTTCGATGGTAACGGCTATGTTTTCATGTTCCCTAAAATTTTCTACACTTATTCTTCCAAATTATTGTTATGATTAACCGCTTTGTTGATCACATATTGTTATGTTGTTTTGCCATGATAAACTTGAACTTGTCTATTTATGTTTAATCGCCCTTGAAGTGTCTTATCGATGGCTTAAGTGCCTTAGCTCTCGTTATCAAATGTATTAGAGTTTAATTAGGGTTGTAAATCGGTCCTAATGGTTGATCAACCATGTCCAGAATCTAGTAATATCAAGTAGAGTTTGTCGAGCCAAATCTCGAGGTATTTGTGTTGTGTTTTTTTGGGTTTCTTGAATGCGGGTGTTAGTGGACGATTCCACCTCCGCAGTGTTTGTTACCTTCATTAGTGCCCTGTGGAAGTCTACCTGGTTTTTGGATGTCTGCGTTGTATGGTGGAGAGCATGAGACTCCCTCGCAGTTAGACGGATTGTATATCCGTTGTTTTGGGTGGTGTGTCCAAGAGTGACCACTTCGCCTGCATTTTTTGCGTGGTGTGTCCAAAAGGGACCACTTCGCCGTGATTTTGGGTAGGGTCGACCACAGGTGCCTAATGAAGGTTTTGTTTTTTTTTATTTCTAGGGAAATATTTATGTAGTCACCTTATAGCCTTGTGCGCCTGGTGTACTCTTGTGGAACGTGGCAAGTCATGTAGGAGTTCTCTTCCTGTTGATGCCCTGTTTCTTTTGTACTTTGCTTTAGAACTTTTGGTCTTGGGCTGGTACCCCTGTTGACCTTTGTTTATTTTGGCTTATTACTTTTTTCCTGTCACTACTTGTACCTTCTTGCTGAGGTGTTCTGTCTTTGGAATGCCTCGGGTTCAGAGTTGTAGCAGGTAGCAGTGCTGGTTTTGGAGTTTTCTGGCGGCAGTGTTGGACGTGGTTGTTGCCTCGTCTTAGCGAGGTAGTTTGTTGGTTTTTTTTAGTTTTACTAGTTCAGACATACTTTTGTTCGTGGGTTCGTGTCAGTTTGTTGGCGCCCACTGATTTTGTTAGTTGTTGATACTTGCTAGCTGCTCATTTATTTAAAAGCGGATGTGGTTTACTTGCTCTCTGGGAGGATTTATGCTAGGAATGCATGTTAGGTATTTTCAACTATAAAATCTACTACTATTACTTCATATATTACATGATTTGAAACTCTAACCTATTATTTTTAGCGACCGTAAAAGCTATCTTTCCTACTATAATAAATTTAGAGTTCTGCATGGCATGAGTTGTCCTTTGGGGACATTTATTCTCATATAGGATGTTTGAGTCAATCTAAACAAGTATTTTTCCGCAGCGTATAACCATATTTTGATTTGTGGACTAAATGAGCCACTAAGCCGAGGGATACGGCTAACTATTGCACTTAACTGATTTTCCTTAAAATAACTTAAAGGATCTTTCTACATGATTAAGTAGGTTTTTGCCTGAGCGTCCGCAGTTATCCCCTGCTGACGTGGCGTCATGACACGCATTTTCCCTTACTCTGATAAGCTATTTATGTGGCGAAAATGCGGGTTGTGACATCTTTTGTCAGAACTCTTTCCCACCTGGATAGTATTTTCATATCCATCCTTCTCATGTGATTAATTCTAGATTCATTGGTATGGTTCAGCACTTCAGGTATAGTTATTGTCAGATACAAACTCAGAATTATGCCTAGATTAGGTTTCTTCAAGCTTTCCTTGATCTTATTAAAAACTACTGCAGACCAGTTAGTTTTGATTCTGAAAATAATCATGGTCATCAAGCTGAACATGTAGGCTGAGATCTTATCATGTCCACCAAGTTTGCAGAGAATGACTTTGCCCACAATTTCTGAGAGAAATTTTCCTTGTGAGTTCATTCCTTTCCTTTGCATTTAAGATTCAATTTTAGTGGTGGAATCTAGGCCACAACATTGAAGTGCTTCTTTAGTCATTGAAGATGTAACTTCATCATCTTTATGAGTCTTGGGCAGTTGAAGTGTTTTCCTCAGTCGCTTTTGGGTAAGTTTTACCTTGCTGCCTTGAATTGATGAATTATTCTTCAAGCCAGTTGAATCCAAGGTTGCTTTTGTATAGAATTCAAGAATTTCTGTCTTCTAGATCTTTGTAGGTTCGGAGACTAGATATTCTAAACCATTATCGTGGATTAGGGTTATTACATCTCGAATCTCAGTCGCTGCGCTGTCAAAGACATTCCGAACTAACTCATAACCTTTGTTGATGTTGGTCTCCAACATTTGCGCCATTGATGTCGAGAAATTTGAGGAGAATATAGATGAAGGTTTGTCGACTCAAGGTTTGGGTCTCGAAAATGTTGAGAGCTTTGTCGACAAAATTGTTCTGTGACCTATTTATAGGTTTGTCAACACAGAAATCCAAAAGGAGGGATAATAGATACTTAATGTGTCGACACTGTTGAGATTGTGTCGACACAGACTTCTAATGTCTCGATAGAGTTAGACAACACAATGTGTCGACACAGTTTGTGATGTGTCAACACAGATTCCTTAACAGTCAACTTTAATATATGTGTGTCGACACATACTTCTGTATGTGTCGACACAGTTATCTAAATAATATAACTTATATGTGTCGACACCAACCTCTGAGTGTCGACACTACTAGCTCAGCACTATTTTGTTGTGTCGACACAACTTATCTTAAGTGTCGACACAAACTACTATATGTCGAAACAAATTTCCTTTTGTGTTGACATAAACTTCTATATGTCAACATTGATTTACTTAGTCAGATTTACCAAGTTATTCTACGTTTAACATGCCTAATTCAATTTTGAAATAATTGAACTTAGTTTCATCTATTGGTTTAGTAAACATGTCAGCAATTTGATTATTTGTGGTGACAAATTCTAAACAAATATCTTCTTTTTCAACATGCTCTCTAATAAAGTGAAATCTAATTTCTATATGATGTGTTCTGCTATGGGATACAGGATTTTTAGCAATAGAAATACCACTTGTAGAATCACAAAATAGTGGAGTTCTACTTACCTTGAGACCATAGTCTTCAAGTTGATGTTGAATCCATAGAAGCTGAGCACAGCAGCTGCCTACAGCAATATACTCAGATTCTGCAGTGGAAATTGCCACACTAGTTTGCTTCTTACTGCTCCATGATACTATTCTACCACCTAGAAACTGACATGTGCCAGTGGTACTCTTCCTATCTTCTTTGCAACCTGCAAAGTCTGCATCTGAAAAACCAGTCAATAGAAAGTCTCTATTCTTAGGGTACCAAAGACCAAGATTAGGTGTGCCCTTAAGATATCTCAATATTCTTTTAACAGCAGTATAATGAGATTCTTTTGGGCTTGCTTGGTACCTAGCACAGACACATGTAGCATACATAATGTCTAGTCTACTAGCAGTTAAGTATAGGAGGGAGCCAATTATCCCTCTATACAAAGACTCATCTACAGGTTTTCCTGCATCATCTTTGCCTAAAGGCATACTTGTCCCCATTGGAGTTCTTATGGTAATGGATGACTCCATACCATATTTCTTAATTAACTACTTGGTGAACTTAGACTGTGAGATGGAAAAGCCCTCATCAGTCTGTCTTATTTAGAGTCCCAAGAAGAATTTGAGCTCACCCATACTTCTCATCTCAAACTTCCCTTGCATAAGTTTTGCAAACTTCCTACAAAGGTTGTTTTCAGTAGATCCAAAAATTATGTCATCAACATAAATCTGTACTAGGATCATCTTGCCCTTTGACTCCCTAAGAAATAGAGTCTTGTCTATTTTCCCCCTTGAAAATTTATTTTCAATGAGAAAAGTAGACAATGTTTCATGCCAAGCCCTAGGGGCTTGTTTCAAACCATATAAGGTTTCTTAAGTCTATAAACAAAATCAGGATAAAGTGGATCAACAAAACCTGAGGGCTGATGAACATAGACTTCTTCTTTCAAATTACCATTTAGGAAAGCTGACTTGACATCCATTTGGTATTCTTTGAAACCTTGGAAAGCAACAAAGTCAGGGAACAGCCTTATTGCTTCCAATCTTGCCACTAGGGCAAAAGTCTGATCAAAGTCAATGCCCTCTTCCTGTCTATACCCTTTGGCAACCAGTCTTGCTTTGTTCTTTACTATGATGCCATTTTCATCCAGTTTGTTCCTATAGATCCACTTTGTCTCAATGATGTTTTGATCCTTTTGTTTTGGAACCAGCTCCCATACTTTACACCTTTTGAATTGATTCAACTCCTCCTGTATTGCATCAATCCAGTTGGAGTCTTGTATGGCTTCTTCAAATATTTTTGGTTACAACTGTGACAGGAAACTTGAGCAAAGAACTGTATTCATGTGTTTGCTTCTGGTTTGCAGACCATGTCTGGGATCACCAATAATTTGATGTGCTTGATGATCCTTTAGATTCCTTATTGCTGGAGGCATTCTATCAGCAATTTGAAATTCTTCAATTTCTTTACCAGGCTGAACTTCATTGTCTTCAATGTCAGCTTGTGAACCTTGTACTCCCCCTGGACAGCAACCATCATTTTCCACATCTTGCCTTACAGTTTGGTCTTCATTAATGGTCGGCATGTCCAACCTTTCTTTTAAACCTATTGAGCTACAAGGATTGCTAGACAACTCACAGTTAATAAGCTCAGATTCATCAAACACTACATGAACTGATTCTTCTACAACTTGTGTAGTCAAGTTGTAGACCCTATATACCTTACTATTATTGTTGTACCCAACAAATATCCCATCTTGGGATTTGGAAGCAAACTTAGTTAGGTGAGACTTGCCATTGTTAAGCACATAACACCTGCTACCAAAGATTCTAAAGTAGGATATATTTGGTTTTCTTCCCTTCATAATTTCATAGGGAGTCTTTTTGTGGTTCTTAGTTATAGATGCTCTATTTAGAACATGACAAGCAGTATTTACTGCCACAGCCCAGAAATATTCTGGGAGTGAGGTGTCACTAAGTAGAGTTCTACCAGCCTCAATGAGAGTTCTATTCTTTCTTTCAGCAATTCCATTTTGCTGAGGTGTTCTAGGTGAGGAGAATTCCTGATGAATCCCTAGTTCTTCACAAAACCTTGTCATACACTCATACTGAAATTCAGTTCCATGGTCACTTCTAATTTTGACCACTGAATTGTTATATTCATTCTGAATTTGTTTAACAAAGTTATGAAAGACAGTAGGGGTTTCAGATTTCTGGCTCAAAAAGAAAACTCATGTATATCTAGAATAGTCATCTACTACCACAAAAGTATAGACTTTCCTACCTAGACTATGAACTGGCATAGGACCAAATAGATCCATATACAAGAGGTACAAACACCTCACAGAGTCTTTGGTATCAAGACTATGAAAAGAGGATTTGGTCTGCTTGCCTTTTTAACAAGCTGAGCATATACCCTCTTTTATGCACTTAAATTGAGGATCATTCCTCACTAATTCTAAACTATAGAGTTGGCCTATAGTCTTATAGTTCAGATGAGCTAGCCTCTTGTGCCATTGGATACACTGAGTTGCTTTCTCATCTGCAACTAAACATACAGGAGAGTTCATGTTATCATAATCAAAATTTAAACAATAAACATTCCCTTTTCTATAACCAGACAAGATCACCTTCTAATCACTTATCCTTTTGATCTGACGCTCATTCTTAATAAATGAAATGTCATACCCAATATCACTTAACTGACTTATGCTTATCAAGTTATGTTTCAAACCTTTTACATAAGCCACTTGAGTGATTATTATAGAACTAGAGGAAATATTACCAAACCCTTTAATGACCCCTTTTTCTGATCCACCAAAGATCACTTTAGGTCCATTCTCTATGGGAGTATAGTCCTTTAACATTCTTCTTGTTCCAGTCATGTGCCTGGAACATCCACTGTCCAAGTACCATATAGGGGCATGGCAACTTGGACCCACCTACAGCAAATAAAATTAATTTACCTTAGAACCCCAACTTTTATTGGGTTCTAGGTTCATGTTAGATTGAAACTTAATATTCTTACCAGCGGCCTTCCTCACAGGTATACTGGCATTCTTTCTGACACTGGTGTTGTGCCAGCAATCCATGGCATAATGTCCTATCTTACCACAGCACCAACACTCATATCTATTATACCTCTTTTTAGGTACAGTTTTAACAGCATTGCTGTTAGCTGTTCTTAACACTGTTGGTATAGTAGTTCTTTGCTTGAGTGCTGGAGCTACACCCTTGTCATTCAGAATTTTAGGTTTACCATTACCATGTATAATATCATTATCATATCTATTAGTTGGCTACCATACCTTTTTGAAGGAAATGGGAGGTATGAAGGCTAAAGGTTGTACTAGGGCTTTGCCTCTTCTTTTGGAATTGGCAGCCCTTGCATTTCCCTCAAAGCCCAATCCAGTCTTACCTTTTTTAGGAATATTGTCATCAATTAAAGGTAAAACTGATTTTGGCTTAGAGATCTTAGCCACCAAATCCTTTTCCTTCTGAAGTTTGACTTCCAAACTTTTGATTTGATCATTCTTGAATGTAATAGTACCCATCTGAATAACAGTTATGTTTTTCAGTTTGGCTACTTCATTCATCTTTAGATCCAGCAATTTTTCTGAATCTAATGCAGCCTGCTTAAGATCAGCAATTTCCTTGGCCTGTGCCTTATTAAGGATTCTGCTTTTCTTAAGTGCTTGCAACAGGTCACCATATTCATCAATACGTTGATGAACATCTCCTTCAAATTCAGATTCATCTACATCTCTTGATGCAGATGCTTCTGATTCTGAACCAGTATAATAATCAGAATCTATTGAAGAATTGTTTACCTTACAAGGTCCAGGCTGATCCTGGCATTGATCTTCTTCTGTCAAGGCCATCAGCCCTTTACAACAAGGTTCTTCAATTTCATTTACTGAATCCAGCCATTTCAAAAATTCAGCCTCTTCTACATCCTCTTCAGTTGCCAACAGTCCTATATATGCTTCAGCTTCTGCTTCAGCCTCAGAATCTGATGATGAAGAATCTGACCAACTTTTTTGCTTCTTTGCAACAAGGGATTTCTCCTTCTTGCCCTTGTTCTTTAGTTTCTTCTTATCATTTGATTCTTTTCTTTTGTTAGGACAATCAGCTACCACATGTCCTGGCCTATTGCAGCAATAGCAAACAATCTTAGTTGAAGATAATTTACTAGGTTTAGAGCTATACATGTCCTTCCTAGAGGATTTCTTTTTCTGATAGTAATCATCCTTGGATTTTGAGGATGATGGCTTGGATCTCCACTATTTCTTCTTCAAAAACCTTTGAAATTGTCTTGAGAAAGCTGCTAAGTCTTCATCAGAATTTGGACTATCTGATGTGTGACTGTCTGAACTATCTGAAACAACTTCTGTAGCTTTCATAGGAGGTGATGGAGACATCCTCCTATCCTTTCTTATGGCTTCAGTATTGAAAGCCACTGACTTATCTCTAGAATCAATTTTATTACTTTTCTCCTCCTCTTTTCTGACCATCAGCTGCATTTCATATGAAAGCAGTTTGCCAAATAATGTTGGAGATGAAATTTCTGCTAGTCTAGCCACTTCCCTAATGGCACATATCTTAGTGTCCCAGTCTTTAGTCAATGATCTCAGAAACTTATCATTTAACTCATATGTACTGAATACTCTTCCATATGACATCAATTCATTAACTATTCTGAAGAATTTCTTGTAACATTCAGTTATACTGTCTGTTTTAGATTGTCTAAAACTTTCATATTCCTGATTCAGCATAGACTTTTTGTCTTCTCTCACCTCTTCTGAACCCTCCATGTAGACAATAAGGGTGTCCCACATTTCTTTGGAGGTCTTGTAGTGAATCAAATTTTGGAATGTGGAATCATCTATGGCACTCACTATTATATTCTGAGCTCTCTTATCCATAGTAGCCAAGATGATTTCATCCTTTGTCATTTCAGAATATTCCTTTGGTGTTCTGAGATTTGCATCAAGAACTGAGACTTTCATTGGAATGAATGGCCCTTCTTTGACTTTCATGTAGATTCTTGAATCTGAAGCTTCCATAAACAATCTAACCCTTTCTTTCCATATGCCAAAAATTTCTTTCCTGCATATGGGTAACTTCATGTAACCAAACTCCTTATGATTCTCTATGGAACCCATTTTGCCTTTTAGATTTCTGCCTTGGAGATCTACTCAGACTGTTAGGTCTAATCTTTGAGAAACCTCCCTCTGATACCACTTGAAAGAATTGGTTTCAAGATGTTCTAAACACCTAGAGGGGGGTGAATAGGTTCAATTCTTTTTCTAACTTAGGCAGATAATGTTATCTAGTTCATCAATGTATTCAGCAGAAAGTATAACATAGCATTCACATACGCAACATTCACAAATTGCACACCAGTTTTATAGTGGTTCCCCAAATGATGGGTACATCCACTTTCCCCCTTCGTCTATCTAGCAGTGTACTAAATTCGGCCTAACTTCCTTCCTTCTTCTCAGATCTGCAGATCTTACAGCTCAGAACCAAGAATGGTTCCTACAACTCAGAGTGAATCCACACTCCTACAACTCAGGCACAAGCCCTACCTCAGCCTCTACCACAGGCCTACAACTCAGAGTGACACCCCACTCCTACAACTCAGGCAACAGCCCTACCTCAGCCTCTATCACAGGCCTACAACTCAGGGAACAGATTCCCCTACCTCAGGCACACAGTCCTACCTCATCCTTTATAATTTAGGCTTACAACTCAGAGATGTAAATCTCCTACACTCAGATCTAACACAGATCCTACAAAATTGTTGATGAAAAGTTGTTGATGTCTTCAACCAGATGGAGAGAGAATTTGTTGAAGGCTTCTTGATCAGTTCTTGATAGAACTGATTTCTTAAGAATCAACCTGACTTAGCTTTCTTCAAAGCTTCTTGAATCTGAACACAGTAGGGTTGATCTTCTTGATGTTGGAGTTGATCTTCAATCTTCATCCTTCAAAAATTAATCTGAATTCTTCAGGCAAACTGTTCAGGATCTGCCTTCACTGGATGAGATCTTCTCTCCTTCTTATTTTTCTCTCTCTACAATCTGTTGATTGTTTCTTTCTCTTCTTCTAGATTCTCAATCCTTCAGAGTTAATAATAGATCAGCTATTTGTTATCTGTTGTTGTTCTTCTTGTTGTTCTCTCTCTTTTTTATCTATATCTTGATTGTTGAGAGAGCACATCTATTTATAGGCTTCATCCATGGTAACCGACCGTTCCGGTTTCAAACAGTCTTCTGACACCTCTAACAGTTGTGACAGCAATGTCAGTAATGACCGCTATCAAGTCTTCACTTGTATTACTTCAGCCTTCATTGAACTTTGACTCAGCAGCAAAGAATGTCGACTGAATTCTTCATATGTGTCGACACACATAGTCCATGCGTTGACACAAGTCTTGTTGTTGTCGACACAAACACTCCTTGTCTTGACAAAGTTGTTGTCGACAGAATTCTGGTGTGTGTCGACACAAGTTCTGTGTGTCGACACAGTCATTGTCGACAGAATTCTGGAATGTGTCGACAGCTTCTTTGTATGTCGACACAGCTCCTGATAATGTCGACACAAGTCTGGCCCTTAGTGTCGACCCAGTATTGTCGACAGATTTTCTGTGTGTCGACATAAATTCTGGATGTCGACACAAGTCTGGCCCATGGTGTCGACACAGCGTTGTCGACAGATTTTCTGTGTGTCGACACAAATTCTGGATGTCGACACAATCTGGCCCTTGGTGTCGACACTTGTACTTAGAAAATTTTCCTTTCCATTTTCTTAACTTGCACATGATAACTCAAAATAACATCAAATACAACTTGATGCATATCATTGAGTTAGTTGAGGCTTCTCCAAATCTGGTACACATTCTCCAATGTACCCAACATCCGCGATCGGGGAAGCCCATGTATAAAGTCCATCGCGATATCATCGAACTTCCACTCCGGCACTAGGAGTGGATGCAATAATCCTGCGGGTTTTCTGCACTCTGCTTTACCAACTGGCATGCCTCGCATTGGGTCACGAAGTAGGTGATATCCTTCTTCATGCCTGGACAGTACATGGTCTTCTTCAGGTCCGCAATCATCTTCGTAACTCCCGGGTGTACTGAGTACCGACAGCAATGAACCTCCGCCATGATATCTTCCCGGACCTAGTCTCCCTCTGGTATGTAAATCCATCCTTTGAAACACACTAGACCATCCTTCAGCTAGTAATCCCCAGCAGTGCCTACTTCTCAGGCCCGAAATATCAGCTCTAGCTGGGCATCCTGCCTCTGCCCATCTCTGACTCGGTCTCGAATGTCATCTGGGGCAATCAACGACTCTAGGTACTCCCGATACAGCTTAGGGTGATCCTCGGACACCAAGGATACATGCATCTTCTGTAATATCTGACCAACTCCAAGGCCATCAAGTGCGTTCCTGCTCTAGGGTTTGCGGCCTTTCGGCTTAGCGCATCTGCCACCACATTCGCCTTCCCTGGGTGGCAGTGCATCTCGTATTAGTAATCTGCTAGAAACTCTACCCATCGTCTCTGCCTGATGTTTAGCTCTTACTGCGTGCCCACATACCTTAAGTTCTTGTGATCGGAGTAAATGTCGCAGTGGACGCCGTACAGATAGTATCGCCAGACTTTCAGAGCAAATATGACCGCTCCCATTTCTAAGTCATGAACTGGGTAGTTCTGCTCATGCTTCTTCAGCTGCCGAGAAGTATGTGTTATCACATGACCATTCTGCATCAGCACCGCACTCATGCCCTAGTAGGAAGCGTCGGTGTAGACCTGGAATCCTTCTTTCCCCGAAGGGAGGGAAAGTATAGGAGCTGAGGTGAGTCGATCTTTCAGCTCCTGAAAATCCACCTCGCATTACGTGGTCCAGACAAAGGGCACATCCTTCCGCATCAGGGATGTGAGTGGAAGGGCAATACGAGAAAATCCCTCCACAAACTTCCGGTAGTAACCATCAAGTACTAGAAAACTCAGCACATCTATGGCCGACTTCAGCTGCGGCCAATCCCGAACTGCCTGAATCTTGGCCAGGTCCACTGCCAACCCAGCACCACTGATGATATGGCCTAGAAAATCCACCTCCCTCAACCAGAACTGGAATTTGCTAAACTTTGCATAAAGTTGGTACTCTCGCAGTCTCTCTAGGGTCAGTGTCAGATGTCGTGTGTGCTCCTCCTCTATCCTCGAGTAAATGAGGATGTCATCAATAAATACAATGAGGAACACATGCAGATATGCCTCGAACACCAGATTCATGAGGCTCATGAATGCCGACGGTGCATTTGTGAGCCCAAAAGGCATCACGGTGAACTCGAATAGCCAATATCTGCTACTGAAGGCAGTCTTCGGAATGTCCTCCTCCTGAATCCGCAGCTGATAGTAGCCCGACCTCAAATCCAATTTTGAAAATAAATGCGCGCCCTCCAACTGGTCAAACAGCTCATCTATCCTTGGCAGTGGATAGGTATTTCGGACTGTCAATCGGTTCAGTGCCCGGTAGTTGATGCACAATCTAAGTGTCTCGTCCTTATTCTTGATGAACAACACCGGGGCTCCCCACGGTGAAGAGCTTGGCCGGACAAATCCGGCCTCCACTAGTTCCTGGAGCTGGCTTTGAAACTCTATCAGCTCCTTCGGGGTCATCCGGTAAGGTGCTCTAGATACCGGCTTAGCCCCCGGCACTAGTTGTATCCGGAAATCCTGCTCCCGGTGCGGGAGTAGCCCTGGCAGCTTCTCTGAGAATATGTCAGCAAAATCTCGCACCATCGGGATATCCGAGATGGAACCCTTGGCCTCATCCATTTCAAACAGCACTTCATAGACTTCCTCCCCTGCAAGTGGGCCTTGACGGCCTGCACGGATGACAGCAAGAGAGGGGGAATAGATCTAATACCTTCGATGATGATGTAGGAATCCCCATGCCTCACAGTAATCCTCGTGGACATGCAGTCAATCTGAGCATGGTTCCAGTGCAACCATGTCATTCCCAGGATCAAATCAAAGACTGGCATCTTCATGATCGTCGCTGGTGCTTCAAATATCTTTCCGCCGATCTCTGCATCCATGTTGCAGCGGGCGATGGTGAATAGCTCTGATCCGTCTGGTAGTCTTATCCTCATCATCAAGCCAGTGAACCGCTCCGCGCCTTCCAGCCCTTCCACGAAGGCTTTCGATACGAACGAGTGTGAAGCACCCGTATCGAACAGTGTATAGGCGGGCT
Organism: Platanthera guangdongensis; assembly: GCA_039583875.1. NCBI lineage: Eukaryota > Viridiplantae > Streptophyta > Magnoliopsida > Asparagales > Orchidaceae > Platanthera > Platanthera guangdongensis. The sequence goes on from CM077166.1 coordinate 150,061,437, forward strand.
TGCCACTGATAAAAACTATTCCTGGGGTAGTTTAAAGTTTTAGAAATCTAATTATGGTTTCTTTCCTAGTTTATCAGTTCTATATCCATAAGTCTAGTTATCTAGGAAAGAGAAAACTTAAAATTAACTGGAGTACCTGTGATCACTTGCTCCGGATTCCGTTGTTGAGTAAGATCCAGTGCATACACTTTCTCCCTCTCTCACATGTGGTCTCTGCCCTGGTATCCACGACCTTGACCACGTCCTCGGCCTCCAAAATACTGAGCTGGTGGGGCAGCCGGTGGTGCTGGTGGTGGTTCCCCCCTCATGGGGCAGTTCCTCCGGATATGCCCCACCTGATGACAGTTGAAGCACTCTGGCGGGGGATATGCCATACCCTCGGGTCTCTACACCTCCCGCATCTAGGGTGGCTGAGGGGCCACCACTACTGGTTCCCTCTGCTCCTGTCTCACCTCTTGACGAGGCTGGTCTTCTCCTCTTCTCCCACCTGTGATGTGGCCCCATCGCTGATCATTTCTAGCTCCCCGGCCCTGATCCTCAATTGGTCGCTTCTGGCCTCGGGTAGTATGCCAATCTGCCTCGAACCTTTTCGTCATCTCCAATATCCGATAAATAGGCTCGTCGGACACGAACAGCAGATCCTCCCTCAGATCCTCTCGCAGGCCCTTATAGAACCTCTTAGTGTAACCTGCCTCATCCAATTGATAAGAATCCGCAAATCGGGCTAGGTGGTTGAACTCCCGATGATACTCCACCACTATCTTGTTGCCTTGTCTCAACTATAAAAATCTATCCTCCAGCTCGTCTCTGGCCGACTGCGGAACAAAATGCTCCAATAGTGCGGCCCTGAATTCCCCCCAAGCTATCTCAGCAACCTCTCTGTCAGCAAACGTCGTGTCTAGCGATGTCTTCCACCATCTCTTGGTACGGGACTCCAAGCAAGAGACTACCAAGGGCACCCTCTCCTCCCACGGGCACCGGATCCCAGTCAGCATCTCATACATGATGTCCAGCCACTCCTCCGTCCGAACGGCCGACTCTGTCCCCAAGTATGATGTGGGAGAAAGTCCTCGGAAAATACTCAGCCAGTTGGCCCCCGGGTTTAGCTGCGGAGCCGAAAACTGTTGTGCCCTAAAAGCCTCGAGGATATCTATCAGAGTCTGCCCCATCTATGACTGTAGGAACGGAGTGGGGACCGGGGGAGGTGGTGCAACATTCAGAGTCTTCTGGACTCTACCCTGTGGTATAGGCTGTGCTGGGAGCTGCATAACAAAAGCCAATAGTAAATAATCGATTCAATCCTAATTAACAATAGACAATTTACATGTGATCCCCCTTATGGGCACACCACTGCTTCCGCTGCTTTGTTTGTCCCCAAACTAAACTCATGCGGGGGTGACCCGGGGGTTGTGGACTGCTACTTTTCGATCGAGGCTCGCTCTGATACAACTTGTAAGACCCCCCTTTTTTCCTTAAAAACATCGGGGTCTTAGGCCCAAAACCGCCGCTTTGCGGTGACACCTTCTCACCCGGGAAGATCATCAATACAAAACGCTGATCCTGCCAGCCAAATTGATCACAACTGTAGTAAAATAGTAAGAGGCAAGTCCACAGAAATCACATATATATAGTAAATAATCTCCACGAAGGGAGTGTCCACATATCTAATAAGAGTACTAAACACTTGGGCTCATGCCTAGTACATCAAGTCCTCACTACATATCTCTCATCGCAGAATCAAAAGTAATATAACTACTAGCGATCAGGACTCACAGTCCCTGTTGTCTCAACTCTGGTACTAGACTGCCCGATCTCCAAGCGTGCCGACCTCCGGGGCTGCTCCTCCATGCTAGGCTCCATCGTCCCCTAAAATGATGTGGTTCGAAAACCGCTAGTCTAAAAGACTAAGTCGTATCATCCCCCCGCTCCTTCCCCCATGGCTCCTAGGCACCGAGCGGGGAGAAGGAAACGAGAGGGCATGAAAGTGGAGAATAACAAATATAAGCAGGTGGCGGCGGAACTAATCTAGCAATTCTATGGTATTTAAGAAAAAATGAAGGTAAGAAAGACTGAAAAGGAAAAGTAACCTTAACTTATATGAAGACACATAAGCCAAGGGAACTTTTGCAAGGCTCCTGTCGTATAAAAAATCTCATACCAATTTATACGATATGGTGTCGGTTTTCTAGCTAGCATATATATATAATACTGAATAAAAAACCTTAACTTATAAGCACGCTCGCACAAACTTATAAACCAAGGGATCGTTTTGTAGGGCCTATTGTATAAAGCGTCTCATACCACTTATACAATAGGTGTCGGGTTATATGCAATGATTATGCTATGAAATACAATTATGCCATGATGTGAACATGCAAGTGCAACTCACCCACTCTGTTGAATTCTGTGAAGTGAAAGTGGGTGAATGGAAGGCTTGGGAAACCTATCCGCGCGGACTACGCGGACTGGGTTGGCGGACTGCTAGGTCGGCAGGGATGTTGCAGGCGGTTTGCTCTGTGGCGGCCTGGGCGGTCTGTTCGCGCGGACTGCGCGGACAGCAGCAGCGGTCTGACAGGCCAGTGTATGCTCAGCAGGCGGTTTACTCCCAGGAAGTAACCGGGCGGATAGGAATGTTATCAGCGGAGTCCGGCTTGAAGCGGACTGAAGAACTGGAGCTCGGCAGACCGGTTTGGCAGTTGCCTTGGTCTTGCTCTAGTGAAGCGGCAAGTGAAAGCCGCGGAGACCGCCGGTCAGCGCGGACAGAAACTGGAGGTCGCCCGGTATGGCGGGCTAGATCCAGTGTCCGCCTGTAAGTGCGGACTGGCCCTTGCGGCCAGTGGGCTGGACTTGGTTGGAATTGAACCAAGTCCAGGAGGCTCAGTCCGGGGAGATCGCGCAGTGGAGCGCGGGCTGGTTTCTCAGTCCGCCAAGCATAGTAGAAGTGCAGTTGCCTTGTTTGCTAGCTTGGGAAATGCGGACTGGAGAATTGCTTATGCAGGAGCGTGCGGACTGGAGCCAGAGTCCGCTGAGTCCGGTTGAGCCTTGTGATGAGGTTATGGACTCAGGGAAGCGGACTGGAGTTCGCTGTGTACGCGGACTGGATCGGCGTGTCCGCTGAGTCCGGCAATGCCTTGGTGATTAGGCAATGGACTTGGGATATGCGGACGAAGCCGGGTGTCCGCTGAGTCCGGCAGGCGTCTTGATGGCGAGGCTGCGGGCTCGGGTTTTGCGGGCTGATGCCTTGTCCGCAGAATGGCGGACACGGCTGTTGTGGAGTCCGGCTATTGTCCTGGCTTGGTCTCTGGCGGCAAGGCGGACTGGATATTGGAGTCCGGCCTTGGAGAAGCTGGAGCGGACTGGCTATCTGCACAGGAGCGGCGAACTGGAAGGTGTGTCCGCGGGCTGAGCGGACACACTTGTTCTAGCTGCGAGTTGTGGCGGTGATCCTATCGGGAACGGCGGTGACCATACTCATCGTCGTGCCTATAAATAGGACCCATGTCACATCAGGAAAAAAGGAACCTAGACCGAAGTAAGTGAACAGTAATTGAGCTCGCGTAAGTTGCTGCGGCCTGGACTTTGTGTCCGCGCGGATAGAGAGTTGACCCGGTTGTGCTGTGCAGGTTGTGCGGATAGCGCTGGAAAGCCAGGACTTGGCTCTGATTGCGGTCAGGGATAGTGTGAACTCTGCGGTTAAGCAACAGGCGGTAAACAGCAGGTCGCGGATAGCGACCAGGCGGTCTTCTCTTTGGCGACTTGGTTCGGGGTTCAGGAAGTCGCCTGCTTCAGGCGGACTGTTCCATTCGGTGACGCAGCTTGTGCGGTCTGGCGGCGTGCAGACCGGCGGTGAAGAGCTAAGCATTGGAGTAAGGGGTGAGTCCGCGCGGCTTGGGTTGCGGTCTGGCGACCTGGCGGACTGAGCGGACTTCACAGCAGTAGGTCGGCGGCCTGTTAATTGAGTCCGCGCGGCTTGTTTTTGTTCTTGTCTTTGTAACTGTCTCTGCTCTCCCGGTGTTGGTTTTTGGTGAAGCATGTCTCGCCATGTATGTCTCGCCTTGTAAAGAAGTTTGCTCTTGATCAATAAAGAAGCTTATGCTGCATGTGTTGCTGGTTGTTACTGCTTTGTTGAGATAACCCCTGCTAACTCCACGATCCGGGATAACTTTCAACTTATAAGTGGGCGTATCCTCCTTCGGTTTGTTGAGTTTTCAGCAGGGTATCCAAGGGGGCGTCTGCGGTTTGTTGAATTTTAACATGGTATCAGAGCCAGGTTGTTGGAGTGGTCAAGCAGTGCTCAATGAAAGTAGTTGCTCGTCTGTAGAGGAAACCAGTGGTAGAACCATGGCAGTGGAGGATGCAAGTTGTCTTGGTATTAATCTTCTTACAGAGACGAACTGTGAACGGTGGAAGTCCTGTATGAAGAGCTTTCTTCTTGGCGAGGACCTTTGGGAGGTTGTATGCGGAGCAGGAAGACAAGAGGATACTGCTGGCAATGCTGATGCGATGAGAGCTTGGAAGGAGGCAAATGCGAAAGCGGAGTCTATTCTCAAGCAGGTGATCTCATCGGAGCTCTTGAACCACATCAGTGGATGTCGGTCAGCTGCGGAGGTTTGGACTTCCCTTGATGGGTTGTTCAGGAAGAAGGTGAAGGTTGCTGCGGAAGATGGTCCCTCTACTTCATATCAGGAAGAAAGGAGTGTTTCTCCTAGGCGTGATAGGAAGAGGAAGGAAGGACCACGGTGCTATAAATGCAAGCAGCAAGGTCATCTTCGGAAGGAGTGCAAGGTTGTCTTGCTCTCGGCGAACGTAGCTCTGGTAGGGAGGAAGGAGAAGAACGTAGTTGGGACTTCAACTAGTTCTGGATCTGATCGGCTGGATGCCAGTGATAGTGCAGCTATCTGGCATGAAAGACTGGGGCATGTAGGGATGGACAAGCTGAAAGCAATGGCGGAAAGAAGACTCGTAAGAGGCTTGCCTAGATTGTCATCCTATGGCGATGGTCGGGGGTGTGCGGGATGTCAGGAAAGTGGAGCCTATCGCTTCATGGTCAACAAAGCACAATCCAGGAGTAATGCACCATTGGCGGTTGTCCATTGTGCTCTGGTGGGACCGACCGTCACGGCCAGTCTTGGAGGCAGCAGGTTCATGCTGATATTGGTTGATGACTATTCTGGGTATACTTGGGTATACTTTATGAAGACGAAGTCCAACATGGTACGCTTGTTTGTGGAGTTCAAGAAGCTTGTCGAAGGCCAGCTTGGCCGGAGGATCAAGGTGTTGAGGACAAGTTTCGGTGGTGAGTTTGCCTCAACCGAGTTCTCACGCTTTTGCAGGAAGCAAGGGATCCGGATGGAGCTTTCTTGTGGACATACTTCACAACAGGGTAGTATTGCAGCTCGGATGATCCGTTGGTTAACGGAGACCTGCAAGTGTTGGCTTTGGAGTAAAGGCGTTCCGAAGGCTCTTTGGGCGGAGGGAATAGCCTGTGCTGCTCATGTCATCAACCGGATGCCTCTTAGTCCGATCATAATGAAGACTCCTTATGAGCTAATGTTCGGAGTGAAGCCCTCAGTGAAGCACCTTCGGGTGTTTGGATCTACCTGCTATATACATTCTCCGGGTGCTCTCAAAACAAAGCTAGTCTTTGTTGGGTATGATGAGCAGAGAAGAAGATGGAGGTGTATGGACCCTGCGACGAAGAAACTCATAATGTTGAGAGACATTGTTTTTGATGAGTTGACGCCGTATTGGGGTAGCTCTTATGTGGAGCTAGAGATAAGCAGGTCAGATGGTGGGCTGAAGGAGGCTGCTGCTAAGGAAGTGGAGTTGCCTGAGTCACCAGGTGCTCCAGGTTGTTCTAGCTCCGGGGCAAAGGCATCAGAGTCGGGAAGAAGGGGGAGCGATGCTCCAGGACCTTCTGGCTCAAAGGCGGAGGCTTCCTGTTCAGGAAGCAAGGGGAGCGATGTTCCAGGCAGTTCTTGTTCAAGAGGGGAGTCTTCTGGTTCAGGTAGCAGGGGGAGCGTTGCTCCAGGTGCTCTTGGTTCCAGTAAGGAGGCGTCTTGTTCAGGGAACAAAGGGAGCATTGTTCCGGGTTTGCCCGGGAACGGAGCTGGTTCAAAAGCAGCGGAGGTGGTTAGCCATGATCAGGTTCTTCGGAGATCGAAGAGGATCAGTAAGCCACCAGCTCGATATAGCGAAGGGAACACGGCGGACTTGGTCCCGTGTTTCCTTGTTAGCCCTCAGGCCGAGCAAGGGACTTCTGGCTGTGATGACCCCACTAGAATCAAGGAGGTGGTTGACACCAAGTCTGAAGAGGTGACTTCTCTCAGAGGCAACGAGGCTTGGGCTTCTGGGTCCAAGGAAGTTGGTAATACTCCTGTGATGCATGAGTGGAGGTTGAAGCTGAAGAAGGCAGAGGGAAGCATGGCTCCTTTTTGGAGATGCTGGAGGGCTCCCTCATGGTCCATGATATGCGGGGCGAGGACTATGTCTTGGACATCTCTTCGTAGATGCTATCGGAAGGACCAGGTGCAAGGTTACGGGAGCTGCTGGAGTTATTCACCACTTCTCACTTCAAGGGGGAGTGTTGAATTCTGTGAAGTGAAAGTGGGTGAATGGAAGGCTTGGGAAACCTATCCGCGCGGACTACGCGGACTGGGTTGGCGGACTGCTAGGTCGGCAGGGATGTTGCAGGCGGTTTGCTCTGTGGCGGCCTGGGCGGTCTGTTCGCGCGGACTGCGCGGACAGCAGCAGCGGTCTGACAGGCCAGTGTATGCTCAGCAGGCGGTTTACTCCCAGGAAGTAACCGGGCGGATAGGAATGTTATCCGCGGAGTCCGGCTTGAAGCGGACTGAAGAACTGGAGCTCGGCAGACCGGTTTGGCAGTTGCCTTGGTCTTGCTCTAGTGAAGCGGCAAGTGAAAGCCGCGGAGACCGCCGGTCAGCGCGGACAGAAACTGGAGGTCGCCCGGTATGGCGGGCTAGATCCAGTGTCCGCCTGTAAGTGCGGACTGGCCCTTGCGGCCAGTGGGCTGGACTTGGTTGGAATTGAACCAAGTCCAGGAGGCTCAGTCCGGGGAGATCGCGCAGTGGAGCGCGGGCTGGTTTCTCAGTCCGCCAAGCGTAGTAGAAGTGCAGTTGCCTTGTTTGCTAGCTTGGGAAATGCGGACTGGAGAATTGCTTGTGCAGGAGCGTGCGGACTGGAGCCAGAGTCCGCTGAGTCCGGTTGAGCCTTGTGATGAGGTTATGGACTCAGGGAAGCGGACTGGAGTTCGCTGTGTACGCGGACTGGATCGGCGTGTCCGCTGAGTCCGGCAATGCCTTGGTGATTAGGCAATGGACTTGGGATATGCGGACGAAGCCGGGTGTCCGCTGAGTCCGGCAGGCGTCTTGATGGCGAGGCTGCGGGCTCGGGTTTTGCGGGCTGATGCCTTTTCCGCAGAATGGCGGACACGGCTGTTGTGGAGTCCGGCTGTTGCCCTGGCTTGGTCTCTGGCGGCAAGGCGGACTGGATATTGGAGTCCGGCCTTGGAGAAGCTGGAGCGGACTGGCTATCTGCACAGGAGCGGCGAACTGGAAGGTGTGTCTGCGGGCTGAGCGGACACACTTGTTCTAGCTGCGAGTTGTGGCGGTGATCCTATCGGGAAGGGCGGTGACCATACTCATCGTCGTGCCTATAAATAGGACCCATGTCACATCAGGAAAAAAGGAACCTAGACCGAAGTAAGTGAACAGTAATTGAGCTCGCGTAAGTTGCTGCGGCCTGGACTTTGTGTCCGCGCGGATAGAGAGTTAACCCGGTTGTGCTGTGCAGGTTGTGCGGATAGCGCTGGAAAGCCAGGACTTGGCTCTGATTGCGGTCAGGGATAGTGCGAACTCTGCGGTTAAGCAACAGGCGGTAAACAGCAGGTCGCGGATAGCGACCAGGCGGTCTTCTCTTTGGCGACTTGGTTCGGGGTTCAGGAAGTCGCCTGCTTCAGGCGGACTGTTCCATTCGGTGACGCAGCTTGTGCGGTCTGGCGGCGTGCAGACCGGCGGTGAAGAGCTAAGCATTGGAGTAAGGGGTGAGTCCGCGCGGCTTGGGTTGCGGTCTGGCGACCTGGCGGACTGAGCGGACTCCACAGCAGTAGGTCGGCGGCCTGTTAATTGAGTCCGCGCGGCTTGTTTTTGTTCTTGTCTTTGTAACTGTCTCTGCTCTCCCGGTGTTGGTTTTTGGTGAAGCATGTCTCGCCATGTATGTCTCGCCTTGTAAAGAAGTTTGCTCTTGATCAATAAAGAAGCTTGTGCTGCATGTGTTGCTGGTTGTTACTGCTTTGTTGAGATAACCCCTGCTAACTCCACGATCCGGGATAACTTTCAACTTATAAGTGGGCGTATCCTCCTTCGGTTTGTTGAGTTTTCAGTAGGGTATCCAAGGGGGCGTCTGCGGTTTGTTGAATTTTAACACACTCGACTCTGTGTACACAAATCTTTAATTCCCCCTTTCTGGAGCCGAAACTCACAGGATACCTCCGTAGTGGCAAACGGAAGCGGTGGGTTGGGCCTCGCCCACCTCTAAACCAGTAATTGCACTACCAGTCAGAACTATCGTACGACTCAACGCTGGTGCACAAAGCGGAGCTCCTGCGTACTCTTGTCGACTGGCGCACCGGACTTTATTTGGCCAAGTACTAAACATACAATTTTATGTATCAGCTACCGAGTCAAGGCTCCCCGGACCATCCCGTCTATCATAAATAACAACCGAGCCAAAGCTTGTCGGGCCAACCTTCCCATCCCAGACAACAACCGAGCACAAGCTCGCCGGGCCAACCTGCCCACCACCAAATCCACTGAGCCTACCGCTCGAGTGACCCAACCTACCACCCCGAGACATCGAGTTGAGTGAAGGTGAAACCCTAGTTTTACTACTTACTCTTGCATTCTAATTTTGCCTACAGTTTAGGTTTAGCTCAAGACTGCCCAAGGTATTCCCCATAAAGGGCTCTCGAAGGCACTATGAACTACGATGGGATTACACCCAAAGCTCCCTTTTGCAAGGCACTTACTATTATTGGTTGCTATCAAAATTCCCAAACACTTACTTGTTTTACCGGATCTAACGCTAAAGTATTTGACACTTCCTTCTCACGGGAAATGCGATCTTTCGTCGATCCCGAGCACCTCCTAACAGTAGCCAAACCAACACTCTGCTCATCCTATCTTCCAATGATGAACTCATTTTTATTTATCCAAACCAACAAATAGTTATCCCAAACTCATGTTCCCAAATTCATATTCCAACCTAAATTCTGCAATTTTACTAGATGCAGACCAAGTTAAGTTATATGACATGTAAAGTGGGAGGTACACCAAATAATCATCCAGTACTCCTATAAAAATTATTGGTGGGCAATTATGACATTTGTGGCCTAAATCCAGGAATTCACAATTTTCCTAATTATCTGATAATTTATTTATTTAATCTAGTAAATCAAAAACCCAAGTTTGAACATGAAGTTCCCATTTGAGACAAGTAAATGCTCTACCAAATTTATTATAAATTCAAGATGATCATTTAACATAGAATCCCAAGTATCCCAATTTTTGAACAAGGTTAAGTCTCTGAATCTAATTTTTGAATATAACCTATTTTTATCATTTTAAGAGGCAAGTGCAGCAAAACTATTTCCACAAATTCTGAGAAATTTCAAAGATGATTGCAAGGATATATAAATTCCTTAAGTCAAGTTTCATAATTTATTATTAAGTAATGAGCGCTAAACAAATTATTGAATAATTTTCCAAGTTAATGAGCTTGTGAAGTAGGTACTGCAAATATGTATTAAACAATTCTAATAAAATTCATACATGAGCAATAAGGTCTAAACCTCCCTCTGTCTAATTTTCATGACTTTCCAATAGGCAGTGGGATCATAATAATAAAATTATTAATTAGGGCAATCCCATGAGTTACAAAGGAAGTGCTAAGCTTATTGATCCAAAATTCCCAATTAAATTATCAGAGGTTCATACTGCCCCTATGACCACACTACCCAAATTTCATTATTGTTCAATGAGTTTTACTAATCTATTCTAGCATCATAAGATTTGTGACCTAAACTAGGGTTAGGATTTTGAGGGGCCTACCTTTTCCAAATCCCCTAATATTTTCACCATAGGGCTTTAGTTATCCTAGTACCCTCCCCACCAAATTTCAAGTTCATCCAAGGTCTTTTGGCCTCATGCCCTTCACAAGGCACAAAAGTCCTTCTTAGGGTTTGGTCTTAGATCTTAGGGCAACTCTACTCCAATCTATCCCATATTCCATGGGAAGGTGCTAAACGCCATGCCAAGCTAGTGTCCCCAATTTCAACCTCTGTTGAGGTGATTTGGCCACTCAAAACCCAAAGTGCACTTTTTGACAAAAATACCCTTATTATGCCAATGCTAGGGTTTGCATGATTTCAATTCCAACCATCTCTAAATGCGATGAAATTTTAACCAAAGCCTTATGATGACCCCAAGAACCACTCACCAAAATTTGGATAAGTTTGGAGATCATTGCGCCCTAAATTAATTTACCATAGAGAAATTAAATAATTTTCAAAACTATATAAACATTTACCCCAAAAATTCTCATTTTTTGGCAGGACCTAGATATGGCCTAGGGTGTCTTCCTGTCCAAATTTCAAGTCATTTGTACTAGAGATGAAGTGTGGGCACCCATTTTAATTTCTACATAGCCCTAGGTATAGACCCCACCAAAATTAGTGCCCTAGTCAAACCAGGCACCAAAATTGGTTCAAACTAATTTTAAATTAAAGTAGACCCATAGGGCTACAAATTATGTGTTGACCATGTTCTCTAAATTAGCATCTAGGTATTTTTAATAATTTAAAACATTAAATCGATAAAGTGTGACAGAAATGAAATAAACATTTCATAGCGAATCTTGGCGCAGATCGGACGGTGTCGGGTTATTTTCAACCTCCAGCCAACGGTCCCGATTCAACCAACCTGGAGCCATTTCCAACCGCTGTCGCCGGCCACCTCCCCGGCCGGCCACCGCCACCACCACCTCCGTTGAGGTGGTGGTTGTTTCCAAGCGGCGGCACAGCCGCCGGAGCGCCTTTTTCCGGCGATCCTGACAAGGTGAAAAACATGGAAAAACCATGAATTTTTCAACTTAGATCGGGCTCAACTGATCCTGAATCCCTTTCTAAATGAATCCTACGATCTACCCATGGATGAAAGAGAAGCGAAGGACCTGTGTGGGTGGCTGAAGACTTGCCGATCGCCGGATTGTCATGGTGGTGGTGGTGGTGGTCGGATTTCTACAACTACACAGTGGACTTCCTTGGCTCCTTTAGGTAATGTGTGGAAGTGAATCCCTGGAGTCCAATGGAGCTTTTAAGGAAGAGAGTTGGGGTTTTGGGTGGGTGTAGGCTGCCATGGCCATTAATGGCCGCTTAAGAGGATTTCAGCCATGGTGGGTGGGGGATGAATCATGGCTCAAACTAGTTAAAGAATAGCTGGTTGAAATGGGACTGCACTACCCTTGTCCTAGTGAATTGAATAGGGGTTGGGGAAGGGGAAGGATGAGCCCCAAAGACTTTCCTCATTAATCCCCTTTCTTTATCTCTCTTTCATTTGGAGCTTTTCTCTCTCCTACTCACCAAGCCTGAAATTTGACTTCTACCTAGCCTAATGGCAGCCCACATGTTCATTTCATCCACCAATACATGGTTAGCCCAAGTGAATTGGGCTTGAGCTTGAGTTAGCCCATTTGGGCTAGCTTGACCTAAAACTTGACTAGGGTTGACCTGGATCAATTTGGTCGTTGAGGTTGCCCCTAATGGGTCCTTGGTGACCCATTGGACTCCCCTATGGTCTTGGTAGGGTTGACTTGGCCCTTTGGAGGTCACTTGACCCTTAATCTGGGCACTTTGAACACTTTAGGGCTAGAGTTGACTTGGGTCAACTTAGCCTTTTTGGTTGACCCCCATAGGTCCTTGGTGACCCATTAGCCTTTCTCTAGGGTTAGGAAGGTATGTGTGGGGTCCACTTGTCTAAGGGAAATTCAATTGGCCCTGTGCAGGTCAGTTTGACCCATTTAGTGTTAGGGCTGACTTGGGTCAACTTAGCCTCTTGGGTGGACCCCAGTGGGTCCTTAGTGACCATATGGACTACCCAAGGTGTTATGGCTGTTGTGGTGGGGTCATGGAGTCAATTTGAAGCCCAAATGTCAAACCCTAGGTCTGGTGATGAGGTTGTGATATAGGCAGACCAAGGTGATTTTCACCTTGGCCTTGTTCATGTGGTCCTTTGAGCTTCTGATGGTTTTGTCATGACCTAGTCATGACAAAACAAAACCCTAGGGGTCTAGTTGTTTGAGGGATGTTACACAACATGTGTGTCTCACAGTAGCGGGGGCATAGATGTGTGTGCTTTAGAAGCGCTTACCTGTAAACCATATCTCGTCCTTAACCGGTGAGGGTTCCAATGAGTCCTTGTGTGGCGCTAAAGGAAAGAGTGTTAGGTTGAGCGGGTTCTTTTTTGTGCCCATGGGATTAATACCCCATCGTATGGCATTTATGCAGCTCCTCATGCCCATCCATCACTTAGTACGGGGCTAGGGTGTATACATATAGCTGAGGTATTTGATTATTGGGCATACCTAGGATTCACATATACATTGCATGAACTTTATTTCACTTATCATGTTCATTATATTCATGCACAATGTTCTATTATGCTATCTTGTGTTTGCATCATATATCTCTTTGATTCTTCTTATTTTTTAGAAAAACACAAGTATTTTTTAAATATATATATAATTATAAAATAATTTAAAAGAACAAAAAATTTATATATCTCTTTGTGTGTTTATTGTTTTGTATTTTTATTAAAAAAACTAAAAACTTCGAAAACAACAAAAACATATTTACCTTGTTTTATTCACTTTGTTTGTGTTGTGTAATAGTTTTAAAAATATTTAAAACAAAAAAAACTGTGGATCGTTTATTTCTACGGGCACAGATGACGTTAACTTAGACCATAACGACTACATATAGTGTTTGAGTTAAGTGTGCTAATCTGTGTGAACATTGTCCCCGGTCATGGTGCATCGAATTTATAGGTGCTTAGCCACTAAGTGTGACATTACATGTTTGTGTATGTTGACTATAACTCTAGGTATGTGTGAGGAATTAGATAGGGGAATGACGTCACATTATTCAGACATCCCTAGACGGAGCACTCATGTACAAATATTAGGCTTACATGCAATAACTCGTGACAATGTATCTTAACATGTTAGAAATACCTTAAATAATTAATGTCATGATATATATATGCTTATATAATGATTATTACTTTGTGCCAAATCTTTAATGCTAAGATCTTATGTATACAGGTTAAAGGGTATCTATCTAGGTGGATATATTTCAATTGACTCGAGGCTCCTTGAACGCAAAAAAATATATGAAAGTAATAGTTCAAAGCAAAAAAAAAACTATGCATGTTATCAAATGTCATGTCAAGGACCCCCCCCCCCCCCCCCCCCCCCACCAAGCACTACTCATTCCTCCTAATAAGTCTTTATGAGCATTGTGAGGATAAGCGCCTTGGTTAAAGAGTCATTTCGATCTTATGCATAGACTCTAACTTAAGCTTAGTGCCCCTAGTTCAAGTCTTCATATGACATAGATAGGTATGTGACGTGATCATTCACTCTATTTCTCTTGTGTTAGCATTTTAAAAGATCGAGATAAAACATGTAATATAGGTTATTTCTACTTGGTGTTTTCTCTCTAGTGATGCTACACATACACGTCATTGCCTTATTTAACGCTTCCATGCATAAGAATTGGACAGAAACTACACTATATGTTTTTCGTACATATGTACTAACACATGATTTATACTTTTGACGTTTATAATGTTTAAATGTGAATAACTCTATAACTCTCGTAGCAACGTATTTCTCCTCGTTGTGTGCTTAGTCTACTCTGTGATGTTCAATCCATATAAACTCTACGAAATGACTTATTTTTTGTTCATGTACTCTGCTCTTATGTATGCTCATGTGTTTCATATTCTCTGATTTGTATTTTTTTGGGGTCTCCCATATAGTTCTCACTGTTTGCTTTATTGATTGTGTGCACTGCCTACTGTTTCTTTCGCACTCATCATATACATTGTTTTTTAATCGTGCATGACTGTTTGGTCTGGCCCGCCCCTTTTGATTCTATCGAAGGGGGAGAAGAGAATTGTTCATGAGAATTATTCATGAGTATGATCATATGTAGGGGGAGCTTGTTACAATGCATGCAAATATATGGGGGGAGCGTGTAGAACACGTAGGTAGGGGGAGCATGTGTGTAGTGGAGCTATATAGAGAACCTGAAACCTGAACGTTCAAGATTTTATTATTATATATATATATATATATATTCACTCTATCATGTACTTCTTTGTTATTTGTCAGGAACAAGATTTGATATTATCAAAAGGGGGAATTTGTTGGAACCATTGTTTCACATTCCTTGTGTTTGAGAATATCAAATATTAGGTTGTATTTGATCACATCTTGTGTTGATAGAGTGTGCAGATTGACAGGTTCACGCAAAGAAAAAGAAGTCTCCTATGGATACTAACGCCGAGCGATAGAAGTTATCGTCGGGCGGTAGCCGCGAATTAATTGGCCAGAGCCCTCGGGAACCTACCGCTCTATGCTAGTCCTACCGCCCATGCTAGATTGATGAATTATTTGAACAAGCTCTTGGGAACCTACCACGCAGGTGCTAGCTTGGTACCGTGTCACGGTAACCCACTCAATGCTCCAAGGTGTTGAGTGCGTTGAGACAGCACTATCGCCGAGCGATGGCTTGGCATCGATCCACGGTAACCCACACAACACTCTAAGGCATTGAGTGCATTGAGACAGCACTACCGTCGGGCTCTAGCTTAGTACCGCGCCGCGGTAACCCGCTCAACGCTCCAAGGCATTGACTGCGTTCAGTCAGGCATACCGTCGGGCACTATCTGCTTACCGCTACACTAGCATTGAATAAGGAAAATATTCGTTTGAATATTTTTCTAAATTCGGAGGACAGCAGGCACATCAAGAGCGCAAACCTACCACCGGGCGCTATTCTTACTGCCGGCGGTAGCCTATTTTCACGAAGACATATATAAAGCCGCCTCATTTTCTGTGCTTTATGACCAAGACGAAAAGAGACAGATTTCTATCATTCCTATGGTTCGGCCTCCTATCTGTGGTCTATTCTGCCATCTCCAACAAAGGATAAGAATACCATCTCCCTCCTATTCGTGCACGGAGAATTCTGGCGAGCTAAGGACTACAATGACTACTAGAAGTTGATCGGTGGCAAGCACATGAAGAAAAGGAAGGATTTTATTCTCTACGAGCAACCGCCAAGCTATAACTAGTTACCGCCCCGTGGTAGCTTCCTGCACAACTGTCTCTATTTAAAACAGCCCGAAATAAAGTTTCTGACGACGGTTTTTTTCACGAAATTTGAATGGGGAGTTCGCCCTAGCTATCTAAAGGGAATGGAGTGGTGATCCCAACTTATTAAGGAGGAGAATTCTTCAGAGGAGATCAAAAGGAATTCATGCGCAAGGATTGAAGGCTACCAATATGATGATCAAGAAGCCTTCGTCCTAAGTTTTGCATGAAAGATCCTCGTTATGAAAAACTCTCATCAAGTGTACACCTTCATGGATCTGAAGAACATCGAAGAGGAAGACTCTCATGCCACATAGATCGAACCTTTGCACTCAAATCATCATTAACATCAAGGGTTCTAGTTAGAGGGGAGTTTTCTCTTATTTCTCTTATTTTACTTTAAACTCTTTTTGTCTAGTTGTTTGTGTGGGGGAAATCAACCGTGAGTGTCGTCGAAATCTAGGAAGGATTTCGTGGAAAATCAATCGGAGGATCGTCAGAATCCGGGAAGGATTCCGTTAGAAATCAACCCGGGGAAGGGACGTCTAGATCGGGATATCTAGTGGGGCCCTAAGACCCTTCCTTATGTGGAGATGAAGTGTCGACTCGAAGACCTTTCTTGGAGGGAAAGGTAGAGAGCCAACCAGTCCGTGGAGCGGGTCGGTATAGAAAACAAAAGAGTGTTTCTTTCTCACCGCCTACGATCTTCGTCGTCACGGGGATCACGATTTTGTAATCATTAAGAACTTTTATTGATTCAATTTTAATAAAGTTAGTTTCTGTGTTTTTATTCTTCTGTGCGGTGTACTATCAATTCTCTCTAGTGTGTGTAGTTCTCCAAAGGGTGATTTGCCCAGGAAAATGAGTTCAGTAACTTACCGTCGCGCGTTAGCTACCGAACGCCCCGCGGTAGCTTCCAGAACTAGTTTACCTGGACCAAAATAATTTGATTTTTCATTAAATGCGAAAAACCTTATTCACACCCCCGCCCCACGCGCTAAGGTAGGCCCTGAGATCCAACAGATGTTACTACTATCTCCTTTCATAGTATGGAGAGCAACTTTGCCACCTTGGTTCAGCCAATTATCCAGATTGGATTCCAGCTTCTCAATATTGATATTGACTTCAGCAAGTCTATTATTCATATCTTTCTCCACCCTTTTTACCTTATCAAACACTTTCTTCAAAGACAGATCAAATTGTGCCTTCTGTCATGTTGTGCCTTAATGTTAGTATCTTGATCTTATGATTTTAACTTTGCAAACAAACATACATCTTCTGTTTTTCTCTTTGAATCAACTCTTGAATATGACTACAAGCAGAAGGCACAACATGACGTAGTCAGGCATAAATGACCTAGAATAATAGTCCTGAGCTAAAAGAGAAGAGGCACCGGAAGAAGGAAAATAAGAAAGTTCTTAAGGCTGAAACTTCGGATGACGTCACATCTGAGGAGTCGATCGAATCAAGTTCAGAAACTGACGAGGAGGCCAACATGTGCTTGATGGGAAAGAGCATATCATCATCTAATGACGAGTGCAGTGTCCAGAGAGATACTGAGGTAACTCCTCCAAAATATATGATGATCTGTATTCTAAATTTCTAAAAACTTGTAAACATTTTGACAAAAGTTTAAATGAAATTAAGTTGCTCAAATCTGAAATTAATGTTTTGTTAAAAGAAAATAAAAAACTAACCACCGAATTAAAAGTACTTGGGAAGGAGAAAATGACTTGTCAAGAGGGTTGTCACTCTTTGACAAGGATACTAGAACTAGAAAAGGATATTACGAAGTCCCAATTTCATGTTGATTCCCTTACAAAGGAAAAAAGGGAGTTATGAAGATCTCTAAAATTTTCTCAATCTTAAGTAGAAGGTAGTAGAATGGCCTTTGCTAACCAGTGTGGTACATTAGTCGTTGAAAACACCACCTTGAGAGACCGAGTTTGTGATTTAGAACTGGCCATTAAAAATTTTGGAGTGGGCCGAAAATTACTAGATATGATTTTGGCAAATCAACGTTATGGTTCAGAAAATTTGGACTCAGATACACTCCTGGAAACTATCGCCCGATGGTACCCACTATCGCCGACGATAGTAAAAGGTTCAAAAAATTGACTTTTAGATAAAAACTCTAAACTTGCTATCACTACTACTTCCAGCAAGAATTCAAAAAATGTTTTGAAAAATTTAACCTTGTTTATCACGTGAGCCAAATGTAAGAAATTCGGTCACACTACTCGCACTTGTAGGAAACATGCCACTGTTGTGTTAAACAAACCTGTGTACCTTACGCGTCTACCTATTCTATGGGAGGCGCCACTTGGGTAACCAGATCTTTGCTCTCATCCTATTTCTAGGTGTATTAGCAGGCTATGGACAAGGAAGATGTGTGGTACTTGGACTCAATATGTTCTAAGCATATGACGGACAACAAGTCAAAGTTTCTTAGCCTAGAAATGAAGAAAGGTGGAGTAGTTACTTTTGGTGACAATAATAAAGGAAAGATCATTAGCATTGGAGTAGTAGGTAACAACTCTTTTACTATATCAAATGTTTTGTATGTGAAAGGTTTAAAACAGAATTTAATTTATATACGTCAGTTATGCGATATGTGTCTAAATATTTGACTTGACTCTTTTACAAACCTTTCCAAAATTTTTGATTCTAAGACAAATAATGTTGTTCTTACTGCACTAAGGTCTCAAAATGTTTATTTGATAAAATTTCATGATCTCTCACATTCATCTCTAAAATGTTTTATGTCCAAAAATGAGGAGCTAGATTTATGGCATAGGCGACATGGTCATTCTAGTACCAAGTTAATTTTTAAATTATCAAAAGATAAATTAATCAAAGGATTACTTCTTTATGTTGACATGTCAAAAAAGAAAATTTTCAAAGTCATCATTCAAAAGCAAAAATATTATTTCTACTACTAGACCTTTATAATCAATACACATGGATTTGTTTGGTCCTATTACTACATAAAGTTTAGGAGGTAGAAGATAAACCTTTATTTTGATTGATGATTATTCTCACTTTTGTTGGATAATCTTCTTAACGTTAAAGTCTGATGCATTCCTAAAATTTACAAAATTATGTATACGTATTCAAAATGAACTTAATTTAAAAATAAAATGCATTCATTCAGATCATGGAGGTGAATTTGATAATGACAGGTTTGTTTCATTCTATAATGAGTTACGAATTAAACAAGAATTTTCCACTCCTCGCACACCGCAACAAAATGATGTGGTAGAGAGGAAAAATAGGACTCTTCAAGAACTAGCTCGCACTATGTTATCTGAATACAAATTACCTAGATCATTTTGGGCCAAAACTATAAATATTGCATGCTATGTTATTAATCGTGCTATACTTCGACCATTTTTGAAATTAACATTTTATGAATTATATTTTCAAAAGAAATCGAATGTATCTTATTTAGAGTTTTTGGTTGTAAATGTTTTATTTTGAACACTAAGGACACATTAGGAAAATTTGATGAAAAATGTGATGGAGGTATATTTATTTGTTATTCTTCAACTGGTAAAGCTTATAGAGTCTATAATATGAGGACAAAAATAGTTGAAGAATCAATTCATGTTAAACTTGATAAATATCTCTCTTGTGTAGAAACTAACCCTGCAGGTAATGATGAAGAACCCTTTCCTCCACTAAGGTCGGATGATGATGAAATACTTAGAGATAAAGAAGACAATGAAGAATATAAAGGAAAAAAAGAAGTAGAGGTGGAAGAATATGTGCCTCCAAGTGAACTGAGATTTTCAAAAAACATCCGCAAGATTTGGTCATTGGAGAACCATCAATAGGGGTAAGTAATCGTTCATCTTTACATGATTTATTTTCAAACCTTTATTTTATATCTGAAATAGAACTAAAAGATGTGCAAAATGCTTTAAATGATGATTCTTGGTTTTTAGCTATGAATGAAGAAATTAGTCAATTTGAACATAATAAAGTTTGGAAACTTGTAGAAAGACCTTCAAATCATCCTATTGTAGGTGTTAAGTGGATTTTTAAAAATAAAATGGATAGTGAATCTAGGGTCACTAGAAACAAAGCTAAACTTGTAGTAAAAGGATATTCTCAAATTGAGGGGATGGATTTTGATGTAACTTTTGCACCCGTAGCACGTTTAGAAGCAGTTAGAATTTTTATTGCATTTGGTAGCTTTAAAAGATTTAAATTATTTCAAATGAATGTAAAAACTATTTTTATTAACGGATATATTAAGGAAGAGGTATATATAGAACAACCTCCAGGCTTTGTAAAGGAAAAATTTCCTGATGATGTATATAAATTAGAAATGACCCTTTATGATTTAAATCAAGCACCCCAAGCATGGTATGATAGATTGACTTTATATTTGTTAAAAAATGATTACAAAATAGGTAGTGCTGATTGTACACTCTTCATTATGCATGTTCATGATGATTTAATAGTTTTACAAATTTATGTTGATGACATTATTTTTGGTGCCAATAATGGAGAGTTATGTGATAATGTAGTAAGAATTATGAAAAATGAGTTTGAAATGAGCATGGTATGAGAACTTACTTATTTTCTTTGATTTCAAATTACACAAAGACATGGTGTTATTTTTATTTGTCAATCTAAATATACTCATGATATTTTAAAAAGTTTTGAATTTGAAAATCTAAAGCAAGCAAATACTCCTATGAGTGTTTCTTTGAAAATAGGAAAAGATGAAAGTGGAATATCTATTATTCAGACATTATATAGAGGGATGATAGGATCACTTTTATATTTAACCGCATCTAGACTTGATATTATGTTTGTAGTTTGTTTATTTGCTAGATTTTAGGCTAATCCTAAATTTTGGGAATATTGCCCTCAATGTTCCCTAGATTTCAAGAGGCATCACCATCAACACTGAGAGCATATTTGTATTTGATGTTGTTTAAGTTCATCATGTGCGGGATGTTTTATGGATCAAGTTTAGACAGGTTGTCTAATTGTTTGTGGCAGATGGTCACAAGGTAGAAAGGTGGAGAGACAGAAATCTATCTAAGTCCACATGCATTGAGTGATGCCAGTTCACTCAACGCCAGATGTCAAGGAAGGATTCTGGAAAGATTGAAAATCATCTAAGTCCACAGGCGTTGAGTGAAGCCAGTTCACTCAATTCCATATGCCAACAAGCGCTGAGTAAAGAAGGGACAGTCAAAGCCCAACAGTTTGCAATGCAGATTTGCGGCTAAGTCCACAGGTGTTGAGTGAAGGTAGTTCACTCAACACTATATAACAAGAGGCATCGAGTACAACACAGTCTATCAAAGCCGCAGCATTTGCAAGGAAGAAATTTGGCTAAATACAGAGCGTCGAGTGAAGATAGCTCACTCGACACCTGAATAAAGAAGTGTTGAGTCAAGCTCATGCTTTTGAAGATCTTTCAAGAAATCTGGCCAAGTTTAAAAGCATTTAGTGAGGATAGATCACTAAACACCCAAAGAATAAGACGTTGATAGAGCAATGATCAGGCAAAGCCTAAGAAGAGATAGACAGAAAACTATATCTAAGTCCAGATGCATTAAGTGAGGACAGCTCACTCAACGCAAGCTCATCAAGAAGATTGGTTGAGTACAGAAGCATTGAGTGAAGCCAATTCACTCAACACCTCATCAGAAAGATAGGCAAAAGCAGAAGCATTGAGTGATGAAGGCTCACTCAACGCATTCATAAAGAAAGTTGTGGTTAAGTATAGAAGCGTTGAGTGAAGCCAGTTCACTCAACGCCTCAGCAAGATGGCAAGCATTCAGAGAAATGGCCAAGTTCAGCAGAGTTGAGTGATGAAAGCTCACTCAACGCACTCAGCGCAAGAAATAGCAAGAAGAATGTCCAAGGACAAAAGCATTGAGTGAAGCAGTTCACTCAACGCACTCAACGCCTGATAGTACATAAGTAGTTGGCTAAGTCCAAATTCGTTGAGTGAAGTCAATTCACTCAACGCACTCAATGCCTGAAAGTGTAGTTATTCTGGCTAGGTGTTTTTGCGCTGAGTGAGGGATATTCACTCAATGCACTCAACGCTTGGGATGAATCTGAGAATTTGGCTAAGTCCACTAATGCTGACGTCAGCATGAGTCAGCAAAGTTTCAAAATGTTGCGAGAAGGCTATAGTACATGGAAAATGGCACCGCAGGCCTACTGTATCACTTTTCCTGTAAAAGTAAAGTTATGGCCAACAACTTTAGTGGGCCCACATGTCAAATAGTCGTTGGACGGCGGAAGATAAAAAGGATAAGTTCGACAGATGCAAATATAACTTTTAGGGTTTGTCATTTCGTAAAGAGGTGAAACTTCATCGTCTTCTCCCTCGCCATTGTTGCTGAGCTTGAAGCTGAAGTTCAAACCCGCTGGACTAAAAGTTCTTCCAGTTAGCTATAGAAATTTTCACCAGCTACAGCAAGTTCAAAAAAGCTTTCTGAGAAAGAAGACTACGCAGAGCCTTCAAATTTTTGCAGTCAAGGTTTGCAGATTGAAGAGCATATAGAACTGCCAAATCTTTGTCTACAACAACAAGTTCAGAGACTTGTGTTTTTGAGATACTTCCAGCACAAGCAGCTATTTATTGAAGATTAACCTTTCTTATTGCTAAGAAGACGTTAGGGATGAGTTAACTTAGCTCAGGAAGCAATAGACTCAGAGAACTTCTCTGGAGTCAAATCACCAATAACAAAACTCTTTCTTTTCTGTAGGAACTTAATAGATCTGAGTGTGGGCCTATTTTATAAAGGCTAAGGTAGGATCCAGTCTTAGATCTGAGTTGTAGTGCCTGTGTGCCTGAGGTAGGGCCTTTGGGCCCGAGGTAGGATCCTTGTGTGGATCTGAGTTGTAGGGCTTGTGTATCTGAGGTAGGGCCTTTGGCCTGAGGTAGCATCTGGTTCAGATCTGAGTTATAGGATAGTTTTACTCTCTGAGTGTAGGGCTATCCTCCTAGCCTGAGTGTAGGACTATTAATTTAGTTTGAGGTAGGTGATCACTAAGCTATAGGAGCAAGCTTTCTCTGAGGTAGGGCCTTGTGTCTGAGGTAAGTCTTGGAGGAGACTGAGAGATCCTGCGGGATCTGTGTTGTAAGCTCTTTGGAGCCGAGATTTGGAGAAGTGTCATATCTAACAAGCTGTTAAAAAGGTGGGAGGGATAGTGGACATACCAATAATCTGGGGAACCACTATAAATCTTGAGTGTGCTTTGTGTGATTGTCTTGAAAGCAACATATAACTAAACCACAACACACCAAAAGAAAAGATAGTCTTAAAAGACTAAGAAACCTATTTAACCCCCTCTAGGTGTTAGCTATCCTTGAAACTAAAGACTTTGACTAAAGAATCGCATTTAAAAGCAGTTAAATGTATTTTTAGATATCTTATTGGTACTTCTAAAATAGGTTTGTGGTATCCACATAATGATATTTTCATTTTGCATTGTTATTCTAATTCTGATTATGTTGGATGTTCATTAGATCGTAAGAGCACAAGTAGCACTTATCACTTTCTTGGCCCATCACTTATTTCGTGGTCAATTAGGAAACAGAATTTCGTTGTCTTATCCACTACCGAGGCCGAATATATTGTACTATGTAGTTATTGTGCACAAGCTCTTTGGATGAGACAAACCTTAGAAGACTTTGGAATACATTAAGAAACCATCGAACTAAGATGTAAGAATAAAAGTTCAATTGATTTAACAAACAACCCAGTTCATCACTCAAGGTTTAAACATATAGATGTTCCTCATCATTTCATTAGAGACCACATAAAATAAAATTCAATAAAGGTTAATTTTATCATCACAGATTCATAGCTTGCAGACATTTTCATGAAACCGCTTACAGATTCCAGTTTTTCAATGCTAATACTAGAATTAGGAATCCTAGACGCTTCATGCTGAGAAAAACCAACATAGAGTTAATAATTATTAAACAAAAAACTTAAAATTAAGCTAGAGATAATCATACAACAGCCAATATGTTAAATCATAATTGTCTGGAACTAACATCATAAGTGTCACATACTAGTCAAACAAAATATTACAAGACCAATTTATCACAGAAAACAGAAAATATATGAAAATTCACTATTGTCTAGCGATATTGGGTGTCGCCTGGAGATATCTTCCAGAAGTCATTTTCTGCCTGAATTATCAGAAATCTCTATTGCCCCTAACACTATTTTCTTCCTGGTCTTCAGTGTAGCTCTAACCACTACTCTGAGTTCGACGATGTCAGCGCATTGACTGTCGTGGAGGCTCTATGACCAGATTTTCCCACTTTACCGCCTCTGTCGGAGTTGGCTTCATCTTGAGACTCTTTGTCATAAATTTAATAAATTTATGCATTCCAATGTGGTGCTTTTTCACTTCTCGCTTATGCTCCTTGAATGACTCTCACAATTCATCAAATCCTTCTCGTAGTGATCCACTTCTTAGTAGTGGTGGATTTCTAATAGTTGATGAAGGGTCACCACTACGTGTGGATCCACCTTGTGATGCATGAGCACTAGTATGTGTGGTACCCGTATGAAAAATCATATGTGCACAGTCATCAAAGTAAAACACTTGGTCGATTCAACTGTATTTCTTGTATAGGATACGTTGGATGATTGCACTCATCGGTAGTGTGTTGAGCTTTTTCCACATTGGATTCTTAAGTCTATACGTGTACCGGATAATGGATAAAATCATGTCCGCCACATCAAACAGCTCTCTCTCCAAGATCATGTATGTCACATAACTTAATTGATTCGTTATTTTTCTGGTGTCGTCAGATTTGAGCATAATAGTATGTCTTAAAATATCTTGCACTAAACGTGCATACGAGGTGAGTGTGGTCATGGATTGAATTAGGTTTTTCATGGAATTTCCATGTAAAACCAAGTTTAATAGAGTCCAATCTCTATCTTTTCTATAGTTTTCAACTACATCCAGCACGTAATCCCGCTCTATAAGCCCAAACTCATCTCTCAAATCATGGTGAGCTAATTCCATAATTTTTCCTTGGATTTTAGACCTCACTCCACCATTCAATTCTGTAAAATTGGGATCTCTTAAGTGGTTGTAGAATTCTTTAATTAACACTGAATAAAACATGTCTGGAAGTATAACTGACATTATACCTGCCATTGCCAATAGATAATGTATGTGTGCATGATAGACCTTATTAAATTCAATCACTTTCCCCACACCGATGTTTGCATTCTCGATCCCAAAAAATGTTCGATACGCAGAGTGTGTATCACTGCTTGTGCTCCTCCTGGCCTTAGAACTTGAAGCCATAACTGCAAATAGTAATAAAACATGACTTTAGAAACTGCCATGATATCATCAGGCGACATTAACTATCACCGGGCGATATCTAAAATCATTCACTTCACTGTTTTAACATGCACTCTCTCAAATAAATGTTCCTACTTCCTAGATATTCAGCATAAATCACTTATTCACGATTTGACTTAACAAATTTTAAACCAAAAATTTTTTTCTACTATTCATCATCTCCTTCCCCAAAGTTTCATTTTTGTTAAGTAATTCATCATGAAAGGTTTAGATCTATGCTTTTATATACTTCAACTTCCAAGATCTAAGGTTCCACTACACCTATTTCATGGATCTATGCCCTCTTCAACCAAAACTTCACTTTCAAAACTCATGCCCAATACTAGCAAAACCAACCTAAAATCTGAAATTTTCTCCCCTAAACTTTCATGAAAGCAACTCTCAATAAATTTTAATCACCAAATCCTAACGAAAGGACACCAAAATTTCCTAATCATACCTTAATTTGGAGGTTTTGTCGGCGTCAGGTCGGTCTCTCGCTCGAGGGTTTGAGGGATAAATGCTCCAAACAGTGCTTTGACTCCAGATCTGGCATTATTTATAATTCCAAGTTATCGCTGATCGGCGATATCCGATATTGCCTGGCGATAGCTTGAAATTGCTAATGAGTTTTTTCTTGTCATCATATTGATATGACTGTACCATGTTCTTTCTTTATCATGTTTTGGCATTGCACAATGTATAATCTATTATATTGGGTTACTTCTAACATCGTGTTCTATTCAACCTTTTAATATCATTTTGTATATATAACTTTCTTAATATATTATAATTGTGAAATTGTTTTTGTATGCCTCTAATTATGAGAAATATTTTATTTATGATAATGCTCTCTCACACATAATTGTGAAAATTTTCATATGTATTTACCATTACTACCTATGTGAATTGTGAGTGTTCTACCATAACCACTGGAAGTCATGATGAAAATTTTGCTTTATCCTTATTGTCTTTGCACAATTCATATTTGATTATCATATATTGTCGCACAAGTGAATTCAGAGTCATGTGTCAAGCTAAGAGAAAGCAGCTTATTCTTATTCAGCAAAATACAAAAAATAATAAAAAAAAACACACAAAAAAGGGATGAGAAGAAAACTCCACCAAGCACTACTCACCCTCCTGATAAGTCTTCATAAGCATTGTGAGGTTGAGCGCCTTGGACATAATTGTAAAGTGTATTGTATAATCTTTATATGGCAATTCATTTAATATTTGTGCTCTGAATTCTTAGGTACAAGTACGGTTAATTGTGTATATTTCTTGGTTAGGTTTTTTAACATTTCTATGTTCATGTACGTTTTAAGTTTCTACATATGTAATTTTCCTCTAACTTTCACTTGTACACTGCGTTATCATCTCTAACATTTCTTCTCATGAGAATTGGACCGTAAATTATTCTAATTATGTTCAATAGTGTATATAACTATGATATAACTGTATGAATTCACCAATGTTCGTGTTCACTTATCCTCATTATTTCAAATACATTATTTCACATGTTCTACACTTGTTTTTCACTTTGTGATATTGGCCTATTTTGCTTCCGCATACCCTCTCACCTTTACCATTTTCTCTATTTTTAATCACGAGTTTCGTTCTCACATTTTTTGGATAATACCAAAAGGGGGAGACATTTTTGAGAAACCATTCAATCAGTTTAGACCTTTCATTAAGTTTATGTTAACACCAACACCAACAATTCACTTCAATACAAATTACACTGCTCTATTTAGGGGAAGTACACATGTAGGGGGAGTATACATGTAGGGGGAGAGTAACATCCAAGCACAATTTTGTGCACATACAAATGCTTAGTCTTGCTCATCAAATTTAATAACACATTATAGGTCATTCATGATTTTTTGTAAGTGGATTTGTTATTAACAAAAGGGGAGATTATTGGAGCATGCATTCCACGTTTCTTGATTTGTTAATAACAAATCTCATTTGTTTTTGATTATCATGTGTTTATGATGTGCAGATATAATAAGTCTAACACTCAAATCATTTTTTGCTTGGATTCAGGATTGCAAAGAAAAGTTAAGGTGATATCGCCTAGCGATATCCAGTATCGCCACCCGGTGATAGCTCGTGAAATAGTTATCGCATGATCTCCACGACGTTCAGTTAACCTTGATATCGCCCGACAATATCGATATCGGTAAAGCGATAGCACACGATTGGCCACAACTGATTCAACCCACAGAAGTTTCAAATCCATGGGACACGTGGCAACCGGATAGGATATCGTTGGCAGGAGATATCCAGTATTGCCAGCGATAACGCCAAAATATATATACGACTCATTTTTTGTGGAGATTACAAATTTTAGATTCTGGTGTGTTCCTTCTCGTGCATCCTATCCAAAGAGCTCAAGCATCCAGAAAAACTTCATCTTCCCAAGAAAGTTCAAGAACGAAGGAGCGACGATTTGTATGCAACATCTCAAGCAACTGTGTAACACCCTCATCCGTCATATAGCATATAACAGAACATCTGGTCAGGGGCCGATGTCATATACTATGGACAGACTAAGGAGTTACTAAATTGAAACCATAATCCAATATTTTGCATCCTAACACAGAGTGCATTCTAGCAGAAGTAATTTAAAGGTTATAATTAGAACCCAACAACAACATGAATGTACACTACCATAATGAGGAATGTAAAACAAATATACAAATAAGTCTTTGCCTTAAGGCCTTACAAGGTTTACTCAAATTAAACTATCTTGCATGCATCGACATGCAGGCCGGTCACACATGAGAAATAAATAAACAAAACGAGCAATTCGCTTTAGCCTTCAAGGGCCAGCTTAGCTATCTTGGGCTTCAGCCAGCTATTTCCTGCTTGGCTCAGCTGCACCTGTAAGCAACATTCCACTGCAATGGTGGCAAACAAAAACAAAGGTCAGCATTAGCTGACCAAATTATAATGACCCCACCGCTCACTCGGGTGGCAGTGCTCCTTCCCTACAGGCATTAGTATAATCATATAATGGAAATCAAAATGTGCAACTTAAGCACTATTCACCAGAGACATTGGTGCAAATTCCCAACGCCCCGTGCTCTCAGGGCACATTCTCGGTGCTCAGGACCACAAGGGTCGACCCACCGTTCTCTGTGATGGTCAATGACGTTTGAGCTTTCAGTCTCACAAGGGCCTAAGCCAGAGACAACGACACTATGCTACGACAAGTCATGTGCTTTACACATTGACCACTTCAAGTCGACTGGCAAAGGGGAGGGTATAGTTCAGCCATATACTATGCTCAAATCCTTCGGCTCGCATCTCCTTTCCCTTTTCTGCATGATCCATACCTCTGTAAGGATCCTAGGCTAGCACTCAGGGCTACCAAAGCTGAGCAATTCAAGCTCACGCTCGACAAAACTAGCCCCCAGGTCTTCAAGAGATAGGCCATCACGACCCCCAGGTCTCACAATATAGGCCTCACAAAATATCACACAGGTCTCCCAGAGACCGGCTTCAGTAAATGGCCAAAAGGTTTCCAAGAAATAGGCCTCAACAAACAGCACAACGCTCACTAGGAGCTACCGCCGGCGGTAGTGCTACCGCCGTGCAGTAGGGGGATAGACTATCGATTCTTCCCCCAAATCGAGTGTTTTCCTGGACTCTACATCTAGTACTCTCAATGTAGCCATCTGCACACCTCGTGACTCCAAAATCTACGCGATAACCACGGAGTCTTCTCCGGCATATAAAACATACAAGCATCACCAATCCAGACCAACATGTTCGGATGGGATTCACACAGCATGATTATTTCGTACTTCGATTCCGGATATAAATGCAAAACTAATGAGGATATGTAGATTTACCCGCTGGGTGAACCACATCCACGTGTTTGTGGAGTGTCTACCCTCTAATGCCAAAAAGAAGGACTTCACATGTCCAAGGAAGATGATCATTACCCTTGAAGTCCTATTTGGTGCCATGGGAGAAATATAGAAGGTTGAAATCAACCGCTCCGGCCTTGCCTCTGTAGATCCGAACACTCTTTGCAAATCATAACTCCAAATCTCGAACGGCGGAGAAAACTCTCCTTTCCGGTGCTGCTGCTCCTCCTCTTGAAATCCAGGCCAAGTTCTCAACTACAATGGAAATTGAAAGTGAGAGTTAGATCTGAAATACTCTAAAGGGGGGGTGAATATAGTATGCTTAAAAATTATTAATAGCTATTATAGCTTTTGCTGTAAATTAAAAGTGCTGAAATTAATAAACTAGAAAACAATAAACCTGGATCACAAGCACAGCAAGAACAAAAGAAAAAGAGGCAACCAGACGACACAAGAATTTTATAGTGGTTCCCCAACCTGGGTACATCCACTCTTCTACCACCCTTAGTAGGAATCCACTCAGATTTTTCATCAGGTGCCTGACACCAATGAGCTTTTGATCAGGTGCTCAAAAACCAACCCAAGTCTTTTGATCAGGAGACTTGCAACCAAGGAATCACTTTTGAAGGGAGATGACAACCCTTTATACAGTGGGGGTGAGAGATGATTTTGTCTTCTCTTTCTCAATATACAACTAAGAAGACTTGTGGATTTGATTATAGCTTATGGCTCCCCCTGAGATGTAGAATGGATCAGGGTAAAATAGGAGCTAAGCTTCAGGGTGATAGGTCTTCAAACTGAATCCTTGACCAGCAATAATCTTCAGGAACTTCTTTGACAGATTGAACTGAAGTTGTCCTTTTGAAGTGTCCTGGAGTACTTGAAGAAAGAAGACTCTAGATATAGGTATTGTTGTTCTTCTTCTTCAGCTGCTGATGAGCTTCTAGTCAAGAGCTTTTGTGTATCAGAAAATGCTTCTTGTTGACAGAGCAATTATTCAAGATTGAATGTCTTTTTCTCTGTATTTCAGCAATCTCTGTATACTTCTCTGTAAGTTGTGCTCTGTATAAAGCTTTTTCGATTATACTTGATTCTGTCTATCAGTCTATTATCTCTATCTATCCGTTATTCTCTTCTTCTCTGTATTTCAAAAATTTGAATTCATCTGCAATTAATGCTGATAGCCTTGAGAATAATCGGCATTGATTTATTTCCCCAACTGTCCCATGGAAAAACGGCAAGCAATAATCTAGGAGAAGACCATAATTAATGCTCTTTCTAATGGATACATTCAGAGAATGTTAGAGCATTAATTACTCAGGAATTATGGCATTAGAGTGGGGACAGAAGGCCAGAAATAACTAAGTCTGGAATCGTCGAACAGATAGCAGAATTCGTCGAACTGAGTCCACAGTTCGTCGAGCTGAGATGTTATATTCGTCGACAAGACGGCTTCTGTTCGTCGAGCTAAGTTCCATGATCGTCAAGCTGGAAACTGAACTGCTATATCTTTTGATCTTTTCCTATTCATCGAGCTGGTAAATGTGTTCGTCGACTGTAGTTCAGCACCTATTCTGGAGTTGTCAAATATTCTGTGTGTTGACTGATATTCTGTGTGTCTACACAAGTCTTCTGTGTGGTGTCGACACATCCTTTCCACAATGTCGACTGATGATCTGGATGTCGACACAGATTCTTCTAGTGTCGACTTAGTTGATGTCGACATATACTCAGTGTCGACATAAGTCTTCTAGTTCCAGAATTCGTCGAGCAGAGAACTGAGTTCGTCGACCTGAGACTAGAGAACATAGTCTCGACAGAATGTTGTGATAGTCCAAAGATTCGTTGACCAAAGAATAATGTTCGTCGAGCAAAGAATGAAGTTCATCGACCTGAGAACTAGGTTTGTCGACCTGAGTCTAGAGAATAGTCTGGACTTAGAATTCTGAAGGTGGAATCCAAGGATCGTCGATCTGTGACTGAAGTTCGTCGAGCTTAGCTCAGAGAAAATTTCTCTAAGATAATCGAGCTGAGAACGACTATCGTCGACCTAAGTTTTGTGAATGAATGTGCACATGTGGGGGTTAGATATGTGTGTATGTGCAGCATGTGTTGTTTGGTTTATGTGATGCCTTGGGTTAAGACAAGCTACGGCCTCTGAGCTCAAACCTGGCTCGCCTTATTTGAGTGCGTGGTTGTGTATGGTGCAACGTGAGTGGTTATGTGCTGGTTGTAATTGAGCCAAATTTCGGGGATGAAATTTTTTTGAAGGAGGGGAGGATTGTAACACCCCAAAGCGTATTTTGGGTTTCAGGTTGGTTGACACAGCCTAGGGCACGGGCGTGTCCCAGGGCGTGTCATGTTCGGGTTGAGCAGTGGAGTGTGTGGTCGACGAAATTGGGTCGATGAAGGGAACACGCCATGTTACACAGGCGTGTACCATCTGACACAGGCGTGTCAGAGGGCATGTCCCCCCTCTGATCGATGAACTGTGCTCGACTATTGTCGAGTGCAGGGTACACGGCTTGTGATACGGTCATGTCACAGGGTGTGTCCTTTGGTGGGAATCCATGTGTTGAGAGACACGGGTGTGTCCTGGTGTACACGGCTGATAGGTTAAAACTCCAAAAATATTTACGGTCACGCGGCGACCCGGCGGTTTTATTTAAGTAAAGCGGAAGTGGTTTTTTATTTAGAAAACGGGGCGCGCGTATTTATTTATTTTGGATATAAAACGGTTTAGATCGAGTTTTAACGAAAGGAGGCAAGTGCACCTATCGTGAGTAGTACAGGATATTCCGGGTGGAATATCGAGGTCGTATTGTTCTCGGGGTCGGTTCGATTATTTCTACTCTTCCCTGGAGGGGACTATTATTCTACTGATAATTAACTTGTCGGGTTATATTTTATAAATAATAAAAATGACAAAATAAAACTGAAAATGAA
Source organism: Platanthera guangdongensis (assembly GCA_039583875.1). Classification (NCBI taxonomy): domain Eukaryota; kingdom Viridiplantae; phylum Streptophyta; class Magnoliopsida; order Asparagales; family Orchidaceae; genus Platanthera; species Platanthera guangdongensis. The sequence continues at coordinate 150,093,077 of CM077166.1, forward strand.
AGAAATAAAAAGAAAGATTGAAGGTGGAGCCGATGAAGAGCTTAACTCGATGACACCGATAAAACAATTGAACTAAAATAGACTTTAAATAAAAAGAGCTCCTAAATTTCTAATTAATTAAGGCGGAGACTTGGCCGTGGAGGTTCCACTAGAATGAGCTCACCTAGCTATAGGGCTATCGCTCACCTGAACGCTAAGACTATTCGACCGAACGTTAGTCCGACGAAGGATTCCTCTTAACGCCTGCATTACGCTAAGAACCCCGCTATTGGGTGGGGAACCCAATCCGATAGAGTTGGCGCGCCTCCTCTCTCGAGGGTTAGTGCGGAACTCTCTTTGCCAAGGGGTGATCTGTCCATACGCACGGCCTCTCGGCGAGCGTATGGAAAACGGAAATAGGGCCCACACATCGATATGTGGTCCTAAGCGTCGTTAACCCCGGGCAAACCTTAAGTACTTTTAATTAATTAGAAAAATGAGACCTTTAATTATTTTAAGCTATTTTATCTGTCCCAATGCTCTTCGATACCGATGGCTAAGAACGGTTAGCCACTCATCGGAATGGGGACGACTTGCGGGAAAAGCAGAAAATAAAGAAGTAAAGGAAAGCAGTAAATGAAAGCGATAAAATGAAAGCAGTAAAGGAAAGCTGAAAATTGCAAGTCCTACTCAAACGAGTAGGACTGAAGAAAGCTGTAAATTGCGAGTCCCGGCGCAAATGCGTGGGCGGGAGAAATAAAGCTGTAAAACGCACACACGCAAATCCTACTCAAATGAGTAGGAGAAAATAAATGCGGGTCATACTCAACCGAGTAGGACAAAATAAATGCAACACACGCACACACTCTCTCGACATAAAGTAAACACACTCACTCTATGAAAAGTAAAACACACGCACACAACAGAAAATTAAACACACTCCACGCACTCTACTGAATGAAATAAAAGCAAAGCGCCATTTATCTCTTAACGAGTAGGCAGAAATAGATGCGCACACGTACAAAAATGTAAAAAAAACTAAGTTATCTAAAAATTAAAATAACTGCATTTCTACCGCTAGAATGCGGTAAAAATGCATAAAAAGTAAAAATAAAAATAAACCGAGCGAAAAAGGTTGCAAATAAACGCAAAAATGAAAATGCTCGAAAAATTAAAATGAATACATTTCTACCGCTAGAATGCGGCAGAAATGCATAAAAAGAGAACGAAAAAATAAAAGGAGCAAAAAGTTTTGACAATAAAAGTGAAAATGCAAGTGTTCGAAAAAGCAAAATAACAACTTATCCATTCTTATAATGCTATAAAAATGCCTAAAAAGTGGAAGAAAAGTTAAAAGCACGAAAAGTTTTGCAAAAATAACAAAAAGGCTAAGTAAGAAAGATCAAAAACCATTTTTATAACCATTTTTATAGTTTTATAAGGATGGATATGAAAGTGCAGAAAAATCCTAACACTAAACTAAGCTAAGTAAACAAAATAATGAAAACATAAAAGTAAAGAACTATACTCATACACACACACGCGCGTATAAAGAAGAACGAAAAAAACAAAGTTAAAACAAGAAAATAAAGATAAGATTGCATAGAGGTAGTTGTTTAGATTTATTCCAAAGCTATAATAAGAGAAGAAAAACAAATTTTATTAACTAAAAGCACAGGTTACAAAGACACGAAAATAGAATCTAAGGAGAGGGGGAGAAAATATCCCTTACATAGCATTTGGACTTCATCCGAGCTGCATAACTCTATACAAAATGGTTCAAAAGGGGGAACAGGAACTCAAGCAGAACACTGGTATTTATAGGGGAAAATTTACAAGGGACACGGCCTCTGACATGGGCGTGTCAGGGGGCGTGTCGACACTATTCATGATGGCGGCCGTCGATTTGACGGGAAAGTGGACTTCGGGCTGGACACGTGTCGGTCTCGTGCTGGTCACGCCCCAGGTCATGGGCGTGACGGTGGGCGTGTCGGGGAGGTGGATCTAGGCGCGGGTCGCGCCGAAAGTCATCCCGCGGGTCTTGTCGGCCAGGTGGAGAAGTCACGCCCCAGGTCACGGGCGTGACGCTGGGCGTGTCGGTTGGTGTCGACACTCGACAAACATCGAGCGGAAAATGTCGAGTTGAAAATCGTCGAGCGGGAAGAGGAGTCACGGGCTTGGGTCACGCACCGTGTCGGATTGACACGGGCGTGTGGTCGGGCGTGTCAAACTTTTCTTCTCGAAAACTTGCTAATTTCACGGTTTTTGCATTGTCACGCCCTGGTCACGGGCATGACCAGTAAGTCACGGGCGTGACTTGACTTTTTTGGGGCAGATTTTTGATATTTTCTGAAACATAAAAATAAACCAAGTCAGCAAATTATTTACAAAAAAAGGAGCAATTTATTAAGCAAAAACATGTAAAAATGACGAAAAGAAATGAAAATGATAAAATTAATGTACACAAAAATACGTATATTTACACTTCATCAAATACCCCCATACTTAAGCTTTTGCTATTCCAGAGCAAAAGTTTGAGATGAACTTATAAGGAATAAAAGAAATCCTAAGTTTAGCTACCGCTTGACTTAATTAAAAGTAAGATCAAAATAAACATCTGGGGTTAAAGAATTAAATCCTAATTTATGAAATGTTATGAATAGAGGAAGAGTTTCAAAAAGACTTCTAAATAAAATAAAATAGAAAGCAAAAATTTATTTTTGTTAGTTTAACAAAGATGGATTGGATTTATATAAAAAACTTTAGCTTAAAAGAAGTTAAAGAAAATAATGCAATTTATAAGTTATGCTCTCAAAAACTTTTAAATTAAGTCTAGAATCATTGAAATGAGCTAAGTGGTTTGGTGGTTTATGAAGAAGGCTTGAATAATGAGGTGAGATAATTTTTTCTCGAACCTCCAATTTTTTTTCTTTTTGGATAGTTAGGAAAATGAAATCTTATTTTCCTAACACATAATAATTTTTTTCTTTCTTCATAAATAAAAAAAATAATAACTCAATGTATATGTGTAGGAGTAATGAATTTTATCCACTTACTCCATAACATATAATCTTTTTAAATATTGGGTGCCTATGTTTACGGAATGAAATCTTATTCCCATTGACATAAGATCTTTTAAAGGATAGGGGTAAATATGTCAAGTAAGACATAAAAAAATGGAAGTGGGTTTATTTTTCAAAAAGAAAACTAGCTTTTAATAAAAAGTTTTGAGAGCAATCTTTTTAAAATGAACGTTCCTATCTTTCTAAAAGCATGAAGTAGAAATAATTGAAATCCATGGATGTTATTTTCTAACATAAAAAACGAGCTTCTATTTATAAAATTAGAAGTGGTGGTGAAAAACAAGTTCTCTATTATAAGGAAAAGACATAAAAATTCTTTAAATCTTAACCACAGACACTTAAATCTATCAAACTTTAATTAATAAACGAATAGTAAGCAAAAAATAATTAAAATTCGCTTATAAATTAACTCGAAACTAGATTTTTGGAAAGCAAAAGGGTTAAGAAATGGTATATTCGATTTATTTTGTTACATAATTTAACAAAATATTTTTGGAATTTTTAGAGTTTTTATCATTTTTTTTTTGAATTTTGATTATCGTCTTTTTTTTGGATTTTTGTTTATCATCTTTTTAGGATTTTTGATTTTTATCTTTTTAGGGTTTTTGGATTTTCAAATTTTTTTGATTTTTTAGTTTTTTTAGATGAGTTATTTACAAGAAATAGGAGAGAAAGAAGTGTTAATTACAAAGGAGATAGTGGGGGAAAGAGATCAAAAAAATTTTTTGTTTTTATTTTTAAATAATGTACAAAGTAAAAACTCGATGGCGATCCGCGAACAGACTTTTTTGAGGTGGTTGGTTCGATGAGTCGAACGTCGCGGGTATGCTAAAAAGTGAGTTTTTACAAAAAAGAAGAGAATGGGGGAAGAGAGAATTTACTTTTTATAAAAACTATTTACAAAGGAAAAGAAAATTGCTTTCATTTCAGTATTTTTTTGTGATTTTTGTTGTGTTTTATGATTTTTTTTTGATAAGTTTTATGATAATAAAAAACAAGGAAAACAATTTTTTTTTGTTTTTAATTTTTGTAATTTTTTTGTATTTTTATTAGTTTTTTTAAAATGCAGAAATAAAGAAATACGAAAACGCCCCCATACTTAAACCCAACATTGTCCCCAATGTTGCAATCTAAGTATGCAGAATAGATAATATACAAATTAAAATATGTACAAAAACAAAAATAAAAAAGAGGGTAGAAGCTTCCCTTAGACGAGTTCGAGATGCCCAATTAAATCCCTGCATTATTGTTAGAAGAAGAAGAAAGAAGCAAAAATATAACAGAAAAAATAAAACGAAAATATAAACTCGGCTAAAAGATTGCGGGCGGTAGGGGGGCATGTGCGTTGGGGAGTCGAAGGTAGCTAAGGCCTTCGCTACGTGAGTGAGTGTGATGAAAATGCGCACCCCTAGCGTGCACAAAAATGGGAAGCGCGCCGAAGCAAAACAAGTAAAAATAAAATAAGCAAAATATATACATTTGTTTTTAAAAAAAAATCAAATTATTATTTTTTTGTGTTTTTTTTAAAGTTGATTTTGTAGTTGATTTTTTAGGTAGGTGTTTTAGTTTTTTTTTTTAGTTTTTTAAGTTTTTCTCTTTTTTTAGTTTTTTAGATTTTTTTTCTTTGCAAAAAAATCATGATAAAAAAACTTTTTTTAAAGTTATTTTTTAAGTTATTTTTAAAGTTATTATTATATTTGTAAGTTTTGTTTGGTATATAGTTTTTTTTCATGAAAGAATGCAATATATTTTTTTGTTTGTTTATACGTTTTTTTTTCATCATTTTTTTTAGAGTTTTTATTTTTTTTTATAGCTTTTTAAGTTTTTTATTGTTTTTTCAAATTTTTAGTTTTATAGGTTTTTCAACTTTTTTTTGTTTTATAATTTTGTAATAATTTTTTTATATATATTATATTGCCCAATTTTATATATATATATATATATATATATATATATATAGGTAAAATTAATAGATTTCCAGGGTTCAAAATAACGACACCAAAAAATCCCCGGCAACGGCGCCAAAAACTTGATATGTTAAAACTCCAAAAATATTTACGGTCACGCGGTGACCCGGCGGTTTTATTTAAGTAAAGCGGAAGTGGTTTTTTATTTAGAAAACGGGGCGCACGTATTTATTTATTTTGGATATAAAACAGTTTAGATCGAGTTTTAACGAAAGGAGCCAAGTGCACCTATCGTGAGTAGTACAGGATATTCCGGGTGGAATATCGAGGTCGTATTGTTCTCGGGGTCGGTTCGATTATTTCTACTCTTCCCTAGAGGGGACTATTATTTTACCGATAATTAACTTGTCGGGTTATATTTTATATATAATAAAAATGACAAAATAAAACTGAAAATGAAAGCAATAAAAAGAAAGCTTGAATGTGGAGTCGATAAAGAGCTTAGCTCGATGACACCGAAAAAACAATTGAACTAAAATAGACTTTAAATAAAAAGAGCTCCTAAATTTCTAATTAATTAAGGCGGAGACTTGGCCGTGGAGGTTCCACTAGAATTAGCTCACCTAGTTATAGGGCTATCGCTCACCTGAACGCTAAGAATATTCGACTGAACGTTAGTCCGACGAAGGATTCCTCTTAACGCCCGCATTACGCTAAGAACCCTGCTATTGGGTGGGGAACCCAATCCGGTAGAGTTGGCGCGCCTCCTCTCTCGAGGGTTAGTGTGGAACTCTCTTTGCCAAGGGGTGATCTGTCCATACGTACGGCCTCTCGGCGAGCGTATGGAAAACAGAAATAGGGCTCACACATCGATATGTGGTCCTAAGCGTCGTTAACCCCGGGCAAACCTTAAGTACTTTTAATTAATTAGAAAAATGAGACCTTTAATTATTTTAAGCTATTTTATCTGTCCCAATGCTCTTCGATACCGATGGCTAAGAACGGTTAGTCACTCATCGGAATGGGGACGGCTTGCGGGAAAAGCAGAAAATAAAGCAGTAAAGGAATGCAATAAATGAAAGCGATAAAATGAAAGCAGTAAAGGAAAGCTGAAAATTACAAGTCCTACCCAAACGAGTAGGACTGAAAAAAGCTGTAAATTGCGAGTCCCGGCGCAAATGCGTGGGCGGGAGAAAGAAAGCAGTAAAACGCACACACGCAAATCCTACTCAAATGAGTAGGAGAAAATAAATGCGGGTCATACTCAACCGAGTAGAACAAAATAAATGCAACACACACACACTCTCTCGACATAAAGTAAACACACTCACTCTACGAAAAGTAAAACACACGCACACAATAGAAAATTAAACACACTCCACACACTCTACTGAATGAAATAAAAGCAAAGCGCCATTTAACTCTTAACGAGTAGCCGGAAATAGATGCGCACACGTACAAAAATGTAAAAAAAACTAAGTTATCTAAAAATTAAAACAACTGCATTTCGACCGCTAGAATGCGGTAAAAATGCATAAAAAGTAAAAATAAAAATAAACCGAGCGAAAAAGGTTGCAAATAAACGCAAAAACGAAAATGCTCGAAAAATTAAAACGAATACATTTCTACCGCTATAATGCGGTAGAAATGCATAAAAAGAGAACGAAAAAATAAAAGGTGCAAAAAGTTTTGACAATAAAAGTGAAAATGCAAGTGTTCGAAAAAGCAAAATAACAACTTATTCATTCTTATAATGCTATAAAAATGCCTAAAAAGTGGAAGAAAAGTTAAAAGCACGAAAAGTTTTACAAGAATAACAAAAAGGCTATGTAAGAAAGATCAAAAACCATTTTTATAACCATTTTTATAGTTTTATAAGGATGGATATGAAAGTGCAGAAAAATCCTAACACTAAACTAAGCTAAGTAAACAAAATAATGAAAACATAAAAGTAAAAAACTATATTCATACACACACACACACGTATAAAGAAGAACGAAAAAAAAAGTTAAAACAAGAAAATAAAGATAAGATTGCATAGAGGTAGTTGTTTAGATTCATTCCAAAGCTATAATAAGAGAAGAAAAACAAATTTTATTAACTAAAAGCATTGGTTACAAAGACACGAAAATAGAATCTAAGGAGAGGGGAGAAAATATCCCTTACATAGCATTTGGACTTCATCTGAGCAGCATAACTCTATACAAAATGGTTCAAAAGGGGGAACAGGAACTCAAGCAAAACACTAGTATTTATAGGGGAAAATTTACAAGGGACACGCCCTCTGACACGGGCGTGTCAGGGGGCGTGTCGACACTATTCATGATAGCAGCCCTCTATTTGACGGGAAAGTGGACTTTGTAACATCCCGCCTTTTATTGGGCCACCAGAGCCTTAGTGGGCCCAATAAAAGTGGCCTGAACCCTACCCATGACCCGGTGGGAAATAACCCTAAGCGGGAAATAGAGCTAGAGAACTCTGAATTGAGTTCTGTCAGTTCCTGTGGCCTCGTATAGTCAATACGAGCGCATCGGAACTCGTTCAGTTGGACTCCGAGGTCTAACGACAATTTTACACATTTCGACCATTTTAGCGCGCTGCGACGCGCAAATTTCGGACTTTCGTCAAACGGACTCCGATTCAACCCCAGTCAGTGGCGTTAGACTCGTGTGGTCAATACGAAGTCAACGGAATCGTCCCGGTCAATTTCGATGACGATTGGTCAACTCGTGGTCAAATCAAGCATAGTTGTGCACCGAAAAGCGTGCGCACACCAATTATGACACGACACCCGAACTTTGACCCGACCCCGACGACTTGGACCCACTTTGACTTTGACCAGCAAGGGGGACCCAACCTAGGGTTAACTTGGTCAAACCCTCATAAAAATCCACTTTTTGGATTTTTTCTCCAAGTGAGGGGCCCACCTCCTCTCCAAAGAAGGATGGCCCATGCCCCCCTCACTCTCCATGGGACCCAACTAGCAAGCCTCCCAAAGCTCAAGTGGAGGCCCACCCACTTTTTCTTTTCTCCCACTCTCCCCCTCTCTTTCTTCACCATGAAGGCCCAAGCTTCAAGCCCATAAAGGGCCCATCCATTTTCCCCACATGGGGGAAAATGGGAGACTTCCAGCTGTCATTAGACAGCTGGAGGGTGGGGATTAATCCCTCCCTAAGGAGGGATTAGTCCCACACCACCCAAAGGGAGGGAACTCTCCCTCCCCCTCCATATAAAAGGACCTCCCCTCCCCTAATCCTCCACACACCTCTCAGAGAAGCTCTCTCCCCCTTCTCCCCCCCCCCCTCTGCCGGAGCTCAGGTGGCCGGAAAAAGCCAAGCCGGAGCTCCTCCTCCCCTCCTCCACCACCTTGAGCCATGTCCGACCAAGCCGGCCCCTCCCGAGCCCACCAAACTCAGGTGGAAGCCTTCTACCTCCTCCTTCTTCATTTTGGACGTCTTGCATGGCGCCACCGGCGTCCGGAGCGCCGCCGCCATCACCCCCTCCCCTCCCATCCTTTTTTAAGAAAAAATGCTTCGGCGGCCGGCGGCGGCGGCGGGCCGCCGGACCACCGCCGGAGGGAGCGCCCACCACCGGCGGGTTGGCCGGTGGTGGAGCCACAGCCGGCCGGTGGCCGGCCGGCGGCGGAGAAGCCCCGTAAGGGCGGCGGGATACGTTACAGCGGGGGGGGGAGATCATGAACAGTGATCTGTTTTTATAATTTTTATATATATAATATATTATATATATAATATAAATGTATTATTATAATATAATAAGTATTATAATATTATAATAATGGGTAGATTTTATTTGAGACTAAAATAGGCTCCTAGGGAAAAAGTGTTGAACATGAAAAATGTCCCCTTTGTTAAGGGCTTCCTCCACAAAAATTTTGAGAATTTTTGGTGTTGATTTCGTATTTTTAAAAGCCCAATTAAACTTTATTTGGCCAAATTAAAGGGTCAAAACTCTTTGAAAAATTATGAAAATTTTTCTATGCTCATTTATATCCATATAAGGGTTGTATCAAAATTTGAGCTCATGGGGATAAGTTTTGATATTTTTCTCAAAATATGGAAGCCTAGGACCGCGCTCGATATTATTACGCTCGTTTTCTTCGAAAATGAAAATTGGAGCGCGCGACTATCCTCTCTAATTTGAATAAGTTTCATATCGACGAGAGTGGCCGAGGCAAGTGACCAAGCTCCGGGTGTTTCGAGATTTCATGAAAACTGTCGAGCGCCTCGACTCTCGGGCGATTTGGGCACGCTCGGAAGATGAGAGTACGAGTGGTGAGTTATGAATTATTCTTGACGAATAATGAAGTATAACTCCTGATAAGCCCCAATCCGATTAAGTCGTGGTTAATAAGGCGCAACCAACTCATAATCGGATCTTAATAAAGGTGTAACCCAAGGAAACCTTATTAAAAACTGGGATGGAACTGAAAAATCTCTCCTGAGAACGGAGATGGAACTGAAGCCTCCTGTATGGAGTGATTGGACTACTAACCATTTTCTTTATGATTATTCCAGTTTTGCACTGGTCCAGTTCCTTTATTCTTTTCAGTTCAGTACTTTCAATTCAGTACTACTCCAGTCTCGTACTGGTCAAGATTATTTCATTACTTTCATTTCAGTACTACTCCAGTCTCGTACTGGTCAAACTTATTTCAATACTACTCCAGTCTTGTACTGGTCACATTTCTTTCCAGCACTTTAAATAAGCAGCATAACCACCGCACTTGATCTTATCATAATTTACTTTTATATTCTCGGGTCCTGCTCTGACGAGCAGTTGTTGTTTAGGTTGAGCCTTAGTTGGAGATAACCGGAGTTGAGGTAGTCCTCCAGGTCTAGCCCCAAATAAAGCGCTCCCACGCTCCTTGTCGAAAGTAGAGCAAAGTGCCGATGCCCGAAGTGTAAGCCTAGTAAGGCAGGCCGTCGTAGACCCGATGTTATATTGTTTGCAATTGTTTGATTGATTGTAAATTGCTTGCGGTAAAATGGTGGCGGGTCAGTCCCTTCCGCAGACCGTTCGTACCGGTGCGGCAAGGTTGATGACTCAAGGCGACAGGGAGATGAGTACCACGGGTGACCGGCCGTTATATTCCCCGTCGGGTTTTCCTCCGCTGGTCGGCCAAAATGATTCGCCGGATGTCGCTCACATCCAAGAGTACACAAGGTTGTACGTGAGGGCCTGGGGTTGTGCGGTACGATCACCCCCAGAAGTGGCAGGAATGGCCACTGTCACCGACGGCCACATCGGTGAGGCCCGCGGGGCTCGCTACCCTTCTGGAACAGAAGTGGTCCAAACTATGTCGACATAGGGTTTGTGTGCGCGGCTATGAATGCCTGCAGTTTGTGTGCGCGGCTTTGAATGCCTGCGGTTTGTGTGCGCGGCTATGAATGCCTGCGGTTTGTGTGCGCGGCTATGAATGCCTGCGGTTTGTGTGCGCGGCTGTGAATGCCTGCGATAGAATTCAAGATATGAAAACTTGTTGTGCTGATGAGCTAGTAGAGCCTTGTTATAACCGTTTTATGTTATTGCTGCTTTTTCCGGTTATACTGCACTCTTTTATAATTGCTCCTAGTTGTTCATATATGAAATGTTGTGATAACCCTCTCTTGCTTCGGCTATTTACTTTTGTTGGGTGGGTGCGTGCTCGTCCCCAGGATGTGGATCCGGGGAGGAGATTTGTTTCCACTTAGCTCTGTGACTAACGGTTATTTGATTAACCATTCACAGGAGGTGGAGCACCGTAGTGACCCGCTGCCGCAGGAGATTACGCCAGCAGCTAGGTCTACTCGAGCAGATGCACCCCCGCCGTCTCCGGTGTTTAGAGACGTGAGTACCGCCGAGCAGTTTAGAAGAGAGAGTGTGTGAGAGACTTATGTAGTACATGTATAGCCCACGGGCTTTTATAAACGCATAAGGCTTCGGCCCTAGAACCTCTGTATTAATATGATATGTAGTGGTTTCCTGTTAATGCTTCCGCTATATTCTGATGGGTTGTGAATGTTATGATTCGAACCACTCAAGACGGCCATCTAGTGCTTGAATAGGGTGGATTGTTTCCCCTATGAGCCCTGGGTAGACGTCTTGGGCCAGTAGTACCCCTCCGGCCCGACCCGGGCAAAAGTTTGGGGGGGTGCTACAAATGTATCAGAGCCATCACGATTCGTCCTTGTGGAGCAGTCTCAGGATCCCTCCGTCCCTCGCTTCGTTCTAGGTTCGGGACGAACCTTGCAGTGGAAGCCTGGTGGACCCTAGTGTAGAGGCTTAGGGATTCTAGACTGTGCGTTAGTACGCCCATACACCATTATTTTCCGCTTGGGTTGTCGCTTTTGCAAATTCCCTTACTTTTGCAAAATACTGACACTCTTTCATGTTACTTCTCCAGATACCGGAGTACAGTAACGGGGGATCCTCGTCCAGAGGATACGTTCCAGCCACCCCACCACCAGACCCGGTTGCTCCCGCAGCCGTACCGTTTGCCGAGTCAGATATAGGGCAGACACTGACAGCTATACTAGCGACTTTCCGAGATGCCCTGGCACAGCCACCACGGGAGATGACCGCACCCACAGATCTGCTGACGACTTTTCGAGGACTGAGGCCTCCCCCTTTCAGGGGTACAGAGACGGCCATTCAGGTAGAGGAGTGGGTGGAGCGAGTGGAGGAGCTGTTGGTAGGGATGATGTGCCCAGCTGTGGCAGCAATCTCTTTGGTGGTGACCCTCTTGGAGGGATATGCGAGGGATTGGTGGAGAGCGTCTAATCACTCTACCTTCCGAGGTCGGCCGATGAGAACGATCCTTTGGGGGGAGTTCTCCGTGGCTCTGCTAGAATTTTTCATCACAGATGCAGACCGAGCCGCGCTGCAAGAGAGGTTCCTGCTCATTCGACAGGGCAACCGCACTGTGGAAGAGTATGAGAGAGAGTTCATACACCTGGCACGCTTCGCCGGGAACCTGGCTGCCTCCGACAGGGATAGGGCTTCTCGGTTCTACCGAGGACTACGAGACGACCTGAGGCAGTCCTTGATTATGCTCTCTCAGGCCACCTTCCACACCATAGCCACCCATGCGGCAACTCTAGAGTTGGACCAGCAGATGGTGACTCAGCGGTGCAGAGGTCAAGTAGAGCTTCCTCAAGACCAGAGGCGAGACGTTGGAGTCGCTCCCCATAGACAGGATAGAGAGAGCAGACAGCGACGCCGCAGGCTGCCTTATAGGCGCCCACCAGCACCCCCAGCACACCCAGCTGCACAACAAGACAGTAGACCAGCTCCAGCTCTACATCCCCCACTAGTGGTCCGACGAGATGTTCCCTTCGCAGGGAACTGCTTCTTGTGTCAGCAGCCGGGACATATGAGGGCCTTCTGCCCTCAAGCGATAGGGAGACCAGGACTAGGAGCAGTCCAGGGTGGACAGCCGGCACGGGGATAGCGTCAAAGAGGCCGTAGAGGCCGAGCTGGCAGGAGAGGCCAGCAGGGCCGAGTAGCTCCCCAGGAGGCCTATGCACTGGACCTGCAGCATGGACCAGCCCCTGACGTAGTCATAGGTATATATCTTAGGCGATAGAAGATATCAGATCTTCCACTATTGTTGTATATTTCATATATATATATATATGTATATTAGTTGGATGATATATATCTATATGTTTTCCTATGACGTCAAGAATCTTGTTGGTAGAAGGTCACCCTGCCAAAACCCTTTTTGACACAGGAGCGACTCATTCTTTCGTCTCCCACGATTTCATCGCAACAAAGGGAAATGTTATTCGCTCAACCGGACTGTCTATACGAATCTGTTTACCAGACGGGTCGGATATGACATCCACCGAAAAGTGTTCGTTCCAGGCTACGCTGGGAGAGGTAGAGTTTGAAGTCTACGCAACCATCCTAGCTATAACTGGGTTTGACATAATTCTGGGAATGGACTGGCTGGCTGAGCACCAAGCTCAGATAAACTGTTCCACGCGAGAAGTCCGGCTACAGAATCCAAATGGCCAGAGCGTCGGGTTGACAGGTGTGCCATCTGTCTCTCGTATTATCTTGACTTCTACACAGATGGTGAAGTCAGTCCGTCAGAAGGATGAAGTATTCCTTATTTATTTCGAGATGGAAAATAAGACTCAGGCGCTCGCCAAGGTCCCAGTAGTCCGAGACTTTCCAGATATCTTCCCTGAGTCCCTCCCGGGATTGCCACCTCAGCGAGAGGTCGACTTCCAGATCGAGCTCGTGTCCGGAGCATGGCCAGTATCGCGAGCCCCCTACCGGATGGCCCCAAGGGAGCTGACTGAACTAAAGATCCAGCTACAAGAACTAATAGATGCTGGATTCGTCCGTCCAAGTTCCTCGCCCTGGGGAGCCCCGGTACTTTTCGTCAAGAAGAAGGACGGGACTCTGCGACTGTGCATCGACTATAGGGAGCTAAATAAGCTTACTGTACGCAACACGTATCCCCTTCCTAGGATCGACGAACTGTTCGATCAGTTACAAGGTGCTTCGGTATTCTCCAAAATGGACCTGAGGTCCGGCTATTATCAGCTTCGGATCCGAGAGGAAGATATTCCTAAGACTGCCTTCAGCTCCCGATACGGTCTTTACGAGTTCCTAGTGATGCCCTTCGGGCTCACCAACGCTCCCTCCACCTTCATGGCCCTGATGAATAGAGTCTTCGAACCCTTCTTGGATCACTTTGTCATCGTCTTTATAGACGATATCCTAATCTACTCGAAGACCAAGACGGACCATACCCGGCACCTGCAGATGGTTCTATTAAAGCTCCGGGAGCACTCTCTCTTCGCCAAATTCAGTAAGTGCGAATTTTGGCTAGAAGAAGTTGGATTCTTGGGCCACACGATAAACAAGGAAGGAGTGGCAGTGGACCAAGCCAAGATCCAGGCAGTACAAAATTGGCCGCCACTCAGGACGGCTGCGGATATCCGGAGTTTCCTCGGCCTTGCCGGATACTACAGGAAGTTTGTCGAGGGATTTTCCAAGATTGCCCTACCCCTGACTGCTCTCACCAAGAAGGACGCTGTATTTCGATGGACGCCGGAGTGCGAGGCTGCGTTCATCGAACTGAAGAAGCGTCTGACTTCCGCGCCAATCCTTACGATTCCTTCAGGGACCGAGGGATTTCAAATCTACACTGATGCCTCCCTGAAAGGATTGGGAGCAGTCCTAATGCAGCATGGTAAGGTAGTGGCCTACTCTTCGCGGCAATTAAAGCCGCATGAATTAAACTACGCAGCACACGATTTAGAGTTGGGTGCCGTCGTCTTCGCCCTTAAAATCTGGAGGCATTATCTGTACGGAGTAAAATGTGAGATCTTCTCCGACCACAAGAGCCTCAAGTATATTTTCACGCAGAAAGAGCTGAATCTCCGGCAGCGCCGATGGTTGGAATTCTTATGCGATTACGACTTCACTCTCCAATATCACCCCGGGAAGGCTAATAGAGTCGCTAACGCCTTGAGCCGCCAGCCTGCGATAGTCGGGAGTTGGATGGAGCAGATCCCTAAGGAACTTTTCCAGTCTTTGATAGACTTGGAGATTACCCTGGTTGCCCGAAGAGATCCGGAAGAGTACTATTCTCAGTTGTATTGGATGGAGATCCAATGCGATATACGGGACCAGATACGAGAAGCCCAGAAGATCGACCCAGAGGTAATGTCGATCATCCGATCTCTGCAAGGAGGGGCACAGGAGGATTATAACTTGCATGATGGGATTCTACAATTCAAGCATCACATATTTATTCCTGCTACTGGAGGGATTCGTGGGGAAATTCTGCAAGAGGCCCATCAGTCGAGGTACTCGATTCACCCTGGCGTAGTTAAGATATACGTGGACTTGCGTAGGACCATTTATTGGCCCGGAATGAAGAGAGATGTCACCGACTTCGTGGCCCGGTGCCAGACCTGTCAGAAGGTCAAAGCTGAATGCCGCAGTCCAGGAGGCCTATTGCAGCCCCTGCCGATACCAGAATGGAAGTTCGAAGACATATCCATGGACTTTGTCCATGGCCTACCTCGATCCCGTGCTGGGAATGACTCAATATGGGTGGTCGTAGATCGACTCACCAAGGTAGCGCGGTTCATTCCAAACCAACAGGGTAACGGAGTAGATATCCTGGCCAGGATGTTCCTAGAACAAGTGGTACGATTTCACGGAGTACCAAAGTCCATCGTGTCTGATCGTGACGGTCGTTTCACATCTAAGGAATGGAGGCGGGTGCAGGCATATTTGGGAACCAAGTTGGCCTTCAGCACTGCCTTCCACCCGCAGACAGACGGACAGACGGAGAGGACGAACCGGACGATGGAGGATCTTCTTCGACTGTGCATAGTGGAGCACAATGAGCCGTGGGAGCAGCTGTTGCCGTTAGTCGAATTTTCGTACAATAACAGCTACCGGGCTAGTATTAAGATGGCTCCGTACGAGGCATTGTATGGAAGGCGTTGCCGAACACCGTTGACTTGGGCTCAGGAAGAGGACCCGGAAGCCTTGGGAGTGGCTTACATCGATGACGCTACGGCAGCGATACGGCTGATTCAGGAGCGAATGCGGGAAGCGCAGAGCCGGCAGGCTAAGTACTATGATGCGCGACACCGACCGGTGGAGTTCAGCGTGGGGGAAATGGTGTTTCTGAAAATAAAACTCATGCATGGTGTCTCCCGGTTGAGGAAGCAGAAAAAGTTATATCCCCGCTTCTTGGGCCCCTATCCGGTGATAGAGCGTGTTGGCCCCGTCACCTATCGTTTAGCCTTACCCCCAGAGTTGGGGAATCTTCATAATGTGTTTCATGTCTCTTCCTTGAGACGAGTCCTCCGGCAACCAGAGCAGTACCTTCCTACCCCTCCGGCGCAACTACTGTCAGATAGATCCGTCCGGCTCGAACCCGTCAGAGTAATAGATTACAAGGTGAAGACACTACGGAACAAAACCATTCTGATGGTTAAGGTGCTATGGTCAAACTGTGGACGAGAAGAGTTCACATGGGAACCTGAAGCACTCCTCCGAGAAAAGCACTCAGAGCTCTTTCCCCAGGTATGTTACTTTTTCCCCCTACTTCAAGCAAATTTTCGGGGACGAAAATCCTTTTATTTTTATTGGATTGTAACATCCCGCCTTTTATTGGGCCACCAGAGCCTTAGTGGGCCCAATAAAAGTGGCCCGAACCCTACCCATGACCCTGTGGGAAATAACCCTAAGCGGGAAATAGAGCTAGAGAACTCTGAATTGAGTTCTGTCAGTTCCTATGGCCTCGTATAGTCAATACGAGCGCATCGGAACTCGTTCAGTTGGACTCCGAGGTCTAACGACAATTTTACACATTTCGACCATTTTAGCGCGCTGCGACGCGCAAATTTCGGACTTTCGTCAAACGGACTCCGATTCAACCCCAGTCAGTGGCGTTAGACTTGTGTGGTCAATACGAAGTCAACGGAAGTCGTCCCGGTCAATTTCGATGACGATTGGTCAACCCGTGGTCAAATCAAGCATAGTTGTGCACCGAAAAGCGTGCGCACACCAATTATGACACGACACCCGAACTTTGACCCGACCCCGATGACTTGGACCCACTTTGACTTTGACCAGCAAGGGGGACCCAACCTAGGGTTGACTTGGTCAAACCCTCATAAAAATTCACTTTTTGGATTTTTCTCCAAGTGAGGGGCCCACCTCCTCTCCAAAGAAGGATGGCCCATGCCCCCCTCACTCTCCATGGGCCCCAACCAGCAAGCCTCCCAAAGCTCAAGTGGAGGCCCACCCACTTTTTCTTTTCTCCCACTCTCCCCCTCTCTTTCTTCACCATGAAGGCCCAAGCTTCAAGCCCATAAAGGGCCCATCCATTTTCCCCACATGGGGGAAAATGGGAGACTTCCAGCTGTCATTAGATAGCTGGAGGGTGGGGATTAATCCCTCCCTAAGGAGGGATTAGTCCCACACCACCCAAAGGGAGGGAACTCTCCCTCCCCCTCCATATAAAAGGACCTCCCCTCCCCTAATCCTCCACACACCTCTCAGAGAAGCTCTCTCCCCCTTCTCCCCCCCCCCCCCTCTGCCGGAGCTCAGGTGGCCGGAAAAAGCCAAGTCGGAGCTCCTCCTCCCCTCCTCCACCACCTTGAGCCATGTCCGACCAAGACGGCCCCTCCCGAGCCCACCAAACTCAGGTGGAAGCCTTCTACCTCCTCCTTCTTCATTTTGGACGTCTTGCATGGCGCCACCGGCGTCCGGAGCGCCGCCGCCATTACCCCCTCCCCTCCCGTCCTTTTTTAAGAAAAAATGCTCCGGCGGCGGCCGGCGGCGGCGGGCCGCCGGACCACCGCCGGAGGGAGCGCCCACCACCGGCGGGTTGGCCGGTGGTGGAGCCACAGCCGGCCGGTGGCCGGCCGGCGGCGGAGAAGCCCCGTAAGGGCGGCGGGATACGTTACAGCGGGGGGGGGGAGATCATGAACAGTGATCTGTTTTTATAATTTATATATATATAATATATTATATATATAATATAAATGTATTATTATAATATAATAAGTATTATAATATTATAATAATGGGTAGATTTTATTTGAGACTAAAATAGGCTCCTAGGGAAAAAGTGTTGAACATGAAAAATGTCCCCTTTGTTAAGGGCTTCCTCCACAAAAATTTTGAGAATTTTTAGTGTTGATTTGGTATTTTTAAAAGCCCAATTAAACTTTATTTGGCCAAATTAAAGGGCCAAAACTCTTTGAAAAATTATGAAAATTTTTCTATGCTCATTTTATATCCATATAAGGGTTGTATCAAAATTTGAGCTTATGGGAATAAGTTTTGATATTTGTCCCAAAATATGGAAGCCTAGGACCGCGCTCGATATTATTACGCTCGTTTTTTTCGAAAATGAAAATTGGAGCGCGCGACTATCCTCTCTAATTTGAATAAGTTTCATATCGACGAGAGTGGCCGAGGCAAGTGACCAAGCTCCGGGTGTTTCGAGATTTCATGAAAACTGTCGAGCGCCTCGACTCTCGGGCGATTTGGGCACGCTCGGAAGATGAGAGTACGAGTGGTGAGTTATGAATTATTCTTGACGAATAATGAAAGTATAACTCCTGATAAGCCCCAATCCGATTAAGCCGTGATTAATAAGGCGCAACCAACTCATAATCGGATCTTAATAAAGGTGTAACCCAAGGAAACCTTATTAAAAACTGGGATGGAACTGAAAAATCTCTCCTGAGAACGGAGATGGAACTGAAGCCTCCTGTATGGAGTGATTGGACTACTAACCATTTTCTTTATGATTATTCCAGTTTTGCACTGGTCCAGTTCCTTTTTTCTTTTCAGTTCAGTACTTTCAATTCAGTACTACTCCAGTCTCGTACTGGTCAAGATTATTTCATTACTTTCATTTCAGTACTACTCCAGTCTCGTACTGGTCAAGCTTATTTCAATACTACTCCAGTCTTGTACTGGTCACATTTCTTTCCAGCACTTTAAATAAGCAGCATAACCACCGCACTTGATCTTATCGTAATTTACTTTTATATTCCCGGGTCCTGCTCTGACGAGCAGTTGTTGTTTAGGTTGAGCCTTAGTTGGGGATAACCGGAGTTGAGGTAGTCCTCCAGGTCTAGCCCCAAATAAAGCGCTCCCACGCTCCTTGTCGAAAGTAGAGCAAAGTGCCGATGCCCGAAGTGTAAGCCTAGTAAGGCAGGCCGTCGTAAACCCGATGTTATATTGTTTGCAATTGTTTGATTGATTGTAAATTTCTTACGGTAAAATGGTGGCGGGTCAGTCCCTTCCGCAGACCGTTCGTACCGGTGCGGCAAGGTTGACGACTCAAGGCGACACGGAGATGAGTACCACGGGTGACCGGCCGTTATATTCCCCGTCGGGTTTTCCTCCGCTGGTCGGCCAAAATGATTCGCCGGATGTCGCTCACATCCAAGGGTACACAAGGTTGTACGTGAGGGCCTGGGGTTGTGCGGTACGATCACCCCCAGAAGTGGCAGGACTGGCCACTGTCACCGACGGCCACATCGGTGAGGCCCGCGGGGCTCACTACCCTGCTGGAAGAGAAGCGGTCCAAACTATGTCGACATAGGGTTTGTGTGCGCGGCTATGAATGCCTGCGGTTTGTGTGCGCGGCTATGAATGCCTGCGGTTTGTGTGCGCGGCTATGAATGCCTGCGGTTTGTGTGCGCGGCTATGAATGCATGCGGTTTGTGTGCGCGGCTGTGAATGCCTGCGATAGAATTCAAGATATGAAAACCTGTTGTGCTGATGAGCTAGTAGAGCCTTGCTATAACTGTTTTATGTTATTGCTGCTTTTTCCGGTTATACTGCACTCTTTTATAATTGCTCCTAGTTGTTCATATACGAAATGTTGTGATAACCCTCTCTTGATTCGGCTATTTACTTTTGTTGGGTGGGTGCGTGCTCGTCCCCAGGATGTGGATCCGGGGAGGAGATTTGTTTCCACTTAGCTATGTGACTAACGGTTATTTGATTAACCATTCACAGGAGGTGGAGCACCGTAGTGACCCGCTGCCGCAGGAGATTACGCCAGCATCTAGGTCTACTCGAGCAGATGCACCCCCGCCGTCTCCGTTGTTTAGAGACGTGAGTACCGCCGAACAGTTTAGAAGAGAGAGTGTGTGAGAGACTTATGTAGTACATGTATAGCCCACGGGCTTTTATAAACGCATAAGGCTTCGGCCCTAGAACCTCTGTATTAATATGATATGTAGTGGTTTCCTGTTAATGCTTCCGCTATATTCTGATGGGTTGTGAATGTTATGATTCGAACCACTCAAGACGGCCATCTAGTGCTTGAATAGGGTGGATTGTTTCCCCTATGAGCCCTGGGTAGACGTCTTGGGCCAGTAGTACCCCTCCGGCCCGACCCGGGCAAAAGGTTGGGGGGGTGCTACAGACTTCGGGCTGGACACGTGTCGGTCTCGCGCTGGTCACGCCCCAGGTCACGGGCGTGACGGTGGGCGTGTCGGGGAGGTGGATCTGGGCGCGGGTCGCGCCGAAAGTTGTCCTGCGGGTCTTGTCGGCCAGGTGGAGAAGTCACGCCCCGGGTCACGGGCGTGACGCTGGGCGTGTCGGTTGGTGTCGACACTCGACAAACGTCAAGCGGAAAATGTCGAGTTGAAAATCGTCGAGCTGGAAGAGGAGTCACGGGCTTGGGTCATGCCCCGTGTCGGATTGACACGGGCGTGTGGTCGGGCGTGTCAAACTTTTCTTCTCGAAAACTGCTAATTTCACGGTTTTTGCATTGTCACGCCCTGGTCACGGGCATGACCAGTAAGTCACGGGCGTGACTTGACTTTTTGGGGGCAGATTTTTGATATTTTCTGAAATATAAAAATAAACCAAGTCAGCAAATTATTTACAAAAAAAGAGCAATTTATTAAGCAAAAACATGTAAAAATGACGAAAAGAAATGAAAATGACTAAATTAATGTACACAAAAATACGTATATTTACACTTCATCAACTACCCTCATACTTAAGCTTTTGCTATTCTAGAGCAAAAGTTTGAGATGAACTTATAAGGAATAAAAGAAATCCTAAGTTTAGCTACCGCTTGACTTAATTAAAAGTAAGATCAAAATAAACATCTGGGGTTAAAGATTTAAATCCTAATTTATGAAATGTTATGAATAGAGGAAGAGTTTCAAAAAGACTTCTAAATAAAATAAAATAGAAAGCAAAAATTTATTTTTGTTAGTTTAACAAAGATGGATTGGATTTATATAAAAAACTTTAGCTTAAAAGAAGTTAAAGAAAATAATGTAATTTAAAAGTTATGCTCTCAAAAAATTTTAAATTAAGTCTAGAATCATCGAAATGAGCTAAGTGGTTTGGTGGTTTATGAAGAAGGCTTGAATAATGAGGTGAGGTAATTTTTTCTCGAACCTCCAATTTTTTTCTTTTTGGATAGTTAGGAAAATAAAATCTTATTTTCCTAACACATAATAATTTTTTTCTTTCTTCATAAATAAAAAAAAATAATAACTCAATGTATATGTGTAGGAGTAATGAATTTTATCCTCTTACTCCATAACATATAATCTTTTTAAATATTGGGTGCCTATGTTTACGGAATGAAATCTTATTCCCATTGACATAAGATCTTTTAAGGGATAGGGGTAAACATGTCAAGTAAGACATGAAAAAAATGGAAGTGGGTTTATTTTTCAAAAAGAAAACTAGCTTTTAATAAAAAGTTTTGAGAGCAACCTTTTTAAAATGAACGTTCCTATCTTTCTAAAAGCATGAAGTAGAAATAATTGAAATCCATGGATGTTATTTTCTAACATAAAAAACGAGCTTCTATTTATAAAATTAGAAGTGGTGGTGAAAAACAAGTTCTCTATTATAAGGAAAAGACATAAAAAATTCTTTAAATCTTAACCCCAGACACTTAAATCTATCAAACTTTAATTAATAAACGAATAGTAAGCAAAGAATAATTAAAATTCGCTTATAAATTAACTCGAAACTAGATTTTTGGAAAGCAAAAAGGGTTAAGAAATGGTATATTCGATTTATTTTGTTACATAATTTAACAAAATATTTTTGGAATTTTTAGAGTTTTTATCATTTTTTTTTGAATTTTGATTATCGTCTTTTTTTTGAATTTTTGTTTATCATCTTTTTAGGATTTTTGATTTTTATCTTTTTAGGGTTTTTGGATTTTCAAATTTTTTTGATTTTTTAGTTTTTTTAGATAAGTTATTTACAAGAAAGAGGAGAGAAAGAAGTGTTAATTATAAAGGAGATAGTGGGGGAAAGAGATCAAAAAAAATTTTGTTTTTATTTTTAAATAATGTACAAAGTAAAAAACTCGATGGCAATCCGCGAATAGACTCTTATTGAGGTGGTTGGTTCGATGAGTCGAACGCCGCGGGTATGCTAAAAAGCGAGTTTTTACAAAAAAGAAGAGAATGGGGGAAGAGAGAATTTCCTTTTTACAAAAACTATTTACAAAGGAAAAGAAAATTGCTTTCATTTCAGTATTTTTTTGTGATTTTTATTGTGTTTTATTATTATTTTTTTTGATAAGTTTTATGATAATAAAAAACAAGGAAAAAAAAATTTTGGTTTTAATTTTTGTAATTTTTTTTTATTTTTATGAGTTTTTTAAAATGCAGAAATAAAGAAATACGAAAACACCCCCATCCTTAAACCCAACATTGTCTTCAATGTTGCAATCTAAGTATGCAGAACAGATAATATACAAATTAAAATATGTACAAAAACAAAATAAAAAAGAGGGTAGATGCTTCCCTTAGACGAGTTCGGGATGCCTAATTAAATCCCTGCATTATTGTTAGAAGAAGAAGAAAGAAGCAAAAATATAACAGAAAAAATAAAACGAAAATATAAACTCGGCTAAAAGATTACGGGCGGTAAGGGGGCATGTGCGTGGGGGAGTCGAAGATAGCTAAGGCCTTTGCTACGTGAGTGAGTGTGATGAAAATGTCCACCCCTAGCATGCACAATAATGGGAAGCGCGCCGAAGCAAAATAAGTAAAAATAAAATAAGCAAAATATATACATTTGTTTTTTTTTTTAATCAAATTATTATTTTTTTGTGTTTTTTTAAGTAGATTTTGTAGTTAATTTTTTAGGTTGGTGTTTTAGTTTTTTTTTTTAGTTTTTTAAGTTTTTCTCTTTTTTTAGTTTTTTAGATTTTTTTCTTTGCATAAAAATCATGATGAAAAAAACTTGTTTTTTTTTAAAGTTATTTTTAAAGTTATTATTATTTTTGTAATTTTTGTTTGGTATATAGTTTTTTTTTCATGAAAGAATGCAATATATTTTTTTCTTTGTTTATACGTTTTTTTTCATCATTTTTTTAGAGTTTTTAGTTTTTTTATAGCTTTTTAAGTTTTTTATAGTTTTTTCAACTTTTTAGTTTTATAGGTTTTTCAACTTTTTTTTTGTTTTATAATTTTGTAATAATTTTTTTATATATATTATATTGGCCAATTTTATATATATATATATATATAGGTAAAATTAATAGATTTCCCGGGTTCAAAATAACGACACCAAAAACTCCCCGGCAACGGCACCAAACACTTGATAGGTTAAAACTCCAAAAATATTTACGGTCACGCGGCGACCCGGCGGTTTTATTTAAGTAAAGCGGAAGTGGTTTTTTATTTAGAAAACGGGGCGCGTGTATTTATTTATTTTGGATATAAAACGGTTTAGATCGAGTTTTAACGAAAGGAGGCAAGTGCACCTATCGTGAGTAGTACAGGATATTCCGGGTGGAATATCGAGGTCGTATTGTTCTCGGGGTCGGTTCGATTATTTCTACTCTTCCCTAGAGGGGACTATTATTTTACCGATAATTAACTTGTCGGGTTATATTTTATATATAATAAAAATGACAAAATAAAACTGAAAATGAAAGCAATAAAAAGAAAGCTTGAAGGTGGAGCCGATGAAGAGCTTAGCTCGATGACACCGAAAAAACAATTGAACTAAAATAGACTTTAAATAAAAAGTGCTCCTAAATTTCTAATTAATTAAGGCGGAGACTTGGCCGTGGAGGTTCCACTAGAATGAGCTCACCTAGTTATAGGGCTATCGCTCACCTGAACGCTAAGACTATTCGACCGAACGTTAGTCCGACGAAGGATTCCTCTTAACGCCCTCATTACGCTAAGAACCCCGCTATTGGGTGGGGAACCCAATCCGGTAGAGTTGGCGCGCCTCCTCTCTCAAGGGTTAGTGCGGAACTCTCTTTGCCAAGGGGTGATCTGTCCATACGCACGGCCTCTCGGCGAGCGTATGGAAAACAGAAATAGGGCCCACACATCGATATGTGGTCCTAACCGTCGTTAACCCCGGGCAAACCTTAAGTACTTTTAATTAATTAGAAAAATGAGACCTTTAATTATTTTAAGCTATTTTATCTATCCCAATGCTCTTCAATACCGATGGCTAAGAACGGTTAGCCACTCATCGGAATGGGGACGGCCCGCGGGAAAGGCAGAAAATAAAGCAGTAAAGGAAAGCAGTAAATGAAAGCGATAAAATGAAAGCAGTAAAGGAAAGCTGAAAATTGCAAGTCCTACCCAAACGAGTAGGACTGAAGAAAGCTGTAAATTGCGAGTCCCGGCGCAAATGCGTTGGCGGGAGAAAGAAAGCAGTAAAAGGCACACACGCAAATCCTACTCAAATGAGTAGGAGAAAATAAATGTGGGTCATACTCAACCGAGTAGGACAAAATAAATGCAACACACGCACACACTCTCTCGACATAAAGTAAACACACTCACTCTACGAAAAGTAAAACACACGCACATAACAGAAAATTAAACACACTCCACACACTCTACTGAATGAAATAAAAGCAAAGCGTCATTTAACTCTTAACGAGTAGGCGGAAATAGATGCGCACACGTACAAAAATGTAAAAAAACTAAGTTATCTAAAAATTAAAACAACTGCATTTCTACCGCTAGAATGCGGTAAAAATGCATAAAAAGTAAAAATAAAAATAAACCGAGCGAAAAAGGTTGCAAATAAACGCAAAAACGGAAATGCTCGAAAAATTAAAACGAATACATTTCTACCACTAGAATGCGGTAGAAATGCATAAAAAGAGAACGAAAAAATAAAAGGAGCAAAAAGTTTTGACAATAAAAGTGAAAATGTAAGTGTTCGAAAAAGCAAAATAACAACTTATCCATTCTTATAATGCTATAAAAATGCCTAAAAAGTGGAAGAAAAGTTAAAAGCACGAAAAGTTTTACAAAAATAACAAAAAGGCTAAGTAAGAAAGATCAAAACCCATTTTTATAACCATTTTTATAGTTTTATAAGGATGGATATGAAAGTGCAGAAAAATCCTAACACTAAACTAAGCTAAGTAAACAAAATAATGAAAACATAAAAGTAAAGAACTATACTCATACACACACACACACGTATAAAGAAGAACGAAAAAAACAAAGTTAAAACAAGAAAATAAAGATAAGATTGCATAGAGGTAGTTGTTTAGATTCATTCCAAAGCTATAATAAGAGAAGAAAAACAAATTTTATTAATTAAAAGCACTGGTTACAAAGACACGAAAATAAAATCTAAGGAGAGAGGGAGAAAATATCCCTTACATAGCATTTGGACTTCATTCGAGCAACATAACTCTATACAAAATGGTTCAAAAGGGGGAACAGGAACTCAAGCAGAACACTGGTATTTATAGGGGAAAATTTACAAGGGACACGCCCTCTGACACGGGCGTGTCAGGGGGCATGTCGACACTATTCATGATGGCGGCCGTCGATTTGACGGGAAAGTGGACTTCGGGCTGGACACGTGTCGGTCTCGCGCTGGTCACGCCCAGGTCACGGGCGTGACGGTGGGCGTGTCGGGGAGGTGGATCTGGGCGCGGGTCGCGCCGAAAGTCGTCTCGCGGGTCTTGTCAGCCAGGTACAGAAGTCACGCCCCAGGTCACGGGCGTGACGCTGGGCGTGTCGGTTGGTGTCGACACTCGACTAACGTCGAGCGAAAAATGTCGAGTTGAAAATCGTCGAGCGTGAAGAGGAGTCACGGGCTTGGGTCACGCCCCGTGTCGGATTGACACGGGCGTGTGGTCGGGCGTGTCAAACTTTTCTTCTCGAAAACTGCTAATTTCACGGTTTTTGCATTGTCACGCCCTGGTCACGGGCGTGACCAGTAAGTCACGGGCGTGACTTGACTTTTTTGGGGCAGATTTTTGATATTTTCTGAAACATAAAAATAAACCAAGTCAGCAATTTATTTACAAAAAAGGAGCAATTTATTAAGCAAAAACATGTAAAAATGACGAAAAGAAATGAAAATGACTAAATTAATGTACACAAAAATACGTATATTTACACTTCATCAACGGCCAGGGACACGGGCGTGTCCCTGGGCCTTGTCCCGCTCGGGTGAGATGGAAATTGTGCTGTGTGAAGTACACAGCTACTGGACACGGGCGTGTCAGACATGACACGGGCGTGTAGGGTGTGACACGGGCATGTCACACGGCCGTGTAATGGTTGGATTTGAGTCGGTTGCCTGCCGCTTAAGTAACACGGCCTATGACACGCACGTGTCATAGGGCGTGTCAGGTCGTGTTCAGTTTTTTCTGGACAATTCTGAGGCGTTCATTTCCCTTATCCTGGACCCAATGTTTCAGGCTTCTTCCATGTGGCCAGAGGTCGAGAAATGAGGGATAAAATCCCATCATTTCATCATCTTCTTCTTCTCATTCTCAAAGAGAGAGAAAGAGAGGCTAGGGGAAGGAAAGGAAGAGGAAGCCAGCTACTGTAGGACCTGCGGAATGTGGAGCGAAGATCCGAGAGCGGATTCGTGAAGGCGAGGCCGAGGCGGTGACTTCCATCCGACTACTTCATGGCACCGAAGCGATCTTCAAGGGTAACGATCTCCTTCTTGGACATCGAAGTCCTTTCTTTATGCATATACATGGAAT
Source organism: Platanthera guangdongensis (assembly GCA_039583875.1). Lineage (NCBI taxonomy): Eukaryota > Viridiplantae > Streptophyta > Magnoliopsida > Asparagales > Orchidaceae > Platanthera > Platanthera guangdongensis. Next base: position 150,119,542 of record CM077166.1, read on the forward strand.
CCTCCACCAAGAGGTGGATCGCGGAAGTGATTCCTTGGTTGAGTCTGCATTTAGAGCCGAAAGTGTGGAGTACGGCATAGGCATGCTATATGAAGCCCATTTGGACGGGTAGTCTGGGTTGGTGATGATTTTGGGTAAACCGGAGAAGACTCTGTGGGTTTGATAATATGAAAGAGTTATGCTTTGTTGACTGGATGTATGGATGTCTGATTGTGGTTTATGGATGTATGGGGGCTTTGAGAAAGATCCTGGCTGTGATGAGAGATCAATTGGTGGCATGTCTGGGGAGCGCGAGTTTAACCTGGCCTATTACACCACTAGGGTGGGTTGATCTGGATAGAAAAATGGGTCGATTGGTGGCAATGCCTGGGGAGCTGAGTTAACCCGTCTTGCTGCACCACAAGGGTGGGCCGATCAGGAAATAGGTGAGGGGTCAATTGGTGGTAATGCCTTGGGAGCCTTGTTAAACCCGACTTGCTACACCACTAGGGTGGGTCGATCTGCACTGGCTGTTTATGGATGTCGTGAGGTAGTACCTCTGAGTGGTATGGACGGAATGTCGCCAACAGGGAGATTGGTGGACTAGGATGGAACCGGCCAACCAACAAGTGAAGAACCTCGGATCGACGGTGTACGACTGGGATATCCGGTACACCAATAAGGTGCCCTGAGTGCACAAAGCGTTTGGTGAATACCGGAGATTGTGATATGCTTGTGATTGGTAGATTGATAGCTTGTGATGGCAATGCATATAGGGAAGGAACCACTACCCCGGGTAAGGGGTAGGGTCATTATAATTGGTCAGCTAAAGCTGACCGTTACTTTGTTTGTCGCTCTTGGGTGGATGAATAATTGTAGGTGCTTAGGATTGAATTGATTTGAGCGGAATGGATGCTTGCTGCTAAATTCCCTTGAAGGTCGTGCGAAGAAAGCATGTTTGGATTTCATGTGTGGCCGGCCTGCGTGCCGATGTACGAAAATGTATTTGTGTAAAGAGAAACCTCTAAGGCCTTAAGTCCATGTGTAGGTGTGTTGTATACATTCCTGATTTGATATATAAATGTGGAGTTTGTATATTAGTGGACATTCATTAAGCTGAGTTCATCCAACTTAAAATGCTGCGCTAGAATGTTTTGTGATATGGTACAAGTAGAGTTTGATTTCCACACGTAATTCGTCGCTTGTCTGTGAAATATGGCATGGGGCCCTAGCCAGACCCACCGTTATATTCCATGTGATGAGGGGGGAGTTACACTGAGTCAGTCTCTGGAACTGATTCTCCATAGCTATTTTCTATGCTAATGGGATGAACTATGCCAGAAATAGTCTTGAGAACTCCTCCATTGAGATATCATAAAGTTGTCTCCCAACAAAGTGATGTACCTATAACTCCTCCCACCACAACCTTGCTTCATTATCCATAAGGAGAGTGGGTATCACAACCTTCTACCACTCCTCAGTCTCTAATGCTGACATGACTCTCTTAACTCTAGAAGCCAGTCCTCAGCTTGTGTTGGGGTCTCGGTCCCCCAAAACATTGGTGGATTAAAGCTCATCACGTGCTTTAGCTGTTTCTCAGTTACTCTCCTCTATATTACAGGATCTGCCACTATTTGATCTGCCACCAAAGGTTCCGCTGCGCCAAGTGGTGCATGACCTAAACCAGGAGAAGGAGGCTGCACCTGCATCCCTAGTTGGGCATTGATCATAGCGAACACTGCTTCGGCCACCATACAGATGGTATAAACAGAAGGAGGGGTTGCAGGAGCGTCATTGGGCGCACTACTCTTTGTAGAGTGTTGACGTTATAACTGCTCTGCACCACTTCTCGTCACCTATAATCATGAAATACTCATTTAGGAGACAAACAACTTTCCAAAAAAGCAATTATAAGAACACGCAGGTTCCTCAAACATGTGTATTTTCATTCCTAAGTGGACATTTATGGGTTCTTTTATGTTATAAAGTTAACGTACATACATGTGCTCACCACCCTTTAAAAGAATTTGACCACGAATTCGAATAAGGAAGACCGACACCAGAGTCTAATACATGGGCACAACTGAAGTGTGGTGGGTCCATAACCCATAGGTCAGAGAATCGAAACCTCCCTCTAATGCCAACTTTGTAACGCCCTCATCCATCACATAGCATATAGCAACATGACAAACCAAGGAGTTACTAAATTGAAACCATAATCCAATATTTCGTATCCTAACACAGAGAGAATTCTAGCGGAAGTAATTTAAAGGTTATAATTGGAACCCAACAACAACATGAATCCACTACCATAATAATTAATGTAAAACAAATACACAAATAAGTCTTGTACTTAAGGCCTGTAACGTCTCGATTCGCACTAGGCCCCTCGTGCGCATTTTTGAGTCAGGAGAGCTGACTTGGATTCAGGGGAGTGCAGGCAGCTAGGCTGCACTTGTCAATGGGTGGAGAAATTAGTCCAAAATAGGACATGGGTGGTGACACGAGCGTGTCCCTACCCATGTGGGAGAGGCCGGTTCTCAAGTCGACGACTCGAATATGTCCAAAGAAGGACTAGGGTAGTGACACGGGCGTGTCACTACCCGTGTGCATGGAGATACGGTAGGGACATGGCGTGTCCTTACCTGTGTATATACAACCAATGTTCTCGTGAAGGACACGGGTAGAGACACGGGCGTGTGCCTACCCGTATGTGTCGATCAACGCTCGACGAAGGGTGTCCCGAGAAGGACACAGGTAGAGACACAGGCGTGTCCCTACCAGTGTGCATCAAGTTGAGGTCAACGAAGCGTGTCCAGAGAAGGACATGGCTAGAGAACACGGTCGTGTCATGTGGACACGGGTAGGGATACGGGCGTGTCCCTACCCGTGTCGAGTATTGAACCGACACTAAAACCGTCATCGACGTTTCACCCGAGCAGGACACGGGTAAGGACACGGGCGTGTCCCTACCCGTGTCACTTTTCATTTATAAGGGTTGTGAAAACCCTAGCCGTTTCCACTCCTCATTTTAGCCATTTTTCTGAGAGAACTTTTGTAGAGAGGAATAAACTGCTGAAGCAAGTTCTAGAGGAGAAGATCCTCCTCCGCCGTGAAGGAGAAGATGCCGCCGAGAAGAGTTACAAGGTCCATGGCCGGAAATAGTGGAAATGCCGGAAATGAGGTGAGCTTCCTCCCCTCTCCCTTGGTGCTAAATTTGTAGATATATAGGTGATATGTCGACTCAAATGAGTCTTGACTAGCGAGATAGTGATTTCTCTAGGAAGAGGCCGTTCTAAGGCTTGTGCTCTAAGGTTGGTTGTGTATTCAACCTCTCCAACCTTTTATATGAGGGTGGAGGATGGTTTCGTGAATAATCATGGCCTCAAGAGGGTGAATAAGGGAGGAGGAATTTCTCGTGTGATTTTGGAAGACCGACTTGAGGAGGAAGATGAACCGATGTCGTTCATTCCGCCTTAAGATGCGTGCAGAATCTGTGTTCTGCACGCAGCGATCTTCTTGGCCATTTTCAGGTTTGATATTATCAGATCTGGGTTTTTAACTAAACACAATAGTTGAAGTCCTTGAAAATACCTTTCCAAGGAGTGGTTGCACGACTTCAGGCGAAGTCTGTAGCCATAAGAAAGTCTGAACGAAAATGACATCCGATAAATCCTGCATGCAGAAATTGTGTTCTGTATGCAGCGAACTTCAAAGCCGATTTCAAGTATGATACTATTGAATCTAGGTTGTGGTCTGAACATGAAAGTTGTAACCCATTGAAATACCTTTCTATCGCGGGGTTACACGCCTTCACCGGATTCCTGTAGCTTCTGGAATCTCCGGTCAAAGTTGTTGTCCAGATTTATTTTGCACTTAAAGTCTGGGTTTGGTATAACATGGATTTGGATTCGGTGGATTCAATGTTGTAATTAACTTGAAGTTTGGGTGAACTATTTTATGTTAATCATCTTAGTTCTATAATTGATGAAGTTTAATAATTGGATCCCATGAAATTGATTTATAAAGCGAAGCATACTTAAACGGAATGTTTTGATAGAAATTGGTAGACTAATATAAATGTGCATCATGTTTATAATGTGTTGAAATCATATGGAATGGCATGTAGGAAGATAATCTATGACCATGTGAATAACTGTTTAACGGATTGAATTTAGTAGTCCAATGCTTAGAGTGTCGTCTCCCTATTGGTAGCATTATGAAAGGGTGTAAGTGTGGTGTTGACCGTCACTAGTTGGGATTGTGTTGAGATGAGTCAAAGTCGGACGGTTGGGCTTGGTCCTCGGTGTTCATTTCCTGGGTCTCCTTCCGTGCCGAGTGGATGGTTGAGCTTGGTCCTCGTGCTTTCTCCTAGGCTCCTTCCATGCTATGGTGATGTGGAATTGCATGCGGTTTGAGTCGACACGTGGTGTCACAATCCTGGGTTAAGGATAGTGTGGCAAGTCTATGGGCTCGCCGATCGTCACACGAACGGGAGTTGATAGTTAGACTTTGGGCTGTTGAGATTGTTCCTCGGTGTTCACGTCCCGGGGCTCCTTCCGTGCCAAGTGAATGGTTGGGTTGGGTCCTCGTGCTTACTTCTGAGGCACCTTCCGGGTCACACAAGGCCAATTCGGGGCTTGGTTCTCGGTGTACATCAACCCGAGACTCCCTCTGGGCTATAGTACACATGGGCTCCGTTGTTGTGTTCTTAGCATTGAGGCGTACGTAGGCCTAAGTGAAGCAGTGCGGATGCCCGCTTTGTAGTAGAGATGCCCGCTCTACTATCGATGTCTGGCCACGGCAGTTGATGTCTGAGAGGTTAGCTACCTGCTCGAATAGTGGGAACTATAGTCTGTATCGACATAGCAATTGCATGTGCTTGAACATGGGTGAGTCATTTCATAACATACATACCATTTCATAACATTGCACAACAAGTTCCTCATCGTATAAGTTTGTATGGGCACTCTTATACGATGAGTTACTTTATGTAAACTGATCCTTAACTAATATGCTTGTATGGGCATCCTTATAAGTTAAGTTACTTTTTGCTGTAGTTACTTGTACTTGATGATTGTTATACCTCTTGTAGAACTGCTAGATTGAAATGTTGTTAATCTTATTATACTATTACCACCTGCTTGTACCTGTTACCTTACTCGTTATATATTGTACCCTTGTTTCTTTCTCCGCCCGGTGTCAAGGAGTCGCTAGGGGAGCGGATGTGAAGCCACTTAGTATTTTCGACTAACGGTTGCTACATCTTTCTTTTTAGGAGGTCACCCCACAGGTAGAGCAGCCGCAGACTTTGCAGCAGGAAAGCCAGGCCAGGACAACAGGGCCTGAAGGGACGGTACCGTCGCTACCGTCAGTTACCGATGTGAGTGTTGAGCGACTCTTATGTAGCCCCGCTAGGCGTTTATTAGCTGTACTCTGATACTGCAGAAGTATGTTTTAGCTTCTTTATTTGTTGTACTTTGGACATATATGCTTGGTGTGGATTTGACTTCTCTTTATTATATTTTGGTTGGGTTGGCATATGTATGTTGATATTGATTGTAGCCGACGGAATAGGGGTCTTGTGGTACAGGTTAGCCCGTGCGCTAATGCTACCGCAAGGCGGCTGTTCCGGGCATAATACCCCCTTCATTCCGTGTATTGGGATCCGGGAGGGGGGATCTTACAAATGGAATCAGTTTGCAACGATCCTCAACTAAAGAAGTCATTCAACAATGGTACCACCCCTGTTCGATTAGTCAGTTTGCGGACAAACTGACTTAGCGGAAGCAGTGGTGTGCCCATCTGTAATTCACACTAAGTATGTCCAACTTTGACTTTAAGATTAGCCAACTTGACCATACATTTGTATTTTATATGTAGATTCCAGTGCACGTTGAGCCGATGGGGAGCACTCCTGCCCCTTCCTTACCCACTCAGTTCCAACAATCCGAGTTGGGGCAGACGCACACCGCCATTCTGAATGCCTTTAGGGCGCAGCAGCCTCCAGCGCAACAGCAGGCCCCGGGCTCTCTCCCCTCCCGCCTACCTCGGGACGGAGTCGGCCGTTCGCACGGAAGAATGGCTTGACACAGTGCAGGAGCTGTTGGCGGGGATCCGTTGCCCAGCCAATATGGTTGTAACGTTGGTGGTGTCCGTCTTGGAACTACATGCTAAGATGTGGTGGAAGTCCCTCATGGGCTCCACCTTCCAAGGGCGAGTCTATACAGAGATAAGTTGGAGCGAGTTCTCGGGTGTCTTCTTGGAGCAATTCATTCCCACATCCGCTCGAAATGAACTCGAAGAGAGGTTTCTTCTATTGAAGCAAGGATCAAAGACGGTTACGGAATATCAGCGAGAGTTCCAACATCTCGCGAGGTTCGTAGACTCATATGATTTGGATGATAGAGGATATGCCAAGCGCTTCTACAAAGGGTCGCAGGATCCCCTAAGGCAGGTCCTTTGTTTATAGCGAACTCTAGCTTGGCGGAGATAATCGACATGGTGAAGTGATTGGAGGCGGACCACTTGGGAATTGGTAAGAATCCTGCGGAGGGCGTGATGGAAGCCGGCCCAAGAAACAGGAGGAGACAGGACTACATAGGAGGAAGAGGACATCAAAGAGGTGGAGGGCGTTTCCACCGAAATTTTAGAGGGGAGCATCCGATTCCGCAGCCGCCCGCGTTGCCTCCACCACCACAGCCTCAATAATTTCAGCAAATCGAGGGGCGTTATGGGTGGGTGTGCTTCGAATGCAACCAGCTGGGCCACATTCGACGTTTCTGCCCGCAGTTGTTCAGGAACGTCCCTCCTGCTCTCCCTCCGGCAGCTCCTCGAGGACGGGGTTACATGCGTGGTCGAGGACGAGGACCGCGAGGAGGAAACCCCGGTCCTACCCGGGATCAAGTGTACGCGTTGGACATGGTGCAAGAACGGAATCCCCAGGAAGTCATTGCAGGTATGTTGCAGCTAGCTTTCATATTTTCATTGTTTAACTTAACTTGCTTAAGATATACTAGATACCTAGTGTTGAGTTTTGGTTATTGGTACTTAGGCACCGTGGTAGTCAGCGGGAAGACGGCATATGTGCTGTTTGATACCGGGGCCTCACACTCCTTTGTGTCTGAAGAATTCATTAAGGATATGGAGGGTGTACAATATTTTACTGGCATAGCCCGACGAGTACGCCTCCCGGACTGCTCGTAGATGATCGCAACCGCCAAGTGCGAATTTGAGATACTTATTGAGGGAAAAGCCTTTGATACGCCTGCCATAGTCTTGAGGATGCCAGAGTTTGATCTCATTCTGGGTATGGCGTGGTTGGACTGGCACTTTGCATGGAATGACTGCGCGGAGAAACGAATCTATTTGAGACATGGGGACTCCGATTTCATCTTCCAAGGTATTAGATTCGCACCCCATATGTTGTTATCTTCAGTTCAGGCTTTAAAAGCCCATATAAAGGGGGATGAAGTCTTCATGATCTATTTCGGGTTGAAGGAGATAGCATTGGATATAAAAGACATACGGTTAGTGTGGTTTTTCCCCGAGGTATTCCCTGAGAAACTGCCAGGATTGCCACCGCATAGAGAAGTTGACTTTCAAATTAATCTAGTACCGGGTGCCAAGCCTGTATCCAGGGCCCCTTACCGAATGGCCCCAAAGGAACTCGCGAAGTTTAGAGTTCAACTGCAAGAACTAGTGGAGTAAGGGTTCGTTTGTCCAAGCCCGTCACCCTGGGGAGACCGTGTATTGTTCGTCATGAAGAAGGATGGAACCCTGCGTTTATGTAACGCCCCGAAACTCAAAGGAGCAAAATGGGGACGTTTTGGGCCAGTTTGGGTTCTGGCAGCAGGCACACGGCCTGGGACACGGGCGTGTCCCCGGGCGTGTCAAGCGTGTGTCGACACTTAGCCGCGAAGACGTCGAGATTTACTCGACGATTTGTCGAGAGTGGGCACACGGCCTGCGACACGGGCGTGTCGCAGGGCGTGTCGACCCGTGTCGACACTTAGCCGCGAAGTCGTTGAGATTTACTCGACGATTCATCGAGAGTGGGCACACGGCCTGCGACATGGGCGTGTCGCAGGGCGTGTCGACCCGTGTCGACGATCGTCCCGGGGAGTCGTTGAGATTCGCTCGACGATCGTCGAGACAAGGCACACGGCCTAGGACACGGGCGTGTCCAAGGCCGTGTCATCAAGTCGTCGATCTGCACTCGACAAAGTGTCCCGTGTACACGGCCTGGGGCCCAGGCGTGTCAATGTGACACGGGTAAGGACACGGGCGTGTCCTAGAACCCGTGCAGTGCTCGGGTTGAAAATGGGGAAAATCATGGGGTACACGGCCGGCCACACGGCCGTGTCAGGTGGAACACGGGCGTGTCAGCTCGAACACGGGCGTGTTCGATACCCGTGTGAGGTTCCAGGTGATTCGATTTTGACAGCGAATGCGGCACACAGCCCTGGACACGGGCGTGTGCCAGGCCGTGTTCGGTCCAGATTGGGCATTTCAGCCCCGAATCGAAGTCGTTCATTTCTTTAACTGAAGATCCAACGGCTGGGGGTTGTTCCTGAGAGGATATACCCGTGAGTGGACTTGGAAAACCCTCACTTTTCATACCTTATCATCTTTCTAAATCCTTGGAGAGAGAGGAGAGCCAAGGGAGGACGAAGGAGCTAGATCCGCCATTGGAGGAGCTTCGGAGCTCCGAATCGCAAGCCGACTCCGGATCCACGGAGGCAACGCTAGTGCGGTGATTTCCATCCGATTACTTTTCAATGGCGCCAAAGAGGAACGCAAGGGTAACGATCCTCATCTTGAGCATGAGTAGCTCTCTTTCTTAGCATAGGAAGCCCGCTCTCGCGAGTTTGCGGAGAGTTGGAGGCGTTCCTTCGGGTAGATATGTGAAGTCCCCGTTGTTTAGAGTCCGTAAGCGAGAACGGACATAGGCATGATGTGTGAAGCCTACCCGGACATGTTGGTCTGGATCGGTGATGTTGCATTGCATAATGCCGGAGAAGACTCCGTGTTATTGGTTGTTTTTCGGGTTTTCTATGCGGTAGATTGCAGCAGGGAGCCTTGGGGACTAACCCAAAGATGCACCCGGAAAACTGGGCGGATACGAGATCTTGCCAACTTGGTGGCTTGAGAGCCAACTTGAACATAACCGGGTTATGTGACTTGTGATGGAAATGGGACTCGGCGGAAGTTTGACCCGCGCAAATGGCTTAAATTGTCGTTGCGATGTGAGCACGGGTTAGATGGAACCGTACCCGTTCTATGTCGTTCGGTTAAAGAGACCTAAAGGCACGTGGCACTTATCGTTGGCATAGAGTAGGGTCTTCGGCGGTCAATGGCTTAAATTGTCGTGACCCGGGCCAGGAAGACAAATTGCTCATAGGTTTGGCTGCCCAAGTGGCGGTGGTGAGTCCGGAATTTCAATGGCTTTAATTGACGTGACATCGACCGGTTCACTGAGAATGTGCCCTGAGAGCACGGGGCGTGTGGCCGTGCGAGCCAACGTCTGTGATGAAATGGCTATATATATACATTGCTCGCTTATGCTAATGAAATGCAGGGAAGGAGCATCGCCGCCCCGAGTTGGGGGCGGGATCGTTATAATTTGGTCAGCATTGCTGACCGTTGCCTTGTTTTGCCACCGTGCGGTGGTTTGTTGCTTGCAGGTGCAGCTGGACCAAGCGGTCAATAGCGGGCTAAAGCCCTTTTTGCGAAGCCGGCCCTCGAAGGCCCAAATGGAAGTTTTTACTATTTTATTCATGTATGACCGGCCTGCGTGCTGTGGTTTGTAAATCATGTAATATTCAAGTGAAACATTTTGTAAGGCCTTAAGGCTTGTTTTGGGTATTTTGTATAACATTCCTATTTTGTATTAGTGGACATTCGTGCTTTGATGTTGGGTTCTTGTTTACAACTTTTATAAACTGCTTCCGCTAGAATGCTCTGTGTAGGACGTTGAGATTGGTTGGATGGTTTCCATAAGTAACCACCCGGTCTGTCTGTGGCATACGGCGTCGGGCCCCGGCCGGACCTACTGCTTTATGCTATGTGACGGATAGGGGGTGTTACAATTTGGTATCAGACTACTGGTTTTGGTTGGGCTTCAACTGAATTCGTGGGCGAATTCTTTTTAAGGGGTGGTGCGCACTTTGTGTGCGTCATCGTAATAACAGTAAAAAGAACCCATGAATGTCCACTTAGGAATGAAAATACTCGTGTTTGAGGAACCTGCGTGTTCCTATAATTGTTGTTTGCAATTTATGTGGTCGCTTAACGGTGTTTTGTACCACTATAGGTGACCAGCAGTGGTGTTGGGCCGTCAGAACGCCGAGTTTCTGAGGCTAGTAGTGCACCGGATGTTGCTCCCGCAACACCTCTGTCGGCCGAGAATATTCGATTGGTGGCTGAAGCAGTGTTGGTCGTGATTGATGCGCAGCCTGGAAGGCAAGCGCAGCAGCCCGCTCCTATTATGGAGCAAGAACCTCTGCAAGAGGCTGAGCCGAGGAGGGTGGAGCAAGTGGTTGTAGAACCGGTGGTGCCAAGGAGGGCAACTGAGAGGCAGCTAAAGCATGTAATGAGCTTTAACCCTCCGTTATTCTCGGGGTTGGGAACCCCATCTCAGGCTGAAGACTGGCTCTCCAGGGTGAAGAGAGTCATGACAGCGACGGAGACGGAGGAGTGGCAAATGACCACCATCGCTACGTTCCTTTTGGACGGTGAAGCGAGGATGTGGTGGGAAGGATTGGAGCTGCATCATTTGAGAGGTAGACAACTGATAGACGTTCCGATGGAAGAGTTCTCGGGATTGTTCTTGGCAAGATACCTCCCTTCTACTCAGAGGATTTCGATGGAGAACGAATTTCTGAAGTTGGTACAGGGTGAGAGGAGCGTGGATGAATATCTCCACGAATTTACTCGTCTGAGTCGTTATGCTAGCTCCACCATCATGGATGAGGAGCGCAAGACTAATCGTTTCTATGAAGGGTTGAGAGATGAGTTGAGATTACTACTCTCGGGGCCGATGACGCAGGGTTTCTTAACCTTGGTCAATACTGCCCGGTCCTTGGAGAAGGACATGAAAAATGTACAAGCAAAGAAAAGCTTGGGTGAGAAGAAATCTGAGTTTAAAGTGCCGACTACTTCAAAGTCCGGCTATCGGAGGTCTTTCAAGAAGCATAGGACTTCGGGTCCAGCTCCTTCTGGTGCTTCTGGGGCGACTACGAGTCGGACCCCGGGCGCGTGTTTTACATGTGGAAAGACGGGGCATTTCGCCCGTGATTGTTGGAGCGGACGTCCTAAGTCCGAGAGGAGGTCGGGAGCTACTTATGAAGAGAAGGGAAAGGCGGTGGAGTCGACCGCATCCCATTATGCTCTGGCCCAACCAAGGGTCTACAATCTTGGCCAACAGGAGGCCATTAAACAAGCTGATGTGGTGACAGGTACGGTTTAATTTATAGCAAGTCAATTTATTTAAATACTTGTTATGCACATGTTACCTTACCACTGCTTGTTTAGGATTTGTATTGATTTGTGAAAATCCGGCACGAGCACTCTTCGATACGGGAGCCTCACACTCCTTCTTGTCCGAAGGATTTATATCACGCATCGGAGTCCCTTCTTCGATGGCGAATGATAAGTTGGATGTGTTGTTGCCCAATGGGTGTTCGATGCGAGCGGATAGGATCTGCGATGTTAAGATTCGTATTGGGGAGCAGGAGTTTGACCTGCGGGCGTCTTTACTTCCGTTAGTGGAGTTCGACGTCATATTTGGCATGGAATGGCTCTCGGAGCAGCAGGCCCATATAGATTGCGGTAGCAAGGAAGTTAAGCTGGGAGCGAGTCGTGAGATGACGTTTACGGGCTTAAAGGGGTCGAGCAAGACGTTGATGTCTGCTCTTCAGGTGGTGAAGGCGGTTCGTGCTGGAGCAGAACTGTTCTTTACACTAGTGGAGGTTGCAAAGCCGAAGCCCGCGTTGGATTGTATTTCAGTGGTATCGGAATACCCTGATGTGTTCCCCGCAGATCTTCCTGGAGCCCCGCCTCAGCGGGAGATAGATTTTACGATCGAGCTAGTGCCAGGTGCAAAGCCTGTGTCACGATCTCCGTATCGGCTAGCGCCTAAGGAAATGGCGGAGCTGAAAGTTCAACTGCAAGAGTTGTTGGAGCAAGGGTATGTGCGCCCGAGTTCTTCGCCTTGGAGCGCACCGGTCCTCTTTGTTAAGAAGAAGGACGGAAGCTTGAGGCTATGTATTGATTATCGAGAATTAAACAAGCTGACGGAGAAGAACAAGTACCCGATCCCCCGGATTGATGATCTCTTTGATCAGTTAGTCGGGTCGACGGTGTACTCGAAGTTGGATCTCAAGGCTGGGTACTATCAGCTGCGAATAAGGAAGAGTGATATCCCGAAGACAGCGTTGAGTACGAGATACGGGCATTATGAGTTTACGGTCATGCCGTTTGGGCTGACTAATGCGCCGTCAGTATTCATGGATTTGATGAACAGGACGTTCAGGGAGTACTTGGACCATTTCGTGATCGTCTTCATCGACGATATTTTGGTGTACTCGCAAAGTGAGGAAGATCACTTCAAGCATCTTCATTTGGTGTTGGAGACGCTAAGGAGAAATCAGTTGTATGCCAAGTTCTCGAAGTGCGAGTTTTGGCTATCCTCAGTAGCGTTCCTCGGTCATATAGTGAGTGGAGAGGGTATTGCTGTGGATCCGGCGAAGATTGTTGCGATACGGGAGTGGCCTGAGCTTGCTACGGTAGCAGAAGTCCGGAGCTTTTTGGGGCTTGTCGGCTATTATAGGCGCTTCGTAGAGAACTTCTCGCGGATAGCGTTACCTCTCACTACTTTGACGAGGAAGGAGCATAAGTTCGTTTGGACGCCGGAGTGCGCGCGAGCTTTCGAGGAGTTGAAGTGTCGGTTGACCACGGCGCCTGTGCTGAGTTCGCCATGTGGAACCGAAGGCTATGAGATATATAGCGATGCTTCGGGTAGCGGTTTGGGTTGCGTGCTACTGCAACACGGAAGCGTGATAGCTTATGGCTCGAGACAGCTAAAAGTGCACGAGGGGAATTATCCGGTCCATGACTTGGAGTTAGCGGCCGTGATTTTTGCCTTGAAGCTGTGGAGACACTATTTGTACGGTGTGAAGATTGATATCTACACCGATCACAAGAGCCTCTTATTGATCAGAAGGATCTGAATATGCGGCAGCGTAGATGGATGGAGTTCCTGGGGGACTATACATTGAAGATCCACTACGTGCCTGGAATAGGGAATGCGGTTGCGGACGCGTTGAGTCGCCGAGCCCCAGCTCAAGCCAATTGGCTATCGGTGCACGATGAGCGGTTGGTGCGGGAGTTGGAGGCGTTGGAGATTGTTTGTGTGGACAGGCAATCAAGTGCTGAAGCAGTTCTGAATTGGACTGAAGTCCAATATGACCTGGCTGATCGTATTCGGCAGGCTTTGGATATGGATGCTCATATGAAGCAGTTCATGGTAGAGGCTCTGGATGGGTCAAATTCCCAATTCGTCGTGGAGGACGGATTGCTTTGGAAAGACGGTCGTCTGTGCGTCCCAAGTGTGGGCAATTTACGGGTGGAGTTATTGTACGAGGCGCACCATACCAAGTACTCGATTCACCTGGGGAGCACGAAGATGTACCGTGATGTGAAGAAACTGTTTTGGTGACCGGGTTTGAAGAAGGATGTGGCGCTATACGTAGCGAAGTGCCAAACCTGCGCCTTGGTAAAGGCGGAGTGCCAAAAGCCGGGAGGATTTCTTAAGTCCTTGCCTATTCCGGAGTGGAAATTCGACGACATCTCTATGGACTTTGTGCACGGTTTGCCAAGGTCGGAAAAGGGGAACGACGCCATTTGGGTGGTTGTTGATCGATTAACGAAGGTGTCGCATTTTATTCCGCATAGGAAGGATGATCCGGTGGAGAAGCTGGCAAAGCTTTATGTGGATAACATAGTACGGCTTCATGGTGTGCCCCGCAGCATCGTGAGTGACCGAGATGGGCGGTTCACGTCCAATGATTGGAGGCCGGTGCAACAAATGTTGGGAACAAAGTTGAAATTCAGCACAGCCTTCCATCCGCAAACGGATGGGCAGACCGAGAGGGTCAATCGAACTATGGAAGACATGCTTCGCATGTGTGTCTTGGATTTCGGAAAGCAATGGGAAGACCACCTTTATTTGTTGGAGTTCGCATACAACAACAGCTACCAAGCGAGTATACAGATGGCGCCCTTCGAGGCCCTATATGATAGGAAATGTCGCACGACGTTGTCTTGGTTAGAAACGGGTGAGTCAAAGTTGTATAAGCGATCGGAAGTGGAGGATGCTACTTCTTTGGTGAGAACCATTCGGGAGAGGTTGCTTATCGCTCAGGAACGGCAAGCAAAGTACTATAATGCCAAGCACAGGAACGTGGAGTTCGCTGTGGGCGATTATGTATACTTAAAGATCAAGTCGTTCAAGGGTGTCTCGCGGGTGTGGCGATTGAAAAAGCTAAGCCCGAGGTACCTTGGACCGTTTGAGGTTCTGGAGCGAGTTGGTGAAGCGGCCTATCGGTTGAAGCTCTCAGTGGAGCTTAGTGGTTTACATGATGTATTCCACATTTCGGTGCTTCGGAAGGCGGTGCAAGAGCCTACGCAAGTGATCGCGGTTGATCAAGTGCCGGTGGATAGTGGGCTAACGATAAAGGTCAAGCCCGTGCGGATCGAGGACTCGGAGGTCAAGCGGATACGCAATAAAGAGATCAGGATGGTCAAGGTCCGGTGGGACAATTGCGGTCGTGAGGAGCTCTCTTGGGAGCGAGAGCAGACTATGCTTGACGAGTATCCGGAATTGTTCCGCTCAGGTACAAATTTTGGTTTTGTACATGTCTTTCCTTTATTTAATTTCGTGGGCGAAATTCTTTTAAGAGGGGGAGAGTTGTAACGCCCCGAAACTCAAAGGAGCAAAAGGGGGACGTTTTGGGCCAGTTTGGGTTCTGGCAGCAGGCACACGGCCTGGGACATGGGCGTGTCCCAGGGCGTGTCAATCGTGTGTCGACACTTAGCCGCGAAGACGTCGAGATTTACTCGACGATGCGTCGAGAGTGGGCACACGGCCTGCGACACGGGCATGTCGCAGGGCGTGTCGACCCGTGTCGACACTTAGCCGCGAAGTCGTTGAGATTTACTCGACGATTCGTCGAGAGTGGGCACACGGCCTGCGACACGGGCGTGTCGCAGGGCGTGTCGACCCGTGTCGACGATCGTCCCGGGGAGTCGTCGAGATTCGCTCGACGATCGTCGAGACAAGGCACACGGCCTAGGATACGGGCGTGTCCAAGGCCGTGTCATCAAGTCGTCGATCTGCACTCGACGAAGTGTCCCGTGTACACGGCCTGGGGCCCAGGCGTGTCAATGTGACACGGGTAAGTACACGGGCGTGTCCTAGAACCTGTGCAGTGCTCGGGTTGAAAATGGGGAAAAATCATGGGGTACACGGCCGGCCACACGGCCGTGTCAGGTGGAACACGGGCGTGTCAGCTCGAACACGGGCGTGTTCGATACCCGTGTGAGGTTCCAGGTGATTCGATTTTGACGGCGAATGCGGCACACGGCCCTGGACACGGGCGTGTGCCAGGCCGTGTTCGGTCCAGATTGGGCATTTCAACCCCAAATCGAAGCCGTTCATTTCTTTAACTGAAGATCCAACGGCTGGGGGTTGTTCCTGAGAGGATATACCCGTGAGTGGACTTGGAAAACCCTCACTTTTCATACCTTATCATCTTTCTAAATCCTTGGAGAGAGAGGAGAGCCAAGGGAGGAAGAAGGAGCTAGATCCGCCATTGGAGGAGCTTCGGAGCTCCGAATCGCAAGCCGACTCCGGATCCACGGAGGCAACGCTAGTGCGGTGATTTCCATCCGATTACTTTTCAATGGCGCCAAAGAGGAACGCAAGGGTAACGATCCTCATCTTGAGCATGAGTAGCTCTCTTTCTTAGCATAGGAAGCCCGCTCTCGCGAGTTTGCGGAGAGTTGGAGGCGTTCCTTCGGGTAGATATGTGAAGTCCCCGTTGTTTAGAGTCCGTAAGCGAGAACGGACATAGGCATGATCTGTGAAGCCTACCCGGACATGTTGGTCTGGATCGGTGATGTTGCATTGCATAATGCCGGAGAAGACTCCGTGCTATTGGTTGTTTTTCGGGTTTTCTACGCGGTAGATTGCAGCAGGGAGCCTTGGGGACTAACCCAAAGGTGCACCCGGAAAACTGGGCGGATACGAGATCTTGCCAACTTGGTGGCTTGAGAGCCAACTTGAACATAACCGGGTTATGTGACTTGTGATGGAAATGGGACTCGGCGGAAGTTTGACCCGTGCAAATGGCTTAAATTGTCGTTGCGATGTGAGCACGGGTTAGATGGAACCGTACCCATTCTATGTCGTTCGGTTAAAGAGACCTAAAGGCACGTGGCACTTACCGTTGGCATAGAGTAGGGTCTTCGGCGGTCAATGGCTTAAATTGTCGTGACCCAGGCCAGGAAGACAAATTGCTCATAGGTTTGGCCGCCCAAGTGGCGGTGGTGAGTCCGGAATGTCAATGGCCTTAATTGACGTGACATCGACCGGTTCACTGAGAATGTGCCCTGAGAGCACGGGGCGTGTGGCCGTGCGAGCCAACGTCTGTGATGAAATGGCTATATATATACATTGCTCGCGTATGCTAATGAAATGCAGGGAAGGAGCATCGCCGCCCCGAGTTGGGGGCGGGATCGTTATAATTTGGTCAGCATTGCTGACCGTTGCCTTGTTTTTCCACCGTGCGGTGGTTTGTTGCTTGCAGGTGCAGCTGGACCAAGCGGTCAATAGCGGGCTAAAGCCCTTTTTGCGAAGCCGGCCCTCGAAGGCCCAAATGGAAGTGTTTACTGTTTTATTCATGTATGACCGGCCTGCGTGCTGTGGTTTGTAAATCATGTAATATTCAAGTGAAACATTTTGTAAGGCCTTAAGGCTTGTTTTGGGTATTTTGTATAACATTCCTATTTTGTATTAGTGGACATTCGTGCTTTGATGCTGGGTTCTTGTTTACAACTTTTATAAACTGCTTCCGCTAGAATGCTCTGTGTAGGACGTTGAGATTGGTTGGATGGTTTCCATAAGTAACCACCCGGTCTGTCTGTGGCATACGGCGTCGGGCCCCGGCCGGACCTACTGCTTTATGCTATGTGACGGATAGGGGGTGTTACAGTTTATGCATAGACTATCGGGAACTCAATCGACTAACGGTGCAGAACACTTATCCGCTACCCCGGATCGACGAGTTGTTCGATCAACTAGTAGGAGCGCATTAGTTTTCTAAGTTGGACTTGCGCATGGGATATTATCAGTTGAGGATACAAGAAGGGGACATCCAGAAAACGGCCTTTAGCTCAAGATATGGACTGTACAAGTTCACTGTAATGCCATTTGGGTTCACAAATGCCCCTTCGGCCTTCATGAGCTTAATGAACAAGGTGTTTGAACCTTATTTGGATATCTTCGTCATTGTTTTCATCGATGACATTCTGGTCTACTCAAAGACGTAGGAGGAGCATATTGATCACTTGACCTTGTTATTGAAGAAATTAAAAGAGCGCGCCTTGTTTGCCAAGTTCAGCAAGTGCGAATTCTGGCTTAAAGAGGTTGCTTTCTTGGGCCATGTGATCAGTGGAGCAAGACTAGCGGTGGATCCGGCCAAAGTGCGTGTCGTGAAGGAGTGGTCGCCCTTGAAGTTGGTGGCTGATATGCGGAGCTTCCTTGGACTTGTCGGGTATTACCGCAAGTTCGTAAAAGGATTCTCAAAGATTGCCCTCCCTCTTACTTCCGTGACAAAGAAAGGTGCGCCATTTGAGTGGACACCCCAATGTAAAGCAGCATTCCAAGAGCTAAAGGATAGGATTACCTCCACCCCCATCCTAGTACTTCCATCTGGGAAGGAAGGATTTCAAGTTTACACTGACGCATCATATCAAGGAATGGGAGCGGTGTTGATGCAGTACGGACACGTGATTGCTTATGCTTCAAGACAACTGAAGAAGCATGAAATCGACTACCCGGTTCATGATTTGGAATTGGGAGCAGTGGTGTTCGCCTTGAAGGTTTGGAGGCACTATCTATACGGCGTCCACTGCGAGATCTTTTCAGACCATAAAAACTTAAAGTACGTTCACACACAGAAGGAATTAAACTTAAGATAACGGCGATAGTTAGAGTTTTTGTGCAATTATGAGTTCACCTTGAACTATCATCTCGGAAAGGCGAACTCGGTGGCCGATGTATTGAGCAGAAAGGTACCAGACTCGAGCCCAGAGTCTCGGTTGATGAGTATGGAGCTGGCTCGGGTAATTGAAGAGATGGATATTACCTTGGTATATAAGGCTCATTCGGCAGAGTACACGGAGTACTTGGCAACCATGAGCATATTTTGTAATATCCGGGACCGAATCCGGGCAGACCAAGGAAGGGATGCAGCTCTGGCCCCGGCGATCAAGTCAATCGAAGATGGGACTACTGATGAGTATACACTAAAATACGGCCTCGTTTATTTCCACGACCGGCTCTTCATTCCCAAGAGTGGTAAAATCCGGGAGGATATCTTGAGAGAGGCATATTGCTCTCAATATTTTGTGCACCCTGGTATTGCCAAGATGTACGCCGGCTTACAGAAGACCATGTGTTGGCCGGGAATGAAGAAAGATGTCCGATATTTTGTTACACATTGTGAAGCTTGTCAAAGGTTGAAGGCGGAATGCAAGAGTCCTGGTGGTTTGTTACAATCGTTGCCCATCCCCAAGTGGAAGTTTGAGGATATCTACATGGACTTTATCCATGGGTTACCTCGCTCACGCTCAGGAAATGATTCGGTGTGGGTGATCGTTGATCGACTGACGAAAGTAGCCCGGTTTATCCCTATGAAGAAAGAGGCTCGCGTGGATGTCTTGGTACGCCTCTTTGTGGAGCAGTTCGTACAGTATCATGGCGTGCCTAAGACAATCATTTCTGACCGAGATGGACGTTTCACCTCAAAGGAGTGGAAGGCAGTACATGCGTACTTGGGTTCACGCCTAACCTTTAGCACCGCGTTTCATCCTCAGATTGACGGGCAGTCTGAGAGGACCATCAGGACATTGGAGGATCTGTTTAGATTATGTGTGTTGGATAGAGGAGAGCCGTGGGAAAGGCTCTTACCCCTAGTGGAATTCTCCTACAACAACATCCACCAGGCTAGCATCAGCATAGCGCCCCATGAAGCCCTTTACGGAAGAAGGTGTAGGACCCCCTTGTCTTGGGTGCAAGATGAAGACTCGAAGGTTTTGGGAGTTGAGTATATTGATGACACTGACGCGGTGGTTAGGCTAATACGGGATCGCATGTTAGAGGCTCAAAGTCGGCAGGCGAAGTACTATAATGCAAAGCACCAGATGGTGGAGTTTCAAGTGCGTGATAAGGCATTTCTGAAGATTCGGTCAATGCATGGAGTGTAACGGGTGCGTGGTGTGAAAAAGCTCAGCCCAAGGTATGTTGGGCCTTATACTATACTGTAAAGGATTAGCACGTTGGCCTATCGGTTGGAGTTACCGCCGGAGCTAGAGAATCTCCACGACGTGTTCCATGTGTCATCGCTTCGAAAGGCGCTGTTGCGGCCCAATCAATATATCCCCACCACTGATGGTGCTATGGCGACAGATAGGTCTGTGCGACTAGAGCCGGTACGGATCATAGACAATGAGACAAGAATATTACGCCTCAAAAGTGTCCCCTTGGTGAAGGTGATATGGTCTAATCATGGGAAGGAGGAGTATACATGGGAGCCGATGGACTTGATGCAAAAAACGCTACCCGAAATTATTTCCTCAAGGTAATTTTGTTTAAAAGCATATGTTATTTTCTGTATGCTTTTTCTCCCCATAGCCTTAGCCTGATTTCGGGGATGAAATCTTTTATTTTGTTTATAGGATTTGTAACGTCCCGATTCGCACTAGGCCCCTCGTGCGCGTTTTTGAGTCAGGATGTAACACCCCAAAATTTGAGAGAGGGTCGATTTGCGTTTCTGGCCAATTTTGGTTTCTGGCAGGGGGAACACGGCCTGGGACACGGGCGTGTCCCAGGGCGTGTCAGGCTCCAGTCGGCGTTTTGGTCGTAAGGTTAACGATTTTGGGAGTCGACGATCGTCGAGCAAAGAACACGGCATGAGACACGGGTGTGTCTCAGGGCGTGTCGGGGCCGTGTCGACGATCGGCCCGGGAGTCGACGATTTTCGCTCTACGATGTGTCGAGACAAGGCACACGGCCTAGGACACGGGCGTGTCCAAGGCCGTGTCAGTCAGTCGACTAAATTCGCTCGAATAATTTCACTCGACGAGTGTCGAGTGTCGAGACAGGGGCACACGGCCTATGACGCGGGTGTGTCATAGGGCGTGTCCCGCTTGTTTGACGATCTTCGCTCGACGAAATGTCGAGGCAGTGAACACGGCCTGGATCCCAGGCGTGTTGAGGTAGACACGGGCAAGGACACGGGCGTGTCCAGTACCCGTGTAGTGCTCGGGTTGTTTTCGGGGCTGTGTCGAAGGAGGCACACGGCCGATCACACGGCCGTGTTAGTGGGGACACGGGCGTGTCAGTGCGAACACGGGCGTGTCGGATGCCCGTGTGCTGTTCCAGGCACGTCGATTTGTGACGGCGAATGAGGGACACGGCCCTGGACACGGGCGTGTGTCAGGCCGTGTTCGACCCATGTGTTTTATTTTTCAGTCGGATCGTGGCCTTTCTTTCCCTGATTTTAGGATCTGATGGTTCAGGACTGCTCTTGGGAAGTTAAGTCCGAGAATAGGGTTGGAAACCCTTATTCTACTCCAAGCTTTCTCTTACTAAAATTCTAGAGAGAAGGGAGAGCAAGGAAGAAGGTGAAGGAGGGTTTGGGCTGTAGGAGAAGCTTCGGTGCTCCAAATCGCGAGCCGAGTCCAGATCCGTGGAGGCTAGATCGTTGCGAAGGTTTTCATCCGGCTATTTTTGCCATGGCAAGGAAGAGGAGTCGGAAGGTAACGACACTTCTCCTTTCAGTCTTAGGATGCATGTCTTAGCATCATTTCTTTTCTAGTTTTGGGCACCAAACACTCAAATGAGAGGGGTTTTGGGTCGCCAAGGTTCAAGAGGAACCTCCGGGTCGATTGAGTCCGTCCCCGACATGATTTGCATTAGAGATCCGCTCCGTTAGTGGATTAGGCATGGTGGGTGAAGCCGTAGTCGCGACCATTAGTCCGACTCGGTGATGTTGCATACGAACTTTAAGGATTCGCAGAGTTTCCGTTGCGGCAAGATGTCGTTTGTGATGTGGTGATGTTTTTCCCCCTTTTTCTCGAGTGAGTACGTGTAGTCGAAACCGGACAAGGTTAGCTCCTCGTGGCGGTAGATGGTTTCCTTGGTGGACAAGGTTAGCTCCGCGTGAGTTGTAGATGGTTTCCTTGGTTCGCGGGAACGCTATAGTACGAATGAGGGACTAGGGTGGAATTATCTTGGTTTGTGATGTGCCAAGGCGTGGCTATGTCTCCGTGGTCGGTTAGCTATCCCGTGACGTTCACGTCATGTGTGGAGAGTGTCCCGGCGAGACTAGTCCCCTTCTGTGAGACTGATGAGAATGCCAAGCATGGGGGCAAGCCCGGGCAATGAGGCCATGAGCGGGTGGGGTCCGGCAAGGCTTCTTAGAATCGGTCAGTTTATGTTTGTTGGAATCCTGACAAGAGACATCAGAGCTTGTAGGCAAGCCCGGGTCTAAGACCTTGAGCGGGTGGGGCCTAGGCAAGAGTTCTATGTGGCGGCTTGTGTGCCATTGGGGGGAATTGTGTCTCCCCTTTGTTTGAGGCTTTATGTCAATGGGGAATCGATGAGTACCCATATGATGTGATGATGTGTTAGATGCATACGAGATAGGGTGCCTTGGGTGAAACCCGAGTTGTTGTATACATGTTGCATAAGTAGGCCCTTTTTATTATATGCTCAACTCGTAGAGAACATGTATGATGTGTGTGACATTCAAGCCTGTCTCTGTAGTTGTTTTTCTTGCTTATGATTATTGCATACGAAGTTCTAACTTGCAGGTTGGAGGTGTACCCCGGGGTCCGTTAGGGGCGGCCGGGAGGAGATGTGTTGTTACACAGTTTGAGGTCAGCCTTTGCTGACCCGCGTTACTAATAAATTTTACAGGGCAAGGATCGCATGCAGGAGCTAGCTCGCCGGCCAGAAAGGCCTAAGCTTCATGAAGTGCTTTTCTCTTTTGTAGCTCTACTTATATGATGTTGTATGTTTGAGACTCATGTTGTTCGGCTTGCATGTCGAGGTAGACTAGGAGTGCTATGCACTTTCTTGACTGTTGTATCATTTGAGTTTGGACACTTGTTGTAAGGCCATAAGGCCATTGTTATTACTCTTCTTGTAGTGGATAACTTCTAGTCTTGCTTATGTTTCCGTTGTGTTGTGCAAAGTGTTTTGAGTGTGGGTAGCTATATCAACTTATAATACTAAAGCTGTGGTGTCTGTATGTTGTGGGGCCCCGGCCGGACCCATATTATACGGTCATTACAAGGGAGGTGTCACACAGGAGAGCTGACTTGGGTTCAGGGGAGTGCAGGCAGCTGGGCTGCACTTGTAAATGAGTGAAGAAATTAGTCCAGAATAGGACATGGGTAGTTACACGGGCATGTCCCTACCCATGTGGGAGAGGCCGGTTCTCGAGTCGACGACTCGAATATGTCCAGAGAAGGACACGGGTAGTGATACGGGCATGTCACTACCCGTGTGCATGGAGACACGGTAGGGACACGGTGTGTACCTACCCGTGTATGTACAACTAATGTTCCCGTGAAGGACATGGGTAGAGACACAGGCGTTTCCCTACCCGTGTGTGTCGAGCAACGCTCGACGAAGGGTGTCCCGAGAAGGACAGGGGTAGAGACACAGGCGTGTACCTACCCGTGTGCGTCGAGTTGAGGTAGACGAAGCATGTCCAGAGAAGGACACGGCCAGAGAACACGGCCGTGTCATGTGGACACGGGTAGGTATACGGGCGTGTCCCTACCCGTGTCGAGTATTGAACCGACACTAAAACCGTCGTCGACGTTTCGCCCGAGCAGGACACGGGTAAGGACACGGGCGTGTCCCTACCCGTGTCACTTTTCATTTATAAGGGTTGTGAAAACCCTAGCCATTTCCACTCCTCATTTTAGCCATTTTTCTGAGAGAACTTTTGTAGAGAGGAATAAACTGCTGAAGCAAGTTCTAGAGGAGAAGATCCGCCGCCGCCGTGAAGTAGAAGATGTCGCCAAGAAGAGTTACAAGGTCTATGGCCGGAAATAGTGGAAACGCCGGAAATGAGGTGAGCTTCCTCCCCTCTCCCTTGGTGCTAGATCTGTAGATATTTAGGTCAGATGTCGACTCAAAAGATTCTTGACTAGTGAGATGGTGATTTCTCTAGGAAGAGACCGTTCTAGGGCTTGTGCTCTAAGGCTAGTTGTGTCTTCAACCTCTCCAACCTTCTATGTGAGGGTGGAATATGTTTTCGTGAAGAATCATGGACTCAAGATGGTGAATAAAGGAGGAGGAATTTCTAGTGTGATTTTGGAAGACTGACTTGAGGAGGAAGATGAACTGATGTCGTTCATTCCGCCTTAAGATGCGTGCAGAATCTGTGTTCTGCACGCAGCGATATTCTTGGCCATTTTCAGGTGTGATATTTCCAGATCTGGGCTTTCGACTAAACAAAAGAGTTGAAGTCCTTGAAAATACCTTTCCAATGAGTGGTTGCACGACTTCAGGCGAAGTATGTAGCCACGGGAAAGTCTGAACGAAAATGACGTCCGATAAATCATGCATGCAAAAATTATGTTCTGTACGCAGCGGACTTCAAAGCTAATTTCAAGTATGATACTATTGAATCTGGGTTGTGGTCTGAACATGAAAGTTGTAACCCATAGAAATACCTTTCCATCTATGGGTTAGACGCCTTATCTGGACTCCTGTAGCTTCGGGAATCTCCGGTCAAATTTGTTGTCCAGATTTATTCTGCACTTAAAGTCTGGGTTTGGTATAACATGGATTTGGATTCGGTGGATTCAATGTTGCAATTAACTTGAGATTTGGGTGAACTCTTTTATGTTAATCATCTTAGTTCTATAATTGATACAGTTTAATAATTGAATCCCATGAAATTGATTTGTGAAGCGAAGCATACTTAAACGGAATGTTTTGATAGAAATTGGTAGACTAATATAAATGTGCATCATGTTTATAATGTGTTGAAATCATATGGAATGACATGTAGGAAGATAATCTATGGCCATGTGAATAACTATTTAACGGATTGAATTTAGTAGTCCAATGCTTAGAGTGTCGTCTCCCTACGGGTAGCATTGTGGAAGGGTGTAAGTGTGGTGTTGACCGTCACTAGTTGGGATTGCGTTGAGATGAGTCAAAGTCGGACGGTTGGACTTGTTCCTCGGTGTTCATTTCCCGGGGCTCCTTCTGTGCTGAGTGGATGGTTGGGTTTGGTCCTCGTGCTTTCTCCGAGGCTCCTTCCTGTCACAACCCGCATTTTCTCTATGTTTACATCATATCAGAGCAAGAGAAAATACGTATCGTGATGCCACGTCGTGCAGGGGATAACTGCACACGTTCAGGCAAAACTCCAGACTTTAGATTTTAAGGAAAATCGTAGATTAAAATGAAAGAAAATCAGTTATATTTAATGGTCGTATCCCTCGGCACGGTGGATCAGCTAGTCCACAATTAAAATTATATTTATACGTAGCGGAAAATACTTTGGTTAAATTGAGGTGACATCCTAAATGAGCATAAGTGTCCCCGAGGGACGACTCATGGTATGCACGACTCTAGGGTATAATATATAAAAATGTAGTTTTTTTATGCTAAAGGAAATGTAGTGTCTTAGTTTTATAAATATGACATGCATGAGTTACATATAGTAATGCTTTTAGGGTTTAAAAATATTTAACATGCAACCTAGCATAAAACATTCCCAGAAGCAAGTAAACAACCACAAATAGGCAAAAATAGCAGTTTAGGTTCATACCCAGCAAGGCATGATGCCACCAGTGGGCGTCAACAACCTGACACGAACCCACTGGTGAGTATGCATCTATATACAGAAAGGTAAAGAACTACCTCACAAAAATCGAGGATCAGCTATCTCAGCTACCCAAGAGGCCACAAGCAAGCCCCTCCAAAAGAACTAGCCGCTGAACTGGATACAACCTGGACCTGAGGCATTCAAGAAAAGAACACCTCAGCACGAAAATAATCAAAAAGTTAAATAGAGCATTAGATTTGTGAGCAAATAAGAAGGGTTTACCAACCCGGCAACAAAATGCTATCAGCAAAAGAAAGGACATGACAGTAAGAAAAGAGCACTGTCTAAAGAACAGCAAAGCACACCAAGTGTGAGTAATAAAAGCAACATGCCCTATAAAAGAGCCTGCAACAGCAACAAGACATATATATATATATATATGCCAAAAGAAATAGCCATAAAATTGGAAATGAACTAACAGTCCTAACACGTGGGTTAGTGGCAGGGGTCAAAACATGGATCTGAATACATAACCAAAACCAAATCCAAAAAGGGCTAAGGGGTCAAACAGTGGCAGCTCTAGGGTCTCACACACGCCAACCCAAACTGGGGAAAAAAGGCTGTGGCCACAGCTCTCCACATAAAACCACCCCTCCAGAGGCCACCAAAACTCCACCACCTGCCATAACCCAAGAGTCGGCATGCAAAAACTAGACGAACACCCAATGCCCCCCCCCCCCTAGGGAATAGTGAAAATTCACACTAACAGTCCTAAGGAAACACACGAACCCAAGGCAGAAACATCGATCCCACTCGACGCGGCGTTGAGTAAGCTCCACTCACTTGACGCCAAAATACTTAGCCGCGAAACCTACGCTGGATGACGGCGTTGAGTGAACTCGGCACACTCAACGCTGTCAGCTCTTTCTACTTAGGGTAAACGTAAATTTTAGTTAAAACCACAGCCTAAACTCTCTCAACGCGCGAAAACACAGAGTTGGGAATTTAATTCCAACTCTCCCTTCTATCCTATCTACTCGGGGCTACCGCAACTATACTTAAACTACAACTAAATGCAGTCACACCCTAACTCTAGCTACCCACTGGACACCCAACCGCGAATAATAAAAGAAAGAGATTAGCCAAAATTCCTAGACAACCTAAATCGAACATGGCTGAAATTTAAGAACAATATACAGCAAAGTAACACGGTAAAAAGGGGTCAATCTTAGCAAGGGCAAGGAGCCACTTGCCTTACCACCAAGATGCAGCGATTGCAACACGAAACAGGCCTTGGCGGCATGATCGGCCACCTACGGGTCAAAAGCAACGATTTAGAGAAGAAGAAAATAATTCAAAGGAAGTTTAACTCGTTGAATCAACCCTAAATCAAGAGTGACTTACATGAAAGGGAAGATCTAGACAAGAGCAAGCCAAATCCGCTATCGCACGAGAAAAACGAGCTCCCTCCCGCACTCACAGCCAAAAACCACCGCCTCCTCCCAAAACCCTTCCACTGGAAGATCTCCAGACTCGGGAACGATGAAAATGAGGGGAAAAACGGTTCACGGCATAAAAAGATACACTTCGGGGAAAAAGTACGGAACACGCCCCAGACACGCCCGTGACACGCCCGTGTACGGTCAGACACGCCCATGTAATGGGGCGTGTACTCACTCACCTACCCGCTCGACGATCGTCGATCTCAGCTCGATGAAACCGGGGTCACGCCCTGTGACATGCCCGTGTCACAGGCCGTGTACCAACCTAACTAGCGCTCGACAATCGTCGAGCGCAGATCGTCGACCTGGAGTCACGCCTTAAACCATGCCCGTGCCAGATTCGGCACGCCCGTGGCCAGGGGGCGTGAACTCACCCAAACGCCGCTCGACTATCGTCGAGCGTAGCTCGACAAACCGAAGCGGACACGCCCTGTGACACGCCCGTGGCACAGGCCGTGTTCCTACCAAAAACACTCGTCGACCGAATTTCGTCGACCACACAACCGAGAGCTCTACCTGAGCTCGACACGCCCTAGGTCACTCCCGTGACCCAGGCCGTGACACCCAAACATACACAAAAAAACAGCTAGCTCCTTAGCTAAAAAAAAGAAACCAGGCACCCGCCTAACAAGCTCAGCCACACCAGGCCGTGCACAGCACAACAAACATTACAGCTAACAAAACAAATGTCGAAACGACGCGAAAGCAAACGATCTCGGACTTCGACCAAAACTCACACCGTAGCTAAACACCCAAGCTACGAAAACAACGGTGAGGTCGAAAACAACATCCGACGATCGCACACTCGGGCTAACACCTCCCGAAGCCAAAACACAAGCATTCCCTAAGAGGCCCAATCGAGTCACCAAAACAGACTCCGGCTAGCTGGGGAATCTTGCTATCAGGCTACAACCAGGTTACACAAGGAACCTAAAGAGCTAAGACCATGCTCTACAATGGCAAAAGGCCGGATATGCGTCATCTTAACGCCAATCAAAGATCAAACAAAACACAGAAAAACCGGGGGCGTTACAGCCACTCCCCCTAAAAGAAAGTTTCGCCTCAAAACATTACTCACAGCACTCCTATCAAGAAGGAGAGAGAAATAGCCAAGAAGGGGCTATATATAAAAAAATGAGCACAAAACATACCAGGTACAAGATCAGGGAAACAGATGAGGGTGAGCCTCCCTCATAGCCGACTCCAACTCCCAAGTCGCGCTTTCTACATCATGATTCCTCCACAAAACCTGAACCTTAGGAATAGTCTTCTTCCGCAACGCACGAACCTGAGAATCCAAAATGCGGACAGGCACATCCACATAAGAAATATTCGGCTCTAACAGAGGCACGGAATCCAAAACCTGTCTGCCATTCAGCACACATTTCCGCAGTTGACTGACGTGAAAGATGAAAGAAATAGTGCCTAACCACCTAGAGGGGGGGTGAATAGGTGTACTTTTTCTTTTTAATTTTAAGGCGGAAACTCTGTACAATTAAACCCGTATTTGCAATATTCTACAACTATTCAGCACAGCTAGCTTAGCAATCACAGAAATAATCAAACACAGAGTGCACACAGATTTTTATAGTGGTTCCCCAAGGTATGGGTACATCCACTTCCCCCTTCGCCTATCTTGTAGTGTACTAGATTCGGCCTAACTTCTGCACTTCTCCTCAGATCCTCAGATCTTATAGCTCAGAACCCCAAACATGTTCCTACAACTCAGAGTGTCCCCACTCCTACAACTCAGGCACAAAGCCCTACAACTCAGTCTTCAACAAGACCTACACTCAGGCTAAACAGCCCTACCTCAGCCTTCAACAAGGGCTACACTCAGAGAATTGATTCTCCTACACTCAGGCTCAAAAGCCCTACCTCAGCCTTTATAGATTTAGGCTTACAACTCAGATCCCTTAGGATCCTACAAAAAGATAATAAAAAGTTTTAGATCACCACTCAGTTTTTGAGAGAATGAAGAGGGCAATCTTCTTGATCAGTTCTTGATAGCACTGATTCCTGAGATCAACTTTGTCTTTACTTTCTTCAAGGCTTCTTGAGTCTGAACTCAGTAAAGATGATCTTCTTGAAGTAGACCGGCTGGCAACTTCCTTCTTTGGATGGAGAATTAAATCTGGATCCTACTTTGCAGTCTGGTTCAGAACCTGCTTCTTAAGAGATTTGATTAACAAGTCTCTTTCTTGATTTCAGATACTGGAGTTCTCTCTCTCCAAGTGAATCTGAAATTTCTTCAAAATACTGATTCACAGTTTTCTCTGGATCTGTCTTTTTTTTAATCTTCTGATTGATTCTTTTTTATTGATTGATCGATTCTTCTGTTGAAGGAGAAAGGCCTTTATATAGTCTTCCTCCAAGGTAACCGGCTGATCCGGTTTCTAACGAACTTCTGACAGCTCTGACAGTTGTAGTAGACCGGCTGAAATGGCAGCTGTCAAGTCATCCAGTCACTTCTTGAAAATACTGTCTCTGTCTGAATGTGTCGAGACTGATCTTCATTATGTGTCGACACAAATAGACCAAGTGTCGACACAAGTGAACTAAGTGTCGACACTTGCCTTGGTAGTGTCGACACAACTCCTTCTGTAGTTGTAATAGCTTCTCGACACTGCTTCTGTTGAATGTGTCGACACTGATTGAGTGTGTCGACACAAGTACTTCTTCTTTAGAACTTAGTTGAATTCTACAGTGTGTCGACACATCTCCTTTGTGTCGAGACAACTTCTTTTGTAGTTGATACTAGCTGAGTGTCGACACATCTTCTTTGTGTCGACACAACTTCTTCTGTTGTTGATACTAGCTGAGTGTCGACACATCTCCTTTGTGTCGACACAAGTACTTCTTTACTTTAACTGTGTTGAAACTTGCTGTGTGTCGACACAAGTCCTGTGTGTCGACACAGTTGATGTCGACAATGCCTTCAGTATGTTGACACAGCTTCCTGGTGTCGACACATTGGATGTCGACTAAGCTTCTCTGGGTGTCGACACTGCCTCTAAGTGTCGACATGATATATGTTGAGTATTCTTCATAGTGTGTCGACACTGCCTGTATATGTTGACACTTTTCTTCTGGTGTCGACTCTGCCTTTCCTGGTGTCGACACAAATACTCCAAGTGTCGACACAGCTTCTCTATGTGTCGACACAAGCCTTCATAAGTGTCGACACTGCATCTCTAGGTGTCGACACATGGACTTAGAAACTTTTCTGCATTTCCTGCAAATACTTAACCTGCACATATAAACTCAAAGCACATCAAATACACCTTGATGTATATTATTGAGTAGGGTGAGGCTTCTTCAAATCTGGTACACATTTTCCAATGTACCCAACAATCTCCCCCTATTTGGAGAAGTCATAACCCTTAGTCAATGATATACACCATACATAACAAATACACATTATGATGTATAACAATTTATATGACAGAGTAAATACTAAACAAAACATGTATAAACAATCTTCACAGAATAAAAATGTAACAGATTGAACATCAAACATTATTTTGTTACAACTTCCAATAGTTTCATTAATCAAAAGTTTACATGGATTTTAATGCAAATGATTACAAAGTTGTAAACTTAGAAAATTCTATTCTATGGCTGCTCTGGCTCCTTGATGACAATGCCCTTTCCAGATTGAATCTTGGCTTTAACTGGAGCATCAGTGTCATCAGCAGGCTTCTTGCCCTTAAGATCTTTCTTCTTCTGTTCTTCAGCCCTTATCTTTTGTCTCTCAAAATAATGATAAGGCTTAGGGAAATACTTGCTAGGCTCCTGTGCATTAGGAGGTAGCTTCCCAAGTTTAGCCTTCCTTCTGTACTGAACTATAGCCTCTTGCCTAGCTTCATGTTTTCTCCACTCTTGCTCAGAATACCATTTACCCCTTTCTAGGATATTATCATTTGCAGCCTTACAAGCAGTCAGTATAATATTTCTAGAAGTTGGGCTCCACTGCTCAAAATCTGGCCTTAACTCAGCCTGTTCTCTGAACCTCTTCTTAGATAATTGAGCTTCTTGCTCTTTTAATACTGCCTCTAGCACAGGCTGTACTACTTTCTCAATGATCACATTTTGAGCACCTTCTGGAGGACTATACATAGATTGTATCTCTTGATGTATCATGTCAAAATCTGCTATAGGGTAGATCACTTGAGCCACTTTAGCGTGCTCACCTCCAAAAATAGCAGGATTTATACCAGATTCAGCAACATTATCATCATCACACAAAGGTGGATATCCAAGGGTATCTCTGATGCTGTTGGAAATCCATTTAGCATGGTCAGAGCCTGCTTTGACTAATACCCTCTCCCCCTTTATGACTTCTCTTTTTATATGATCCCTAAGATCATCCTTCTGAAATCTGATCTGAGCATTCAGATAGTTAACACCATCTTTATAAAAAGGTTTTAACTTTTGGAGCTTTTCAGTAATAACCTTTTGGGAATCTTCAATTGTAGTTTTTACAGCAGTTAGGTTTTCTTGTAATTGCTTAGCAAACTCTGCTTTGGCTGTAGTTCTAGCCTCAGTTTGTGCATTAGCAATATTTTTCATTTCACTGACAATAGTATTATGAGAGGCAGTCAGATTATCATTCATCCTAATCTGATTTTCCAGGACATATCCTTGTTTCACTGCCATATCATCAACCTGTGTCTTTATCTTCTCTTGATGAGTAGCCAGATATACCACTGCATTGCCTCCTTTGTGGAAACAATCAGTCATTTCTTTCTTAGTTAAATTAACTTCAAATCTTATAGATTTGATGTCTTGAGCCAGATCAAATTGAAGGGATTTATGTCCTTCATCCATATATTTTTCTAGAGCCTTCCTTTGCTCATCCATCTTTATCTGCAAAGCCACCAACAAAGAGCTGTAATCAGCTGTTGGGGCAGGCTGAGGAGTAATTGTTTGCAGAGCCTTCTTGTAGGTCTGGTTTCTCCTTTTGAAGACATGTAGCTTTCTTTTCTTGGCTCTAGCAGCCTTTTCATCCTCAGAAGCAGAAGTACTAGCAATGTCTACTCTATCCTGTGGAGTAGGTGGCAATTCCTTCTCTGCTCTTGGTAGCTCCTCAGCATTCCTTTGCTCCTCAGTCTCATTTCTAGCAGTCTCCTCATAAAACTCTACATGCTCCCCCTCAAGATTGACCTTCTCCCCCTCAAAAACTGTTTTCTCTCCCTCAAAATCAGTCTGTAGTAAATCAGGGAACAGCTCTTCTAGAGTAAACTCCTGTTGAGTATGGACTGGAGAATCTCTTATTTCAGGAGCATTATCAGCAACAGATGTGTCTTCCATGACAACATCTTGTGGTTGACTATGTAACTGAGTTTGCTGATCAACATCAATTAAAGATTCAGACAATACTTCATCCTCAATATGAAAAATTGATTGATTAACTTCATTGATTACCTCAAGAATGGTTTGGGTTTCCCTTTCACTGTCTAAGTGAGTTGGCTCATCCACATGTTGAGGCTCCCCCTGGAGTGGATCCAGGTGAATGGGGGTAGCAGATGGTAGCTCCCCCTACCTCTGAGCATCTTCAGTCCTTACTGGTGACCTTCCAGTAACATCAGCTGCTTCCTTATCAGCTTCATCCTCATTAGAACTGAAAACTACTTGCTCCTCTGAGCTACTTGAGGATTCAGGAGCCACAATGGCTTTCTTCTTCTTCTTCTGTTGAGGAACTTCCTTTTCTGGAGTAGGCATGTCCTTTGTCAACACCCTATCCCACCTTGAGATAATCCTAATATCCATCCTCCTCATATGGTTTATCTTTGATCCAGCTGCTTGGTTCATCACTTCTGGAATAGTTCCAGCCAATAACAAACTCATAATCCTAACCAGATTGAGCTTCTTCAGACTTTCCTTAATCTTGTCAAACATCACTGCTGACCAATCAGTTTTGAGTTTGAAAATGATCCTTGTCATTAAACTGAACATGTGAGCTGATATTCTATCATGCCCACCTGGTTTGCTCAGAATTACCTTTCTTACTATTTCAGACAAGAACTTGCCTTGCATGTTCATGCCTTTCCTATTAAAAACTGATCCAATCTTCATGCTTGAATCAAGTCCACACCATTGCAGTGCCTCCCTTATCTTTGATGCATGTACATCTTCCTCTTCTTTAGTTCTAGGTAGATGTAGAACTTTTCTTAGACTTTTTTGGGTGACTTTCACCTTAACTCCATGGACTTTGGATTTAATCTTAAGACCTGTTTCATCAAGGGTAGCTGCACTAAATAATTCGAGGACCTCCTTCTTCCAAATCTTGATTGGCTCTGAAACTAGATACTCTAACCCAGTCTCTGTAATTAGGGTTACAACACCTTGAATTTCTGGTTCCGCGTCGTCAAAGGCGTGTCGCACTAGCTCATAACCTTCATTGATGTTCTCTTCTAGCTTGGGCGCCATTAGGGTTTGGAGAAATTTTGAATTTAGAGAAGAGAGATGTCGACACACAAGTTTGGTCTCGAAACTATGGTGAGCGTGTCGACAAACAATGTGGAAGACCTATTTATATCTTTCTAAAATTGAAGGTGAAAAGGCGCGTCGAAATACTTGAAATGTGTCGACACTGTTGAAAAGTGTCGACACTTACTTCTAATGTCTCGCCAACTATGTGTTGACACAAATATAGTCGACAGAATATATGTGTCGACACTTATACATCTCAGCTCGACGATTAGTCGAAACTCTACTCGATGAAATTAGTGTTAAATCTAAGTGTCGACACCACCCTGGATGTGTCGACAGCTACTCTGCATGTGTCGACACCATTTCGCTGAAGTGTCGACACAGACTTCCTAGATGTGTCGACACCATTTCTCTGAAATGTCGACACCACTTCTATGTGTCGACATAGACAACTCCTTGTGTCGACACTATTTTACTTAGCCAATTTTATGAACCTATTCTAAGTTCAACATACCTAATTCAATTTTAAAATTATTGAATTTGGTTTCATCTAGGGGCTTAGTAAACATATCAGCAATCTGATTATTTGTGTTAACATATTCAAGTGAAATGTCTTCTTTTTCTACATGTTCTCTAAGAAAATGGTATTAAATTTCTATGTGCTTAGTCCTACTATGTGAGACAGGATTATTTGCAATAGAAACGGCACTTGTAGAATCACAAAACAAAGGTGTTCTACTTACCTGGATACCATAGTCTTCTAGCTGATGTTGTACCCACAAAAGTTGGGCACAGCAACTTCCTGCTGCCACATATTCTGACTCAGCTGTGGAGATTTCCACACTGGTCTGCTTCTTACTGCTCCATGACACCAGCCTTCCTCCTAGAAATTGACAGGTTCCTGTAGTACTCTTTCTATCTTCCTTACAACCTGCAAAATCTGCATTTGAATAGCCTGTTAGTAGAAAATCTCTATTCCTAGGGTACCAAAGGCCTAGATATGGTGTGCCCTTAAGATATCTCAAAATCTTTTTGACTGCAGTCAGATGAGATTCTTTAGGGCATGCTTGGTACCTAGCACAGACACATGTAGCATACATGATATCTAGTCTACTAGCAGTCAGATATAATAGGGAGCCAACTATCCCTCTATACAAAGTTTCATCTACAGGTTTCCCTGCATCATCTTTGCTTAGAGACACACTTGACCTCATAGGAGTCCTCATGGTAGTGGATGACTCCATACCATACTTCTTTATTAACTCTAGGGTGAACTTAGACTGGCATATGGATAATCCATCATCAGTCTGTCTAACTTGGAGATCCAAGAAGAACTTAAGTTCCCCCATACTGCTCATTTCAAATTTTCCTTGCATAAGTTTTGCAAACTTCCTGCAAAGATTACTTTCAGTAGACCCAAATATTATGTCATCAATATATATTTGGACTAGTATAATCTTTCCTTTAGATTCCCTAAGGAATAGAGACTTGTCTATTTTCCCCCTTGAGAATTTGTTCTCAATGAGGAAACTAGACAGGGTTTAATACCAAGCCCTTGGGGCTTATTTCAACCCATACAATGCCTTCCTAAGTCTATAAACATAATCAGGTTTGAGAGGATCAACAAAACCTGAGGGATGCTCAACATAGACTTCTTCCTTTAGATCTCCATTTAGGAAAGCTGACTTAATATCCATTTGGAATACCTTAAACCCTTGATATGTTGCATAAGCAAGGAACATCCTGATTGCCTCCAGTCTTGCTACTGGAGCAAAGGTTTGATCAAAATCAATACCTTCTTCCTGCCTATATCCCTTTGCAACAAGTCTAGCTTTATTCTTTATGATGATTCCATTCTCATCCAATTTATTCCTAAAGATCCACTTTGTTCCAATGATATTGTGGTCTTTAGGTTTAGGAACAAGCTTCCAGACCTTGCACCTCCTGAACTGATTCAGCTCCTCTTGCATGGCCTCAATCCAATGAGGGTCTAAAACTGCTTCTTCAAATTTCTTTGGTTCCACTTGTGATAGGAAACTGGAGTAAAGAACTGCACTCAGATTCCTGCTTATTGTTTGCACTCCTTATCTTGGATCACCAATTATCTGATTAGCTGGATGATCCTTTAAGTGTCTATTAGCTGGAGGTAGTCTTTCTTCAGGTTGAACACCTCCAGCCACTTCATTAAGCTGCACCTCTTGGTCTTCTTCAGCATCTAGAGAGTCTTGTACTCCCCCTGGACAGCAGTCACCATTTTCCACTTGCTGACTTGCAGTAGAATCTTCTGCAATGGTAAGCTTGTCCATCCTCTCAGTTATACCTGTAGAACTGCAAACACTACTTGGCAATTCACTGTTAATGAGCCTTGATTCATCAAAAACTACATGTACAGACTCTTCTACAACTTGAGTAATCAAGTTGTAGACCCTATAAGCCTTACTATTGTTGTTGTACCCAACAAAGATCCCCTCTTAGTATTTGGCAGCAAACTTGGTTAGATAAGACTTGACATTGTTAAGTATATAGCACTTGCAACCAAAGATCCTGAAATAGGATAAATTTGGTTTTCTGCCCTTCACAATCTCATAGGGGGTCTTCTTATGGCTCTTGGTGATAGTAGCTCTATTGATCACATGACATGCAGTGTTTACTGCCTCAGCCCAGAAATATTCTGGGAGAGAAGTGTCACTCAATAGAGTTCTACCAGCATCTATCATTGTTTTATTCTTCCTTTCAGCAATACCATTTTGCTGAGGTGTTCTTGGTGAAGAAAATTCTTGAAATATCCCAAATTCTTCACACAGTTTTGTCATACTTTCAGACTGAAATTCAGTACCATGGTCACTTCTGATTTTGACCACTGTACTGTCCAGCTCATTCTGAATTTGTTTAACAAAACTATATAAGATACTTGGGGTATCAGATTTTTGTCTTAGGAAGAACACCAAGGAATATCTTGAATAGTCATCTATAAACGCAAATGTATAGACCTTCCTACCTAGACTGTGAACTGGCATAGGAACAAAAAGATTCATATGCAAGAGGTATAAACACCTCACAGAATCCTTGTTTTCAAGGCTATGAAAGGTGGATTTGGTCTGCTTGCCTTTTTGATAAGCTGAGCATATCCCATCTTTTATACACTTAACTTGAGGACTATTCCTCACTAACTCTTTGCTAAAGAGTTGGCCAATAGTCTTGTAATTTAGATGGGCTAGCCTTTTGTGCCATTTGACACAATGAGAGACTCTCTCATCAGCTACAAGACAAATAGGAGAAACATTATTCTCACACACAAAGTCAAGACAGTAAACATTCCTTTTTCTATAACCTGTCAAAATGATCTTTTGATCACTTAACCTTTTGATATGACAACCATTCTTGACAAATGAGATGTCATATCCTAAATCACCCAGCTGACTTATACTAATGAGGTTGTGTTTCAAACCCTTTACATAAGCCACTTGAGTAATTGTAATCTGATTACTAGAAATGTTACCAAATCCCTTGATGATTCCTTTTTCTGAACCACCAAAGGTTACTTTAGGGCCATCCTTGATAGGTATGTAGTCCTTCAGCAACCCCCTAGTTCCAGTCATGTGCCTGGAACATCCACTGTCCAAGTACCATATAGGGGCATGGCCACTTGGACTCACCTGCAAAACAGATTACTTAACCTTAGAACCCAAATAACTCTTGGGTCCTTGGTGCAGGTTAGTCTGACCTTTAACAAAACTACATGTAGCACTTCTAGCAGGTAGTTTGCTACTCTCTTTGACACTAGAATTGTGCCAACAATCTAATGCAAAGTGGCCTATCTTGCCACAACACCAGCACTCAAACCTGTTATACCTTTGTTTAGGTACAACCCTGGCTGAAGTATCTATAGCAGGCTTTATGTTTTGTGCTGGGGTTTTGCCTTTAGATTTGGACCTTGCAGTCCAGGAAGTTTTCTTAAATCATAATTCAGCCTTACCCTTTTGAGGTACAAACTCATCTATCAAGGGTAAAACAGATTTAGGTTTAGAAAAACTAGCTACTATCTCTCTCTCTTTCTGAAGTCTAATCGCCAGATTTCTAATCTGATCATTCTTGAATGTGATTGTGCCCATTTGAATAACAGTTATGTTCTTCAATCTGGCAATCTCATTCAGTTTTTGATCTAACAATTTCTCTGAATCTACTGCAGCCAACTTAAGACTAGCAGTCTCCTTTGCCTGAGTTTTGGCCAAGGTTTTGCTTTTCTTCAAGGCCTGCAATAAGACTCTATATTCATCAATTAACTGATGAATATCTCCTTCAGATTCAGACCCACCCACATCACTTGATGCTGATGTATCTGATTCTGACTCAGTACTATATATTAAACTAGAAGAACAACTTTGTACCTTACTTGGTCCAGGCTGATCCTGGATCTTGTCTCCTTCAGATATAGCCATCAGTCCCTTACACTGATGGTCCTCATGCTCATAAATTGAGTTCATTAGCTGCATGAACTCATCTTCTTCCTCTTCAGTAAATAACCCAATGTAGTCTTCAGCTTCTGATTCTGTTTCTGAAGATGACTGGTCTGTCAGACTCTTGTCTTTCTTAGCAACAAAGGACTTTTCCTTTTTGCTCTTAAACTGTGTCTTCTTTTTGTCAGCTGACTCCTTCTTCTTTTCAGGACAGTCAGCCACTATATGTCCTTGTCTATTACAGCAATAGCACACAATCTTTGAAGATGTAGCTTTGCTTGGCTTGGACCTTCTTCTGTCATTCTTGGATGACTTTATCTTCTGATAGTAGTCATCTTTTGGCTGAGAAGTGGAAGGCTTAGACCTCCACTGCTTCTTCTTCAGAAATTTTTGAAAATGCCTAGTAAAAGCAGCAAAGTCTTCATCACTTTCACTGCTATCTGAATTATCTGAGACAGCCTCAGCAATTATTTGAGGTGGAGATGGAGACTTGCTTCTATACTTCTTAGTGGCTTCAGTCTTGAAGGTCACAGTCTTTTCCTTGTGCTCCACTCTAGTATTCTTCTCTTCCTCCTTTCTAGCCATTAACTGCATCTCATAAGATAGCAGTTTTCCAAACAAAGTTGGCGGTATATCAGCTAGTTTGGTCACTTCCCTAATGGCACAAATCTTGATGTCCCAGTCCTTAGTCAGGGATCTTAAGAAATTGTCATTCAGCTCATAGTTGCTGAAATCTCTTCTATAGGACATCAACTCATTAACAATCCTATAGAACTTCTTGTAACATTCTGTAATGATATCAGACTTTCCTTGTCTGAAGCTTTCATATTCCTGATTTAACAAGGACTTCCTATCTTGTCTTACTTCTTCTGATCCCTCCATATAAACTATTAATGTGTCCCACATTTCTTTAGAGGTTTTACAATGAATTAAGTTCTGAAATGTTGCATCATCAATGGCACTAACAATTATATTCTGGGCTCTCTTGTCCATAGTGGCCAGAATGATTTCATCTTTAGTCATTTCAGAGAAGTCCTTGGGAGTTTTTTGATTTGCATCCAGAATGGATATCTTCATTGGCATATATGGGCCTTC
Organism: Platanthera guangdongensis; assembly: GCA_039583875.1. Classification (NCBI taxonomy): domain Eukaryota; kingdom Viridiplantae; phylum Streptophyta; class Magnoliopsida; order Asparagales; family Orchidaceae; genus Platanthera; species Platanthera guangdongensis. Next base: position 150,158,155 of record CM077166.1, read on the forward strand.
TTTGACTGTAATGTATATCCTTGGGTCAGAAGCTTCTATAAAGAGTCTAACCCTCTCTTTCCATATGCCAAATATCTTTTTTCTACATATTGGCAATTTCATGGACCCCAGCTCTTTGTGATTCTCACTAGAACCCATTTTCTTGATTCTTGTTTGTTCTGAATCTGCCTACAGGATCTTACTCAGACTGTTAAGTCCCTTTTTGAGCAACCTCGCTTTGATACCACTTGAAAGAAATAGTGTCTAACCACCTAGAGGGGGGTGAATAGGTGTACTTTTTCTTTTTAATTTTAAGGCAGAAACTCTGTACAATTAAACCTGTATTTGCAATATTCTACAACTATTGAGCACAGCTAGCTTAGCAATCATAGAAATAATCAAACACAGAGTGCACACAGATTTTTATAGTGGTTCCCCAAGGTCTGGGTACATCCACTTTCCCCCTTCGCCTATCTAGTAGTGTACTAGATTCGGCCTAACTTCTGCACTTCTCCTCAGATCCTCAGATCTTATAGCTCAGAACCCCAAACAGGTTCCTATAACTCAGAGTGTCCCCACTCCTACAACTCAGGCACAAAGCCCTACCACTCAGTCTTCAACAAGACCTACACTCAGGCTAAACAGCCGTACCTCAGCCTTCAACAAGGCCTATACTCAGAGAATTGATTCTCTTACACTCAGGCTCAAAAGCCCTACCTCAGCCTTTATAGATTTAGGCTTACAACTCAGATCCCTTAGGATCCTACAAAAAGATAATAAAAAGTTTTAGATCACCACTCAGTTTTTGAGAGAATGAAGAGGGCAATCCTGTTGATCAGTTCTTGATAGCACTGATTCCTGGGATCAACTTTGTCTTTGTTTTCTTCAAGTCTTCTTGAGTCTGAACTCAGTAAAGATGATCTTCTTGAAGTAGACCGGCTGGCAACTTCCTTATTTGGATGGAGAATTAAATTTGGATCCTACATTACAGTCTGGTTCAGAACCTACTTCTTAAGAGATTTGATTAACAAGTCTCTTTATTGATTTCAGATACTGGAGTTCTCTCTCTCCAAGTAAATCTGAAATTTCTTCAAAATACTGATTTACCGTTTTCTCTGGATCTGTCGTTTTTTTTTATCTTCTGATTGATTCTTTTTTATTGATTGATCGATTCTTCTGTTGAAGGAGAAAGGCCTTTATATAGTCTTCCTCCAAGGTAACCAGCTGATCCGATTTCTAACGAACTTCTAACAACTCTGACAGTTGCAGTAGACCGGCTGAAATGGCAGCTGTCAAGTCATCCAGTCACTTCTTGAAAATACTGTCTCTGTCTGAATGTGTCGAGACTGATCTTCATTATGTGTCGACACAAATAGACCAAGTGTCGACACAAGTGAACTAAGTGTTGACACTTGCCTTGGTGGTGTCGACACAACTCCTTCTGTAGTTGTAATAGCTTCTCGACACTGCTTCTGTTGAATGTGTCGAAACTGATTGAGTGTGTCGACACAAGTACTTCTTCTTTAGAACTTAGTTGAATTCTGCAGTGTGTCGACACATCTCCTTTGTGTCAACACAACTTCTTTTGTAGTTGATACTAGCTGAGTGTCGACACATCTTCTTTGTGTCGACACAACTTCTTCTGTTGTTGATACTAGCTGAGTGTCGACACATCTCCTTTGTGTCGACACAAGTACTTCTTTACTTTAACTGTATTGAAACTTGTTGTGTGTCGACACAGTTGATGTCGATAATGCCTTCAGTGTGTTGACACAGCTTCCTGGTGTCGACACATCGGATGTCGACAAAGCTTCTCTGGGTGTCGACACTGCCTCTAAGTGTCGACATGATATATGTTGAGTATTCTTTATAGTGTGTCGACACTTCCTGTATGTGTTGACACTTTTCTTCTGGTGTCGACTCTGCCTTTCCTGGTGTCGACACAAATACTCCAAGTGTCGACACAGCTTCTCTAGGTATCGACACAAGCCTTCATAAGTGTCGACACTGCATCTCTAGGTGTCGACACATGGACTTAGAAACTTTTCTGCATTTCCTGCAAATACTTAACCTGCACATATAAACTCAAAGCACATCAAATACACCTTGATGTATATCATTGAGTAGGGTGAGGCTTCTTCAAATCTGGTACACATTTTCTAATGTACCCAACAAAAGACATCATGCATGCCAGGGAAATCTGCGGGCAAAGCCAGCCTATAAGCTGATAACCCAATCCGCACAACAATCAGAAACGGCCCCACGTACCTCGGGTCCAACTTCCTATTCTTGCCAAACCGCTTAACTCTGATCAACGGGGAGACCTTTAAGAACACTGAATCCCCCACAACAAATTCCAAGTCCGATCTACGCCAGTTGGCGTTCTTCTTATATCTCTCATGGGCTATCCGAAGCTTTTCCCGAATAAGCTTCACAGCGGTTTCCATTTCCTCAAGCGCTTTTGGACCCAACAAAGGTCTCTCGCCAACCTCAGCCCAAAATAAGGGAGTCTTGCAGCACCTCCCATACAAAGCTTCAAAAGGAGCCATTTGCAAGCTTTCTTGATAACTGGTGTTATACGCGAATTCCATAAGCCGCAAGCGCTCGTCCCATGCTCCTCCATGGTCCAGAATATAGCATCGGATCATATCTTCCACAATCTGATTTACTCGCTCCGTCTGACCATTGGTCTGTGGATGATAAGTTGTGGAATATCTCAAATCTGTACCCAACCCCTCTTGAAGGCTCTTCCAAAATTGAGACGTGAATCTAGAGTCTCGATCTGATATGATACTTATGGGTACACCATGCAATCTGATAACCTCATCCAAATATAGTTCGGCTATCTTCCTCATCGGATAATCGATCTTAAATGGTACGAAGTGAGCACTCTTCATCAATCTATCTACAATCACCCAAACTGAATCATTCCCCTTAGGAGATCTCGGTAAGCCTGTAATGAAATCCATCGAGATACTCTCCCACTTCCACGTCGGAATCTCCAAGGGAGTCAGCTTGCCACCAGGCCTCCCATGGTCGGCTTTCACATGCCTGCAAGTGTGACACTTAGAAACAAATATGCCTATGTCTCTCTTCATCCCATACCACCAGGCAATCTGCTTCAAATCATGATACATCTTGGTAGACCCTGGATGGTAGGCAACACTAGATCCGTGGGCTTCTCTGCACACCATATCCCCGATATCTCCAACAGCGGGGATGCAAAACCTGCCACGATACTTCAAGGTACCCGCATCATCTATAGAGAAATCTGATAATTCACCTTTTTCAGCTCGAAGATACAAATGCAGAAGATCGGGATCATCCTTATGATGCAGTCTCATAAGCACAATCCACGAAGGTTCTGCCACTGCCAAACTACTCTGCGAATCGCAGATTCCCACAAAAATGTCCATCAAAAGGAACTCTTCCACTAGACGCTCGGCGGAGAGATTGAAAATCTTTCCTGACTTCCGACTCAGGGCATCGGCCACCATATTAGCTTTGCCTGGATGGTACTGGATTTCAACATCATAATCGGCCACATACGCCAACCATCGCCGCTGGCGCAGATTCAATTCCTTCTGGGTGAAGACATACTTTAAACTCTTGTGATCACTAAAAATCTTGCACTGCGCGCCATACAGCAAATGCCTCCACAATTTAAGCGCATAGATCACAGCTGCAAACTCCAGGTCATGCGTAGGGTAATTCCTCTCGTGAGTCTTTAGCTGCCTCGACCCGTACGCAATCACCTTCCCGCCCTACATCAATACACAGGCCAGTCCGACATGCGACGCATCCACGTATATATCATACTCACTACCTTTAGTAGGCAAAGACAAAATTGTAGCGGAACATAACCTTCTTTTTAGTTCCTCAAAAGCCTCCTCACACTTGCCATCCCATATGAAGGCTACATTCTTCTGCGTCAACTTGGTCAACGGCGCAGACAAGGTAGAGAATCCTTTTATAAATCTTCTATAATAGCCAGCCAAGCCCAAGAAGCTTCTGATCTCTCTGGGAGTAACAGGTATCGCACATTCCATAACAGCAGCGATCTTTTCTGGGTCCACCGATATTCCCTCCTTATTAACTACGTGGCCCAGAAAAGAAACTTGAGGCAACCAAAAATCGCATTTGCTCAACTTGGCGTATAGCTTATGGTCTCTCAGAGTCACCAAGACCAGTCGTAAATGTCGATCATGCTCCTCCGCATCTTTAGAGTACACCAAAACATCATCTATAAAGACAATCACAAACTTATCTAGAAAATCCTTGAAAACTATGTTCATCAAATCCATAAAAGCTGATGGCGCATTAGTCAAACCAAATGACATAACCAAAAACTCAAAATGCCCATGACGAGAGCGGAACGCCATCCGCGGAACATCTGACTCCCGAATCCTCAACTGGTGATAGCCCGAATGAAGATCAATCTTGGAAAACACGGCACTACCACGCAGTTGGTCAAACAAATCGTCAATCCGAGGCAGAGGGTACCGGTTCTTAATAGTAACCTTGTTCAGCTCTCTATAGTCGATGCATAGCCTCATCGACCCATCTTTCTTTTTAACGAACAGCACTGGTGCACCCCAAGGCGAAAAACTCGGCCTTATGAAACCTTTTGCCAACATCTCATCCAGCTGGATTCGCAACTCTTCCAGCTCTCGCGGGGCCATCCGGTACGGCGCCTTTGCAATAGGACGCATGCCTGGCTCCAAATCTATAACAAACTCGACATCTCGATCGGGTGGAAGACTGGAAAGATCGTCAGGAAACACATCAGAGAAGTCACACACCACAGGAATCTCTTCCAAACACGACACACTAACAACTGTCCCTACTAGAGAGACCACACAGGCAAAGCAGCCAGAATCAAGCAACTTCCGAGCACGCATCGTAGAAATGACTGGAGACTCCTGGAGAGAATACCCATAAACGCTCCCTGGCTGACCGTTATCTTTGATGAAGTCCAAGCGCTTACCCTTGTACTGGATAACTGCATCGTACCTTGACAACCAGTCCATGCCCAAGATAACATCGAAGTCCTCCAGGTCAATCACCTTCAGATCTGCCTTTGCAAGAAAATCCCCCAACAAAATCGGACAATCATGGACACCCAGGTCTACAACCACAGAGTCACCGGAGGGGAACTTAACGCAGAAGGCACCACCAACACGATCTAGGCCCAAACTGAACCGCTCCACGAAGGCTCTAGCCACAAACGAGTGGGTAGCGTTGGAGTCGAAGAGAATGCGCGCCCAGCGGTTCTTTACCTTAAATCGTCCTACAAATTGCGCAGGCATCTAAGGCAACAAATGCTAAAATGAAAACTACAACCAAAAAGGGAACATGACAAAACGACTAGGGAGGAGTGTTGGGTACATTGGTCAAATGTACCTGATTTGAAGAAGCCTCACCCAACTCAATGATATACATCATAATGTATTTGATGTATGTTGAGTTTACTTGTGCAGGTTAAGTAATCACTGGACTGAAGCAAAAAGTTTCTAAGTCCATGTGTCGACACCCAGAGGGAAAGTGTCGACACTCAAGAAAGCTTGTGTCGACACCCGGACAAGCAGTGTCGACACTTGGAGTCATTGTGTCGACACCTGGGATGCAGAGTCGACACCAGACAGAAAGTGTCGACACTTGGAGCTGTGTCGACACTCAGTGAAGAAAAGTGCAGACAGAAAGTGTCGACACAAGGAGCTGTGTCGACACCCAGTGAAGCTGAGTCTACACCAGAAGGTGTCGACACTTGGAGCTGTGTCGACACTTAGCAAAAGTCTGCAGAGACTAAGTATAAGTGTCGACACTCAACACAATGTGTCGACACTAAGCAGAAGAGTCAGCACATGAAGTAAGTGTCGACACTCAACACAATGTGTCGACACTCAACAGAAGAGTTAACATTTGAAGTATGTGTCGACACCCAGAACAATGTGTCGACACACAGCTGAAGACTCAACACTTGAAGAAAGTGTCGACACAAGGAGCTGTGTCGACACTTAGCAAAGAACAGAATTATCTCCAAAATATTCTAAGTATAAGTGTCGACACTAAGGGAATGTGTCGACACTCAGCTGAAGTCTCAACAAGAAGAAGGTGTGTCGACACAAGGAGCTGTGTCGACACTCAGCAAGAATCAACATAGAAGACTATGTGTCGACACCAAGAAGTTGTGTCGACACTTAACAGATTCAACACAAGAAGATGTGTCGACACAAAGGAGATGTGTCGACACTTAGAAGAATTCAGCAAAAGCTAGAAGAACAAGTACTTGTGTCGACACTCAATTTCAGTGTCGACACATGAAGAAGAATCTGTGTCGAGACATACAAGAAGTTGTGTCGACACCTTGTAGACTTGTGTCGACACTTGGACTATAAGTGTCGACACTTAAAGACAGAAAGTCTCGACACTTTCAGACAGTTAGAGAATTTCAAGAAATGACTGGATGATTTGACAGCTGCCGTTCCAGCCGGTCTACAGCACCTGTCAGAGATATCAGAAGTCAGTTATGGACCGGACCAGCCGGTTACCATGAAGAAAGCCTATAAATAGGCACCTACAGTTTACAGAAACCAGTTGTTGAAAGAGTTGATCAACTAGTTCAGATTATTGCTGAACAAGTCATTGAAGTGGTACACAAAGTATCAACACAAGAAGATCTTGCAGTCGAAGTGCAGATATAAGTAGTTGGAGAGAGAGGGCTCCATCCAAGAAATCAGCCTCTGGAACTAGGCTGAGAAGAAGGATTCAGAATCATTCTGGGTCTTAAGTAGCAGAGGTCAAGGAACTACTGCAGGAGGATTCAGTCTTATTCAGTTCTACTCAAGAAGCTTTGAAGAAAGCTAAGTCAGAGTGAATCCAGCTGAGTTCTTCCAAGAACTCATCAAGAAACTCTCAACTCCCCTCTTTTATTTCTGAGTTGTAGAGTTATTATTTGTAATACATTTTAACTTGTAGGATCCTTTGGATCTGAGTGATTTGTAAGCCTGTATTTATAAAGGCTGAGGGTAGGGCTTTTTAGCCTGAGTGTAGGAGATTGAGATCTCTGAGTGTAGGCCTTGTTGGCTGAGTGTAGGCCTTGGTTGGCTGAGTGTAGGCCTTGATTGGCTGAGTGTAGGCCTTGATTGGCTGAGTGTAGGCTTTGGGATAAAGCTGAGTTGTAAGGCTTTGGGCCTGAGGTGTAGGAACCAATTTGGGTTCTGAGACAGTGGAGGAGTTTGGCCGAATCTAGTACACTGCTAGATAGGCGAAGGGGGAAAGTGGATGTACCCATATCTTGGGGAACCACTATAAACCACTGTGTTGTGCTGTGTTTGTGCTGTGTATGCTGTGAATACTTTGTGATTGCTGTGCAAAAGTTAAAAATCTGTGATAATAAACTGTTTGCTGCCAGTAAAGTTAGAAAAGGATTAGGTCACCTATTCACCCCCCCCCCCCCCTCTAGGTGTTTAGGTACCATATCTTTCAAGTGGTATCAGAGCCAGATTCCTCAAAACAAGGACTAACAGTCTGAGGAGATCCTATTTGGCAGATTCAGTGTAAGGCAACACAGTTCCAAGAAATTCAAGAAAATCAAGAAACATGGGTTCTTCTGAGAATCACAAGGAATTGGGTTACATGAAATTACCCATATGCAGGAAAGAGATCTTTGGGATCTGGAAAGAAAGGGTAAGGCTATTTATGGAAGCCTCTGACCCTAGAATCTACATCACAGTAAAGGAAGGGCCTTATGTGCCAATGAAGATTTCAGTTTTGGATGCAAATCAGAGAACTACAAAGGATTTCTCTGAGATGACTAAGGATGAGATTGTCCTAGCTACTATGGCAAGAGGGCACAGAACATCATAGTGAGTGTCATTGATGATGCAACTTTTCATAATCTTATACATTGTAAGACAGCCAAGGAGATGTGGGACACTCTTATAGTGTATATGGAAGGATCTGAAGAAGTTAGACAAGATAGGAAATCCTTGCTAAATCAGGAGTATGAGAGTTTTAGACAAGGTAAAGGTGATAGCATAACTGAGTGCTACAAAAAGTTCTACAGAATAGTTAATGAACTCATGTCTTATGGAAGAGAGTTCAGTAATTATGAACTAAATGACAAGTTCTTAAGGTCCCTAACCAAAGATTGGGACACCAAGATCTGTGCCATAAGAGAAATGGCCAAGTTGGGGGAAATTCCTCCTCCTACACTGTTTGGCAAGTTATTGTCATATGAGATGCAGTTGACTGTGAGAAAAGAGGAGGAGAAATCAACAAGGACTGAGCACAAAGAAAGAACTGTTGCTTTCAAGACAGAAGTTCCCAGAAAGTGCAGGAATAAGTCTTCAACTCCACCTTCAGAGGTAGTTGAATCAGAATCTGATGAGTCTGTCAGCAAAAAGACTGAGAGCAGTGAAAGTGATGAAGACTTTGCTGCCTTCACTAGACACTTTCAGAAGTTTTTGAAAAAGAAACAGTGGAGGTCAAGACCTTCTTCTTCAAAGGGAAAGGAAGTCTTTCATCAGGAGAAAAAGCCTTCAAAGAAAGACAGGAAGAGGACAAAGTCAAGCAAGGCAACTGGATCTAAGATAGTGTGTTATTGCTGCAATAGACAGGGTCATGTTATTGCAGATTGTCCAGAGAAGAGGAAGGAATCTAGTGACAGGAAAAAGACTCACTTCAAAGGCAAGAAGGAAAAGTCCTTTGTAGCCAATAAAGAAAAGACTCTATCAGACATTTTTTCTTCAGAATCTGAGTCTGATGCTGAAGCCTACATAGGGCTGTTTGCTGAAGAAGAAGAGGAAGAATTCATGCAGATCATGGAGTCAATTTATGAACAAGAAGACAGTCAATGCCAAGGGCTAATGGCTTTGACAGAGAGTGCCAAGATCCTGGAGCAGCCAGGACCCAGTCAGGTACAAGGTTCAAGTTTAAATTCAATTTCTTGTTCTAGTTCAGATTCAGATTCTTCTTCATCAAGTGATGAGAATGTATCTGAGTCTGAGGATGATATTCATCAGCTTATAGATGAATATAAGGTGCTGTTGCAGGCTTACAAGAAAAGCAAATCCCTTGCCAAAAGTCAGGCAAAGGAAATTGCTGAACTTAAAGCTGGTGCAACAGATTTTGAAAAGCAGTTTGATCAAAAGTTGAATGAGATAGCTAGGCTGAAACACATAACAGTGATTCAGATGGGTACTATTTCATTTAAGAATGATCAAATTAAGAGTCTGGAGATCAATCTTCAGAAGGAGAAGGACTTAGTTGCTAGGTTTTCTAAACCTAAGTCAGTGTTACCTTTAATTGATGAATTTGTTCATCAAAAAGGCAAGGCTGGACTGGGCTTTATTAGACCTGCAAGGACTGAGCAGTTCAAGTCTAAGTCCAAGGGCAAAGCCCCAGCATTCAACAAGAATGCTGTAGATAATACAGCAAAGGCTGTACCTAAGCAAAGGTACAACAAGTTTGAATATTGGTGTTGTGGCAAAATTGGCCATTTTGCAGTGGACTGTTGGCACAATGCCAGTGCCAAAGTGAGTTGCAAATTACTTGCTGGAAAGCCAGTAGGTAGGTTTGTCAAATTGCAAACTAACAATCACCAAGGACCCAAGAATACTTTGGGTTCTAAGGTTCATTAATTTGTTTTGCAGGTGAGTCCAAGTGGCCATACCCCAACATGGTACTTGGACAGTGGATGTTCCAGACATATGACTGGAACAAGGGGACTACTAAAGGACTACATACCAATCAAAGATGGTCCTAAGGTTACCTTTGGTGGTTCTGAAAAAGGAATCATCAAAGGGTTTGGTAACATTTCTACAAACTTGGTTACCATTACTCAAGTGGCTTATGTTAAAGGGTTGAAACACAACCTAATAAGTATAAGTCAATTAAGTGATGTAGGGTATGACATCTCATTTGTTAAGAATGGTTGTCATATCAAGAGGTCAAGTGATCAAGAGATCATTTTGACAGGTTATAGGAAAAGGAATGTCTACTGCCTAGACATTATGATTGAGAACAATGGTTCTCCAGTTTGTCTTGTAGCTGATGAGACAGTCTCTCATTGTGTCAAATGGCACAAGAGGCTTGCCCATCTTAACTACAAGACTATTGGCAAACTCTTTAGCAAAGAGTTAGTGAGGAATGGTCCTCAAGTTAAGTGTGTCAAAGATGGTATTTGCTCAGCTTGTCAAAAGGGCAAGCAGACTAAATCCACCTTTAGAAGCATAGAAAACAAAGATGCTGTGAGGTGCTTATACCTCTTGCATTTGGATCTCTTTGGTCCAATGCCAGTTCACAGCTTAGGTAGGAAGGTCTATACCCTTGTAGTTGTAGATGACTACTCAAGGTTTTCCTGGGTGTTCTTCTTAAGACAGAAATCTGAAACACCTAGTGTCTTCTACAGCTTTGTCAAGCAAATTCAGAATGAACTAAATAGTACTGTGGTCAAAATTAGAAGTGACCATGGTACTGAGTTTCAGTCTGAAAGCATGACAAAACTATGTGAAGACTTTGGGATATTTCAAGAATTCTCTTCACCTAGAACACCTCAGCAAAATGGCATTGCTGAGAGGAAGAATAGGACCTTGATAGAGGCTGGTAGAACCCTACTGAGTGAAACATCACTGCCTGAGTATTTCTGGGCTGAAGCAGTTAACACTGCATGCCATGTTATAAATAGGGCTACCATCACTAAAGGGCTAAACAAGATCCCCTATGAAGTTGTGAAAGGCAGGAAACCAAACCTATCCTATTTCAGGATTTTTGGTTGCAAATGCTTCATACTTAACAATGGGAAGTCTTACTTAACTAAGTTTGCTGCCAAATCCCAAGAGGGAATTTTTGTTGGGTACAGCAATAATAGTAAGGCATATAGAGTCTACAACTTGTCTACACAAGTTGTAGAAGAATCAGTGCATGTAGTTTTTGATGAGACTAAACTTATTAATAATGAGTTGTCTAGCAGTGTATGCAGCCCCACAGGTTTATCAAAGAAAATGGACAAGCTTACTATAGAAGAAGTGCCTGCTGCAAGACAGCAAGGAGAGGAGAGTAGCTGTTGTCCAGGGGGAGAACTACATGTGCCAATTGCTGAAGAAATACAAGGAATACAGCATGATGCAGATGCTGAAGTGGTTCAACCAGAAGTTAGGATGGCTCCAGCTCACAGGCATCTTAGAGATCATCCAGTAGAGCTGATTATTGGAGATCCAAGACAAGGAGTTCAAACCAGGAGTAGAAACATGAATGCAGCAATCTATTCCAGCTTTCTGTCACAAGTTGAACCTAAGAAGTTTGAAGAAGCAATACAAGATCCACAATGGACTGAAGCAATGCAAGAAGAGCTTAATCAGTTCAAGAGGTGCAAGGTTTGGGAACTTGTTCCTAAACCTAAAGACCACAATATAATAGGAGTTAAGTGGATCTACAAGAATAAGATGGATGAATAAGGTGTCATCATTAAGAATAAAGCTAGACTGGTTGCTAAAGGATATAGGCAAGAAGAAGGTATTGATTTTGATCAAACCTTTGCTCCAGTAGCCAGACTGGAAGCCATAATAATGTTCTTGGCCTATGCAACCTATCAAGGATTCAAGGTATACCAGATGGATGTCAAGTCAGCATTCCTAAATGGTAATCTTAAAGAAGAAGTCTATGTGGAGCAGCCTGCAGGTTTTGTTGATCCAACTCTACCTCATTATGTCTATAGACTTAGGAAAGCTTTATATGGGTTAAAGCAAGCCCCTAGGGCTTGGTATGAAACCCTATCTAGTTTCCTCATTGAGAACAAGTTCTCAAGGGGGAAAATAGATAAGACTCTATTTCTTAGGGAATCTAGAGGCAAAGTCATACTAGTCCAAATATATGTAGATGACATTATATTTGGGTCTACTGAAAGCAGCCTTTGCAAAAAGTTTGCAAAACTTATGCAAGGTCAGTTTGAGATGAGTAGTATGTGAGAGATGAAGTTTTTCTTGGGTCTCCAAGTTAAACAGACTGAAAGTGGTTTATCCATTTGTCAGTCCAAGTTCACCATAGAACTCATAAGGAAGTATGGTATGGATTCATCCAGCACCATGAAGACTCCTATGGGGTCAACTATGTCTCTTAGCAAGGATGATGCAGGGAAACCTGTGGATGAAACCTTGTATAGAGGGATAGTTGGCTCCCTATTATACTTGACTGCTAGTAGACCAGACATCATGTATGCTACATGTGTTTGTGCAAGGTATCAAGTCTGCCCTAAAGAGTCTCACTTGACTGCAGTCAAGAGAATTTTGAGATATCTAAAGGGCACTCCCTATCTAGGCCTCTGGTACCCTAGGAATGGAGACTTTGATCTAACAGGTTATTCAGATGCAGACTTTGCAGGATGCAAAGAGGATAGAAAGATCACTACTGGAACCTGTCAATTCCTAGGTGGGAGACTAATTTCATGGAGTAGCAAGAAGCAAACCAGTGTGGCTATCTCCACAGCTGAGTCAGAGTATGTGGCTGCAGGAAGTTGCTGTGCTCAACTTCTGTGGATTCAACATCAGCTAGAGGACTATGGATTTCAGGTAAGTAGAACTCCACTTTTCTGTGATTCTACTAGTGCTATTTCCATAGCTAATAACCATGTATCACATAGTAGGACAAAACATATTGAAATTAAATATCATTTTCTTAGGGAGCATGTAGAAAGAGAAGATATTTTGTTAGAATATGTTAAAACAGATGAACAAGTAGCTGATATGTTTACTAAGCCACTAGAAGAAGCTAAGTTCAATAGATTCAAAATTGAACTAGGAATGATAAACTTAGAGTAAGTTTACAGATTTGAAAATGACTAAGTAAAAAGGTGTCGACACATAGACAAGTCTATGTCGACACAGAATAGTGGTGTCGACACTTCAGGAAAAAAGGTGTCGACACATCTAGGATGTTGGTGTCGACACTTCAGAATGTTAGTGTCGACACATGTCTAGTAGGTGTCGACACATCCAATGTGGTGTCGACACTTATGTTTTACTCAGAATTTTCTAAGTAAAGTCTCGACAATGTGTCGAGTTATATTGTGTCGACACATAATCAAGTGTCGACACATAAAATCTGTTGACTAAACTTGTGTCGACACATGAGTGTCGAGACATTATAAGTCAGTGTCGACACTTATAGCCAGTGTCGACACATTTTAAGTTAGCTGTCCTGCCTGTTCATCTTCAAAATCAGAAAGGTATAAATAGGGTTCTGTCTTTGTTTGTCGACACGCTTTCAAAGTTTCGAGACCAAAACAACTGTGTCGACACCTCTCTTTTCTAAAGACAAATTCTACAAACCCTAATGGCACCTAAGCTTGAGGAGAACGTTAACGAAGGCTATGAGCTTGTGCGCGGCGCGTTCGACGATGCAGATGCGGAAATCAAGGCGGTGGTAACCCTAGTCGCCGATTCTGGACTAGAATATCTCCTGTCAGAACCTACCAAGATTTGGAAGAAGGAAGTACTTGAATTCCTTAATGGAGCTGCAGTAGATGAATCTGGATTCAGAATCAAATCCAGAGTTCATGGAACTAAGATCAAGATTTCACCTAAGAGTCTGAGGAAGGTACTCCAGCTACCCAAAATTCAAGATGAAGAAGAGGTTACAGCTTCAAAGACCAGGGAAGCTTTAACCTGGTGTGGTCTTGATCCTAAGATGAAGATAGGATCTGTCTTCAACAGAAAAGGCATGAATAACCAAGGAAAGTTCATGTCTGAAATTGTGGGAAAAGTCTTACTCAGCAAGACTGGAGGGCATGACAGAGTGTCTGCCTATATGTTTGAAATTATGACAAGGATAATCTTTACTCTAAGAACAGACTGGTCACTAGTGATTTATGAAAAAATTAAGGAAAGTCTGAAGAAGCCCAATCTGGGCAGGATCATTAGTCTTTACCTATCTGGTACCATACCAGAGGTAATGAATACTGCTGCAGGCAGCAAGATAAACCATATGAGGAAAATGGATCAAAGGATCTTTTCCAGATGGGACAGGGTGTTGTCCAAGGAAGTGGAAACCCCAGAGAAGCCAGTTACTGAGAAAGACAGTCCTCCTAAGAAGAAAAGGAAGCAAGTTCCTGTGATACAGGAGTCCTCCAGCAGTTCAGGGAGTGAAGAACAAGTTGTTTTCACTCCTGATGATCAAGAGGAAGTGGCTGCAGAGAAGACCCCTGCTGCTCAAGAGACTGCTGAGATCCAGGGGAAGCTGCCTCCAGCTAGCCCCATCCACAGGGATCAAAGCCAGGGGGAGCATCCAGTTGTAGAAGCAGCATCTACACTGGACAGTGAGCAAGCCACCATCATCATCCAAGAGGTACTCACTGACCTAAAAACTTTAGAATATCTTATAGAAGATACTGATTTGTCTGATGTTCCTCAGCAAACTCAGCTGCCTAGTCAAGAACCAGATGTTGTTATCAAAGATACATCTGTTGTTCCAGTAGTTGAAGAACAAAGACTGTCTCCAGCTCCATCTCCTCCTGAATACACCATGGAAGATTTATTTCTGAATCTAGATCAAGAAGATTTTGACATGGACAAGGATGCTGATACAAGAGATAATGCTGCTGCTGAGGGGGAGAAGGTCCAAGATCTAGAAGAGCCTATTAGGCTAGAAAATGAGAAGGCACCTGATGTGCAAACTGAAAAACCTCAAAGCCCTAAGGATAGGGTTGAGATAGACAGCACTTCTGCCTCTGAAGATGAGGAGAGTGCTAGGGCCAAGAAGAAGAAACTCTATGTCTTCAAGAGGAGAAGCCAGAGTTATAAGAAGGCTTTGCAATCCATTGCCCCACAGCCTATAGTTCAACAAGCTCCAACTGTTGATTATAGTGCTTTACTGATTGCACTGCAGATCAAAATGGATGAACAAAGAAAAGCCATAGAGGCTTATGTTGATGCAGGGCACAGATCATTACAGTTTGATCTTGCCCAAGATATAAAATCTATAAGGTTTGAGATGAATCTCAACAAGAAGGAGATGACTGATTGCTTCCACAAAGGTGGCAATGCAGTGGTGTATTTGGCAACACACCAAGAGAAGATCAAAGCACAGGTGGATGATATTGCATTGAAACAGGGATATGTTCTTGAGAATCAATTAAGAATGAATGATAATTTGACTGAATCCCACAATGCTATTGTCACTGAATTAAAGAATAAGGTTGCTGAACCTTCTACATCTACTGATGCTGCTAAAGCTACATTTGATAAAGTCTTTCAAGAGGAAATTGCTGCTGTAAAGACTGTTATCCAAGCCTCCCAAAAGGTCATATCTGAACAACTTCAAAAGCTTAAACCTTATTTTAAAGATGGCATCAGGTACTTGGATAGTCAGATCAGATTTCAAAAGGATGATGTCAGAGATCACATGGCTAGAGAAGTCATAAAGGGGGAGAGAGTGTTAGTCAAGGCAAGTTCTGAGCATGCAAAATGGATATCAAATTCAATCAGGGCTACACTTGGATACCCTCCTCTGTGTGATGACCAAGAAGTTGCTGAATCAGGCATTAACCCAGCTTATTTTGGAGGTGAGCAACCAGAAGTAGCTCAGGTCATTTATCCACCTCCAGACTTTGAACTGATTCAAGCAGATGTGAGCACAATGTATAGTCCACTTGAGGGCAAGGACAATGTCCATATTGAAAAGGTTGTTCAACCTATATCTGAAGCCATGCAAGAGGCATTACAGAAAGAAGAAGAGACAAGGTTGTCAAAGAAGAGGTTTAGGGAACAAGCAGAACAAAAGCCAGATTTTGAACAGTGGAGCCCTACCTCTAGGAATATAATTTTAACTGCCTGGAAAGCTGCCAAGGACAATGCTCATGAAAGGAACAAATGGTTCTCTGAAGCTGAATGGAGAAAACATTAAATAAGACAAGAGGCCATTGTTCAATACAGAAGGAAGGCAAAGATGGGAAAGCTACCTCCTACTGCAGTGGAGCCTAGCAAGTACTTTCCCAAGCCATATCACTACTTTGAGAGGCAGAAGATCAAGGCAGAAGTACTCAAACAGAAAGATCTAAAAGGCAAGAAGCCTGCTGTTGCTGAAACTGCTGAAGCCACTGTCAAAGCTCAAGTCCAACCTGGCAAAGGCATAGTTATCAAAGAACCAGACCAGAAATAGATTAAGAAATTACTTGAAGATTATTTTGTAATCTTTTAAATGTAAAACATTTTTGTAAACCATTGAAGGTGTATTAGAAAAATGTTAGAACAATATATGATAAATATATTTCATGATTGTTCTAAGAATGTGTCTATTTCTTGTTCTGAAATAATGAATGTGTATACATGTGTGAATTATTACATGTTTATGTTTACCCTGCTGTAAATAATCTGCTTTACATCATTTTGTAATCTTTAATTATGAATGGTGTATATCATTGACTAAGGGTTATGACTTCTCCAAATAGGGGGAGATTGTTGGGTACATTGGTCAAATGTAACTGATTTGAAGAAGCCTCACCCAACTCAATGATATACATCATAATGTATTTGATGTATGTTGAGTTTACTTGTGCAGGTTAAGTAATCACTGGACTGAAGCAAAAAGTTTCTAAGTCCATGTGTCGACACCCAGAGGGAAAGTGTCGACACTCAAGAAAGCTTGTGTCGACACCCAGACAAGCAGTGTCGACACTTGGAGTCATTGTGTCGACACCTGGGATGCAGAGTCGACACCAGACAGAAAGTGTCGACACTTGGAGCTGTGTCGACACTCAGTGAAGAAAAGTGCAGACAGAAAGTGTCGACACAAGGAGCTGTGTCGACACCCAGTGAAGCTGAGTCTACACCAGAAGGTGTCGACACTTGGAGCTGTGTCGACACTCAGCAAAAGTCTGTAGATACTTAGTACAAGTGTCGACACTCAACACAATGTGTCGACACTAAGCAGAAGAGTCAGCACATGAAGTAAGTGTCGACACTCAACACAATGTGTCGACACTCAACAGAAGAGTTAACATTTGAAGTATGTGTCGACACCCAGAACAATGTGTCGACACACAGCTGAAGACTTAACACTTGAAGAAAGTGTCGACACAAGGAGCTGTGTCGACACTTAGCAAAGAACAGAATTATCTCCAAAATATTCTAAGTACAAGTGTCGACACTAAGGGAATGTGTCGACACTCAGCTGAAGTCTCAACAAGAAGAAGGTGTGTCGACACAAGGAGCTGTGTCGACACTCAGCAAGAATCAACATAGAAGACTATGTGTCGACACCAAGAAGTTGTGTCGACACTTAACAGATTCAACACAAGAAGATGTGTCGACACAAAGGAGATGTGTCGACACTTAGAAGAATTCAGCAAAAGCTAGAAGAACAAGTACTTGTGTCGACACTCAATTTCAGTGTCGACACATGAAGAAGAATCTGTGTCGAGACATACAAGAAGTTGTGTCGACACCTTGTAGACTTGTGTCGACACTTACACAGCATGTGTCGACACTTGGACTATAAGTGTCGACACTTAAAGACAGAAAGTCTCGACACTTTCAGACAGTTAGAGAATTTCAAGAAATGACTGGATGATTTGACAGCTGCCGTTCCAGCCGGTCTACAGCACCTGTCAGAGATATCAGAAGTCAGTTATGGACCGGACCAGCCGGTTACCATGAAGAAAGCCTATAAATAGGCACCTACAGTTTACAGAAACCAGTTGTTGAAAGAGTTGATCAACTAGTTCAGATTATTGCTGAACAAGTCATTGAAGTGGTACACAAAGTATCAACACAAGAAGATCTTGCAGTCGAAGTGCAGATATAAGTAGTTGGAGAGAGAGGGCTCCATCCAAGAAATCAGCCTCTGGAACTAGGCTGAGAAGAAGGATTCAGAATCATTCTGGGTCTTAAGTAGCAGAGGTCAAGGAACTACTGCAGGAGGATTCAGTCTTATTCAGTTCTACTCAAGAAGCTTTGAAGAAAGCTAAGTCAGAGTGAATCCAGCTGAGTTCTTCCAAGAACTCATCAAGAAACTCTCAACTCCCCTCTTTTATTTCTGAGTTGTAGAGTTATTATTTGTAATACATTTTAACTTGTAGGATCCTTTGGATCTGAGTGATTTGTAAGCCTGTATTTATAAAGGCTGAGGGTAGGGCTTGTTAGCCTGAGTGTAGGAGATTGAGATCTCTGAGTGTAGGCCTTGTTGGCTGAGTGTAGGTCTTGGTTGGCTGAGTGTAGGCCTTGATTGGCTGAGTGTAGGCCTTGATTGGCTGAGTGTAGGCTTTGGGATAAAGCTGAGTTGTAAGGCTTTGGGCCTGAGGTGTAGGAACCAATTTGGGTTCTGAGACAGTGGAGGAGTTTGGCCGAATCTAGTACACTGCTAGATAGGCGAAGGGGGAAAGTGGATGTACCCATATCTTGGGGAACCACTATAAACCACTGTGTTGTGCTGTGTTTGTGTTGTGTATGCTGTGAATACTTTGTGATTGCTGTGCAAAAGTTAAAAATCTGTGATAATAAACTGTTTGCTGCCAGTAAAGTTAGAAAAGGATTAGGTCACCTATTCACCCCCCCCCCCCTCTAGGTGTTTAGGTACCATATCTTTCAAGGAGTCGAACCTGAGATAACCTGGGTCGAAGTCTGCGCTTCGTCTGCCGAAAGCACATTTAGCTTCCCCTTTCCTTTATCCATTTATTGAGGCGGTGGCAAAGCTTGGAGGGGAACTGGCTGTAGAACAGGTTAGAACTGTGGGCACCTTGTCTTGAGATGACCCTTCTGCCCACACTGAAAATAGACTTTATCTTTTAACCAGCAACGGGCAACATCATGCCCCTTCCTTCCACACAAGGCACACACCAAGTCTCCTCTGGGAGCACCCTAAATCGTGTGCATCTGTTCCTTCTTCTGCACTCCCAACCGTTTGAAACACTTCTCAAAGGGGTGGCCTGGTCGGCCATAGAAACTACAAACCTCTTTGATCTTCTTTCGCGAGACAGCATCAGGCTACTGAGGGCTCTTCCCTCCACTGGACTTCCGCTTATCCTTCCTCAACTGCTGGCCTCTATTCTTGGCATTCTCAATGGCCTCAACCCTCAAGGCAGCTTCAACCACGCTGGCATAACTGACTGCTCCGTAGGCATTCGCTAACTGCTGAATGTCGCTTCATAGTCCCCCTAGAAACCGTTTAACTCGATCTGCTTCAACACTCACCAGACCAGGAGCAAACCGACTCAACTTACTAAACTCAATCTCATACTCACAAACCGTGAGTTTCCTCTGCTTTAAATGAAGGAAGTCATTCATTAGCCGGTCCCGCTCGACTGAAGGCAGAAACTTACTTAACAGCATCACCTTAAATGACTCCCAAGTACATCCTGCCACCAAGCTCTCTTTCTCCCTCAAGCCACCAACTCTTTGCTAAGCCCTTGAGCTGGTAAGTAGTGAGCATCACTCTCTGATCGTCCGCAATCCCAGAGTAAGAGAACATCTCCTCAATGGAAATCAGCCAGTCATCCAAAATCACGAAATCTGCTTGCCCATCATCAGTAGGGGCCTAAGCCGCTGAAACTGGGATATGAACGTCATCTCCGAGGGCACCACAACCAAAGGCACGGGAGGAGCAGGAGGGGCAGGAACAGCTACCCCCTCAGCGGGGTCCTGAACTCTCGGAGTTTGTCCCTCCACCACTGCTACAAGAGACTGAATCTGAGCATGTATATCCGCTACCTGTCTCGATAATGCCTCATTACTCTGCCACAGGCTTTCTATCAACGCCTCGCTCTGCGCTCCCGACGACTCACCCTCGGATCGGGGAGTCGATCTCGTCGCAGGATGTCTCGCCATCCTATAATCGCACAAGCTTTAGACAAAACCCAGCCTAACAGCTAGAACAAAACTACCCGGTACAGACAAACACACTTAAATATGAACTTCAACTGCTAAACTTGCTCTGGGATTTGTTTTTACCATGATGATGTTATGCTTAACCTAAGATGGTTCACCCACATCACACTAACTCATGTGCCTAAATCATGTATTTGTATTCTTTTTGACTCAAAATCATGTGTGTACATATGTCATCATGCAAATCTTTAGCTTGGCACATTGTGTTTATGAAATGTTATGCTATGCATGATGTGCTATGCATTCTAAAAAGGCCTTAGTGCATGTCATGGGCGGCGTACACATGAAAATGTTATGCATCCCATACTACATAACATTCCCATGCAACGAAAAATAGAAAATGCGCTAGCCGCATTCATGTGGTGAGGTTATGCATCTCATACTACATAACCCTCACATGTTGCCTCCTATGGTGGATCCATATACAAACACATATTATGCATCCCATTCTACATAATATGCCCCGTATACTTCTTTATGCTCATGAGTGTAGTGTTCCTGCTTTAGCCAAGACGTGCTGATGACATATCAGTATATGTATGGTATGGCGCTAACTACTAATGCAAACAAGGGAAAGGTTGCCCGACCATTTGCCAAGCAACCTCCCTCTGATACCAACTGTCACAACCCGCATTTTCTCTACATTTACATCGTATCAGAGCAAGAGAAAATACGTGTCGTGATGTCACGTCGTGCAGGGGATAACTGCACACGTTCAGGCAAAACTCCATACTTTAGATTTTAAGGAAAATCGTAGATTAATATGAAAGAAAACCAGTTATATTTAATGGTCCTATCCCTCGGCACGGTGGATCAGCTAGTCCACAATTAAAAGTATATTTATACGCAGCGGAAAATACTTTGGTTAAATTGAGGTGACATCCTAAATGAGCATAAGTGTCCCCGAGGGACGACTCATGGTATGCACGACTCTAGGGTATAATATATAAAAATGTAGTTTTTTTTTACGCTAAAGGAAAAGTAGTGTCTTAGTTTTATAAATATGACATGCATGAGTTACATATAGTAATGCTTTTAGGGTTTAAAAATATCTAACATGCAAGCTAGTATAAAACATTCCCAGAAGCAAGTAAACAACCACAAATAGGAAAAAATAGCAGTTTAAGTTCATACCCAGCATCGCATGAAGCCACCAGTGGGCGTCAAAAACCTAACACGAACCCACTAAAGAGTATGCATGTCTATACAGAAAGGTAAAGAACTACCTCACAAAAATCGAGGATCAGCTATCTCAGCTACCCAAGAGGCCACAAGCAAGCCCCTCCAAAAGAACTAGCCGTTGAACTGGCTACAACCTGGACCTGAGGTATTCAAGAAAAGAACACCTCAGCACGAAAATAATCAAAAAGTTAAATAGAGCATTAGATTTGTGAGCAAATAAGAAGGGTTTACCAACCCGGCAACAAAATGCTATTAGCAAAAGAAAGGACATGACAGTAAGAAAAGAGCATTGTCTAAAGAACAGCAAAGTACACCAAGTGTGAGTAATAAAAGCAACATGCCCTACAAAAGAGCCTGCAACAGCAACAAGACATATATATATGCCAAAAGAAATAGCCATAAAATAGGAAAGGAACTAACAGTCCTAACACGTTGGTTAATGGCAGGGGTCAAAACATGGATCTGAATACATAACCAAAACCAGATCTAAAAAGGGCTAAGGGGTCAAACAGTGGCAGCTCTAGGGTTCCACGCACACCAACCCAAACAGGGGCAAAAAGGCGGTGGCCACAGCTCTCCACATAAAACCACCCCTCCAGAGGCCACCAAAACTCCACCACCTGCCACAACCCAAGAGTCGGCATGCAAAAACTAGACGAGCACCCAATGTCCCCCCCCCCCTAGGGAATAGTGAAAATTCACACTAACAGTCCTAAGGAAACACACGAACCCAAGGCAAAAACGTCGAGCCCACTCGACGCGGCGTTGAGTAAGCTCCACTCACTTGACGCCAAAATACTTAGCCGCGAAACCTACGCTGGATGATGGCATTGAGTCAACTCGGCACACTCAATGCTGTCAGCGCTTTCTACTTAGGGTAAACGTAAATTTTAGTTAAAACCACAGCCTAAACTCTCTCAACGCGTGAAAACAGAGAGTTGGGAGTTTAATTCCAACTCTCCCTTCTATCCTATCTACTCGGGGCTACCACAACTATACTTAAACTACAACTAAACGCAGTCACACCCTAACTCTAGCTACCCACTGGACACCCAACCGCGAATAATAAAAGAAAGAGATTAGCCAAAATTCCTAGACAACCTAAATCGAACATGGCTGAAATTTAAGAACAATATACAGCAAAGTAACAAGGTAAAAAGGGGTCAATCTTAGCAAGGGCAAGGAGCCACTTGCCTTACCACCAAGATGCAGCGATTGCAACACGAAACAGGCCTTGGCGGCACGATCGGCCACCTACGGGTCAAAACAACGATTTAGAGAAGAAGAAAAGAATTCAAAGGAAGTTTAACTCGTTGAATCAACCCTAAATCAAGAGTGACTTACATGAAAGGGAAGATCTAGACGAGATAAAGCCAAATCCGCTATCGCACGAGAAAAACAAGCTCCCTCCCGCAATCACCGGCCAAAAACCACCGCCTCCTCCCAAAACCCTTCCGCTGGAAGCTCTCCAGATTCGGGAACGACGGAAATGAGGGGAAAAAACGGTTCACGGCATAAAAAGATACACTCAGGGGAAAAAGTACGGAACACGCCCCAGACACGCCCGTGTCCGGTCCGACACGCCCGTGTAACGGGGCGTGTACTCACTCACCTACCCGCTCGACGATCGTCGATCTCAGCTCGACGACACCGGGGTCATGCCCTGTGACACGCCCATGTCACAGGCCGTGTACCAACCTAACTAGCGCTCGACAATCGTCGAGCGCAGATCGCCGACCTGGAGTCACGCCTTAAGCCACGCCCGTGCCAGATCTGGCACGCCCGTGGCCGGGGCGCGTGAACTCACCCAAACGCTGCTCGACTATTGTCGAGCGCAGCTCGACGAACCGAAGGGGACACGCCCTGTGACACGCCCGTGGCACAGGCCATGTTCCTACCAAAAACACCCGTCGACCGAATTTTGTCGACCACACAACCGAGAGCTCTACCCGAGCTCGACACGCCCTAGGTCACGCCCGTGACCCAGGCCGTGACACCCAAACATACACAAAAAAACAGCTAACTCCTTAGCTAAAAAAAAGAAACCAGGCACCCGCCTAACAAACTCAGCCACACCAGGTCGTGCATAGCACAACAAACATTGCAGCTAACAAAACAAACGTCGAAACGATGCGAAAGCAAACGATCTCGGACTTCGACCAAAACTTGCACTGTAGCTAAATACCCAAGCTACGAAAACAACGGTGTGGTCGAAAACAACCTCTGACGATCGCACACTCGGGCTAACACCTCCCGAAGCCAAAACACAAGCATTCCCTAAGAGGCCCAATCGAGTCACCAAAACAGACTCCGGCTAGCTGGGGAATCTTGCTATCAGTCTACAACCAGGTTACACAAGGAACCTAAAGAGCTAAGACCACGCTCTACAACGGCGAAAGGCCGGATATGCATCATCGTAATGCCAATCAAAGATCAAACAAAACACAGAAAAACCGGGGGCGTTACACCTTCCATTCCACGGTGATGTGGAATTGTATGCGGTGTGAGTCGACGCGCGGTGTTGTAATCCTGGGTTAAGGATAGTGTGGCAGGTCTACGGGCTCGCTGATCATCACACCGACGGGAGTTGACAGTTAGACTTTGGGCGGTTGGGCTTGGTCCTCGGTGTTCACGTCTCGGGGCTCCTTCCGTGCCAAGTGAACGCTTGGGCTGGGTCCTCGTGCTTACTTCTGAGGCCCCTTCCGGGTCACACAAGGCCAGTTCGGGGCTTGGTTCTCGGTGCACATCTACCCGAGACTCTCACTGGGCCACAGTACGCATGGGCTCTGCTGTTGTGCTCTTAGCGTTGAGTCGTACGGAGGCCTAAGTGAAGCAGTGTGGATGCCCGCTTAGTAGTAGAGATGCCCGCTTTACTGTCGCCGTCTGGTCACGGCGGTTGATGCCTGAGAGGTTAGCTACCTGCTCGAATAGTGGGAACTATAGTCTGTGTCGACATATCAATTGCATGTGCTTGAACATGGGTGAGTCATTTCATAGCATACATATCATTTCATAACAATGCACAACAAGATCCTCATCGTATAAGTTTGTATGGACACTCTTATACGATGAGTTACTGTATGTAAACCGATCCTTAACTTATAGGCTTGTATGGTCATCCTTATAAGTTAAGTTACTTCCTGCTGTAGTTACTCGTACTTGATGATTGTTATACCTCTTATAGAACTGCTAGATTGAAATGTTGTTAATCTTATTATATTATTACCACCTGCTTGTACATGTTACCTTACTCGTTATATATTGTACCCTTGTTCCTTTCTCTGCCCGGTGTCGAGGAGTCGTCAGTGGAGCGGATGTGAAGCCACTTAGTCTTTTCGACTAACGGTTGCTACGTCTTCCTTTTTAGGAGGTCACCCCGCAGGTAGAGCAGCTGCAGATTTTGCAGCAGGACAGCCAGGCCAGGATGACAGGGCCTGAAGGGATGGTACCGTCGCTACCGTCAGTTACCGATGTGAGTGCTGAGCGACTCTGATGTAGCCATGTTGGGCGTTTATTAGCTGTACTCTGATACTGTAGAAGAATGTTTTAGCTTCTTTATTTGATGTACTTTGGACATATATACTTGGTGTGGATTTGACTTCTCTTTATTATATTTTGGTTGGGTTAGCATATGTATGTTGATATTGATTGTAGCCGGCGGAATAGGCTTCTTGTGGTACAGGTTATCTCGTGCGCTAATGCTACCGCAAGGCGGCTGTTCCGGGCATAAGACCCCCTTCGTGTCGTGTATTGGGATCCGGGAGGGGGGGTCTTACAAGGCCTTACAATGTTTACTCAAATTAAACGGTCTTGCATATATCGGCACGCAGGCCGGCCACACATGAGAAATAAATAAACAAAACGGGCAATTCGCTTTGGCCTTTAAGGGCCAGCTTAGCTATATTGGGCTTCAGCCTGCTATTTCATGCTTCGCTCAGCTGCACCTGCAAGCAACATTCTACTGCAACGGTGGCAAATAAAAGAAACGGTCAACATTAGCTGACCAAATTATAACGATCCTACCCCTCACTTAGGGTGGTGGTGCTCCTTACCTGCAAGCATTAGTATAATCATATAATGGCAATCAAAACATTCAACTTAAGATCCATTCGTCATAGACGTTGGCGCAAACGCCCAACACCCCGTGCTCTCAGGGCACATTCTCGGTGCTCAGGACCACAAGGGTCACACAACCGTTCTCTATGACGGTCAACAACGTTTGAGCTTTCAGTCTCACAAGGTCCTAGGCCAGAGACAATTCCCCAGTGCTATGACAAGTCATGTGCTTTAGATATTTACCACTACAAGTCGACCGACATAGGGGATGGTACAGTTCAGCCATATCCCGTGCTCAAATCGTCCGTCCCATAGGCCTGACACGGGTCAGCATCATGTTTCCCTTTTTCGCATGATCCATACCTTTGTAAGGATCCTAGGCTAGCACTCATGGCTACCAAAGCTGAGCAATTCAAGCTCACGCTCCACAAAACTAGCCCCCCAGGTCTTTGAGAGAAAGGCCATCATGTCCCCCAGGTCTCACAAGATAGACCTCACAAAATAGCCCACGGGTCTCCCAGAGACAGGATTCAGCAAATGGCCAAAAGGTTTCCAAGAAACAGGCCACAACAAAAAGCACAACACTCATCGAGAGCTACTGCCGCGTGGTAGGGGATAGACTATCTATTCTTCCCCCAAATCGGGTGTTTTCCTGCAGTCTACATCCAGTACTCTCAACTCAGCCATCTACATACCTCGCGACTCTGAAATCTATGTGATAACCACGGAGTCTTCTCCGACATACAAAACATACAAACCTCACCAATCCAAAACAACCTGCCTATTTCGTACTTCAATTTTGGATCTAAATGCAAAACTAACAGGGATGCGCGGATCTACCCGCCGGGAGAATCACTTCCACGTGTTTGTGCAGTGTCTACCCTCTAATGCCAAAAAGGACTTCACATGTACAAGGAAGATGATCGTTACCCTTGAAGTCCTCTTTGGCGTCATGGGAGAAATCTAGACGGTTGAAATTGACTGCCCCGGCCTTGCCTCTATATATTCCGGATCTAACAGTACAGTCTTGCGGTAGACTAGGCATTGAGTTACCTCACCTCACTCAATGCTAGACGCTACCGCTATCCGGTAACTATCTACCGCCACGCGGTAACCCCTTTTCCTGCCTACAGAACATTGGGGTGCTACAAAATGTAGCAAGCATTCGTCGGCACCTTAAGTGTTTCATTTAGAGGGAGTTTTCATATTGAAAGTTATTCATTGTAATTCGTTATTTCTTCATTGTAATCGATAGAAGAAATCGCCGCCTTGTACGGCTTGGTCTGTGTGTACTTAGGAGAAAATCGTCGTCTTGTGCGTGGCGTCTAGGTCCATGTGTGACTTATGGAGTTCTCGTCGCCTTATGTGCTGCGACTAGATCGGGGTGAGATTTAAGGGAGGCTAGTAGCAAGATCTAGTGAGAGATACGCTATAGTCGTCCGGTTTTTGGAAAAAAGACCGATGAAATCAAAAGAAATTTATTTTTCATAGCCTTAATCTCTAGGTTTATAAAGAATCTTTGTACTTTGTTTGTAACTTTTTAAAATAAATTATAGTCATTTCATCATTTGTGTTCTTCCGATTTACTAAGTATTTATAATTGAGTAGAATAAATTTGTTTTTGATTTCTGTTATTATTTCACTTAGAAAAATGTTCTAAAAAAATTTAGTGTTAACCCTTATTCAGCCCCCCCCCCCCCCCCCCCCCCCCCTCCTCCTCCTCCTCTAAGGGCACCTCACGATCCAACACAGGCTACTGCTGATATTTCTGCAGTCGCAACTCACTTGTCTCTAGACCCAACACACAAGGGAGCACCGATCATGGCCGCAACCCTTAAAAAGATGCTCATAAAAAAAGATTTCAAATCTCTATGACTGCCCTGCCGCCATTCTTCATCATTCATATGTTTCGTTACAACTCAATCGCCTTTTAGGTGAATTTTTTTCGTGCGTTTAACCTACAATAAGCATGGTGCGTTATGCCCTCTAAATCATATTTTCTTACATTTAAATAAATATTTTTTACAAAAAAATTTAAAACCTTAATTTAAACATTTTTACAACCATTTTATATATATATTTTTTGTTCATATTCATATTATTTTTGAATAAAATTCGATCAAAAAAACATTTAGTATAAAATTATTCAGTCATATCATTTTCTGTTGAAATATTTTTATTTTTTTCATTAATTTCTCTTCAGAAATAATTAAAATATGAACAAAAGATTACTTAATTTGACGATTGTTATCATCACTTCAGTTTTGAATATTAGCACTTAAAATCAGGTATTTTATTTTAGAGTTTAGTTCCTCATTTAGATAATCACAAAGCATTCCTTTCCGCCTCCTACAGTTCTGCATCTTCTCTTTCACTGCTGCGCACGCCACTCGGTCGCCCCTCCCGTCGCTTAGCATCCCTCGCCGTCGTCTGGGGTTCTGCCTTCCTTAAATTAGCTTTGCATGCCGCCGGCAATGGTTCTGCCTCCCCTCGCTTAGCATCGGAAGTCTCTGACAAGGTTCCGCCTCGCCTCACTAGCTTGTTCTACCTGCCATCCTCCTTTTCAACTCCTGTGAAGACACCATTTTCCTTTCTATGTGCAAACATGTGTGTAGGTTCTGTATTATTCTGTTGTTCATGAGGTGTGATTTCTGCCTTGATGGCAGAATCCATCATGCAGTTGAGTGGTAAAATATTGGTGAGTATTAGCTATAGAATTTGCACCATTCAAAAACTAATATTATGTAATTTATTTTGTAAAAATCATATATTCAGTGGTTAACCAAATCTAATCTATATACTGTGTATAAAGAAATATTTTCATGACACACCGTATAAATCTGACATACCATCC
Organism: Platanthera guangdongensis; assembly: GCA_039583875.1. Classification (NCBI taxonomy): domain Eukaryota; kingdom Viridiplantae; phylum Streptophyta; class Magnoliopsida; order Asparagales; family Orchidaceae; genus Platanthera; species Platanthera guangdongensis. The sequence continues at coordinate 150,186,103 of CM077166.1, forward strand.
AATCAATTCTGATTGTTGAAGCTGGAAAATCCCTACTCTAAAATTTGAATCAAAACAATCTAAGATTATTAGTCCAGCGGTCGGGCTAGACGGGTTAGCGGGCTAGAATGCAGAAACAGGGACTACAAAAAGGACCCCAAGTGCTGCGGTAGAGAGGTCCCACCGCATACCTGAATGCTTTGAAGAAGCTTCCCCTCCACAATCAAAGATGACCGAGCAGGGTACAAGGCAGACTCAAGCTGGCGACCAAGTCAAGGTGGCAACTAAGCGGGATAATTATTGAAAATTTTCCGTTTGGTGGACATATTCTCTCGAGACGTCCCGGTGAGGTCGTATGTGAATATTTGATCTATTTGAACTCCTACGAGTGCATATTAATTTAGTCGTGCGAACGATCAAAGCAATTAATTGAAGAATTAACAGAGTTACATTTTGGATTCAATTAGTTTGAAGAATTAATTGAATTAAATAAAATTTATTTTGTAACTCCTTGAGGCCTTCCCTATTAAGGCTCCATTTGGGGGGACTTATTTTCACCGGTCAAGCGTTCATGACCGCATGAACCGGGACTTAAAATAAGTCCCGGTTCATGCGGTCATGACCGCTTGACCGGTGAAAATAAGTCCCCCCAAACGGAGCCTAAGTCTTACCGATTTATGGTTGAGACTATTATCTCTTTTGAAAGTGTGAACAAGTGTAACGTACTAGATCGTTACAAGTCCTCCGGCGAAATCTCCACTGCCGGAGATATGTGCCGGAGGTGGCAGCTACCGCCTATTACTAAAAGCTAATGATAAAACTAAACTTCAAATACTTTTCATATATCCCCTCACTGTTCAAGTACATATATATATATATATATAAAGGCTACTAAATAGCCGTTACAGAATAAGTCAATACGCCATGCGAATATTCCAGAAGGATGCTTCCCAGTTCCCACGGATCGCTGTTTGTAGCCGTTGGATGAAGTACTGCCTGTGAGTATTCGGGCCGCATGTTGCTGAGCTACCGCTGTCCGTCGGATGGTTAATGGTGAGTTGCCGACTGTCCGATGCATGTGGCGGTCATTATGAGGACCGCTACATTCCTGCCATTCTTTAAAAAAATCGACGCCCCATCGTGTCCTTGGAGAGTCTGTCTAGGGTTTCTTGGAGCAGCGGGGGTGTGGAGTTGATGCCGACGCTTTGAACAAAGACTGGTATCTGTGCAAGCGACTGCGAAAACGCCGCCGAGGGAGTCGCCAAGTTCGTGTACTGTGTGAGCGAGATGCTTTCGTCAGCCATCGTGGCGCAAACGCCATGGTGGTATGGTCGTCCCATTTGCCTTCTACAGTGGTTGCTTCCTGAGTGTTGTGAGAGCGATCCTTGTGCTCTCCGGTTGTTTTTGTTTCCGTAACTGGAGTCCTCTCGGAGCTGTTGTGTGCCAAATCCGGGGCTGCGCCATGTTTGCTGGAATGTACTCTGTGGGGATTGGTTGTATTTAGCTCCCGCGGTCCCTGATTTTGGTTGTGTTCCTGCATCGAAGGGTAAGTTAGAGTACTGTTCGGTGGAAGGGAGGCTATTATTTGGGAGTCGATGTTGTCCAACGATTCCCAGGAACTATCCTCGGGAGCCAACCCCTTCCATTGAATAAGAACTTGTCGTTGTGGCTTACCATTAACAAGGATTGTGCGTTCATCTAGCACCGATAAGATATCATGAATCGGAGTATTATTATAGAAGGTATGCGGTAAATCATGCACTATAAGCTGGGTGGACGCGTAATAAGGTTTTAATAATGAAGTATGAAAAACTGGGTGAATTTTTGTGTGATCTGGTAGTCGTAATTTATACGCTGTTGGCCCCAACCTTTCAGTAATCGTGAAAGGGCCGTAATATTTGAGGTTAAAACGGTTGGTAGATTTAGGTCGTAAAGTTAATTGACGATAGAGTTGTAGTTTAAGAAGAACTTGGTCACCAATATTGAAGGTTTTGTCTAGGCGTTTTTTAACGGCAAAGGTCTTCATTCGGAGCTGTGCCTTGGCTAAATTTTCCTTGAGTTGGGACAAGAGTGTGTCAAGGTTTTTCAAATCTTCCTGAACGGCTTGGATCTGACTGGCGCCAGAGTAGTACTGTAGAAAAGAGGGAGGGATGCGGCCAAACATGGCTTCAAAAGGGGACATTCCAGCAGAGGTTTGGAAAGAAGTGTTATAATGGTATTCTGCCCAGGGTAAAAGTGAAGTCCATGCTTTTGGGTTGTGATGTGCAAATAGACGTAGGCATTGGTTAATACAACGATTGAGTCGTTCTGTTTGACCATCTGTTTGTGGGTGGTAGGAAGAGCTAAATTTTAGTGTAGTCCCATTTTGCCTAAAAAGTTCTTTCCAAAAAGCGCTAAGGAAGATGGAGCCCCTATCAGAGATTATTGATTCAGGCATGCCGTGAAGCTTGCCACAATTATCCCAAAATATTTTGGCTATTTGGGAGGCTTGTGCTCTAGATGGGGCTGGGGCAAAGTGGGCCGCTTTTGATAGTCGATCCACTACCACTAAAATTTCAGTGTAGGAATTTGACTTTGGTAAGTGGGTGATGAAATCGAGGGTAATGTCAGCCCAAATTTTTGTTGGGATTGGCAGGGGTTGTAGTAGTCCAAATGGGATGTGATTTGGTGGTTTAGCTTTTTGGCAGAGGTCGCGGTTTTTAATATATGTTTTGACATCGGTTGCGATTTGAGGCCAATAAAAGTATGTTTTGATGCGTTTGATGGTCGGTAGAACGCCGGAGTGACCCCCACTCTTTGAATTATGAGTTTCATAGATGATGGTAGTGCGAAACGGAGAGTTAGGGATATATAAACGATTTCGATAGAAGAGTTGTTTATTTCTTAAAATCCAGTTTGGTATACTATGCGGGTGTGTTTGAAGTTGATGTAAGATAGATTGAGCATAGGTGTCCGTATTATAATATTTATGTAGGTGTTGGAACAGATGAATTTCAGGGTGGGAAATAAAAGCACAAAGAGAGTGGTCGAAAGTGTCATAAAGTCTGGAGAGTGCGTCAGCGACTTTATTTTGTGTGCCTGGTTTATATTGTATTTGAAAGTCAAAACCCATAATCTTTGTTAAAAACTTTTGTTGGTCGGGTGTATTCGCTAGTTGTGTGGTGAGGTTATGCAATGTATTATGGTCCGTTCGAACTATGAACGGGGTGCCTAATAAGTAGTGTCTCCATTTATGGAAGGCTGAAGATATTGCTAATAATTCTCTAGAGTAGGTCGACTTATTTTGTTCCCGAATGGTTAATTTTTTACTATAAAATTCGATTGGATGGTCATTCTGGGATAGGACTGCTCCAATTCCTAATCCCGATGCGTCGGTATCTATGGTGAATGGGATAGTAAAATTGGGTAAAGCTAATATTGGTTTGGATGATAGTAGGGTTTTGAGTGTGTTGAAAGCATGTGTGGCTTCTGCAGTCCAAGTAAACTTTCCTTTTACCAGTAGGTCAGTCATTGGGGCAGCTATGGTTGAGTAGTTTGGAATGAATCTGCGATAATAACCGGCTAGTCCCAAAAAAGAGCGTAGATGTTTAATGGTGGTAGGGATAGGCCAATCAATTATTGCGGTTATTTTGTCTTGGGTTGGTTGAACATGGTTTGCGGAAATAATGTGGCCGAGAAACTCAACTGAAGTTACTGCAAAAGAACATTTACTTTTCTTTACAAACAATTTGTTATCTTTTAGTTTTTGAAAAACAGTTTGTAAGTGGTGTTGGTGAGTGTCTAAGTTAGAACTATAAATGAGAATATTGTCGAAGAAAATGACCACAAATTTGCGTAGTTGTTCCGTAAAAATGGAGTGCATTAAAGATTGAAATATTGCCGGAGCATTAGCTAACCCAAATGGCATAACTAAATATTCAAATAAACCATGATGAGTTCGGAAAGCAGTTTTTGCTATATCATCTTTATGCATTAGTACTTGGTGATAGCCGGACTGTAAGTCCAGTTTTGAAAAGATTGTTGCATCGTGTAGTTCGTCGAGGAGTTCGTCAATTGTCGGCATAGGGTAGGAGTCTTTTATAGTTATTGAATTTAAAGCTCTGTAATCCACGCATAGTCGCCATGATCCATCTTTCTTTTTAACTAGTAAGACCGGTGAGCTATAGGGTGAGCTACTCGGTCGAATGAGTCCATTCTTTAGTAATTCATTAATTAATTTTTCAATTTCGTCTTTCTGGATGTGGGGATATCTGTAAGATCGTACCTTGGAAACCATTCCTGGTGTGGTTAAGCAAATTCTATGGTCTTGAGGCCGTTGGGGTGGTAAGGCGGTGGGAGATGAAAATAAGGTTGCGTAGTTCTCAATTAAAGAGGTAATACATGATGGGTAGGAAGAGTCTGAATTGTTGTCGTCTGAGTGTTTTTGAATAAAAAAGAAAGCCATTGCGGTTACTATATTTTGTTTAAGATTTTTCTGAAGGGTGGTATGAGAGATGGTGTTTGTGTTGAATCCCTTTAGGCCTTGTAAAATAATCGTAGTGTCCCCGTTGTTAAACATCATCTCTTTTGTGCGGTAATTTGTTGTTATAGAGCCTAATGATTCCATCCAGTCGTAGCCTAGAATTACATCCGCCCCTTTTAAGTCTATTACAAAAAGTGTGAGAGTAAAGTCATGTCCTTGAATATTTAATTGTGTTTGGACAGGAACTTAAGCAAACCAGTTTTGCACCATTACCCACTGACACTTGAAAAGGTTTAATCACATGTTCGTGTAAACCTACTTGTTGCACCGCGGCAGGAGAGATAAAGTTACTTGTGCTTCCCCCATCTATTAAAATATGAACTGGGTGTTTTCCGTTGATTGTTCCATTAATTCGGAAGGATTTATTGGAGTAGGAGCCTATGAGAGCGTTAAAAGTTACTCTGGAGTTCGTTTGATCTGTGGGACTTTCAGATTCCTCAGAGGAGTCTGAATCCTTCGTGTTTTCCTGTTCCATGACATAGAGCCTTGCTTTATTTCTGCATTTATGCCCTGCCGTGTATTTTTCGTCACATGTGTAACAAAGGCCTTTCTCCCTTTTTTGTTGTAGTTCTTCCCGGCTCAATCTTTTGAAAGTTGGTCTCTCAGGGCGGTTCGTGGTGTTTTTACTATTTTGGGTAGTCCAATTAAGGCGAGGGGTGTAGGGTTTCGTCTGTGGTGGTGGAGGTTCGTCATTTTGTTCTTCAAATAATCTTGCTAATTTGAAGGCGTGATGAGGGTTAGTCGGATTTTGTGCGATCACCTGACGTTTGATTTGCGGTTTAAGTCCTGAGACGAAAGTATTTATTAAAAAGGAATGTCCGTAGTCTGGTATTTGTGAGGAAAGATCCTCGAATTGGTCCTGGTAATCTGCGACTGAACCACTTTGAATCAGTTTAGTGATGCGTCCTATGGGGTGTTCGTAATCAGATGGACCAAAACGTTCGTAAATTGCTATTTTAAATGCATTCCAGTCGTAAAAAGTATTATTGCGTACTAAACCTTGGAACCAACGTGATGCAGGCATATCAAGATGAACAGAAGCTACAAACACATGATCATGAGAGGGTATAGAGTGATACCTGAAATATGATTCAGCTTGATAAATCCATTCCGTTGGATCCCCTTTAGAATATCTTGGAAAGACAAAACTTACATGCGTATTCGGATGGACTTCGGGCTGAAAATACTCGGGTTGATTCTGGAGGTTGTAAAAAGGTTCTTGTTGGAAGAGTCCATTGTTGTATGTGTTTGGAAATGGGGGAGCTGGTGGAAATTGTTGTTCCTGTAGGCCTTGTTGTCGCTGGGGAGGAAAACATGGACGGCCAAAAAGCAGTGGCGGCGGACCCGGAATTTGTCCATGGGGAGGCCTGTCATGTACCACTTCTTGTTGAAAAAAAGGATTAACATAGGTGTGTGTCGTCTCCTGCCTCAATGGTCGTCGTCCCGATGAAGCTTGAATATCTTGGGAGGGAGGTTGTGAATTTGCAGGGTTTTGATTTCGCTGGTAACGATGAAACTGAGGGTTACTGGATGATTCGCCCAATGATGATGGGAGTTGAGTAGCTGGCGCTTCCTGGCCGCCAGGTTGTGATGGTGTTGGGGATCGATGATCTTGATTCTGAACCTGGAACCGTTGAGCCGACCTAACTCCTCCTGGCTGATCTGAGGGCATTGACAGCATTCCCAGAGCACGTTGGATCTCATTGAATTTATCCTGAATGTCATGTTGGACGGACAGAAGATCTTGATTGATCTTTCGGACGTCATCTTGTACTGCCGTAATATTGGCTGCGAAGATGTCTTGCCGTGTCTCCATTTCAGTGAGGAGATCATCTCTGAGATCTTGGTATGAAGGAATCTTTTCTTTGTCTTTGCCAGTTCGACCAGTCATCTTCCCGGTGGAGGATTCTCTCAACGAGAGCACCAATTGTAACGTACTAGATCGTTACAAGTCCTCCGGCGAAATCTCCACTGCCGGAGATATGTGTCGGAGGTGGCAGCTACCGCCTATTACTAAAAGCTAATGATAAAACTAAACTTCAAATACTTTTCATATATCCCCTCACTGTTCAAGTACATATATATATATATAGGCTACTAAATAGCCGTTACAGAATAAGTCAATACGCCATGCGAATATTCCAGAAGGATGCTTCCCAGTTCCCACGGATCGCTGTTTGTAGCCGTTGGATGAAGTACTGCCTGTGAGTATCCGGGCCGCATGTTGCTGAGCTACCGCTGTCCGTCGGATGGTTAATGGTGAGTTGCCGACTGTCCGATGCATGTGGCGGTCATTATGAGGACCGCTACAACAAGGCGTGAAAAGAACCGACTGTTCTCTGTTCTCATTGTGAAATCACCGACCCTATGGTTCTCCATTCAGATCACGAAGAAACTTCTTATCCGGCGATTGGCGTCTGTTTATGCTGCACAGACCATCGACATTCTTCCAGGTCTTCGGCTCATTGGAGAAGAAACAACAGGAATTCAATCCTCATGCCGGTCTACAGTCCGGATTTCAGAACGTCGTCACCGTACAGGCAATCTTCTCCTTCTCTGGATCTGAACAGAGCTGAAATATGGTCTTTTATTGGCACCATGTTTTGATCGCTTAAATCCAAATCTGAACTATTAATGATTCCAAGTTTTCCATGTTTGATTCTCAGTTATTCTTGGCCCAATGAGAGGCTATTTAAACCTTGATTTTACATCTGGATAGTGATAAGATCAAATTCAGTTATTTTACGTTTTCCATTATTAATTTAAGCATGATTTCGGTTTATGTGAATCATACAATAATGTAATTCAGTTTTGATCTCGCCTGTTATTTTGGATTTTGATTATAAGTCACAACTAAATTGATTGCAATATTTGTTTCGTGCTAACTCCTTTTGTTGTAGAGATTAAAGTTTAGTCTCTCTTGTATGTTTGTGGATTTTGCTAATGTTGCAGAATTCATAAGGAAAAATACCTCGAGGTTGTTGGGAATGGCCGCTACCATGAAGTTCGAGCAAGAATCCGAAACCGGTATACACTAAGTTTCCGCACTTCAATTGTAGTTACCATTCATTCAAAGTCAATTTATTTTGTGTTCTTAAATTCAGAAAAAATAAATTAGTATAAACTCCAATTAGAGACTAATAGTGTTTGGTTAAAATGATCATATAGGTTCAAGTGTCGTTGCATTTATTAGAATTTTTTGATATTATTATTTCGACGTAGCGACGCTTAGCCCTATATTTTATAACAATTAGTATCGGAGCGAGGTTAACTTAAACCTATTGGTCACATTCATAATTTTGCGGCAATTTATTTTTCTACTTAATTTAATTAAAAAACACAATTTTAAATCTCATTTAGTAAATTAGAGAGAAATAAAATTTGGGATTGAAATTCAAAGTGATTTCATTAATCAATCCCTGACAAAGGCTTCGTTTTTTCTTTAGACGATTAAGTGCTCATACGTCATTGCGCAAAAGAAACACGATATTAATTTTAAGACAATATTCATATATTTCGTTGTGAAAGAGTCTTGCGGATTGATAAGAATTATAGCCGTCATAGTGGCTTTTTCGAGTCAGTTTGTGAGATTACGATTTCACATATTTTAGGAAGTTCTCTGAGACTAGTGCGCAATCATTCAACCAAAGGTGCTGCTTGCACAATATGTTCAAAGAGATACGAGCGGACTTTGGACGGTAGTGCAGGGCTCTAGTAATCTATTCGTCCAAAGGTGGTAGATCTACGAAAAGCTCAAGTTTAATTGTTGCTCGTTCTTGTGTGAAAAATTACTAATTGTGTGGTGTGTAGTCTGCCCAATGGTGTTGCGCATTGACGTGTCTAGATTCTCTGTCTAGTGTGATATTTATGGTTTTATAGCCATTGTTGTCTTATTTGTCACAGATTTTTTTCTCTTTATATAGTCATCTTTATATTCCATAATAATATGACGACCATTGAGAAACTCACTGGATCAAATTTTAAGAATTGAAAGTCTGACATCATGTTTGCTCTCGAGATAGCGGAGAAGGAGCGCCCTCACATACCAACCAGCCTGCAACCCTCACAGCAACCAGCACTCAAGCTGAGGAGGATCATTATGGTGCATGAAATAGTCCAACAAGATCTGCTTGTTGACTATAAAGTGTTCCATTCCAGAGCACCTGTTGAGTGGTCTTCCCGACACGACTGTCGCTAGGATTTTTCCGACTGTCGTTCGGCAAAGGTACAAAGTGTCTTCTAATGATGAGATCGGGATATTGATTCAGAACCTATTCTCCATGAGATATTCGGGAGGTGGTGTCCGCGACTACATACTGAAGATAGTCTATTTCTAGACCAAGTTGCAGGAGTTGGAGATTGCTCTCCCTAAAGCGTTGATAGTGCATCAAGCACTCAACATCCTTCCTGCAGAGTTCAGCATCCTGAAGACCACCTACAATTCCCAGGATGAGGTGTGAAAGATAAATGATCTCATTACATGTTGTGTTGCCGAGGAGGAGAAACTAAAGAAAGAGAAAATGAACATTGCTGCTTGTAGTCAAACCCTCCTTTAAGAAGAAGAAAAAGTCCAAAGCTCCCTATAAGGTTCAGGATGGACAGATTTCAGGGACCAAGGATGCTGGTGGAAAAAAGCCTCTTAGCTGTTTCTTTTTCAAGAAGAAGAGGCATGTGAAGAGCGAGTGCCTTAAATTCAAATCTTGGATGTAGAAGCGTAGCTTTGCACCTAAAAGTAACCCTTAGCTTTTGTCCTTTTTGAATCCAATTTAATTAAAGCATCATCAAGTTCTTGGTGGCTCGATAGTGGAGCAACTTATCATGTTGCATACACACTACATGGGTTAATCAAAAGGAGGAGGCTAAGCAAGGGTGAGTACTGGCTCACGGTAGGCAACAATGGTGAGGTGGAGGTGGAGTTCATCAGGGACATTTGTTTAGTTCTCGATTTTGGTTACGAACTTTTATTGAAAGACATATTTTATATTCCTTCATTTAGAAAGAATTTGATTTTAGTTTTTGTATTAGATAGACTTGGTTATGGTTTTAATATATTTGGTGGTTTAATTAAGATATTTCATGAATCACAGTTTATTGGTCAGTGTTCTCTATTTAATGGTTTATATAGAATATGTCTTGCATCTATCAATTATTATGCCACCTCATATAATATAGAAAATGTCGTCACTAAAAGCCTACTTTTTAAGTAACATTCCAACATGCTATAGTATAAAAGATTAGGTTATATTTTTACGGAGAGAGTGGAGATATTAATTAAGCAAAATATTCTTCCTACTCTGTACTTCAGTGACTTAGAGACATGTGTGGATTACTGTAAAGGTAAAATGACCAAGATTAAAAGAAAGGCTCTACTCATAATTCAAGCTTATTAGAGGTTATTCATATGGATATCAGCGGACCTTATTCCACTTCCCTTTAAAGTAACACCTACTTCATTACCTTCATTGATAACTACTCATATTTTGGCTATTTGTACTTAATTGAAAAAATGTTCGAATCTTTTGATAAGCTCAATATTTTCAAGACTGAAGTTGAGAAACAAATAGGGAAAGTTATCAAGATTGTTAGGTCTGATAGAGGTGACGAGTATTTTGGTAGACATAATGTCTCCGGGCAACAAGAAAGTCCATTTGTCAGATATGTTGAAACTGAAATCTCGGTCTCTTGTGGAGTTCACCCTTGGGGAAGCGGTGACCGCGCACCTACTAACTCAGGCGAACGATCTAGGCACAAGACTAGGAACACAAGGAACAGACCCAGGGTCTCAGCGTGGAGGTCTCACCGCATACCCGGAAGACTAACTAATTCTTCCCCTTCTCAGTAAAAGGCTGAGACAAGACACCTTCGGAAGGCTCTCTTGGCCGACCGAAACATCTAAGGAGGATCTCAAGACCAACTCTCTCATATCCAGATGTGTCTCCATGGGTCTATGCAAAATGTTCTTCACCCGCCCTACCAATGACGCAACCTCGTCGAGCAATTCTTCTTTATGCAGCCTCAATTAGGCTGCCAACAACGTAATATAGGCCTTCTAGGGCCTGCACAAGGTATCGCGAGCATTTTAATTTACAGGAATATAAATTCCATACTTCGGCACGCAGGCCGGCAACATAAGCAAATTAGGCCTTCTAGGGTCGGCACAAACTTGGGCTTAAGACCGCTATTCCCTGCTTGGTACTGCAGCAACTGTACGCCGACGTCTCGACAAGCGGCGGAAACCTAAACATTGGTTGACCTAAAGCAGACCAATTACATTGTGCTCACCCTTTTTGGGGGGTTATGGTGTTTATTCCCTGCAAATAGATAAAATACAACTTCCTCGGAGTCTTTTCCGGGAACCCCAGAACATCACCAATCCGTCTCACACATTCGGATAGGCTTCACACAGCATGCCTAAATTCGTACTCACGCTTCTAGATACTAAATGCAATTAATTGCGGGGATGTACACATCGACCCATCGGAGAGCCCCCTTCCCCCCACCCGTCGGTGGAGAGGAGCTTCCATGCAAATATGATAATTGAGGGCTTCACCTGTCCAAGAAGAAACTTCGTTACCCTTGACGTGTGTTTGGCGGAGCCGCAACCGAACATCTCGCAAGAGGCTCGGCGTCTAGGGAGCGTTGTTGTTGTCCACGCATTGATGACGCAGCGGTTCGAGCTCCAAGAAGACCACTCAAGATCTCCCCTCCTCTTCCATCTCCAGATGAGGGCCCAACTAGAGTGTTGCTGGACTGCTGAATGCTGGCATCCACGATGATGAGCTCTCTTGTGCTGACAACATCTTCAATGCTCCAGTCAGTTATAATTGACAACAATAGCTCCCTAATCTCGCAAGAATTCAGCCGGCGTTGGGCGACGAAAAGGGTTGGGGAGAAAGGGGCTCGGGCTGCCCCATGTTGGTCGGCGATGGGGAAGGAGAGGCCAGCCGGCCTTGCTACAGGCAGCGACGGGGAAGGGGAGCTAGGGCTCGGGATGCCCCTGTTGGCCGGCGATAGGAGAGGAAAAGAGATGGGGAGAGCCCCTCCTTGCTGCGGCACCGAGAGAGAGAGGGAGATCGGGAGAGATGCGGGTGGGGCGGCCCTTGCTTGGCTGGTGACGGGAGAGAGAGATTGGGAGAGATGGGGCGGGGCGGCCCTTGCTTGGTCGGGGACGGGAGAGAGAGATCGGGAGAGATGGGGGTGGGGCGGCCCTTGCTTGGTCGGCGAAGGGAGAGAGAGATCGGGAGAGATAGGGGCGGGGCGGCCCTTGCTTGGTCGGTGACGGGAGAGAGAGATCGGGAGAGATGAGCTCGGACTGCCCTTGCCGCTTGAAGAAATCCTTCTGCCCCCTTTCTTGCCCTAAGTCCCTCTCTCTCCTCTTTCCCCTTTCTTCTTTCTCTTCTATGCATGTACCTGAACCCCCTCCCCCTCTTTCTCTTTTTTTATCTTGCTTTTCTGCTTTGCTGTCTCCACCTGTACCGAGCCCCCCCCCCCCCCTTTTGATTTTCTTCTTTATACACATATATATAATAAATATATATGTTATAATATTAAACCCTTATCCACTTAAATCCTTCACATGTAAAAACTCCACGCGCATGTGCGAGCACTTATCGCTCAGAGCACGCTCCGGGCCCACTACCTGGGGATGGTCCCACTCGGCCGGATACGGGATTGTACACAATCCCCGCTCTTTTCGAGATTGGCACAAGTTCGGAAAGAAATGTCCAATCCCAAGTATCTGGCGAGTGGGAGCCGACCCAAAAAAAAGTTTGAGAAATCTAACTTTAGCATTCTGAACATATATAGCAACTCCCATAATGTAGTAGGATGGGAAAACTCCATTTCTGCACAAATTGCCAAGGGACTTGCTCATAATCACATATAGATGTAAATAAAATATCGTATTGTTTTGCGGCTTGTACGAACTGATCACTATTGACAACAAGATGCAAACATGAATCGGCTACGATTTGATTTAACGGTCTCCCATCAAAAAAACACAGCCTGATCTTGAGCATGTTCCATTTCCCAAGTGATTAAGCTAAGTATACTGTAAGACCATCGTAAATTATGTGCTACACTATGTCTATTTAAAGTACGTGCTTTTGATTAAGTAACAGTATCTATATTCGAATGTGTTGATCGTGCACATTTGAGTGACCCCATCAAATCTATACCTTTTGTATTCTCTTGTACAAGCGGAGCTAACACTTTCCCCCCAGGTGTGCCTACAGCCCTGCCAGCTAGTGAGAGTCTGGCAGCGAGTCTACCCGGAGCCAAGCAGCACTCGGGGTATCCCGTACCCCCAGGCGAGCTTACGGACCTGCCAGCTAGTGAGAGCCTGCGTAGCGGGTCTACTCGGGGCCGAGCATCACTCGGGGTCCTGCAAAGTATCCAAACTCTCTCCAAACTCCAAACTCTCACCCTTACCCCCCAGGTGTGCCTACAACCCTGCCAGCTAGTGAGAGCCTGACAGCGATTCTACCCGAGGCCGAGCAGCACTTGGGGTATCCCTTACCCCCCAGGCGAGCCTACGGACCTGCCAGCTAGTAGGAGCCAGGCAGCAGGTCTACCCGGGGCCGAGCATCACTCGGGGTCCTACAAAGTATCCAAGCTCTCTCCAAACTCCAAACTCTCTCCCTTACCCCCCAGGTATGCCTACAGCCCTGCCAGCTAGTAAGAGCCTGACAGCGGGTCTACCCGGGGCCGAGCAGCACTCGGGGTATCCCTTACCCCCCCAGGCGAGCCTATGGACCTGCCAGCTAGTAGGAGCCAGGCAGCGGCTCTACCCGGATCCGAGCATCACTCGGGGTCCTGCAAAGTATCCAAACTCTCTCCAAACTCCAAACTCCAAACTCTCTCCCTTACCCCCCCCCCCCCCACCCCCTACCCCAGGTGTGCCTAAAACCCTGTCAGCTAGTGAGAGCCTGACAGCGAGTCTACCTGGGGCCGAGCAGCACTCAGGGTATCCCTTATCTCCCAGGCGAGCCTACGGACTTGCCAGCTAGTAGGAGCCAGACAGCGGGTCTACCCGGGGCCGAGCAGCACTCGAGGTCCTACAAAGTATCCAAACTCTCTCCAAACTCCAAACTCTCTCCCTTACCCCCAGGTGTGCCTACAGCCCTGCCAGCTAGTGAGATCTTAGCAACGAGTCTACCCGGGGTCGAGCAGCACTCAGGGTATCCCTTACCCCCCAGGCGAGCCTACGGACCTGCCAGCTAGTAGGAACCAGGCAGCGGGTCTACCTGGGGCCGAGCATCACTCGGGTCCTGTAAAGTATCCAAACTCCAAACTCTCTTCCTTACCCCCCTCCCCCCCCCCCCCCCCCCAGGTGTGTCTACAGCCCTGCCAGCTAATGAGATCCTGACAGCGAGTCTACCCGGGGTCAAACAGCACTCGGGGTATCCCTTACCCCCCAGGCGAGCCTACGGACTTGCCAGCTAGTAGGAGCCAGACAGCGGGTCTACCCGGGGCCGAGCATCACTCGGGGTCCTGCAAAGTATCCAAACTCTCTCCAAACTACAAACTCTCTCCCTTACCCCCCAGGTGTGCCTACAGCCCTGCCAGCTAGTGAGAGCCTGACAGTGAGTCTACCCGGGGCCGAGCAGCACTCGGGGTATCCCTTACCCCCCAGGCGAGCCTACGGACCTGCCAGCTAGTAGGACCCAGGCAGCGGGTCTACCTGGGGCCGAGCATCACTCGGGGTCCTGCAAAGTATCCAAACTCTCTCCAAACTCCAAACTCTCTCCCTTACCCCCCAGGTGTGCCTACAGCCCTGCCAGCTAGTGAGAGCCTGACAGCGAGTCTACCTGGGGCCGAGCAGCACTCGGGGTATCCCTTACCCCCCCAGGCGAGCCTACAGACCTGCCAGCTAGTAGGAGCCAAGCAGCGGGTCTACCCGGGGCCGAGCAGCACTCGGGGTATCTCTTACCCCCCAGGCGAGCCTACGAACCTGCCAGCTAGTAGGAGCCAAACAGCAGGTCTACCCGGGGCCGAGCGTCACTCGGGGTCTTGCAAAGTATCCAAACTCTCTCAACTTTAAGACATGCAAAATAAAAACAAATCAGTGAATGTATTATAATAGAACTTGGATTTGAATGTACAATTTTACCCCCTACTATCAGGGAGAGAAGCGCTTCAAATAGGTGCAAATCCTACCCAAATGCTACGGGATTCCAACAACAACTGTAGGATGTGACGACTCCGGGTATGAATACCTTGCATACAAAGCGTCAGCGCATGACCCTGGTCGTCACTTGGTTCCTCTTCTATAACCATGACGTTCGCCTGAGTTCTTCTGTGCTGGTCACTCTTCACGCTCACCGCACCAAAATTTTGAAACCGAAATCTCTGTCTCTCGTGGAGTTCACCCGTGGGGAAGGGGTGACCGCGCACCTACTACCCTCAAGCGAACGATCTAGGCACAAGACTAGGAACACAAGGGACAAACCCAGGGTCTCAGCGTGGAGGTCCCACCGCATACCCAAAATACTAACTAATTCTTCCCCTCCTCAGCCAAAGTCTGAGAAAATACACCTTTGGAAGGCTCTCTTGGCCGACCGAAACATCTAAGGAGGATCTCAAGACCAACTCTCTCCAATCTATATGTGTCTCCTTGGGTCTGTACAAAATTTTCCTCACCCGCACTACCAATGGCACAACCTCGCCGAGCAATTCTTCTTTACGCAGCCTCAATTAGGCCGCCAACAACGTAATATAGGTCTTCTAGGGCCTGCACAAGGTATCACGAGCATTTTAATTTACAGGAATATAAATTCCATACTTCGGCACGCAGGCCGACAACATAAGCAAATTAGGTCTTCTAGGGCCGGCACAAACTTGGGCTTAAGCCCGCTATTCCCCGCTTGGTACTGCAGTAACTATACGTCGACATCTCGACAAGCGGCGGCAAACTAAACATTAGTTGACCCAAAGCAGACCAATTACATTGCACTCACCCCTTTTTTGGGGTTATGGTTCTTATTCCCTGCAAATAGATAATATACAACTTCCTTGGAGTTTTCTCCGAGAACCCAGAACATCACAAATCCGGCTCACACGTCCGGATGGGCATCAAATAGCATACTTAAATCCGTACTCACACTTCCGGATACTAAATGCAATTAATTACGGGGATGTACACATTGACCCGTCGGAGTGCCCCCTTCCCCCCACCCGTCGGTGGAGAGGAACTTCCATGCAAATGTGATAATTGAGGGCTTCACCTGCCCAAGAAGAAAACTTCATTACCCTTGACACGTGTTTGGCGGAGCCACAACTGAACATCTCGCAAGAGGCTTAGCGTCTAGGAAGCGTTGTTGTTGTCCACGCATTGATGACGCAGCGGTTCGAGCTCCAAGAAGACCACTCAAGATCTCCCCTCCTCTTTCATCTCTAGATGAGGTCCCAACTGGAGTGTTGCTGGACTGTTGAATGTTGGCATCCACGATGATGAGCTCTCTTGTGCTAACAGCATCTTCAATGCTCCAGTCAGTTATAATTGACAATAATAGCTCCCCAATCCCGCAAGAAATCAGTCGGCGCTGGGCGAGGAAAAGGGCTGGGGAGAAAGGGGTTCGGGCTGCCCCATGTTGGTCGGGATGGGGAAGGAGAGGCTGGTCGGCCTTGCTGCAGATGGCGATGGGGAAGGGTAGCTAGGGCTCGGGCTGCCCCTGTTGGCCGGCGACGGGAGAGGAAAAGAGCTGGAGAGAGCCCCTCCTTGCTGTGTCACTGAGAGAGAGAGGGTGTTGGAACCCCAATTATGATTTGGGCAAGGATCACTATTAGGTTTGCTTAGACTGACCCATCATGTATAGTCAGGGTCATGGTTGTGTCCTAGAGTCTAGGCCAAGTCCTCAGAATCAACATCACATGGACCATCCTTCAACAGATTGCCAGAGACTCAAGAAAGGTTGTGTCGACACCTAAGAAAGATTGTGTCGACACCAGAAGCAATTGTTTCGACTCTTGGGAAAGGTTGTGTCGACACCAGAAGGAATTGTGTCGACACTTGGGAAAGGCTGTGTCGACACCAGAAGCAATTGTGTCGACACTTCAGCAAGGCTGTGTCGACATTAGAAGAGATTATGTCGACACTTGGGAAAAGTTGTGTCGACACACAGAGCCATCTGTCGACACCAACTGTGTCGACACCAGAAGCAAGATTGTGTCGACACATAGAAGACTTGTGTCGACACACAGAACATCTGTCGACATCAACTATGTCGACACCAGAAGCCATTGTGTCGACACATAGCAATTGTGTCGACACACTGCACTTGTATCGACACACTCCAGATTTCTGTCAAAACAACAACTATGTCAAGACAAGAAGTAATTGTGTCGACACACAAGACTTGTGTCGACACATTCCACAGAAGTTGTATCAAGAAGTTATCAGCTCGACGAAATCAGTTCTCAGATTATCCGCTCGACGAATTCTGTGCAGTTATTCCAGGCATATTTATTTATAACTGGCAGAATTAATTAAGGCTTAATTAAAGGCGATTATAGCTATCAGAATTAATGCAATATACTCTTATGAATATAGCCGTTTGGAGGCTGCATTAATTATAGATTAAATCAGGATTTAATGCTAATTGATTTCCAAAGCAATTACCATTCTCGGGAATGTTTTTGTCGTCTTTAAGATTAATGAATACAGTTCTTTGAAATAGATATAAGAGATTTACAGAAAGACATTTAGAGAGATAGAGCACTGCAGTAAATAATAACAAGACAGTGAACAAGAACACAAAAAAAGGCTTTTCAGTTTATAGAAGGAGAGAACCTCTACATCAATCAATATACACAGAATTCTTCATTTGCTCTAGGCTTCTCAAGAGACACACAATCAATATCATTCTAAGAAGCTTGTTGGAGACATCATCAATCTGAAGGCCTATCACCCTGAAGCAAAGCTCCATCGTCCTGAACCATTCAACATCTCAGGGGCAGCCTGTTGCTAACATCATATCCACTTAAGTCTTCTCAGTTGTACATTGAGAAAGAGAAGACAAAATCATCTCTCACCCCCCCCCCCCACTGTATAAAGGGTTATAACTCCCTTCAAAAGTTAACCCCATTGGTTGCAAGTCTCCTGATCAAAAGACTTGAGGATTGGTTTTTGAGCACCTAATCAAAAGCTCATTGGTGGCAGTCACCTGATCAAACCTGTAGTGGATTCCTACCAGGGTGGTAGAAGAGTGGATGTACCCAGGTTGGGGAACCACTATATATCCTTGTGTCTTCTGTGTTGCTTGATCTGTGTTTCTCACTTTTGTGCTGTGATTATCTTTTCTGATAATATAGATATAACTCTAACTAGTGTAAGTTAAGATCTAACACTATCTTTCAATTGGTATCAGAGCAGGTTTTCTTGGTTGTACAGGCTAACACCTGAACCAAAACGATCGGATAGATCTTATACATCTTTAGAGCTTATCATGGCACAAAATGAAGATTTTTCAAGCACCAGACCTCCTATGTGCAATCTTGATAAGCTTGCACTATGTAAGACAAGGATTAGATTTTATATGAACTCCATTGATGAAAATATTTTTAATTCCATATTGATAGGTCCTTATCAATCAGTGGAAACAACAAGCATCACTGATGTTCCATCACCTCAATGGATAGAAACCCAGAAAAGGCTGAAGACTGCTGATGCACAAGCAATGAACATTCTTGTACAATCAATGTCTGATGATATTTTTCAGGAAGTTATTGAATGTTCATATGCAAAAGATATGTGGGACACCCTCACAACAATGGTTGCAGTATCAGCTAAAGAAAGAAATTTTAAAGCTGACATCTAGAGTGACTCTGAAGCTTCATCCTGCACAACTGAAGAGGAAGAAGAGGCAAGAGCAAGATAATTTTGCCTAATGGCAATAAGTGCCTCTTGCAGCAACCTTGATGAAGAATCAGACTCTGATGAAGAATCAGAATGTGAATCAGAAGAAGTTCAGGTAATCTCTACCCTTGATCTTTCATCAGAAGAATTTAAAACTGATTTTAACTTATTGTGTAAAGACTTAATTCAATCTGAGAAAGAAATAAAACTTCTCAGAGAGAAATTAAATAATGTATCTTCTAAAAATATAAAACTCAAAGAAGATTTAATGAATGCTCTTGAACAATTAAGTCATTTAGAATCAATTAAAGGAAAAGAAAGATTAGAGGATATAGATGAAAATACTGAAGAATTGCAACAGAATAAATCAAATCAATCTAAAAATCTTCAGAAAATTTTAGTTCAAAATAATTCGTTGAACCGAGATCGACGAAAACAACATCATTCATCAAACAAAGCTCGACAAACTATGAACAGAGATTTTAATCTTAACTGGTCTGAAATCTATGCTCGACGAAATAAATGTAATTCGTCGAACAGAGGTCGACGAAAATGGAACAGAGAAAACAATTTCCATTATTCTCTGAGCGGAGATCGACTATCTCAATGTCATTCGTCGAACTCAGTTCGACGAAATGACCTTAATTTGTCGAACTCAAAATTTCAAAGCAGAAATTTTAACCTTTTCCAAAATCATAATTCACCTGGATATTCTTTTATTTCTAATTATTATAAAAGAGAACCAGGACCCAAGGTAATCTGGGTCCAGAACTTCTAACCTCTCTTTTCCAGAAAAGACATATCTTACCACAAAAGAACAGTGGTATGTGATAGTAATCAAAAGCTATAAGTCTCCGTCAACACAGAGGTCATATTAGTGGTTGTATTGTTTGGAAGGCTACAGCAGTAGAGAGAGACTGTTTATTCAAACAGATTATAAATTCTAATCAGATTTGGGCAAGGAAATGAAAATAGGGGAGACTATATAAAGGAAATTGTCTAAGTTGTAATAGCTTTATTTTATTTATTTTATTTTAAAAGCACCCATATACATCTGCTGAAAATTCTTATAAATCAGGCAGATTGTTTTTGCTTTGTATTTTTTTATTTTTGTTTTTATGTAAATAATGTCCTCACCCCAAATAGGGGGAGATTGTTGGAACCACAGTTATGATTTGGGCAAGCATCACTATTAGGTTTGCTTAGACTGACCCATCATATATAGTCAGGGTCATGGTTGTGTTCTAGAGTGTAGGCCAAGTCCTCAGAATCAACATCACATGGACCAATCTTCAACAGATTGCCAGAGACTCAAGAAAGGTTGTGTCGACACCTAAGCAAGATTGTGTCGACACCAGAAGCAATTGTGTCGACACTTGGAAAAGGATGTGTCGACACCAGAAGGAATTGTGTCGACACTTGGGAAACGTTGTGTCGACACCAGAAGCAATTGTGTCGACACTTCAGCAAGGTTGTGTAGACACCAGAAGATATTGTGTCGACACTTTGGAAAAGTTGTGTCGACACACAGAACATCTGTCGACACCAACTGTGTCGACAGCAGAAGCAAGATTGTGTCGACACACAGAAGACTTGTGTAGACATACAGAACATCTGTCGACATCAATTGTGTCGACACCAGAAGTCATTGTGTCGACACACAGCAATTGTGTCGACACACTGCACTTGTGTCGACACACTCCAGATTTCTGTCAACACAACAACTATGTCGAGACAAGAAGTAATTGTGTCGACACACAAGACTTGTGTCGATACATTCCACAGAAGCTGTGTCAAGAAGTTATCAGCTCGACGAAATCAGTTCTCAGATTATCAGCTCGACGAATTCTGTGCAGTTATTCCAGGCATATTTATTTTCAGCTGAGAGAATTAATTAAGGCTTAATTAAAGGCGATTACAACTATCAGAATTAATGCAATATATTCTTATGAATATAGTCGTTTGGAGGCTGCATTAATTATGGATTAAATTAGGATTTAATGTTAATTGATTCCCAAAGCAATTACCATTCTCGGGAATGTTTTTGTCGTCTTCAAGATTAATGAATCCAGTTGTTTGAATTAGATATAAGAGATTTACAGAAAGACATTTAGAGATATAGAGCACTGCAGCAAATAATAACAAGACAGTGAACAAGAACATAAAAAAGGCTTTTCAGTTTATATAAGAAGAAGAGAAACTCTACATCAATCAATATATACAGAGTTCTTCATCTGCTCCAGGCTTATCAAGAGACACGCAATCAATATCAGTCTAAGAAGCTTGTCGGAGACATCATCAATCTGAAGGCCTATCACCCTGAAGCAAAGCTCCATCTTCCTGAACCATTCAACATCTCAGGGGGAGCCTATTGCTAACATCATATCCACTTAAGTCTTCTCAGTTGTACATTGAGAAAGAGAAGACAAAATCATCTCTCACCCCCCCCCCACTGTATAAAGGGTTATAACTCCCTTCAATAGTTAACCTCATTAGTTGCAAGTCTCCTGATCAAAAGAGTTGAGGATTGGTTTTTGAGCACCTGATCAAAAGCTCATTGGTGGCAGTCACCTGATCAAAACCTGTAGTGGATTTCTACCAGGGTGGTAGAAGAGTGGATGTACCCAGGTTGGGGAACCACTATATATCCTTGTGTCTTCTGTGTTGCTTGATCTGTGTTCCTCACTTTTTGCTGTGATTTTCTTTTCTGAGAATATAGATATAACTCTAACTAGTGCAAGTTAAGATCTATCTCTATCTTTCAGAGGGAGATCAGAGAGATGAGGGTGGGGCGGCCCTTGCTTGGTCGGTGACGGTAGAGAGAGATCGGGAGAGATGGGGGCGGGGTGGCCCTTGCTTGGCCGGCGACAGGAGAGAGAGATCGGGAGAGATGGGGGTGGGGCGGCCCTTGCTTGGTCGGCGACGGGAGAGAGTGATCGGGAGAGATGGGGGCGGGGCAGCCCTTGCTTGGCCGGCGATGGGAGAGAGAGATCAGGAGAGATGGGGGCGGGGCGGCCCTTGCTTGGCCGGCGACGGGGGAGAGAGATCAGGAGAGATTTGCTCAGACTGCCCTTGCCGCTTGAAGAAAGTCTGCTGCCCCCTTTCTTTCCATAAGTCCCTCTCTCTCCTCTTTCCCCTTTCTTCTTTTTCTTCTCTGCCTTTACCCGAACCCCCTCCCCCTCTTTCTCTCTTTTTATATTGCTTTTCTGCTTTGTTGTCTCCACATGTACCAAGAGCCCCCCCCCCCCCCCCCCCCCCCCCGCTTCTTTTTTTCTTTTCTTCTTTATACACACACACACACACAGATATATATATATATATATATATATATATATATATATATATATATATATATATATATATTAAACCCTAATCCACTTAAAGCCTTCACATGTAAAAACTCCACGCGCATGTGCGAGCACTTATCACTCAGAGCACGCTCCAGGCCCGCTACCTAGGGAGGGTCCCACTCGGCCGGATACGGGGTTGTACAAGATACTTGGAGAGCTGTGATATTATTGCTCAGTACTCCATATCAGGTAGTCTTGAGAAAATGGTGTGGTCGAAAGGTGTAATCACACCCTTAAGGAAATCATGAAGAGCATGATGAGTAGGACAAATATTCCAGAATTTTTGTGGGGTGGGGCGCTTAAGAATGCGATGTACATCCTTAATAGAGTCATGTCTAGGTTAGTACCTAAAACCTCATTTGAATTATAGACTTGTAGATGACCCAGCCTTAATCATTTGCGCGTCTGGGGTTATCCTGCAAAAGTTTGTTTATACAATACATCGAAAAGTAAGATTGCCCATAGGTCTTGTCATTGCTATTTCATAGGCTACCCAGATTACTCCAAGAGATTTAAGTTTTATTCTCCTTTAGGAGGACCCAGAATTGTGGAATCACAAACAGCTAAATTTTTAGAATTTGATGTCGCTGAGGAATCTATTGCTCTCGCACTATAAGCGAAGTCGAGGAAGTCATGCCTATTAATTTATCTGTGCCATTCGTAGGACATCCTGTGGTGCGTGAACCTGTGATGGAACAAGTGGAGGATTTGGAACCGGTTTTACCACTGATCTAGGTGTGTCCTAAAAACGGGCCCACCGGGCTGGACTGGCCCGGCCCGGTGAAAAGCCCGACAGGCCCGGTCCCGGGCCAAGCCCGCCTCGGTCCCAGGCCGGGCCATGGGGCCCTTCCGGGCCCCATTGTCGATCAAATGCCTGGCCCGGTGCCCGGCCCGGGCCGGGCCGGGCAAAGCCTGGTTACCGGACTTAGCCTAGGACTGGAAAAGCCCGGGCTGGCTCTTAGAGCCGTTGGTTTCAGAGACGTTGGTTTCCAACGGCTCTAAGAGCCGTTGGCTGCCACATAGGCTGCAAATAGCAGCCTAGCTGCTATTTGCAGCCCATTAAAAAAATATCTTTTTTAATTTTTTTAAAAAAAAAACTATAACCCCCCCCCCCTTCTTTCCCTCTTCTACCAGTTCTACCCCCTCATCCCCACCCTCTCTCTCTCTAATCTCTATTCTCTCGAATATGTCATCAACACAGGCGTCTTCTTCATCATATGTCGCTTGCGAAGTGGTGGAGCACAAGCGTACGGCGCCGGTTTGGGAATATTTCGACTTAGTGCAAGTCGACGCGGAGCAAAAGGCGAGGTGCAAACAGTGCTCGAAATTACTTTCGATCGCTGGCAACTCGACACTCGCAAGACACGTTAAGTCTTGCGCAGCCAAACAAGCTCCTCCTGAGTCGACCCAGGCGCAATTATCGGCATCCGGACAAATCTGGATGTACGATCAAGGTCGGCAGCGGGAGCTGCAGGTGAAGAACATCATCAGACGTGGGTTGTTGTTCAGCCACTACGACAACGAAGAAGAAACCGAGTACATCCACCAAGGGCTACAACCCAAATATCACCAAGTAAGTCGATCTTCAATTAAGCGCGACACACTTAAATATTATTTAGAAGCAAAACAAACTTTAATTAATTTTTTTGAAAAATTTGAGGGTCGAGTGAGTTTAACGAGCGACATTTCGACAAGTAGTATAAAATTATGATTATCGTATATGTCTATAACGTGTCACTGGGTCGATCCTGTTTCTTGAGATCTAAATAAACGAATAATTTGTTTTGAAAGTTTTGAAGTCCCGCACACCGGTGAGGCGATTTATCAAATAATTTCAGAATGTGTGCGCGAATTTAAAATAAAAGATAAAATTATGAGTTTTTCTTTTGATAACGTCACAAATAATACCACCTCAATTGAGTGGTTAAAACTTGATTTGAAACTTATGTAAAACGACATTTTTTTCATACTCGTTGCGCGTGTCACGTTTTAAATTTAGTAGTACAAGATAGTTTGTCGTATATGGAACCATACACTAATAAAATAGATTTAATGTTACAATTTATTTATAGTTCTAAACAACGACGTCAAGATTTTAAAAAATTCGTAACCGGGCAATGTCAAAATTTTTTGAAACCTCTATTTGACATGTCAATTAGATGGAACTCTACGTATATAATGTTAAAACGAGCGATTCGCCAAAAAACACTACTAATAAAATTTTATACTTTGTTAGGTCAACATGAATTAACCGAGTCCGATTGGACAATTTCAGAGCATTACATGAATTTATTAGAAGTTTTTTATACGGCAACAAATAGTTTATCGGGTGTATATTATCCTACTAGCCCGCTAGTTATTGAAAATATTATTAATATTTCACAAAAATTAAATTATTTTAAACAACACGCCGGATTGAGCGAATTAATAGAAATAATGGAAAGAAAATTTTTAAAATATTATAGAGAAATCCCGGTTATGTTTTCATGCGCCGCCGCTTTGAATCCTCTTTTCGGCGTAGACGGCGTAGAAAATTTTATTGAAAAAATAAATAACAATATATGCATAAATCTAAGTGATTCAGATTTAGATAATCTGAGTATTTTAAATTTTAACACTATTTTTACTGAATGTTATAATTATTACGATAATTTATACAGATCACGGCCCCGAGAGGATGTGTCGCAACCAAAAACATCTAATAGTTTTAAAAATAAAATGTTAGAGTTAGCCTCTAGGAAAAAAGCGCGCACAACATCTAGTATTTTAAATGAATTAGGGTTGTACACAAAAACACAATTTTGTGATTTTATGTCCACGGACGAATTAGAAAATTTCGATATTTTAAAATGGTGGAAAGGTAAAGTAAATATCTATCTTATTATGGCCTATATGGCCCGAGATTTACTAACGATCCAAGCTAGCATGCTAGCTTCGGAGTCTGCTTTTTCTCTTAGTGGCAGAGTTTTGAACGAGCAGAGAAGTCGACTAAGCGAAGAATCGCTCGAGATCTGCATATGCTACAAGGACCACCTGGATGCGATGAAGAGGAAGCAACATATTTTAGCGATCGAGGATAGCTCGTCGGACATGGAAGACAAGATGAACGCGATCAACTTAAACTAGACAACTTCTTGTATTTTTGTCATTTGTAATTTTGTAATTTTTAATAATTTAGAATTTTTGTCATTTGTAATTTTTAATAATTTAGAATTTTCAATTTTTGTATATTTGCACATTTCTAAATTTGTATAATTTCGTTACATTAATAAAAAATTTATTTTTCAATATTACGATGTTGTGCTTTTTTATTTTTTTTGTAAATCATATGTTTTGATTTTTTATGAATTAAAAAAAATAACCGGGTCAGTCTTAGCCTGGGCCCGGCCCGGGCCGGCCTGTGGGGCCTTACCACCCCCCCCCCCCCCCCCCCAGGGAGCATAGCCCGGCCTGGTTACAGTGTTAAGCCCAGCCCGGGCCCGATTCGGAAAAGCCCGGGCCCGTAGGGCTTTATGCGCACCACTACACTGATCCCAATTGAGGCTCCTCCGCATGTTCAGGAGGTTCGTCCACTTGCTAGGAGATCCGTTAGGCAGAGAAGGTCTGCAATTTCCTCAGACTATGAAGTCTATTTAGGTGAGAGTGATCATGACATTGGTCAAGTGGTTGGCCCAGTGACATTTAATGAAGTTGTGTCTGGACCTCAAACTGATCTGTGGTGGGGTGCAATTGTCACAACCCGCATTTTTCTCAATTATAAAATAAATCAGAGCACGAGATAACTACGAGCTGTGATGTCACGTCAAGCAGGGGATAACTGCTGACGCTCAGGCAACACTCTAATCCTTCAAATCATAAGTTAAAATGAATAGAAAACTGATTTTTAGATTAATTGGCCGTATCCCTCGGCTCAGTGGATCAGATAGTCCACGGTTTGAAAACTATTTTTATACGTAGCGGAAAAATACTTCATTGATGCTTAACATCCTAAAAGAGCGCATAAGTGTCCTAAGAGGACAACTTACACTATGCAAGACCCTAGATTTCAATTTATAATATTTATAAAGAAAACCATCTTTTTTCGCATTTGGAAAATAATGATTGAGCTTTTATAAAACATGCTGATCATGCAATACATATAATAGTTCTTTATAGGTTTTAAAGTAACTAGCAACCTAGCATAAAACATTCTCAGAGAGCAAGTGAAACTACCACAAAACAGGTAAACTAGCAGCTAAGCAAAGACTTAGTATCACAAAGGAAAATCACCAACGAGCGTCAACAACCTGACACGAACTCGCTGGCGAGCATGTATGTCTGTACTACTATAAAGCTAAAGAACTACCTCAACACATGAGGAAAACACTGCCACAACGCAGTGCACAAGGAAACTCCTGAAACTAGCCGCACAGCCGGCTACAGACCTGGACCTGAGGCATTCAAAAGAAGAACACCTCAGCAAGAAATAATAAAACAGGAGGCAAAGAAACATCAGATAATAATCGAATGAAAAGAGCAGAAAGAAAAAGGGTTACCAACCCTGCAAGAGAGATGCTGAAAATCTCAGCTAAAGAATCCAAAAAGGGACAAAATGTAAGTAAAACGATCAGTAAAACGAGATAAATGCATCAAGTACTAAAACGTACCCAACTCCGCTCAAGCCTGCAGAGACAAAAAGGAAACCAATATGCATCAAATGAACAGTATGAAAGGAACTAACAGTCCTAAATTTGTAAATCGTTAGCACTGTCACAAATCCCAAACCTGTGTCGGAGACTAAGAACAGTCACAACCGAACAACCAGGTCCAGGTGTCTCAAGAGTACTAAAGGGGCCGCCACAGGGTCCACACACATAGAGTTCCAACCTCTTACAGGAACCCAAAATGTCCAAAGGAGGGAATGGTGGTGGCCACGGCTCGAACTCCCCCGGTACCATACTCCTTCAGAAACTCAGCTACCACATGCTAAGGATCCACGATTCGGCGCCAAAACTAGACGACAACACCACTTAGAAACTACCAAGTTCTACAACCAAAACCCGCCGAATTATTTCCCCCTACCCGCCGAATTATTTCCCCCTACCCGCCGAATTATTTAAAATAAATTCTGGTAACTTCCTAGTTTAGGCCGACCACAAGCCCTAACCTAGGAATATTTCTAATCTCACCTACAATACTCCGGTATTCTACGACAAGGAGAATTAATAAAGCGCAATACAACCCATGGAGGCACGCAAGAGGGGAGAAATCCACTTGCCTCAAATCGTTCTTGAAAACGTCCTCCCAAAATACTCCACCACGTAGATCCGTCCAAAAGGGGGCACGCGGAGACGAGATTTACGAAAAAACGGACAACCGGGGTTAGGGCCGAAAAAACTATGGCGAAACGGTCACCGAAACGGGAAAAGCTTACCGCGATCTCGAAGCTCTCGCCGAGAGCTTTCCAACGCCGCGATCGGATCGAAATTCCGTCCACCGGATCGGCGGTGGCGGCCGCCGGAAGATTCGCGAACGAAGAGGTTCCGCACTCGGCAAAATTTTTACGCACAGGGGAGGGCTGCTGGTCGGAAGAAGAAGCAGAGGGATTTTCTCTTTTTGATTTTATATATAAAAACTTAATAATAAAAATAATAATAATAATAATATATTAGTTATATATTATTATAACTAAGGGCTGATCGGTGAGAGTATTCTCACCGAATCCATGATTCGGTGAGAATCACTCTCAACGATTCTCATTTCGTTTTTTTTTTTATTTTATTAATTCTTTTATAATTAGAATAATAATATTTATAACAAATATATTATTATCGCTACGGAGGGCCAAACGCGCGCCGAATCGAACGAAATTCGCATCGTAGGCGAATGACGACGCTACGAATCCAACGGCGAAGTCGAAATCGAATTCCGACGCACCGTTTTCGAGATAATAATTTCTAAAGTTAACGGCGTACGCGAAAACATACAAACTTCAATCGCGCGTCGAGGCTCCAAAAATGCTCGGAACGCGACGAAACTTGACGAGCAAGTCTAAAATTAGCCTATCTAATTTCCTAATGTAAAATCTTCCACTCCCGACGCAAATCCCAAAATTTGGCCGGTCAAACCTAACGAACGCAAACGCGCTACGACAAAGTCGGTAACAAGATCCGACGAACAAAACTCGGGCAAATTTCTCCCGAAGCCAAAACACAAGCATTCCCCAAGAGGCTCCACCGAGTCATCAAACAGACTCCGACTCGCTAGGGAATCTTGCTACCAGGCATCACCAAGCCACACAGGGAACCTAAAGAGCTAAAAGCACGCTCTAACAACGTCACATGACCAACACGCGCTAACATAACGCTCTGACGTCATAATACGTCAAATAAGAAATTAAAATAAATCACAGGAAAATCGGGGGTGTTACAGTCACTCCCCCTAAAAGAAAGTTTCGTCCCGAAACTTTACGCATAGAACACTGCTACCAAAGAAGGAAAAGAAAATAACCAAGGGTTATCGAATGCTTACCGAGCACAGCTAGGAGAACAAATGAGGATGCGCCTCCCTCATAGCTGACTCCAACTCCTAAGTCGCGTTCTCCACGTCTTGGTTTCTCCACAGAATCTTTACCATCGGTATTGTCTTTCTCCGCAACACTCGATCTTGCACATCCAAAACACGAATAGGAACTTCCACGTAGGAAAGGTTAGGCTCCAACTGGGGCACTGCATCCAGAACTTGTCTGTCACTTAGCACGCACCTCCGCAGTTGGCTCACGTGAAAAACATTGTGCACACCAGGAAAATTTTCGGGCAATATCAACTTGTAGGCTGACACACCAATCCGCTCCACAATTTCAAATGGTCTCACATACCTCGGGTCCAACTTATGGTTCTTACCGAACCTCTTCACTCCAACCATCGGGGAAACCTTAAGGAATACCATGTCCCCCACAGAAAATTCCAAAACGGACCTACGCCGATTGGCGTTCTTCTCGTATCGCTCTTGAGCTATCCGAAGCTTCTCTCGAATAAGCTTTACAGAGACTTCCATTTCTTCTAAGGCATCTGGACCTAACATCGGCCTCTCACCAACCTCAGCCCAAAATAGAGGAGTTCTACATCGTCTTCCATATAGCGCTTCGAAAGGAGCCATTTGCAGACTCTCTTGATAACTGTTATTGTATGCGAACTCCATCAACCTCAAGCGTTCATCCCACGCTCCTCCGTGGTCTAATATATAACAACGGATCATATCTTCCACAATCTGATTAACACGCTCCGTTTGACCATTGGTCTGTGGATGATATGCGGTAGAATATCTTAAGTCAGTTCCCAATCCTTCTTGAAGGCTCTTCCAGAAACGAGACGTAAACCTGGAGTCTCGATCTGATACTATACTTACGGGTACTCCATGTAACCTGATAACTTCATTCAAATATAGTTCCGCTATCTTTTTCATCGAGTAACCAATCTGAAACGATACGAAGTGCGCACACTTTGTTAATCTATCAACAATCACCCAAACAGAGTCATGCCCTCGGGGAGATCTCGGCAAACCAGTAATGAAATCCATTGAGATACTCTCCCACTTCCAAGTTGGAATCTCTAAAGGCGCTAACTTTCCACCAGGCCTTCCATGATCAGCCTTAACTCTTTTGCACGTAAAACATTCTGACACAAACCTTGCAATGTCACCCTTCATCCCAATCCACCAGGCAATCTGTTTCAAGTCCTTATACATTTTTGTAGACCCTGGATGGTAGGCCACACTTGAACCGTGTGCCTCACTGCACAACTTAACTCGAATATCTCGAAAATTGGGGACGCAAAATCTACCGCGGTACTTTAGAGTACCCACATCATCGATCGAAAAGTCAGGCAGCTCCCCCTTCTCAGTTCTATTATGAAGGTGCAGTAGATCAGGATCGTCCTTTTGATGAAGCCTCGTAAGAGAAATCCATGAAGGCTCAGACACTTCCAAACTGCTTGGCGAGTCACATCTACCAACTGAAATATTCATTAAAAGGAACTCTTCTACTAACAACTCAGTGGAGAGATTGAAAATTTTCCCTGTCTTCCTGCTTAAAGCGTCGGCTACCACGTTAGCCTTACCCGGATGGTACAGGATCTCCACTTCATAATCAGCCACATACTCTAACCATCTGCGCTGGCGCAAGTTCAACTCCTTTTGAGTGAAGACGTACTTCAAACTCTTATGATCTGTATAAATCTTGCACTGCGCGCCATACAACAAGTGTCTCCATAATTTCAATGCATAAATAACTGCTGCGAATTCCAAGTCATGCGTAGGGTAGTTCCTTTCATGAATCTTAAGCTGTCTTGACCCATACGCAATCACTTTTCCTTCTTGCATCAGCACACAACCAAGACCCACGTGGGATGCATCCACGTAAACGGCATAGTCTAATCCTTCCGTAGGCAATGTCAATTTCGGAGCAGTGCACAGTCTATTCTTTAGCTCTTGGAACGCCTCTTCGCACTTATCGCTCCACACAAATGCTGCATTCTTCTGCGTCAATTTGGTCAATGGCGCAGATAATGTAGAGAAACCCTCTACGAATCTTCTATAGTAGCCAGCCAACCCTAGGAAGCTTCTTATTTCTTTGGGTGTGGCAGGCCTCGTCCATTCCATAACTACGGCTATCTTTTCTGGGTCGACAGAGATTCCGTCCTTGTTAAACACATGACCCAGGAAAGAAACCTGAGGCAACCAGAACTCGCATTTACTTAGCTTGGCGAACAACTTATGGTCCCTCAAGGCAGATAAAACTAGACGCAGATGTTGGTCATGCTCCTCAACATTGCGCGAATACACCAACACATCGTCTATAAATACGACTACAAACTTGTCCAGAAAGTCCTTGAAAACCTTGTTCATCATGTTCATGAAAGCAGAAGGTGCGTTGGTCAAACCAAACGACATCACCAAAAATTCAAAATGTCCATGTCTGGAACGGAAGGCAGTCCGCGGGATATCTGATTCACGGATCCTTAACTGGTGGTAGCCCGAACGAAGGTCAATCTTAGAGAACACGGCGCTGCCTCGCAGTTGATCAAACAAATCATCTATCCTCGGCAACGGATACCTATTCTTGATCGTTACCTTATTTAGCTCTCTATAATCGATGCACAACCTCATCGATCCATCCTTTTTCTTGACGAACAAAATGGGAGCACCCCAAGGCGAAGCACTCGGCCTTATAAATCCATTCTCAAGCAACTCGTCTAACTGGATACGCAACTCCTCCAGTTCGCGTGGGGCCATCCGGTAAGGCGCCTTGGCAATAGGACGCGTACCCGGCTCCAAATCTACAACAAACTCCACGTCTCGATCAGGCAGGAGACCAGGAAGATTAGCTGGAAAGACATCAGAAAAATCACGAACCACCGGGATCTCCTCCAAACGCGGCAAACTAACCTTGGTTTCTAAAACCGAAACCAAACAAGCAAAACATCAGGAACCTACAAGCTTCCGAGCACATACCGCCGATATAGTCGGAGAATCCTGGCGCGGATAACCGTAAACACTCTCGGGCTGACCGTTGTCCATCCTGAAGTCCAAGCGTTTACCCTTGCATTGGATCACAGCATCATATCTGGACAACCAGTCCATGCCTAGGATCACATCGAAGTCTTCCAGATCCAACAGCTTCAAATCAGCAATCGCGAGAAAATCGCCTAGTAAAATCGGACAACTCTGAATACCCTGATCCGAAACTACAGATTCCCCTGAAGGAAACTTGATACAGAACGCATCACCAACACGATCGAGATCCAAACGGTAACGCTCTACGAAGGCCCTAGCCACAAATGAGTTGGTAGCGCCGGAATCGAACAGAACACGCGCCCAGCGGTTCTTTACCTTAAATCGTCCTATAAAATTGCACACGCGACTAAGGAAGCGAACGCTCAAAACTATAACTATGAGCCAAACATTAAAACTAGGGGGAATCTAACCTGATATCACTTGCGTGGACGCCTGAGCTTCCTCCATAGAGACCACGTTCAACTTTCCTTTCCCCTTGTCCACTCGCTGCGGCGGCGGCAAAGCCTGAAGAGGAACTGGCTGCAGAGTAAGCTGAGCTTGCGGGCACTGATACTTGAGATGACCCTCTTGACCGCACAAGAAACAACTTCTCGTCTTCTTCCAGCAATGGGCAGCATCGTGCCCCGGCTTCTTGCATACAGAACAAAACAAGTCTTTCTTTGGGATACCTTGGATCGCATGAATCTGCTCTTTCTTCTGAGCTCCTAATCTTTGATAGCACCTTTCCAATGGATGGCCCGGTCGGCCACAGAAACTGCATACCTCTTTGTTTCTCTTCATTGGAGCAGCGTCAGGGACCTGAGTACTCTTACCCTCATCAGACTTTCTTTTATCTTTTCTCAGTTGTTGACCTCGATTCTTGGCATTATCAATTGCCTCTACCTTTAAGGCAGCTTCCACCATACCAGCATAACTTGAGGTCGCATAGGCACTTGCTAATTGCTGGACGTCACTCCTTAGCCCAGCCAGAAATCGCTTGCTTCTATTTTCATCGGAACTCACCAAGTCTGGGGCAAATCGGCTTAGCTTACTAAACTCGATTTCGTACTCGCTAACCGTGAGCTGCCTCTGCTTTAAGTGCAGGAAATCATTCATCAGACGGTCCCTCTCGACCGATGGCAGAAACTTGCTCAGAAGTAGCTCCTTAAAGGACTCCCAGGAACACCCGTCCTTCAGACCTTCTTTCTCCCTCAGCCACCAGCCCTTTGCCAATCCTTTGAGCTGATATGCGGCTAACATCACTTTCTGATCATCAGTAATCCCGGAGTATGAGAATATCTCCTCGATTGATATCATCAAATCGTCTAAGACCATGTAATCTGCCTTGCCATCATACGTCGGAGGCCTAAGTCGCTGAAACTGAGAAATAAAGGTCATCTCTGGTGGCACCACGACCGGAGGCACCAGAGGAGCGGGGGGAACAGGGACAGCTTGACCCACAACAGGGTCCTGAACTCTCGGAATTTGCCCTACCACAACTGCTAATAAGGACTGGACCTGAGACTGCAAATCCACTACTTGCTTTGACAAGGCTTCATTGCTTTGTCGCAGACCTTCTATCATTGCGCTGCTCTGCGCACCTGAAGATTCTCCCTCTGATTGGGGAGTCAACCTTGTCGAAGGACGCCTCGACATTCTAATGGAACAACAAAACACTAATTAGACACCTAGCCCACCCACTAGAACCAAACAACATAGTACAAACAATACATACTTAAGTACTTGCTCCTGCTGCTAACTTGCTCTGGGATTTTCAATAATAATGATATGCTTATCCTACGATGATTCACTATCATCACACTAACTCTTGTGCCTAGATCGGGAATGCATGAATTTATATTCTTTTTGACTCAAAAAAATTATGTGTGTACACATGTCATCCTGCAAATCTTTAGCTTGGCACGTTGTGCTTATGCAATGTTATGGTATGCATGATTGTGCTATGCATTCTAAAAAAGGCCCTAATGCATGTTATGAGCGGCGTACACATGAAAATGTTATGCATCCCATACTACATAACATTTTCATGCAACGAAAAAGAAAACGTGCTAGCCGCATTCATGTGGTGAGGTTATGCATCACATACTACATAACCCTCACATGTTGCCTCCTATGGTGGATCCATATACAAACACATAGTATGCATCTCATACTACATAATATGCCTCGTATACTTCATGTAATGCTATGAGTGTAGTATTCGTGCTTCAGCCAAGACGTGCTGATGACATATCGGTGTGTGTATGATATGACTCTAAACACCTAATACTAACAGGGACAGGTTGCCCGACAATTTGTCAAGCAACCTCCCTCTGATACCAACTGTCACAACCCGCATTTTTCTCAATTATAAAATAAATCAGAGCACGAGATAACTACGAGCTGTGATGCCACGTCAAGCAGGGGATAACTGCTGACGCTCAGGCAACACTCTAATCCTTCAAATCATAAGTTAAAATGAATAGAAAACTGATTTTTAGATTAATTGGTCGTATCCCTCGGCTCAGTGGATCAGATAGTCCACGGTTTGAAAACTATTTTTATACGTAGCGGAAAAATACTTCATTGATGCTTAACATCCTAAAAGAGCGCATAAGTGTCCTAAGAGGACAACTTACACTATGCAAGACCCTAGATTTCAATTTATAATATTTATAAAGAAAACCATCTTTTTTCGCATTTGGAAAATAATGATTGAGCTTTTATAAAACATGCTGATCATGCAATACATACAGTAGTTCTTTATAGGTTTTAAAGTAACTAGCAACCTAGCATAAAACATTCCCAGAGAGCAAGTGAAACTACCACAAAACAGGTAAACTAGCAGCTAAGCAAAGACTTAGTATCACAAACGAAAATCACCAACGAGCGTCAACAACCTGACACGAACTCGCTGGCGAGCATGTATGTCTGCACTACCTAAAGAACTACCTCAACACGTGAGGAAAACACTGCCACAACGCAGTCCACAAGGAAACTCCTGAAACTAGCCGCACAGCCGGCTACAGACCTGGACCTGAGGCATTCAAAAGAAGAACACCTCAGCAAGAAATAATAAAACAGGAGGCAAAGAAACATCAGATAATAATCGAATGAAAAGAGCAGAAAGAAAAAGGGTTACCAACCCTGCAAGAGAGATGCTGAAAATCTCAGCTAAAGAATCCAAAAAGGGACAAAATGTAAGTAAAACGATCAGTAAAACGAGATAAATGCATCAAGTACTAAAACGTACCAAACTCCGCTCAAGCCTGCAGAGACAAAAAGGAAACCAATATGCATCAAATGAACAGTATGGAAGGAACTAACAGTCCTAAACTTGTAAATCGTTAGCACTGGCAGAAATCCCAAACCTGTGTCGGAGACTAAGAACAGTCACAACCGAACAACCAGGTCCAGGTGTCTCAAGAGTACTAAAGGGGCCGCCACAGGGTCCACACACATAAAGTTCCAACCTCTTACAGGAACCCAAAATGTCCAAAGGAGGGAATGGTGGTGGCCACGGCTCGAACTCCCCCGGTACCATACTCCTTCAGAAACCCAGCTACCACATGCTAAGGATCCACGATTCGGCGCCAAAACTAGCCGACAACAACACTTAGAAACTACCAAGTTCTACAACCAAAATCCGCCGAATTATTTCCCCCTACCCGCCGAATTATTTCCCCCTACCCGCCGAATTATTTAAAATAAATTCCGGTAACTTCCTAGTTTAGGCTGACCACAAGCCCTAACCTAGGAATATTTCTAATCTCACCTACAATACTCCGGTATTCTACGACAAGGAGAATTAATAAAGCGCAATACAACCCATGGAGGCACGCAAGAGGGGAGAAATCAACTTGCCTCAAATCGTTCTTGAAAACGTCCTCCCAAAATACTCCACCACGTAGATCCGTCCAAAAGGGGGCACGCGGAGACGAGATCTACGAAAAAACGGACAACCGGGGTTAGGGCCGAAAAAACTATGGCGAAACGGTCACCAAAACGGGAAAAGCTTACCGCGATCTCGAAGCTCTCGCCGAGATCTTTCCAACGCCACGATCGGATCGAAATTCCGTCCACCGGATCGGCGGTGGCGGCTGCCGGAAGATTTGCGAACGAAGAGGTTCCGCACTCGGCAAAATTTTTACGCACAGGGGAGGGCTGCTGGTCGGAAGAAGAAACAGAGGGATTTTCTCTTTTTGATTTTATATATAAAAACTTAATAATAAAAATATTAATAATAATAATAATATATTAGTTATATATTATTATAACTAAGGGCTGATCGGTGTGAGTATTCTCACCGAATCCATGATTCGGTGAGAATCACTCTCACCGATTCTCATTTCGTTTTTTTTTTGTTTTGTTTTTTATTAATTCTTTTATAATTAGAATAATAATATTTATAACAAATATATTATTATCGCTACGGAGGGCCAAACGTGCGCCGAATCGAACGAAATTCGCACCGTAGGCGAATGACGACGCTACGAATCCAACGGCGAAGTCGAAATCGAATTCCGACGCACCGTTTTCGAGATAATAATTTCTAAAGTTAACGGCGTACGCGAAAACATACAAACTTCAATCGCGCGCCGAGGCTCCAAAAATGCTTGGAACGCGACGAAACTTGACGAGCAAGTCTAAAATTAGCCGATCTAATTTCCTAATTTAAAATCTTCCACTCCCGACGCAAATCCCAAAATTTGGCCGGTCAAACCTAACGAACGCAAACGCGCTACGATAAAGTCGGTAACAAGATCCGACGAACAAAACTCGGGCAAATTTCTCCCGAAGCCAAAACACAAGCATTCCCCAAGAGGCTCCACCGAGTCATCAAACAGACTCCGGCTCGCTAGGGAATCTTGCTACCAGGCATCACCAAGCCACACAGGGAACCTAAATAGCTAAAAGCACGCTCTAACAACGTCACATGACCAACACGCGCTAACATAACGCTCTGACGTCATAATACGTCAAATAAGAAATTAAAATAAATCACAGGAAAATCGGGGGTGTTACAGCAATGAAAGACGAGATGGAGTCTATGAAGATGAATAAGGTTTGGGAGTTTGTTGAGTTGCCCAAAGGTTGTAGGTTCATTGATTCTAAATGGATGTTTAAGATCAAGAAAGATGCTAAATGTAAGGGCAAGTGGTTTAAGGCCAAACTGGTAGCCAAAAGATTTATGCAAAGAGAATGAATCGATTATCACACAACTTTTTCTCATGTTTCCTCTTAAGACTCTTTTAGAGTGATAATGACATTAGTAGCTCATTATGATTTGGAGCTACACAAGATAGATGTGAAGACCGCATTCCTTAATGACGATCTTACTGAAGAGGTCTATATGGTGCAGCCTGAGGGATTCAAGTCTGGTCATTCTGACCAACTTGTGGGTAAGTTTAACAAATCCCTATATGATCTAAAACAAACTTCTAGATAGTGGTATCTAAAATTTGATGAGATAGTTACTTTTTTTGGTTTTGTAAAAAATAAGATATATCGTTGCATATATCTCAAAATCAATGAGAGCAAATACATCTTCTTAATTCTTTATATAAATGATATCTTGCTTGCGAGTAGTGATTTGACATTATTGCATAAATATAAATATTTTTTGTCAAAACACTTTGATATAAAAAATCTTGGAGATGCATCATTCATTTTAGGAATATAATTGAGATCATTAGGAACCGATCTCACCATACATTAGCACTCTCTCAAAAAGCCTACATCGAGCGTGTACTTAAGATATTTAGCATGCTTGATTGTAAGCCTGGTGTCGTACCTGTGCTTAAGGGTGATAAGCTCAGCTTAGCACAATTCCCCAGGAACGATATAGAGAGTGTGCATGAAGGATATACTTTATGCTAGTATGGTAGGCAGCATAATGTATGCTCAAGTCTGTACCAGAACGGACATTGTCTTCGCAGAAGGACTTTTAAGCA
The DNA here is from genome assembly GCA_039583875.1 of Platanthera guangdongensis. NCBI lineage: Eukaryota > Viridiplantae > Streptophyta > Magnoliopsida > Asparagales > Orchidaceae > Platanthera > Platanthera guangdongensis. The sequence goes on from CM077166.1 coordinate 150,223,294, forward strand.
GATATTAGTCGAACTCAGGACCTAATCATTGGGTAGTTGTCAATAAAGTCTTAAGGTATTTGAAGGGAACTAAGGATGTTAAGTTGGTCTACCATAGAGTTCAAAACCTTGAGTTAGTGGGGTATACAGACTCTGATTTTACTGTGTGTGAGATTGATAAAAAGTCTACTTCAAGTTATATCTTTAATTTTGCTGGTGGGGCCATTTCGTGGAAGAGTGTCAAATAGATACTCATCACTTCATCCACAATGCATGTGGAGTTTGTCGCTCTTTTTGGAGCTTCCACTCACACGGTATGGTTTAAGAACTTTATTACAGAGTTAAAGGTCGTCAATTCTATAGCTGGACCCATCCAGTTGTACTGTGATAATATTTCTACAGTTATGTTCTCGATGAACAATAAAAGTATCACATGCACTAAGCATATGAAAATTAAGTTCTTGACATTTAAGGAATCGGTCAAGAAGGGTGATATTTTGGTGGAGCATTTAGAGACAGATGACATGTTAGCCAATCCACTTACTGAAAAACTTCGCCCTAATGTGTTTCAAAAGCATGTTATTAAGATGAGGTTTAAAGAGTCAATTGATGTACTAGATTAGTGGGAAATTACATAGAGCTCTAATTCCGTTATCTTTCATTTGTATTGCACTTTATACAATTCATTTAAATTTGAAGAATATTGATTCAAAAAATTTCATTAAGTTTCGATATTTGTTGAGTTTATGTGGCACGTCACACTTAATTCAAAGTCTCATGACTTGTGTCAGTCGGAGCATAAGACCTGTGACACTTTTTCTGAATTCTGGTCTGTGGTATGTCTTTTAACAATTGAATTTCAAAAACCTTAATGTTACACATACTTGTTCTTTTGAACACTTAAAAACTTCTTGCAACATGGTTTAGTGCATTCATTTGAGAAGTTTGGTTGACCACCAAATTAGAACAACCATCATGTTCTCATTTTCAGTATGTTGTTCTATATTTTATATAACCGCGCTTTGTCCATGTCCATTGAGTCTGTAAGCTGATGTGTCCATGAGAGGTCCCATATCGCTCAATGATGTGGTTGCCGTCATGATTCAGTGTGAAAGATTTGGTTGGACCGGATTGACGTGAGAGTAGACTTAATATCGTGTTCGTTATTTGGTACCCTTAAGTTTAGTGAAAATTTTATCGGAATGTCATAAATAATGATGAGAATAAGTTCAACTGGGAGAATGTTGGAAATTTTTCGTTTGGTGGACATATTCTCTCGAGACGTCCTGGTGAGGTCGTATGCAAATATTTGGTCTATTTGGACACCTACAAGCGCGCGTTAATTCAGTCGTGCGAACGGTCGAAGCCTGTGATTGGTGAGCTAGATCGTCTCGCCAATTTAGTCGCAAACTCGGGGTCACCCTTAACACAAATTTATTGGCATAATTAAGAAATCAGATTTATTAATGGAGTTACATTTTGGTTTCAATTAGTTTGAAGACTTAATTGAATTAAATAAAATTCTTTTTGTAACTCCCTTGAGGCCTTGCCTATTAAGGCTTATCGATTTATGCTTGAGACTATTACCTCTTTTGAAAGTATGAACAAGGTGTGAAAAGAACCGATTGTTCTCTGTTCTCATTGTGAAACCTCCGGCCCTAGGGTTCTCCATTCAGATCACAGAGAAACTTCTTCCCCGGCGATTGGCGTTCGTTTATGCTCCACAGACCAACGACGTTCTTCCTGTTCATCGGCTCATTGGAGAAGAAACAACAGGAATTCAGTTCTCGTGCCGGTCGACAGTCCGGATTTTAGAACGCCATCACCGTCCAAACAATCATTCCTTCTCTGGATCTGAACAGAGCATAAACAAGGTCTTTTATTGACACCATGTTTTGATCCCTTAAATCCAGATCTGAACTGTTAATGATTAATTTCAAGTTTTTCATGTTTGATTCTCAGTTATTCTTGGCCCAACGAGAGGCTATTTAATCCTTGATTTTACATCTGGAATAGTGATCAGATCATGTTTAGTTATTTCATGTTTTCCATTATTAATTTAAGCATGATTTTATTTTATGTGAATCATACAAGAATGTAATTCCGTTTTGATCTCGCATTTTATTTTGGATTTTGATTATATGTCACGGCCAAATTGATTGCAATATCTGTTTTGTGCTAACTCCTTTTGTTGTAGAGACTAATCGTGTTTGGGTAAAACGATCCTATAAGTTTAAGTGTCGTTGCATTTATTAGAATTTTTTGATAATATTATTTCGCCGTAGCGATGCTTAGCCCTATATTTTATAACAATAATCGCTAACTCGGAACTTGTCTCTTTTAAGAAAGGATCCAAAGGCTCAGATCGATGTTAAGGAAATGAGGTGGTCAAGATCTTTTGCGAGATTCTGAAGTCCAGATACTTGTACCTCTGAGGTCCTATTTACAGGTCAATCTAAGGGAGGGATTCTTATTTATAGCCCCACCTCCGGTGACTTGGCGACTTCTGAGAGAGCTCGGTCGGCTGCAGGCGAGCAACTACAGTTGTCGCCTCTTGGCGAGTATGTGAGAGCAGCTCGTCATACTCACTCAGGTCTTCTACTGACTTAAGTATTGACTCTGACCCTGCTGGATGTTTGGCTTTGACTACTTGCTTACCTGGCTCTGGGGGATCCATACTCGGCGAATATGAGTTATACACTGACCATCCGATTTGGTTAGATCGTAACATCTCAGCCGTTCGATAATTGAACTACCATCCAATCAATCTGGACCGTCCGTCAAATTTTTCATAGGGATCCTAAACCTAGCAAAATATGATGTTTTAAACTTATAAATTTAATAGGACTCATACATACAATATAAAATTACCATTTTACCTTTTTTATTTTTAAAAAAATATTTCAATAGAGTTTGAATTAAAAACAACCAAATAAATATTAATTATTTGCACATTAAATATATTATTACAGCATCTCACGTGGCAGCCAATAACAAATCTCAATTTAAACTCTTTGGAGGCCAAAAATAATATATACAAAAGATGAGCATTCAATCTCACAATGTGGAACTAAATTGTGCAAAAAAAAAACACCGACGCCCGCGCTCTGAGGCCCACGACAATAGGAGGCCTAGAAAACGAACGCCACACTTGCTTTATTTCTTTAATTAAAAATATACAATAGGAGGCCCAAAAATTGAAGCCACACCTGCTTAACTATTATTTAATTATTTTAGTGTTAAAATATGTTAAAAAATAACTTTAAAAATAATTAAATAAAACAATTAATCATTATATATAATAATTTAAAAGTATAAAAGAAACATAATTAAACAAAAAATCATGGTAGTGGCGGCCTGGCGGGGGAGCCCGACGGGTACAGGATCGGGTACCGTTGAGGGGCACGGGGCTGCCACACGTTATAATTATCAAGGTTTGAAAACCGGACAGGACATCAAATCGGCGGAGGGAGAGGTTCAAGGTTGAACTGGTCCAATCAATTTAACCGGGATCGAACTGTTATATATATATATATATATATATATTTCTTATTATATAAAGCAATATAGGTATTTGGAGGCACACCATGGATCAAATAAGAGTCATTGCATCATGAGAGAGAGCATGAGATGAGGGTAGAGAGTTGGGAAAGAGAGAGGAGGGAGAGAGAGAGGGGAGGAGAGAGAGGGATAGAGAGGGAGAGAGGTGACGGAACAGACAGATTGCGTGAAATTAATGTTTTTACGACAAAACGTAATTTTTTTTATAAAATAAAAATTGTAATATTTATTTATATTTTTTTGCAGTCATTTTGAGTACTCATATGTATATATTGCGAGCACTGTCCGTCTTGATGTGGGTGCAACCCGCTTTAATGCGGGCGCAGCCCGCAACGACGGAATGAGCACGATAGGAGCCCGTTCGGAGCCTGGCGAAGCCCGCCTGGATGCGGCCGAAGGCCGCCGGAGAGCATCGAGCACGGGCGTAGCCCTTGCGAAGATGCTCGTATATATATATATATATATATATATATATATATATATATATATATATATATATATATATATATATATATATATATATATATATATATATATATATATATATATATATATATATATATATATATATATATATAAAATAAAAAATTAACATTTTTATGCACTGCACATGCACGCTCTGATTACTTCTTGATGACAGTATTATGTAAGACATGTCAAAAAATTTTATGGAATGTGTGTCACTACAGTGAAATTGTATTATCGAAAATTCTGCTTAATGCAGCGACTAATAAAGCTCCAAAGGATCGTTATAACCAAACACTACTAGTCTCTTTATCGGAGTTAACACAAATTTATTTTCTTAACTTATGAACAAAATAATGAAGTGAGCTTAAATGAATTGTAATTGAATTGCGAAATTAATTTATATCGTTCTTGGATTCTTGCTCGTGTTTCATCGTAGCTGAAATATGTAGTAGTTGTGATGTGTTGCTCCTTATGAATTCCACGACGCTTATAGATCTCGTAAGCATACAAAATTTATTATTTGTTTAAATTGATCTCTACTGCAATAAAAGGATATTAGCATGGTGCATATATATATACATATATATATATATATATATATATATATATATATATATATATATATATATATATATATATATATATATATATATATATATATATATATATATATATATATATATATACAAACATATATATATATATATATATATACAAACATATATATATATATATATATATACAAACATATATATATATATATACAAACATATATATATATATATATATATATATATACAAACATATATATATATATATATATACAAACATATATATATATATATACAAACATATATATATATATATATACAAACATATATATATATATATACAAACATATATATATATATATATATATATATATATATATATACAAATATATATATACAAACATATATATACAAACATATATATATATATATATATATATATATATATATATATATATATATATATATATATATATATATATATATATATATATATATATATATATATATATATATATATATATATATATATATATATATATATATATATATATATATATATATATACAAACATATATATATATATATATATATACAAACATATATATATATATATACATATACAAACATATATATATATATATACATATACAAACATATATATATATATATATACATATACAAACATATATATATATATACATATACAAACATATATATATATATATACATATACAAACATATATATATATATACAAACATATATATATATACATATATATATATATATATATATATATATATATATATATATATATATATATTAGCATCTTCGAACGGGCGGAGCCCGTTCTCGATGCGTCGCTGCGGGCTTCGCCCGCAACCAATCGGGATTCGCCCGCTTGATATTCCGGCGGGCTTCGCCCGCCCCCCGGCGGGTTTCGCCCGCTGGCGCCCACCGGGCAGCCTCCGCCTCCTCTGATTTTCTGATTTTTTAAATAATTATTTAATTATTTATTAATAATATAAATTATTTAAATATAAAAAAAATAAGAAAATGGAAAAAAAACAAAAACCGCGCGGGCAGCCTCCGCCTCCTCTGTCGCCGGCGGCGGAGCAGCCGGCGGGCTGCCCGGCGCCCACCGGCGGGTTCGCCGGCCTCCGGCGAACCCGCCGGGGGTTGTCCGGCGGCGAGCGGGCAGGGCCACTGCCGGCGGTGCCCCTGCCCGTGAGCTCCAAAACTGGAGCTCACGGGCAGGGCCACCGCCGGCGGTGGCCCTGCCCGCTCGCCGCCGGACAACCCCCGGCGGGTTCGCCTGAGGCTCCGCCGCCGGCGACAGAGGAGGTGCGGGTGGAAGGGGCGGGAGGAAGGGGCGTATCGGGGGTTTTTCGGAAATGAACAGTAGCTTTTGGGGGGGTTTGTTATTTGCAGGCCAATGTCAATGAATCCAACAGCCAGAAGCAATTCTTTGGAGATCGGACGGTCGAGATGAGATCCATGGTGTGATTCCAAATATGCATATTGTTTTAAATGATAAAGATATATATATATATATATATATATATATATATATATATATATATATATATATATATATATATATATATCAACAAATCACTGTCTGCGGTATATAAGATAGTGGACTCAACTTTAACAAATTTATAGTAATAACCTTGCTAACAGTAAAAAGTTGTTTCCAAAATTAAAGAGAAGAATCTTCATTTTAACAGAGGGCTGAAGTTGATATTCATGGTAATGAAAAGTAATGGGATCATAATACTTGAAGTTGAGACCAATTAATATATTCACAAAAAAACGAGCTGATGGTTTCTGCAATCCTCTTGATCGGTGATATCAAGACAAGAAAGCTGAGCCCGCCTCTGGATAAATTCACAGCCAGTTACTGGATCGAGAAGTAGAAGAAACTCTCTACAGTTTCCCTAGATCTTCAAATCAAAGGCTGTCTTGGTCGGCGGGCTAAAATGATGTAGATCTGCAGGAAGACGGTGTCGACGATGGAGATCTGCAGCAAGACGGTTCCGGCGATGATGATTTGCAGTAAGACGATGCCGGCGATGGAGATCTGCAGCAAGACGACTCTGGCGATGAGGATCTGCAGGAAGACAGTGTCGGCGATGCACTCTCCCTAAAGGTCGATCGGTGAATCCTCCGACGATCTGTTCTCCCAAAAGCCGAATGGGAGAAAAGGGTCGGTTTCGCAATGAAGAAGGAAAAGGATCGGGATTTTTTTCCCTAGCCCGATGTTTCACTCTTGTTCATAACCGTGGAGAGGAAGACAAATGAATTTCCTAGGCTTAATAGGGAAGTCCTATTGGGAGTTACCAAATGAGGTCAATTAAATCTCATAACTCCCAAATTGAAATCCAAATTAAATCCTATCAACTTAATTGAGATTTAAATACCATGTCCATTCATATTCCAAGAGCGAGATAGAGCTCGACACTGAAATTACGAGACGGTCGGGCCCACCTATCGCAGGTTTCGACCATTCACGTGACTAAACTAACGCGCGCTCGTAAGAGTCCGAATAGACCAAATACACGCGGACGAATTCACTGGGACGTCTCGATAAGCCAAGTCCACTTAACGAAAAATTTTCAACATTCTCCCACTTGTACTTGTGCTCAACGCAATTTATGACATTCTGGTAAAATCTTCGCTAAACTTAAGGGTACCAATCAGCGAACGCGGTATTAGGTCTGCTCTCAAGTCAATTTGGTCCAACCAACTCATTCACTCTGAATCATGACGACAACCACATCATTTATCGACACGAGACCTTCCATGGTCATAGCAGCTTACGGACTCAATCGACATGAATAAAGTCCGGTTAAATAAAACATAGAACAACATACTAAAATTGTGCACATAAAGGTTGTTCTAATTTGGTGGTCAACTAAAATACTCAAATGAATGCACTGAACATGCTGCGAGAAGTTCTTAAGTGTTCGAAAAAACAAGTATGTCTAACCTTAAGATTTTGAAATTCATATGTCAAAAGGCATACCATAGGCCATAATTCAAATGAAGTGTCCTAGGCCTCATGCTCCAACTAACAAAAGTCATGAGACTTTAAATGAAGTGTGACGTGTCACAAAAATTCAATGAATATCGAAACTTAATGATTCCTGAATGGATATTCCTGAATAGATATTCCTTAATTATTAATAAATTGGATAAAGTGCAATATAAATGACAGATAACTGAATTGGAGCTTCATGTAGCCTCTCACTAATCTACTACATTGATCGACTCTTTAAACCCTATATTAATAACATGTTTTTGAAACACGTTAGGGCAGAGTCCTTTAGTGAGTGCATCAGCTAACATGTCATTTGTCCCTAAATGCTCCACTAAAATTTCACCCTTATTGACTAAATTCTTAACGGTCAAGAATTTAATTTCCATGTGTTTGAACCTTGTGATACTTTTATTGTTCATCAAGAACATAACTGCAGATATATTATCACAGTACATCCGGATGAGTGCAGCTATAGAATCGACAACCTTTAACTATGTAACGAAATTCTTAAGCCACACTGCGTGAGTGGAAGCTCCAAAGAGAGCGACGAACTCTACATGTATTGTGGATGAAGTGATGAGTGTCTGCTTGACACTCTTCCACGAAACGGCCCCACCAGCAAACTTAAATATATAACCCGAAGTAGACTTCCTATCATCCTCACACCCGGCAAAATCAGAATTCGTATACCCAACTAACTCAAGGTTTTGTACTCTATGGCAGACCAACTTAACATCCTTAGTTCCCTTCAAATACCTTAAGACTTTCTTGACAGCCACCCAATGATCAGGTCATGGGTTTGACTGATATCTGCCTAAAAGTCCTATTGCGAAGGCAATGTCTGGTCTGGTACAGACTTGGGCATACATTAAACTGCCTACACACTAGCGTAAGGTATATCCTTCATGCGCTCTCTTTATATCGTTACTGGGGCATTGTGATAAGCAAAGCTTATCACCCTTAAGCACCGGTACATCACCAGGCTTACAACCAAGCATGTTAAATCTCTCAAGTACATACTCGATGTAGGCCTTCTGAGAGAGTGTTAATGTATGGTGAGATCGGTCCCTAATGATCTCAATTCCTAGAACGAAGGATGTTTCTATAAGATCTTTCATATCAAAGTGTTTTGACAGAAATTACTTTGATTCCTGCAATAATGTCAAATCACTGATCGCAAGCAAGATGTTATCTACATAAAGAATTAAGAAGATGAATCTGCTCTCACTGATCTTGAGATATATACAACGGTCTACCTTATTTTCTAAAAAACCAAAAGAAGTAACTACCTCATCAAATTTCAAATATCACTGTCTAGAAGCTTGCTTCAAACCATATAGGGACTTGTTAAGTTTACATACAAGTTGGTCGGAATGAGCAGACTTGAATCCCTCGGGCTACACCATATAAACTTCCTCGACAAGATTGTCATTCAGGAATGCGGTCTTTACATCCATCGGGTGTAGCTCCAAATCATAATGATTCACTAATGTCATTATCACTATAAAAGATTCTTTAGAGGAAATGAGAGTAAAGGTCTCGTGATAATCGATTCCTTCCCTCTGCGTAAATCCCTTGTCTACCAGTCTGGCCTTAAACCGCTCGACCTTACCCTTAAAGTCTTTCTTTATCTTAAACACTCATTTAGAACCAATGGGCTTACAACCTTTGGGTAACTCAACCAACTCCCAAACTTTATTCAGCTTCATAGACTTCATCTCGTCTTTCATCGCATCCCACCACATACCAACTTGAGGTCCAGACACAGCTTCATTAAATGTCACCGGGTCAACTACTTGACCAACGTCATAATCACTCTCTCCTAAATAGACTTCGTAGTCTGAGGAAATTGCATGCCTTCTCTGCCTAATGGATCTTCTAGCGGGTGGATGAACCTCCTAAACATGAGAAGGAACCTCAAATGGAATCGGTGGTAATACTGCTTCCACGTCCTCCACTAGTTCTGTCACAGGCTCATGCACCGCAGGATCTCCTATCAAGGGCATGGATAAATTAATGGGCACAACTTCCTCGACTTCACTAATAGAACGAGAGCAACTAGGTTCATCAACAACATCCCATTCTAAAAATCTAATTGTTTGAGACTCCACAATTCTGGGACCTCCTGAAGGGGAATAGAACTTAAATACTTTGGAGTGATCTAGGTAGCCAACAAAATAACAACGACAAGACCTAGGGGCAATCTTACTTTCTGATGGGTTATACAAACAGACTTCTGTAGGACAACCCCAGACACGCAAATGATTAAAGCTGGGTCGTCTATGATTCCACAACTCAAACGGGGTTTTATGTACTGACTTAGACGGGACTCTATTAAGGATGTACATTGTAGTTTTAAGTGCCTCACCCCACAAAAATTCAGGAAGATTTGTCCTACTCATCATGATCCTCATCATTTTCTTATGAGTGTGATTACGCCTTTCGGCCACACCATTCTGCTCAGGACTACCCGACATGGAGTAATGGGCAATAATTCCACAACTCTCCAAGTATTTGGCAAATGGTCCTTTATGTTACCCGAAGGCATCATGTTTACCAAAATACTCATCATCTCTTTCAGACATAACAATCTTGATGTCTTTCCCTATTTATTTTTTAACTTCAGTCTTGAAAATCTTGAATTTTTCAAGAGATTCAGATTTTCTTTAATTAAGTACATATATCCGAAACAAGAGTAGTCATCAATAAAAGTGATGAAGTTGGTGTTCTTGCAAAGCGTAGTGGAGTAAGGACCACTAATATCTAAAATTTATTCAGTTATCTACATAAATCACATAGATGGGGTGAATAGGTGAGTTGTGCATCTTTTTGCGGAATAAAAATTATCGAACTATGCACACAATAATCTACCAAGCATTCACAGACGACACAAGATTTATAGTGGTTCCCCAAACTTTGGTACATCCACTTTCCCCCATCGATCTAGCAAAACACTAGACTCGGCTACTCCACTATCTCGGATTGAAAACCAATCCTACGCCTCGGAACAAAGTTCCTACAATCTCAATCCATAACACGGATCTACACTCGGAAGATAAAAACTTCCTACAACTCGGAGACAAAAGTTCCTACACTCAGAGAGAATCTCCTACAAAAATAAATTGAGAAAATTTGAAATACAAACAGAATATTTTTCTTAGATCTGGAAACTGCCGGCCAAAGTCTTCTTCTTTGATCTTTGTGGCTTTTTTAAAAATTATTGAAGAAGAGGCTCGGCAAGATCTGGATCTGGAATATCTTTGACTCACACGATCTGAGAGATGAAGAGGAGTTGAAGAGCAATCTCGATCTGTAATTCAACCTTGATCTGAATCTTCTTGGTCAAAAACCCTAGCCGATCTGCACGATGAAGAGGGCAGCGGCTTCCGTTTTTTAGAAAGAGAAAATAGGATTTAGATTTCTTAGAATAGATCTTGATAGCTTGTTAGGGTTAGTCGTTTTGACAAGACCTTATATAAGATCTCCCCAACGGTCATAATTATCATTAATGACGTACATGTGGACCAATCACGTCACGACATTTGAAAATCCTGTCGGTTATGGACTTAGCGAATTTCTGGAAAATCTTACTGAAATACTCGAGTGAGATATAAGCTACTCGAGTACTTAATATGATTACTCGAGAGGATAGAAATAGACTACTCGAGTAGAAGTCCTTGAGAAAATTCAGAAAGGATGAGTAATCACTCGAGTAGAAAAAGACTTACTCGAGTGTTAATATGATTACTCGAGGCATGGAGATGAACTACTCAAGTACTAGAAATATTACTCGAGAAAAAGACTTAGCGGATTTTCTGGGAGAAGAATTCTGGTAAGTCGAGTACTGGAACTGGACTACTCGAGAAGTAGATAGACTACTCGAGAAGTAGATTAACTACTCGAGTATAAGAATATTACCACTCGAGTATAGGACTTAGAAAAATTCTGAGAGATAAAATTCTGATCACTCGAGTATTAGAGCTGGACTACTCGAGTAGTAGAAAGACTACTCAAGTACGTGAACTGAACTACTCGAGTGGGGTAAAACAACACGAGAATCTTCCTTCTATAACTCAAGATAAAAGACTTATCTACTCGAGTGGTTAACATGACTACTCGAGTAAAAGACTTAGAATAAATTCTGAGAGGAAAAACTGTTAACTCGAGAATAAGAGAAAGTCTACTCGAGTAATGGACTTGGCTACTCGAGAGCTATGTTTAGACTACTCGAGACTCATTTCCCTTACTCGAGTACAGACAGACTTACTCGAGTAATTACTAAGTATTCAACTCGAGTACATAAGCTTCTACTCGAGTGAAAGACTTAGAATATTTTTCCTACAAGAGAATTTTCTTTTCTTCAATAGAATCTGCAACACTTCTTTCTCCAATCCATCCTAGTGCTTGAAAGATGAAGTGTATCTCAATAGAGAGGATACACATGAGTCAACACCATGGATCACACAATGAGGGATTACATTGTATGGTCCTGTATTTGATGACTCACTGTAGACTGACATTGGTCTACACTTGACAAATTAGTCCTGCAAACACATAACTCAAACAAGACATCAAATACAACTTAATTCATCTTAGTTCAAGGGTGACTTCATCAAATCTAGGTTATTGTGGATACGATACCCAACAATCTCCCTCTATTTGTTGAAGTCAGAACCCTTTACACTAAGGTGAATTATATAGTCAAATAAAGAATTAGATAAGCAAGAGAGAAAGCAGTGTAACAAGCATAAGAAACAAAATCACAGAGTAGATGAATAAAATTAAGAATTATATAAATAAGATTGTCCAAAAGCCTTTTATACACAAATCTTAACCACACTCATGTAACTTTTTCATGCTTAAACTTGAGGTTGTTGTTGTTTGTCCTTCTTCTCTTATTGTCTTCTCTGGTAACTGTAAGGCTTAGGATAGTACTTTTGAGGCTTAGGAGGAGCACCAGAGTTGTTTCTTCCATGTTCTCTGTCATACAGTCTTCTCTTTGTCATAGACTACTCATACAGATCTCATTCTTGGGTGATGTAATGATCATGTTTATTTTCATTAAAATCCATGACTAGCTTGAGAGTATCCAGAATGAGAGACTTTGAAGTAGGAGAGCAAATCTCTGCAAATTCTGGAGCTTTTCTCTTCTCTGTATCTGATAATGGAATAGATCTACTTGCAGAGGCTCCATCACCATATCTTCTCTTCTTTGCAATGTGAATCTCAGGAGGAGCTTGGAAAAAGATGTCTGTTGGATCTGCCTCCCAAACCTGGGCATAAGAGTCTGGAGGAGGGCCTTCAAAGCCTTCAGGTCTTGGAGAGAAGGAAGGTTGAGGAACTGGAGCTAGAGCTAGGGGATTCAAATTATGAGGAATGACATTTGGATCTATTGGAAAGTTAAGGAGTATCTGATTATGCATCCACACTGCTGTATCATAAGTATGAAACTTAACACTTTGAATATGACCCAACACATCATCATGAATTTCTTTCATCTTTGCTTCCCAGAGTGTTTGCTTGTTGGCATCTAATTTCTCTAAGTATTCTTTGACTAAATTCTCTCCCTTTCTGACATCTACAGTCAGAGTATTTATAGCATCTTCCTTGAATGTGCCTACCTCTTCACAGACTTTGAAGGTGTGAGCTTGAGCATTCTTTTCCAACTAAATCTGATTATTGGCAAGAGTAATAACTTTATCCATGACATGACCAACACTAGTGATTGTGTGGTCTAGAGCTTTGCCACCTATCTGGAATAGCTGTCTTAATTCATCAATACTATGCTGAATCTCAGCAAATCCTCTGATCATCTCTTTCTTAAGAGCAGTTACTTTCTCAGTGACAGCTTTGAATGAATCATCAAAATATTTTCTTTGTTCTTGGAGCAGTTGTACAAACATACCCATAAGATCAGTGGCAGCAAGAGGAGCAGCAGTAGATGTAGAAGGAACTGGAGGAGGAGGAGGAGCAAACCTTGGTGCAATTTCTTCAATAACCACAGAGCTCTCAGCTCTGGTAGTGTGAATAAGGGCATCCCCTTCTTCAGTGATGAAGGTGGGGATATGGAAATCTTAGCTCTTCAGGGGAGCTTCAGCTGGTTCTGGAGAAGTTTCTTTGTCATTAGGAATCAAAATGATCTCAACCTGCTCTTTATCAGCAGCAGGACAGTGGTGAACAGGGGATTCAGGAGATGGAACAGGAGATCTGGGAGGAGTATGAGTAGGAGATGGTACTGGAGTTTGCTGCTTAGATGCTTCAGTGGTTTGTTCTTTTTGAAGAGGGGGAAGAGATTCTTCAGAAGTGAGTTCTTCAATCATCTCATTGATGACTGCATTAGTGGAGAGAAGGGTTTCTTGGATCTGAGCATCTGTTGGAACTTCTTCATGAGTGGATGGGCGGAGAGAAGTATCAGTTGGTGGAGTAGGGACTCTGTCTTCTGGAACAAAAGGAGCAGGCTCCCCCTCAACAGTTGCACCAGATGTGCTGGCAACATGAGGTGGAGAGGGAGATGTGGTCCTATCCTCTGTAGATGGCTGATCATGGGCTAGGGCAGCCTGAGCAGGATTCTGTAATTTCAACTCCCACCTCTGAATGGAGGATATGGATACTTTCTTCATATGATGAAGTATTGTACCTTTGGAGAAGTTGAACACCTCAGGATTGATCTCATGGAGCAGTAGAGAGATAATCCTTGCATAATTTGGTGCCTTGATGCTTTCCCTGATTTTGTCCAGAATTAACATACCAAATTAATCTCTTCCTGCAGATAATAGCTTGCATGATGTCAAACATGCTGAGAGAAATATCTCTGATTGAGCTGGTCTTGCACAGAAGGACTTTCCCAATAATGTGCACCAAGAGTTTTCCTTCTGGATTGAGTTCTGATCGACGGATGGTGAGAACATCTGGAGAGACACCACAGAACATACATGTTCTGTCAGAATCCTTAGGACCTAGGTCATTTTCTTCATCAACCACTGGTAGTCGAAGAAAAGTTGAAACAGAGATTTTAAGAGATTAACCTTGATTACCTTTACTTTGGACTTAAGAACTGTGCTGTGTCTCTTTACCTTGATGTTCTTAAAGAATTCTTCGACCTCTGGAAATAAAATCTTACACGGTTGTTGTAGAATGAATGTGAGGCCGGCGGTGTCGAGGAGGATCAGGAGATTTCGGAAATCGTCTAATAGGTCGGCAATCCCTGTGGGGACGAGTTCAGAGTCGATTCCAATATTGGAAGAGGGTGCCATGATCTAGGGATTTGAGAGAAATCTACTGCGGGGAAGAAAATGGCGCAAGCTGTGCGACAGTTGGCGGCAGGCGAAGAGCTTTTCTTTTACTCAAGTGAGAGGGTTTTGATTCATGTAGATAAATGAATTCCGGACTTTTCTATTTATATAACCCTAATTTATGAGGATTAAGAAAGTAAATTAAGCTTAACATACCTTGGAAAGGGCGGCATAAGCCTCGGGTTGCGAATAAAAAAATTTGAATCGAAGTTGAGAAAGAGTCTTCTGGTACTCGAGTGAATCCGAAGTACTCGAGTGAAATGATGATAGTACTCGAGTGAAGTAGTGGAAGTACTCGAGTCATCTGTCTTTATACGTTTTGAGTGGCAGCTTAGTACTCGAGTAGGTTGAAGAAGTACTCAAGTAGGTTTACTTAAGTGGATGAAGAAGTACTCGAGTGAAAGTCGGAGTACTCGAGTAGGTTGAAGTACTACTTGAGTAGTCTTTATCTTACTCGAGTCATAAAGTCCGAATTTTGGAGAATTTCAACTTCTGATGAATTTCTTGATCTCTGAGCCTTTCTATGAGTCCATCTTCTTTAATCCTCTTTGTTGAGCATTTCAAGTTCTGTTTTGAAGAACGAGAACTTGGTCTCGTCCAGCGGCTTCGTTAAAATGTCATTAATCTGCCTGTCTGTTAGGACATATTGTAGATCAATGTCCACATGCTCCTAGATGAAATGGTATCGCAGCTCTATGTGCTTTGTCCGGCTGTGAGAGACTAAGTTTTTGGCTATTGCAATTGCGCTGGAAGAGTCGTAAAATAATGGAATGTTCTGAAACTTCATGTTATAGTCTTCAAACTGGTTCTTTATCCATAGCAACTATGCACAACAACTGCCTGCAGAGATATACTCTAACTCAGCAGTTGAGATTGCAACACAGTTCTGCTTCTTACTGCTCTAGGATATGAGCCTTCTTCTAAGGAATTGGCAAGTCCCGGAAGTGCTCTTCCCGTCGTCTTTGCTACCTGCAAAATCTGTATCTGAAAAACCAATTAGCTCGCTATCATTACTTCTTGGGTACCATAAGCCAAGATTTGGTGTACATTTAAGGTATCTCAAAATCCGCTTTGCAGCAGCATAGTGAGATTCCTTAGAGTTCACTTGAAATCTAGCACAGACACATGTTGAGAACATTATGTCTGGTCTACTAGCAGTAATGTAGAGCAAAGATCTAATTATGCTTCTGTACTTGGTTTCATCAAAAGGTTTCCCTTTCTCATCCTTGTCTAGAGACACAGTTGAACCCATTGGAGTCCCCATAGAGGTTGCGTTCTCCATTCTGAATTTCTTAATTAGCTCCTTGGTGAACTTAGTTTGTGAGATGAAAATTCCATCTTCATATTGTTTCACCTGAATCCCCAAGAAATACTTCAGCTCGCTCATACTGCTCATTTTGAACATCCCTTGCATAAGTTTAGAAAACTTCTTGCAGAGGTTGTCGTCAGTAGAGCCAAAAATAATGTCGTCGACATAGATTTGCACTAGCAAAATCTTGCCTTTTATTTCCCTGAGAAATAATGTCTTATCTATATTTCCCCTTGTGAACTTGTTCTCAAGAAGAAAGCTAGACAGCGTCTCATACCATGCTCGAGGAGCTTGTTTCAAACCATATAATGCTTTATGTAATAAATAAACATAATTGGGAAAGTTAGAATCAACGAAATCTGGAGGTTGTTTCACATACACCTCTTCCTTTATGCCACCATTAAGGAATGCAGACTTCACGTCCATATGATAGACAGTGAAGCCCTTGAGAGAGGCATATGCTAGGAATAACCTGATTGCCTCCAGCCTTGCCACTGGAGCGTACGTCTGGTCAAAGTCGATTCCTTCTTCTTGACGATATCCTTTGACAACGAGTCTGACCTTGTTCTTTATGATCGTTCCATCCTCGTCCATCTTGTTCCTGTAGACCCACTTTGTCCCAATGACATTCTTACCTTTGGGTCTTGGAACAAGTTTCCATACTTGGCAGCTCTTGAACTGATTTAGTTCTTCTTGCATCATCATTATCCACGATGCGTCTGAGTTTGCTTCCTCAAACTTCTTTGGTTCAACCTGTGAGAGAAAACTCAAATATAAATTCTCGTTAGTTGTACCTCTATGAGTTCTGACACCATCCCGGGGATCTCCTATGATTTGGTCCATTGGGTGATCCTTCAGATGTCTGAGCTGTAGAATTCTTGCATCTGGAACTTCTTCTTCAATCACCGGAGTGACTTTATCAACTTGGACGATTTCTTCATCTTGATCATCAACCTCTCCAATAGGGGTTGGAGTGGTGATCTTGATGAACTTTTCACCTTTTTCTTCAGTCGGTTCTTCCAAGTTAAGTTCATTCAACTTTGTACCTGCATCTTCAATGAACACGCTAGAAGAGTTGCCTTGCAGCAAACTCGTCTCATTAAATACAACATGTATGGATTCTTTTACAACCAGAGTTTTTCTATTAAATATCTTATATGCCTTACTATGGCTACTATACCCTACAAAAATACCTTCAAAACTCTTTTCGCTAAATTTGATAGTATGATACTTGTCATTGTTAAGCACGAAACATTTACAACCAAAAATTCTAAAATATGAGACAGTCGGTTTCCTACCCTTTAGAAGTTCGTAAGGTGTCTTATTATGGTTCTTATTTATGAGTGCTCGATTTTGCACGTGACATGCAGTGTTGACGGCTTCAGTCCAGAAATATTCCGGTAGTGAGGCATCACTCAACATGGTCCTGCAGGCCTCTATGAGTGTTCTATTCCTTCTCTCAGCTACTCCATTCTATTGAGGAGTTCGAGGAGAGGAAAACTCATGAAAGATACCCAAGCTTTTGCAGAATTCTGTCATGGCCCCAGACTTGAACTCTGTTCCATTGTCACTTCTGATTTTGACTACAAAACAGTTGTATTCGTTCTGGACCTGCCTGACAAAATCTGTAAAGATGTCAATGGTATCTAACTTGTGTTTTAGAAAGAACACCCACGCAAAGCGCGAGTAATCATCAACAATAACCAACGTATAACTCTTACCTCCCAAAGTTCTAACATGTAGTGGACCGAACAAGTCCATATGAAACAAATATAAACATCTGTTAGAATCTTTGTCAATAATGCTTTTAAAGATAGCCCTTGTTTGCTTTCCTTTTACGCATGCGTGACAAGGTTTATCTTTGACGTACTTGACATTTGGCGCATCACGTACTAAATTCAGTAAAAATAATTTATTAATAGTTTTGAAATTAATTGGTGTAGAAGAGTCTATACAAATGAAATTTAAACAAAATATATTTCTACTTCGAGTGCCTGATAGAATCGTTTTCATATTGTCAATAGATTTTATCATGCACTTATCAGCATGAAATTCAACAATATATCCTTTATCACAAAGTTGGCTTATACTTATGAGATTGTGTCTCAATACTTCAACATAAGCCACATCTGAGAAGGATACTTTACCGTTAGAGATCATATCATAGCTTTTTGTAATTCCTCGGTCTGAATCTCCAAAGATGACCATTGGCCCATTCAAGACTGGAGAATAGTTCTGAAGTAGATTTCTTGTCCCAGTCATGTGCCGAGAACATCCACTGTCCAAATACCAGATAGGTATTTTGGTGGTCTTTGGACATACCTGCAATTATAAATCAATTTGCCTTAGGAACCCAAACATGTTTGCGTCCTTTGTCACTTGTTAGAACACTCCCCCTACAAGTATTAGCATTATAAGTGGTCTTTCTCATATTGCTAACATGAGGAGTTGCAAAATTCCTGGGATTAAACTAGCAGTCAATGGCAAAATGACTAATCTTACCACAACACCAACAGTCGAACCTGTTGTATCTTTGCCTTAAGTTCTCCTTCTTGACCTTTTGAGATGGTGGTCTAGCAGGGGCAGCATTCTTGGAGGAAGAAGCTTCATGGTGATGGCAATCACATGATTTCTTCTCCTTTAATGGCCTTTCCACAATAGGCTTCACCTTGGTGCTTTCTTAATGTTATGACCATGATTATAAGGGGCACAGCTCTGAAGAGTGATTTCTTCATAAGTTGCCTTAAAGACACTCTCACCAAAGTTTCTGGGGCGAGTACATTCTTGGTAACGAGACTTGGGCTCTACATAAGTAGGCCTAGTGAAGTGACCGTAGGATGAGTCAAGATCAAACTCATTTGTTGGAAATATGACTTTCTTGAAAGAAGTCTGATCTTGTGGGGCTTTCCCCTTCTCTTTGGCCAAAGCCTTCTTGGCCGCCTTATTCTTTCTTTGAACCTTATTCCTCCTAGAAGATTTACTAGGAGCTTCGATATGGCCTAACCCAGCACCCTTGGCCTTAGCTGAGAATTCAGCAATGAAAGGAAGAACAGTCTTCAGCTTTGAGAAACTTTCAACAAGTTTCTTTCCGGCTTCAAGTTGTGCTTCCAGTTCTTTTATGATTTTCTCCTTAAGGTCTAGGTGCTCGAGAGCCTTGTTATATTCTTCAATGACAGCATTGAAGTTTTCTCTGAGTGAGTTGCTCTACTTCCTCTCTCAAAGTGCTTTCTTCAGCTTTTAGAGACTTTATCTCTTTAGCTTGAGTTTTCACGACTCGTCGACATTTGTCGTAAGCCTTGATTAACTCCTTGTACTGGGCCATGAGTTCAGACTCATCATCAGAAGAGCTGTCCTCATGATCATGCTCAGAAACATCAGATTCAGAAAGATGAGTATGAGAGTTTACCTTCTCAGTGAACTGGGGCTCTTGTTCATCATCAGTCTAAGTCATAAGCCCGAAGTAGGCTTCTTCTTCTTCACTCGACTCAGATGAGTCGGAGTCGCTAAGAGTCTTGCCCTTCTTGGCTATTAGGTTCTTTTTTATTTTCTTCTTATTGTAAGAAGATTTCTTTTCTTCTCTTCTTCTACCCTCCTTTTTCTTGTGGGGGCAGTCAGCAATGACATGACCTGTCTTATTACAACAATAACAACGATATCAGTAGAAATATATTTGTTCGGTTTAGAAGTATACCTGTCATGGCTGCTTGAGCCTTTTCGTTGTCGATCACCATCATGTCGTGATTTTCTGTAGGAGGCATCCTTGCTTTTCCATTGCTTCTTTTTGTTCAAGAATTTCTTGAACTGTCGTGAGAGTAAAGAGAACTCTCCTTCAGATAGCTCTGAGCCTGAGATACTTGGCTCCGAGGTTTCTTCTTCACTAACTTCTTGTGCTGGGGCAGGAGAGGCAACCTTGGACTTCCTTGAAGTGTTTGCCTTGAGAGCAACAGACTTCTCCTTGGACGAGGACCTGCTCTTCTCTTCTTCAGCTTTTCTTGTATTGAGTTGCAGCTCGTATGACATGAGCTTCCCGAAGAGATTATGCGGGTCTGTCTCAGCTATCTTTCCAAACTCCCGGATAACACAAACCTTGTTATCTCATTCCTTGGTTAAGGATCTCAAGAGCTTATCATTTAATTCTCCATTTGTGAAGACTCGGCCATAGACCCTTAGACCATTGACTATCTTGAAAAAGTTTTCAAAAGTGTCAGCAATGGTGTCCTTGTCAAAAGGCTTCATATTTCTGATTAAGAATGGATCTTTTATCATCCCTAACTTCTTATGTGTCTTCCATCAAGGTGACGAGAGATTGTCACATCTCCTTAGCAGACTGACAGTGGATCAGGTTCTGTAACATGGAGTCATCAACTGTACTTGCTATTATATTCTTGGCCTTCTTGTCTAGAGAGACAAGTGCAATCTCATCTTTGTCAAGATCCATCAATTTCTTAGGAACCTTCTTTGTTGGATATATAGTGGAGACGGTCATCAGAACGTAAGGACCTATTCAATGATCATGAATATCCTTGGATCCACAGCTTCCATGAAAACTTTAATTCTTTCTTTCCATATGGGAAAGTTATTCTTTGTGCACAATGGAAGCTTGGCAAAATCTTTAGCCTTGTTCATGCTTAGATAATCTCAACAGACAACTAGGGACAGATCTGATCAAGGTATTAACCTTTTAGTGATCAACCTGACTCTGATACCAATTGAAAGTTATTCAGTTGTCTACCTAAATCACCTAGAGGGGGTGAATAAGTGAGTTGTGTGTCTTTTTGCGGAATAAAAATTATCTAACTATGCACACAATAATCTACCAAGCATTCACAGACGGCAAGAGATTTATAGTGGTTCCCCAACCTTGGGTACATTCACTTTCCCTCACCGATCTAGCAAAGCACTAGACTCGGCTACTCCACTATCTCAGATTGAAAACAAATCCTACGCCTTGGAACAAAGTTCCTACAATCTCGATCCACAACACGGATCTACACTCGGAAGATAAAAACTTCCTACAACTCAGAGACAAAATCTCCTACAGTCGGAGATAATCTCCTACAAAAATAAATTGAGAAAATTTGAAATACAAACAGAATATTTTTTTCAGATCTGGAAACTGGCAGTCAAAGTCTTCTTCTTTGATCGTTGTGGCTTTTTCAGAAATTGTTGAAGAAGAGGATCGGCAAGATCTAGATCTGGAATATCTTTGACTCACACGATCCGAAAGATGAAGAGGAGTTGAAGAGCAATCTCGATCTGTAAGTCAACCTTGATCTGAATCTTCTTGGTCGAAAACCCTTGCCGATCTGCACGTTGAAGAGGGCGGCGGCTTCCGTTTTTTAGAAAGAGAAAATAGGATTTAGATTTCTTAGAATAGATCTTGACAGCTTGTTAGGGTTAGTCGTTTTGACAAGACCTTATATAAGATCTCCCAAACGGTCATAATTATCATTAATGACATACATGTGGACCAATCACGTCACGACATTTGAAAATCATGTTGGTTATGGACTTAGCGAATTTCTGGAAAATCTGACTAAAATACTCGAGTGAGATATAAGCTACTCGAGTACTTAATATGATTACTCAAGAGGATAGAAACAGACTACTCGAGTAGAAGTTCTTGAGAAAATTCAGAAAGGATGAGTAATCACTCGAGTAGAAAAAGACTTACTCGAGTGCTAATATGATTACTCGACACGTGGAGATGAACAACTCGAGTACTAGAAATATTACTCGAGAAAAATACTTAGCGGATTTTCTAGGAGAAGAATTCTGGTTACTCGAGTACTGGAACTGGACTACTCGAGAAGTAGATAGACTACTCGAGAAGTAGATTAACTACTCGAGTATAAGAATATTACTACTCGAGTGTAGGACTTAGAAAAATTCTGAGAGATAAAATTCTGATCACTCGAGTATTAGAGCTGGACTACTCGAGTAGTAGAAAGACTACTCGAGTACATGAACTGAACTACTCGAGTGGGGTAAAACAACACGAGAATCTTCCTTCTATAACTCGAGACAAAAGACTTATCTACTCGAGTGGTTAACATGACTACTCGAGTAAAAGACTTAGAATAAATTCTGAGAGGAAAAACTGTTAACTCGAGAATAAGAGAAAGTCTACTCGAGTAATGGACTTGGCTACTCGAGAGCTATGTTTAGACTACTCGAGACCCATTTCTGTTACTCGAGTACAGACAGACTTACTCGAGTAATTACTAAGTATTCAACTCGAGTACATAAGCTTCTACTCGAGTGAAACACTTAGAATATTTTTCCTACAAGAGAATTTTCTTTTCTTCAATAAAATCTGCAACACTTCTTTCTCCAATCCATCTTAGTGCTTGAAAGATGAACTATATCCCAATAGAGAGTCTACGCATGAGTCAACACCATGGATCACACAATGAGGGATTACGTTGTATTTTCATGTGTTTGATGACCCACTGTAGACTGACATTGGTCTACACTTGGTAAATTAGTCCTGCAAACACATAACTCAAACAAGACATCAAATACAACTTAATTCATCTTAGTTCTAGGGTGACTTCATCAAATCTGGGTCATTGTGGATACGATACCCAACAATATCTATATGGATGACCTCTAATAAATCGAGACTATGTGTGGAGCCCTTTTTATTATTTTTGGACATCTTATCTCTACAACAGTCGACACATGTCTCTAGGTCATTGAAGTCAAGAGCAGAGACAACATGGACAATGTTTTCTTAAGTAAAGATCTTTTATTGCCAACGCGTTCTACAGTATAGGTGGTCGCATATATGTTTGTAGGAGCAAGACATAAAATACATAATCTGTTAGATAATGAACAATGACCTATAACTTATGATTCATAAGAAATATTAATAGAACTACCATAAATGTTAAAACCATAATGAATTTTATGTAAAACAGATACTGAAATCAATTTCCTTCTAAACGAAGGAATATAGAAAATGTCTTTTAAAGCAAGTTCATATTCAGAAAAAAGAACTAAGCAAACATCTCCATAAACTCCACTTCCACCTCAGCGTTGTTTCCAACCATGAGTCTGCACTCACCCTTGCTTGGCCTCTGTTGAAGTATTAGACTAGGCGACCTGGCGGTCTAGTCTGGCGGGTTGTTGACCACGCGGTCTAGCGGTTCTCTTCCAGCAGGTTCGTGTTCAGACTGTTGTTGTTTGTAGTCCTAGCGGTCTGGCGGTCTCTCTCAGAAGCTTGGAGACCGGGCGGTCTTAGCGGTCTCCTATTGCGGCCTGTTCTCTTCCTGCTGGAGTTGTCGAGCGGTTAGCCCATTTGTCTAACCGCGCGGCCTGTTCGGTCTCTTTAATTTCTAGCCGCTCAGCCCTGTACATTTTTAGTCTCACATTGTTTGTTTGTACTCTCTCTTATCTCCTTCATTCTATAAAAGGGAGGTCATACCTCTATAAAGGATATATTTTTGGATAATAAAACTTTCAATTATTCAAATTTTTGTCTGTTTGTTAGCTGCTTGTTAGCTGCATGTTTGCTACTTTTACATGGTATCATAGCCACCGATCGATTCGTCGTGATTCCATCTTTGGCTCTTCTGTCCGCGCGGCTTGTCCAAGCAGCTTCTTTGCCTTGTCGCTGCCCTGTTCGCGCGACTTCCTTCGGTCTGTTCCCGACCTGTTCTCTCGGGTCCCTTGCTTCCTCTTCTCTTCTGTTCGCTCAGCCTGTTTCAGATCGCGCGACCTCTTTCCCTGTGCCTTGGTCTGCTTCCTGGCCGCTGGTGTTCTGCCACCGTGCCGCTGCAGCTTCTTCTCTTTAGCCTGCTGCGGTTTCGTCCTTGTTTGTTGCAGTTTCTTTCTCGTGTCCCGGCCTCCTCCTTAGGTCGTGCGGCTTTCTCTCCTTTTTTTCCTCTCCCCACGGCTTCTCTTCTTAGGTCGCACGGTTTCTCTATGGCCAATTCCGGTCTCTCCTCCCCCGTTATCTCTACCTCCACCACCCCTGTGGCTCCTCCTCCTCCTACTCCTTCTGGCAACCTTGGCACGCTTTCTAAACTTGTTGGCTCCAATTATCCCGATTGGAGCGTTTCTTTCACCTTTCTTCTTCGCTCTTAGCGCGAGCGTCATCACCTCACCGATGACCCTACACCTCTTAACTCTCCTCAATTTGATGACTGGGATGCGAGTGATGCGCTTGTCTGCACTTGGCTGGCCAACAGCCTTTTTGATGAGTGACTTCCCATCATTCGCCATGATGAGACGGTCAAGGCTGCTTGGCTTCATCTAGCTGCTCTCTATTCGAAGGGGGGCCAGACATCCCGCATTTATACTCTTTATGCGGACCTCTTCGCCCGCCCTTCCATGTCTTCTGCTGCGGCTTATCAGCAGGTTCAGGCTCTTGGCGCAGAGATCCTCCAGAATCGCCCCTTCTCCGCGGACTTGGCCGAACAACACAAACACTTCCAGGAACTCCTGGTTGTTTGTTATCTTCTCCGCCTTCCCGATTCCTATGATATGATCCGCCAGCAGATCTTGGGTGAGGCGGAGTCTCCCACTTTAGATGTCACCGCGGCTCGCATTGTCGTTGTTACTTCGCTGCTCCAGCGTCCTCTATTGACCTCCCCTCCTTCCCAGGACTCCTATACTCACCAGGCTCAGCGGGGGGGCCCTAGTGGCCGCAGCCACTCAGGCGGGCGCAGTTCGTCCAGGTTCCTCTGCTCTCACTGTGGTCGTACCGGCCATTCTGTTGACCGTTGCTGGCAGAAACATCCTCATCTTCGACCTTCCGGTGATGCACCTTCCTCGACCTCCGCCTCCTCTCGGCCGTCTGCCTCTGTGGCCACGACTTCAGGTAGTGCCCACGTCGTTACCCAAGGTAAATGGTTGATTGACTCGGGTGCTACAAATCATATGACTAGCAACCCTCATTGCTTCTCTCTCCTTGAAACGCATGACCGATTGCCCCCGGTTCGTGTGGCGGATGGTTCACCGTCCCCGGTTCATGGGACGGGCATGGTTCAAGTCACCCCGTCGCTTTGCTTGGAGGACACTCTCTATGTCCCGAAGTTCCCGTGCAATTTATTATCTATTACTACTTTATGCCAGCAACTTCAGTGCTCCGTCTTATTCACTCCCACTTCTTGTTCTTTTTAGGACTTGAGGACCCAGCGAACGATTGCTACTGGGACTGAGAGCGGCGACCTCTACTTCCTCGATAACGTTTCTGCTCTGTCCGCCTACTCCTCCTCCTCTACAGATCTGCTTCAATGACATCTTCGCCTTGGACATCCTCCTCCTCGGATTCTTCGACAGCTTCTGTCCCACTTACCTCCGACCAGTTCTCCGCTCAACTGTGATGTGTGTCAGCTTGGCAAACATCATCGCTCCCCCTTCCCGCCGAAGCAAGGTCGTGGCTCCTCTCGCCCGTTTGATCTCATTCATTCTGATGTCTGGGGTCCTGCTCCTACCCTCACTGTTGGTCGGGGTATTTCCTACTTTGTAACTTTTATAGATGATTTTTCTATATGTACCTGGGTGTATCTGTTAAAAGATCGCTCTGAACTCTTTTCCATCTGACAATCCTTTTTGAGAGTGCAACTAGATCTGATATACTCTAGAGGGGGGGTGAATAGAGTATATGGTGCTTTAAAAACTTTTTCAAACTTTTATAACAATTGTTGTAATATGTGTGAGCAGGAAAGCAATAAAAAGTCTAATCACAGAACTAAGTTAAACAAAACTAAGCACAGAAAAATCAAGGCCAGAAACAAACATAAACACAAGCAAAACCAGAAGACACAAGGAAATATAGTGGTTCCCCAAACTTGGGTACATCCACTCTTCTACCACACTAGGTAGGAATCCACTGCAGGATGAGTTGATCAGGTGTCCTGGGCACCAATGAGCTTTTGATAAGGTGCTCAAAAACCAAAGCAGATTTTTTGATCAGGTGTCTTGCCACCAATGAGCTTTTGACAAGGTGCTCAAAAACCAGGTTCAAACTTTTGAAGGGAGTTTGAAAAACCCTTTACAGAGTGGGGGTGAGAGAGTGATGGAAGTCTTCTCTTTCTCAAACAACTGAGAAGACTATGTGGATTGATGTCAAAGCTCCCCCTGAATCCTTGAGATCTTCAGGAAGGAAAGCTTTGCTGAGGGTGATAGGCCTTCAAAGATTGAGCTCCAGCAAAAGATGATTTCAGCAATAGCTGAAATGTTGAATGTCTGGAGTCTTGGAAATGTGTTGGCCTTGAACACTTAGAAAACTACAGAGATCTGAAGATATTGAGAAAGCTTGATCTCCTTGGATGAGTGTTCTTGAGAATTCTTTGTGACAGAAGATTTTTGAATATTTCTCTGTAATCAGTATTCTCTCTCTATTGTGTGTGTTCTTCTTCTTGTTCTTGTTAGAGATTCAAAAACATTCTATCTTTTATTCTCTGGTCCTGAATAGAATATCATTCTCTGTCAAGGATAGTCGTTGGTCTGCATTGATTGCATCCTTAATTGCATAAACTCTTCTGGAGGAAAGTCCACAGAGACATTCCTTTAAAAATCCCTTGAAACTTGGTCCAGAATTAAATGAAAACGGCTAGCAAATCTCTGAATTAATTGCAGAATAACTCCTAACTGATTTGAATTTGAATTCTGGAAGTTATCTGAAATCGTCGAACTGAGCTCTGCTATCGTCGAGCTGAGCTCAGCGATCTGGAAATACACAGCAGCAAAATATCGTCGATCTGAGCTCAACGATCGTCGAACTGAGCTCAGAGATAAAGATCCAAGGCATAGTCAAAATCGTCGATCTGAGCTCACTGATCGTCGAATGGAGTTCGACGATATTATGAAGTTGAGCTAGACGATCGTCGACCGGATTTCGACGAATCGTCGTGCTGAGCTCGACGATCAGACTTAGTCTCCAGACAGAAAAACTTGGTCTTCAGGGCAGCTTCCAAACCTAGACTTCTAACCCTTAGACTCAATTCTAATTGACCTTTTAAGCTATACAGGAGGTCAAGCAAAGGTTCCTAGAGACATAGTGATCTTGACCCAAATTAGTAATAGGGTGTTCCAACACTTTTATTCTATAATTAAAACTCAATTTGGCATTTCTATTAAAGTCTTTCGCTGTGATAATGCTAAGGAATATCTTAGTCATGAGTTCTCCTCCTTCTTTCTGCAACATGGTCTTGTTCATCAAACCACCTGTGTTTACACCTCCCAGCAAAATGGGGTGGCGGAGCGTAAAAACTGTCACCTCCTTGATGTCGCTCGCACTCTCATGACGCAGATGCAAGTGCCCCGCTCCTACTGGGGCTACGCTGTGCTCCTCGCCTGCTATCTCATCAATCGTCTTCCCTCCATGGTTCTCCACGGCCAGACCCCCTTCTCCATTCTATACCCCAGCAAAGAACCTTTTCCTCTCCCTCTCTGTGTCTTTGGGTGTACAACTTTTATACATGCACCATCCGCTACCCGCGACAAGCTTTCCCCCCGTTCCACCAAGTGTGTCTTTTTGGGGTACTCTACCACTCAAAAAGGCTATTGCTGTTTTGACCCCGTTCTGCGCAAACAATTTGTGTCCGCAGACGTGACCTTCTTCGAGAATGCATCCTACTTCTCTCTTGAATCCCCTCTTCCTCCTGATGTCTCTGCCTCTCCACCACCTCTCTCCATTCCTTCCACGCCTATCGGCGTCTCCTCTCTTACCTCGTCTCCTCCTCTGTCCGTCTCACCCCTTATGCCTTCTCCTTCTTCTCCGCAGCCGTCTCTCTCTAGTCCCAGGCCAGCCTTCTCTGCCACAGATGCTCCGGTCGCTGAGGCCCGCGTCGACCTAGATCTTCCCATTGCTCTTCGCAAAGGGGTGCGGGCGTGTACTCAACACCCGCTTGCGGCAATTGTTTCCTATGATCGGCTTTCTCCTTCTCGCAGGTGTTTTGCCTTGGCTATCTCCGCTACTACCACTCCCCGCACCTACCAGGAGGCTCTTGTTATTCCTCATTGGAAATATGCCATGGATGAAGAGATGACTACTCTTACTGAAAGGGGTACCTGGACCCTTGTTCCTCCACCAGTGGGTACTGATGTGGTTGGTTGTCGTTGGGTGTTTGTTGTGAAATTTCGCCCCGACGGCACTGTGGATCGCTACAAGGCCCGGCTGGTGGCCAAAGGCTTCACTCAGACTTACGACATTGATTACTTTGACACTTTCTCTCTGGTTGCTCGCCTCAACACCATCCGGGTTCTTCTCTCTGTGACTGTCAACAGGGATTGGGATATTTCCCAGCTTGATGTCAAGAATGCCTTTCTCTATGGGGATATTCAGGAGGACGTCTACATGCAGCAACCTCCTAGGTATGTTGCTCAGGGGGAGACAAGAGTTTGCCGTTTAAAGAAGGCCATTTATGCCCTAAAGCAGAGCCCTCAGGCATGGTTCGACAAGTTCAGTGGCATTGTGACTACCATCGGCTTTGCAAAGAGTTCGGCCGATCACTCCTTGTTTATTCGCAAAACCGCCTCGGGACTGGTGGTTTTGGCAGTGTATGTGGATGATATTCTTCTTACTGACGATGACCAAGCTGGGGTGGACTTGACGAAGAAACACCTCCGTGTTGGCTCCCCGAAATACTTTTTGGGGATAGAAATCTCTCGGAAGCTTGACTCGTTGGTTCTCTCCCAATAGAAGTATGCCCTTGATCTTCTACAAGAGGCAGGATTGACAGGTGCCAAACCGGCCCGGTTTCCCATGGCTATTGGAGAAGACAAAACATGGACGGATGACTCGCCTCTTCTATTTGATGTCACGAGGTACAGACGTTTGGTGGTCAAACTCATCTATCTCACGGTGACCAGACCCGACATCTCCTATGATGTAGGAAAGGTTAGTCAGTTTATGCAAGCTCACAGGGAGTGCCATCTTCAGTCTGCCTTGAAGATTTTAGAGTATGTCAAAGCAGCACCGGACAAAGGGTTAATATTTCAGAGGAATGGTCATCTGAGGGTTGAAGCCTACTCAGATTCAAGCTATGCGGATGATAAAGGCGATCGTAAATCCACATCAGGTTTTTGTACTTTTGTTGTAGGAAATCTAGTGAGTTGGAAGAGCAAGAAACAGTCTGTTGTCTCCAGATCCAGTGTAGAAGCCGAATACCGGAGTATGACGTCAGCCACGTGTGAGTTAAAGTAGTTGCGGGCTCTCATGCTTGACCTAGGAGAGATCTATGACTATCCTCTTCCTATGTTCTGTGACAACAAGGCCGCTATATACATATCCAAAAATCCGGTCTTCCATGAGAGAACAAAGCATATAAAGTTCGACTGTCACTTCATCCGGGAAGAGGTTTTGAAGAAACAGATTTGTACTCTGTTTGTCACCTTCGACAAAGAATTGGTGGATATCTTCACAAAGCCGGTCTCTACTTCGTTCTTCCACATTTGTGACAAGCTGGGCATGATTGATATCTATGCTCCAGCTTTAGGGGAGTGTTGAAGGATTAGACCGGGCGGCCTGGCGGTCTAGTCTGGCGGGTTGTTGACCGCGCGGTCTAGCAGTTCCCTTCCAGCAGGTTCGTGTTCAGACTGTTGTTGTTTGTAGTCCGAGCGGTCTGGCGGTCTCTCTCAAAAGCTTGGAGACCGGGCGGTCTAGCGGTCTCCTATTGCGGCCTGTTCTCTTCCTGCTGGAGTTGCCGAGCAGTTAGCCCATTTGTCTAACCGCGCGGCCTGTTCGGTCTCTTTAATTTCTAGCCGCTCAGCCCAGTACATTTTTAGTCTCATATTGTTTGTTTGTACTCTCTCCTATCTCCTCTATTCTATAAAAGGGAGGTCATACCTTTGTAAAGGATATCTTTTTGGATAATAAAACTTTCAATTATTCAAATTTCTGCATGTTTGTTAGCTGCTTGTTAGCTGCGTGTTTGCTAATTTTACAGCCTCCTTCTTTTGATGAACCCATGCAGTGTGTAAGCAACATGATTAGTTGCTCTACTATTGAGCCATAAGAACTTGATGGGGCTTCAATTAAATTGGATTCACAAAGAACTAGGGCTACAAAGTTACCTTTAGGTGCAAATCCATGCTTTTCCATCAAAGCATTAAACTTCAGGCACTTGTGCTTCACATGCCCCTTCTTCTTACAAAAGAAGCAGCTAAGAGGCTTCTTTTCACCAGTGTCCTTACTCCCTGAAGCTTGTCCATCCTGGGCTTTAAAAAGAGCTTTGAACTTCTTCTTCTTCTTAAATGAGAGTTTGACAACGAGTAAAAAAGTATTCGTCTTCTCTTTCTTCAGTTTCTCCTGCTCAGCAATGCAACGGGTGATGATATCATTTATCTTCCACGCCTCATCCTGGGAACTGTAGGTAGTCTTCAAAATGCTGAACACCACAGAAAGTGTATTTAGTTCTTGATGCACCATTAAGGCTTCAGAGAGAGTAATCTCCATCTCATGTAGTTTGTTCTGATAGTAGACCATCTTCAGTATGTAATTACAGACTCCGCCTCCTCCCGAATACCTCATGGAGAATAGATCCTGAATCAGAGTCCCAATCTCAGCATTGGAAGATACCTTATACCTCTACCCAACGACAGTCAGAAAATTCCTAGCGACGGTCGTGTCTGGAAGACCACTTAGCAGGTGCTCCGGAATGGAACTCTTCATAATCAATAAGCAGATTTTGTTTGACTTGTTCCATGCACAATAATGATCCTTCTCAGCTTGAGTGCTAGTCGTTGTGAGGGTTGCAGGCTGGTTGGTACTCATGGCCATCTCTATGTCCGCCATCTCAAGAGCAAACATGATGTCAGACTTCTACTTCTTAAATTTTGATCCAGTGAGTTTTTCAATGGTTGGTGTTGAAGCCAGGAAAATCCTAACCTCAAAATTCGGACCAAAGCCGCCTAAGGTTACCGGCTCAGAAGCAAGATCGGACGGCTAGGGTGACCAGAAAGAAGAAACAGGTCAAACAGGACCCCAAACGTTACGGCAGGAAGGACCCACCACGTACCCGGATGCTCGAAAGGAGCAGCCCCTTCTCAACCAAAAATGGCTGAATTGGGTACGAGAGAAGCTAGCTGGCAAAGTCGCAAAGTCGCGAGTTGCACTAAGGAAAAGGAATCTGAAGACTTAGCTAGTATCCTGAAGCGCGTGAGTATCCTGCCAAGGATTTCAAGTGCTTCACCTCGTACCCCTGGGGTCCTATTTATAGGCCAAAGCAAGGGGAGGGGGGTCATATTTATACCCCACCCACCGGCGACTAGGCGACTTCCCGAGGAACTCGCACGGGCTGGGCGAGTATCTCGCCTAGTCGCCTACCTGGCGAGTATGCGATGGGAGCTCGCCTATACTCGCTCAGGCCTTCCGCGATCTTGAATGCTGACTTTGACTCCTGCCTTGAATTGTTGACCTTGACTTCTGCTGACTTGGCAGTCGTAGGACCCACTCTCGACGAATACGGGTTGTACACAATCCCCGCTATTTCTGAGCGACATTGGAGCTCGGAAAGAAACATCCAACACTTATTCGGCGAGCTGCTCTGCCGAGTATCTGGGTGCTCGCCTCTTTTGACCGCTGGCCAATCTCTATAAATAGGGGGGCCTAGTTCTTTAGCAGGTTCTCTATAACTCGCGCATAATGTCGAACGCTGAGAAGATTCTTCGTGATAGTCTCGCTGCGTTGACGAGCGCCATTGGAGTCGCTAAACCAAAGCGACCGCGCGAAGAGGATGTCGCCGCCGACTTACCTCCCCTCAAGAGGAAAAAGATAAAGAAGTCCAAGAATAAACCCGCCTCTGGCGATGATATCTCGCGGCCACCCCTTTCTCGCCCTGCAGCCCCCACCAGTAACCCCGTGCTCTCTACCAGCACGCAACAGTTGCTTAGCGACTTGGGACTCGACGACATTCCCAATGTCGTCGTCTCTGATGCGAGTCTCCTCGACTCGCTTGACATTCCTGAGCTCGCCACTGCCATAGCCCCGGAACTTGCCTCCACTCTGGCGCCACAGCAGGTTGAAGTCGTCGACCTGCCAGGTTGTCTATTCGCCGAGATGATTTCTCATTTTGACGGTTGTTTCTATTGCTTGCTAACTGGACCATGATACTCCCAGATTCTCCCTTGGGGGGTGTGGGCGCGGCTTTGACTGTCGCCCTATTGAGCTTCGCGCCGCTTGTCGCCCTTCCCGCCGGGAGACAAGTAAAGGCCGCACACATAGTGCGAATTAATATCGACGCCAAAAGGACAGGTGAGGCCTCAGTTCCTCCGGCGAGCAAGGAATCGTTGTCGAAGAATCCTCCGCCGAGGAAGACTCTGGCGAGCAAGGATCCTTTGCCGAAGGATCCTCTTCCCAAGAAGGATCCGTCGGTAAGCAAGGGTCTCCCTGCGAGTTCTGTGCCGCCTGCGAGAAGTTCTGCCCTGCTCTCCGCGAGTTCTACACTGCTTCCGGCGAGGTCTTCTTTTCCTGAGGCGAGCTCCTCGTTACCCCCGCCGTCGTCGCTTACCAATGTCGCCACCATCCAGTTGGTGACTATATCCTTGCCGCTGCCGCCGCCTCTGGTCGCGCCTTCTCAAGTCACCACGACGCGACCTCCTCCGCCTCCTCCACTGAAGAATCCTCCACAACCGGTGAGTTCGTCGCTCCCTCTGCCTTCTTCATCACATACCGCGGGTGTTAAGCCGGTCAAGCCGCGGTCGAGCTACTTCCCGCCAAGGAACGCGGATCTTGGACAAGGAGAGCGCGGGCGAGGAAAGGCGGCCGAGCTCGCTGGTGGGCCATCGTCAGGCCGGCGAGATGAGCCAACTCGCGGATCCCCTCGCCGATCTCGGTCTCCTCCCCGATCTGGGTCTCCTCGCAGCGGTAGGTATCGTTATTGATGTGCACATGGCGGCTATGTATCTTCGTCTAATTCTGGCGACTTTTATTTGCTGTCAGATCGGTTGGCGACTCCGGGGGCGGCCTTCATCGATGTCATGGGGTTACAGGGCATGGAATATCATCGTGCTGCCTCTCGCGCCTACATAGAGCTGGAGAGCAAGTTTGACCAGCTGGCGATCTGCGAGCCTCATCGCTGAATATCATCGTTGGAAGTGCGGATGACGAAGATGGAAGAGCTCAAGAGTACGATGGAGAGCTACGAATCCCGCTTCCACATGGTAAGGGAGAATGATCGTCAGCTGGCGATTAACAATCACCGCCTCCAGCTCGTTCTTGAAGAGGTTGCCGGCATTCGAGCGAGTATGGGCTCTGTCAGCAGATTGTCGAGGATGGAGGAGCAGTTACGGCTCGGCGATGACGCGATAGCGGTGGCGACGGAGCATTTCCGGCGAGCGCGCGAGATGGGTTGGGTCGGGCGACATCCGCATCCCCCAGAGAGGCCTAGGCCTTAGAATTATTTCTTTTTTTCTTCTTCTATTTGGAACTCGCCAACTGCGGCTTTAATGGACTATTATTGATTGTAATAAGCGAGTTTGAATCTCGCATTTTTATCATATTGGTTTCTTCTCTGTGTTGTTTTATGTGATATCTTGTCTGGTCTGTGCCGAGTTTATCCTGCAGGTTGCGAGATAATGTTTTATCTGTTCTGTATGACCTACGCAATGGAGCCGGCTTCCTCGCTTAGTGCGCGACTTGGTTTCATACTCGTCGTAAGGAGGATACACCCCCCTCCCCCTGGCGCCTATAAATAGAGGGGGTAGGTGGGACATAAGTACGCTGTTGTGCTTTCGATCCCCTAGCTCGCGAGTATCTGTTCCTGCTCGCGTGCTGCGACTTTTGCTTTGCTCCGCGCAACCCCTTCTTCTCTACTTCAAAACTCACAGGATGGTGGGAGACGACGCCAATGCTCGTCGCCAAGCCCATGTCGCTAACTTTGCGGATGCGGCTTTCAAGAAGTCGATCACCACTGAGCGCGATCTAGAGAATTTTAGGGAAAGACTTCTCCCCGAAGGATACTCGGCCAGACTTCCGGACCGTAGCGATCGACTGAATACCTTCATCGAGGGCGCGCTGGTCCTTCCCCTCCGCCACTTCGACGCCGGCCTGCGACTTCCACTATGGCCGGAGTATTGCGATATCCTCTGATACTTTGGCATAGTCCCCGCACAAATCAACCCCAACGGCGTCGCCATCATTATGGGGTTCCTTTGCTATCTGCGCGAGGAGAGAATCATCTTCGATCTCTCCGTATTCCGCAAGATATTCGCCTTCGTCGCGACTGCCGAGGGTGTGGTCTATTTCAGCAGCCATGCCTGCACCCTGGTGGGGACGGCGAACAAAGTACATCGGTGGAGCGAGATGTTAGTCGTCATCGAGGGAGACTTTGGCGACGTCCAGGGAAGGCCGCACCAGCCTGCTGATGTCGCCTTCCTTCCACCGATACTGGAAGGCGCGCGCGAGCAACTCGTCCAAGCGTTCCGAGGTCGCCGGTTTGATGTCATCTTTTGGCGACTAAACGTCGACACGCTGTTCGAGGTCCACTACAACGAAGGTAAATCTTAGCAAGGAATGTCGGTAGCATACTCGTCGCGATAATAGCTTGTTTACATTACTCGGCCTTTTGCAGAGCCAAACGAGCTCCCGGTGAGGCCGCTTCCTCTAGCCAAAGAAGTCGTCACCTCGCTATTTGAGCTCAACTCGCCAGCCGACATCGGCGAGAAGAAGAGAATCGCCAAGGGCAAAGGCAAAGTCAGGTCGTCGGGCCCCGCGACCAAGAAGTAGAAGGTACCGTCGCCGCATCTCGACGACCAGGACTCGCCGCTCCACGCTCGGCTTCCCCACTTCCACCCCAATTTCAACTTGGGGCTGGACGCGGTTGACTCCTATGGTCGCTCGCTGGTGACCTGGGCGCCGGATGAGCATCTGGTGACGCTGAGCACCAACCTCCCCTCCTGGGCAGAGGAGGGGGAGGACAAGGGGGAGGCCTTCGCCGTCATCCACGCGATGTATGGGCGAGGCGACGCCGAGGCTATGCTGGATCTCAGCGAGGAGGAACTCGCCCAGCAAGCGGCCTGCTCGCTCGCCCGAGCTGTCGAGTTGAATCACTTTGCGGCGAGGAGGATGCTGGAGAGGATGAAGGCCTTAAAGATCGTCAGTAAGAAGGTAATCGATCTCGGCATGGAATCCACTCGTTGGCGAGATTATGAGGTATGTCGCCTCTACGCGTGATGTCAATGTCGCCATGTATGCTTTGGCTGACTTCGTTGTTTATCGCAGGCTGCCGAGATGGAGACCGCCAAAAAACTTTCCGAGTACGAGGCGGAACTTGCCAAGGCTCGGGCTGATTTGGAGGCTGCCCAGATTCGCGCGGCCGAGATGGAATCTCGCCTGGCCATTTTAGAAGCCGGTGTGAGTTCCTCTGCTCCTCAGCCGCGCCCGGAGGACGATCCTCATTACGCCATCAAACGATCTCGCATCCTGTGGGAATAGAGGTCGTTCATCCGCCGCGAGATAGCCCGTGCGGTAGTGTTAGAAAGTAGCTGAAAGAAGCAAAAAGTAGAGAACAAGCGAATAAACTTTTGAATAATTGAATTTTATTATCCAAAAAAGATATCATTTACAAAGGTATGACCTCCTTTATATAGAATGGAGGAGATAAGAAGAGAGTATACAAACAATGTAGGACTAAACATTTACAGTACTGAGCGGCTAGAATAATGGAGACCGCACAGGCCGCGCGGTTAGACAGATGGGTTAACCGCTCGGCAACTCCAGCAGGATAGAACAAGCCGCAGAGGTAGACCGATAGACCGCCCGGTTTACAAACCGCTGGATCAGACCGCTAAGCCGCTCGGTCAACAAACCGCTGGATCAGACCGCTAAGCTGCCCGGTCTAATACTTCAACACTCCCCCTCAAGCTGGAGCATAGATATCAATCATGCCCAGCTTGTCACAAATGCGGAAGAAGGAAGTAGAAACCGGCTTGGTGAAGATATCTGCCAACTCATTGTCAGAGGTGACAAAAGGAGTACAAATCTGTTTCTTCAAAATCTCTTCCCGAATGAAGTGACAGTCAACCTCTATATGCTTTGTTCTCTCATGGAAGACCGGATTTCTGGATATGTGTATAGCGGCCTTGTTGTCACAGAACATAGGGAGAGGACAGTCATATACCTCGCCCAGGTCAAGCATGAGAGCCCGCAACCACTTTAACTCACACGTGGTTGACGTCATACTCCGGTATTCTGCTTCGGCACTGGATCTAGAAACAGCGGACTGTTTCTTGCTCTTCCAACTCACGAGATTACCTCCAACAAAGGTACAAAAACCTGATGTGGATTTACGATCGCATTTGTCATCCGCATAACTTGAATCTGAGTAGGCCTCAACCCTCAGATGACCATTCCTCTGAAAGAGTAACCCTCTGCCCGGTGCTGCTTTGATATACTCTAAAATCTTCAGGGCGGACTGAAGATGGCACTCCCTGGGAGCTTGCATAAACTGACTGACCTTGCCTACAGCGTAGGCGATGTCGGGTCTAGTCACCGTGAGATAGATGAGTTTGCCTACCAAACGTCTGTACCGTGTGACATCAGATAGAAGAGGCGAATCATCCGTCCACGTTTTGTCTTCTCCAACAGCCATGGGAAAACGAGCTGGTTTGGCACCTGTCAATCCTGCTTCTCGTAGAAGATCAAGTGCATACTTCCGTTGAGAGAGAACCAAGGAGTCAAGTTTCCGAGAGATTTCTATCCCCAAAAAGTATTTTGGGGAGCCCATATCCTTCGTGACCAAGTGCTGACGGAGGTGCTTCTTCGTCAATTCCACCCCATCTCGGTCATCGCCAGTAAGGAGAATATCATCCACATATACAGCCAAAACCACCAGTCCCGAGGCCGTTTTGCGAATGAATAAGGAGTGATCGGCCGAACTCCTTTGAAAGCCGATGGTAGCCACAATACCACTGAATTTGTCGAACCATGCCCGAGGGCTCTGCTTTAGGCCATAAATGGCCTTCTTCAAATGACAGACACGTGTCTCCCCCTGAGCAACATACCCAGGAGGTTGCTCCATATAGACGTCCTCCTGAAGATCGCCATAGAGAAAGGCATTCTTCACATCAAGCTGGGAAATAGCCCAAGCCCGGTTAACAGCCACAGAAAAGAGAACCCGGATGGTGCTGAGGCGAGCAACCGGAGAGAAGGTATCAAAATAATCAACGCCATAAGTCTGAGTAAAGCCCTTGGCCACCAGCCGGGCTTTGTAGCGATCCACAGTGCCGTCGGGGCGAAACTTCACAACGAAGACCCAGCGACAGCCAACCACATCAGTGCCCACGGGAGGAGGAACCAGGGTCCAGGTACCCCGTTCAGTAAGAGTAGCCATCTCCTCATCCATGGCAGACTTCCAATGAGGGAGAGCGAGAGCCTCCTGGTAGGTACGGGGAGTAGAAGTAGCAGAGATAGCCAAGGCAAAACACCTGCGAGAAGGAGAAAGCTGATCATAGGAAACAACAGCCGTGAGCGGGTGTTGAGTACACGCCCGCACCCCTTTGCGAAGGGCAATGGGAACATCCAGGTCAACGGGAGCGTCGGCGACGGGAGCGTCAGCGACCGGAGCGTCCGTGGCGGAGAAGGCTGGCCCAGGACTAGAGAGACGGCAGCGGAGAGGATGGTGGAGGGGTGGGTGGAGAGACGGACTGGGAAGGAGTGGGTGGAGGAGGAGACGAAGGTGGGAAAACGTGGAGAGGTGTGGAAGGAACGGAGATATCAGAAGGAAGAGAAGGAAGAGAAGCGGGAGGAGAGAAATAGGAAGCATTTTCGAAAAAAGTCACATCGGTGGAGACAAACTGCTTGCGGAGAAGGGGGTCAAAGCAGCAATAGCCTTTTTGAGTGGTAGAGTACCCCAAAAAGACACACTTGGTGGAACGGGGGGAAAGCTTGTCGCGGGTAGCGGAGGGAGCGTGAACAAAGGCCGTACAGCCAAAGACACGGAGAGGAAGAGGAAAAGGTTCCTGGTGGGGGTAGAGAAGGGAGAAGGGAGTCTGGCCGTGGAGAACCGTGGAGGGAAGGCGATTGATGAGATAGCAGGCGAGGAGCACAGCGTAGCCCCAGTAGGAGCGAGGGACGTGCATCTGCGTCATGAGAGTACGCGCAACATCAAGCAGGTGACGGTTTTTACGCTCCGCCACCCCATTCTGCTGGGAGGTGTAAACACAAGTCGTTTGATGAAGGAGGCCATGTTTGTGAAAGAACGCGGAGAACTCATGAGTGAGATACTCCTTGGCATTATCAGAACGTAAGACTTTAATAGAAATATCAAATTGAGTCTTAATCATAAAGTAAAATGATTGCCAAACAGAAAATAGTTCAGAGCGATCTTTTAATAGATACACCCAGGTACATCGAGTAAAATCATCGATAAAAGTGACAAAATAGGAACTGCCCCGACCAACTGTGAGGGTAGGAGCAGGACCCCATACATCAGAATGAATAAGATCAAAAATGCGAGAGGAGCCACGGCTTTGCTTCGGTGGGAAGGAGGAGCGATGATGTTTGCCAAGCTGACACGCATCACAGTTGAGCGGAGAACTGGTAGGAGGTAAGTGGGGCAGAAGCTGATGAATAAGCCGAGGAGGAGGATGTCCAAGATGAAGATGCCACTGAAGGAGATCGGTGGAGGAGGAGTAGGCAGAGAGAGTGGAAACATCGTCGAGGAAGTAGAGGCCGCCGCTCTCAGTCCCAGTAGCAATCGTCCGCTGGGTCCTCGGGTCCTGAAAAGAACAAGTAGTAGGAGTGAATAAGACGGAGCACTGAAGTTGCCGGCATAAAGTAGTAACGGATAACAAATTGCACGGGAACTTCGGGACATAGAGGGTATCCTCCAAGCAAAGCGATGGAGTGAGTTGAACCATGTCCGTCCCATGAACCGGGGACGGGGAACCATCTGCCACACGAACTGGGGGTAAGCGGTCATGGGTCTCAAGACGGGAGAAGCAATGAGGGTTGCCCGTCATATGATTGGTGGCACCGGAGTCAATCAGCCATTTACCTTGGGTAATGACGTGGGCACTACCTGAAGTCGTGGCCACAGAGGCAGACGGCCTAGAAGAGGCGGAGGCTGAAGAAGGAGCATCACCGGAAGGGCGAAGACGAGGATGTTTCTGCCAGCA
The DNA here is from genome assembly GCA_039583875.1 of Platanthera guangdongensis. Taxonomy (NCBI): domain Eukaryota; kingdom Viridiplantae; phylum Streptophyta; class Magnoliopsida; order Asparagales; family Orchidaceae; genus Platanthera; species Platanthera guangdongensis. The sequence goes on from CM077166.1 coordinate 150,262,568, forward strand.
GCGGTCAACAGTATGGCCAGTACGACCACAGTAAGAGTAGAGGAACCGGGAGGAACCCCGTCCGCTAGAGGAGCCACGGCCACTAGGGCCCCCCCTCTGAGCTTGGTGAGCAAAGGAGTCCGGGGAAGGGGGGAGGCCAACAGAGGCCGCTGGAGGAGCGAAGTAACAGCGGCAATGCGAGCCGCAGTGGCATCCAAAGTAGGAGATTCCGCCTCACCCAAGATCTGCTGGCGGATCATATCATAAGAGTCAGGAAGACGAAGAAGATAACAAACAACCAGGAGTTCCTGGAAGTGTTTGTGCTGGTCGGCCAAGTCCGCGGAGAAGGGGCGATTCTGGAGGATTTCAGCACCAAGAGCCTGAACCTGCTGATAAGCCGCAGCCGGTGACATGGAAGGGCGGGCGAAGAGGTCCGCATAGAGAGTATAAATGCGGGACATCTGGCCCCCCTTAGAATAGAGAGCAGCGAGGTGAAGGCAGGCGGCCTTGACCGTCTCATCATGGCGAATGACGGGAAGGCACTCATCAGAGAGGTTGTTGGCCAGCCAGGTGCGAACAAGAGCATCACTCGCATCCCAGTCATCAAACTCAGGAGAGGTGCGAGGAGGAGGGTCATCGGTGAGGTGATGACGCTTGCGTTGAGAACGAAGGAGAAAGGTGAAAGAAACGCTCCAATCGGGATAGTTGGAGCCAACAAGCTTGGAAAGGGTGCCAAGGTTGCCCGAAGGAGGAGGAGGAGAAGGAGCTGCAGGAGTAGTGGTGAGACCGGAGGTAGTCATGGAACCCGGCAAGCAGAAGAAGCCGCGCGAACAGGAGCGGTTAGGAAACAGAAGAAGCCGCGCGAACAGCAGCGGCTAGAAAGAGGTCAAAGGCACAGCGGGGAAGAGGTCGCGCGGACTGAAAAGGCCGAGCGAACAGAAGAGAGGAGAAGAGCAGGTGACCGCGACCAAGATGCGGGTAAGAAAGGTACAACCCGCACGGTCAGACAGATCACAGCAGCTGCTAGAAAGCGGTCAAAGGCACAGCAGGGAAGAGGTCGCGCGGACTGAAAAGGCCGAGCGAACAGAAGATAGGAGAAGAGCAGGTGACCGCGACCAAGATGCGGGTGAGAAAGGAACAACCCGCACGGTCAGGCAGATCACAGCAGCAAACCGCGAGTAAAGAGACAACACACGCGGACAGACCGCAACGACTAGGAGGTCGGAGCGGCAGGAAAGAACAAGGAGTGCGGCGACAAGCAACAGGTCGCTGCGACAAAGAGCAGTAGGAGAAGAGAACCAAGAAGAAGCAAGCCGCGCGAACAGGGCAGCGAACAGACACAAGCCGCGCGGATAGAAACAAGCCGTGCGGACAGAAGAGAAGGCAAGCCGCGAAACAAGTCGCAGAACGCGGAAAACAAGCCACGAACAACAGAGAGCGCACAGAATCAGGAGGAAATGACCGTGCCCTCTGATACCATGTTAGAAAGTAGCGGAAAGAAGCAAAAAGTAGAGAACAAGCGAATAAACTTTTTAATAATTGAATTTTATTATCCAAAAAAGATATCATTTACAAAGGTATGACCTCCTTTATATAGAATGGAGGAGATAAGAAGAGAGTATACAAACAATGTGGGACTAAACATTTACAGTACTGAGCGGCTAGAATAATGGAGACCGCACAGGCCGCGCGGTTAGACAGATGGGTTAACTGCTCGGCAACTCCAGCAGGATAGAACAGGCCGCAGAGGTAGACCGATAGACCGCCCGGTTTACAAACCGCTGGATCAGACCGCTAAGCCGCTCGGTCAACAAACCGCTGGATCAGACCGCTAAGCCGCCCGGTCTAATACTTCAACAGGTAGGCAACGTGGTCCTCGCGAGGCTGAGGATTAGCGGGAAGGTCGACGAAGGGGAGAAGGAGTTCACTATCGACGAACTCATCCCTGAGTTACTCGCCGAGACGATCTCGCCAGATCGCCTGCCTCCGACGTCGTCGGGCTCTGACAGCAGCGGCAGCAGCAGCGGTAGTGGCGAGGAGGAAAGCGAGGAAAGCGGCGATGAAGAGGACATTGACATTGGAGATGAGGAATATCGGCCTGATACTGGCGACGATGAGTCCTAGTTGCTCGCTGATATTCTTCATACTCGCACGACATAGCCTCTTTTTTATGACATCTTTTGTAACTTGTAAAATTTTTAAAGGAAATATATATATACAAGTTTAAGTTACCATGTTGTTGATTTCTTACTTGCTTACATGCTGATCTCGCCTATCTGATGATAATACTCGCTAGGCTCGTAGGCTCGGGGAGAACGAGTGTTCACGATGATTACTCGTATGCCGATATTGTCGATAATCGCGTATTTGATACTCGTGCGCCCATAGTCGTCCTCCATAACTCGTGCCCCGGTACTCGCCCGTAGCTACTCGCCATGTCATACTCGCATTTTGCTATGCCATACTCGCATATTCACCGCTGCCTGCATGCATACTCGCCCCAATACTGCTCGCATTATCCCTCCTAGAAGCTTGGTCTAACTCAATCTCACTCGAGGAGGTCTGTGGCCAATATGCAGGAGGAGCTCGTTCGGGGATTTGGACTTACGAGGACCTACCACTCGAGGACTTGAGTATTGTTGGAGTCGACAGCTCTCGGGAGCCCTGCTCAACTGGAGTGGTGTAGGTCGACTCGGGGAAGCAAGTAGTCGGTCTGCAGGAGAGGTGCTCGTACAGAGATCTCAGACTACGGCATCACTCCAGCGAGGATCTTGATCTCACTCGAGGAGGTCTATGGCCAATATGCAGGAGAAGAGCTCGTGCAGGGACTTGGATTTACGGGTACCTACCACTCGAGGACTTGAGCATTGCTGGAGTCGACAGCTCTCAGGAGCCTTGTTCAACTGGAGTGGTATAGGTCGACTCGGGGAGGCAAGTAGTCGGTCTGCAGGAGAGGAGCTCGTACAGAGATCTCGGACTACGACATCACTCCAGCGAGGATCTTGATCTCACTCGAGGAGGTCTGTGGCCAATATGCAGGAGAAGAGCTCGTGTAGGGACTTGGACTTACGGGGACCTACCACTCGAGGACTTGAGCATTGCTGGAGTCGACAGCTCTCAGGAGCCTTGCTCAACTAGAGTGGTGTGGTCGACTCGGGGAGGCAAGTAGTCGGTCTGCAGGGGAGGAGCTCGTACAGAGATCTCGGATTACGACATCACTCCAGCGAAGATCTTGATCTCACTCGAGGAGGTCTGTGTCCAATATGCAGGAGAAGAGCTCGTGCAGGGACTTGGACTTACGGGGACCTACCACTCGAGGACTTGAGCATTGCTGGAGTCAACAGCTCTCAGGAGCCTTGCTCAACTGGAGTGGTGTGGTCGACTCAGGGAGGCAAGTAGTCGGTCTGCAGGAGAGGAGCTCGTACATAGATCTCGGACTACGGCATCACTCCAGCGAGGATCTTGATCTCACTCGAGGAGGTCTATGGCCAATATGTAGGAGAAGAGCTCGTGCAGGGACTTGGACTTACGGGGACCTACCACTCGAGGACTTGAGCATTGCTGGAGTCGACAGCTCTCAGGAACCTTGCTCAACTGGAGTGGTGTGGTCGACTCGGGGAGGCAAGTAGTCGGCCTGCAGGAGAGGAGCTCGAACAGAGATCTCGGACTACGACATCACTCCAGCGAGGATCTTGATCTCACTCGAGGAGGTCTGTGGCCAATATGCAGGAGAAGAGCTCGTGCAGGAACTTGGACTTACGGGGACCTACCACTCGAGGACTTGAGCATTTTTTTCCTGCGGCTCCAAGAATTCGAAAATGGATTAAGCGCATCGATATCTTCGAAGAAGAAGAAAACAGAAATCGAACGACGATCTTGTCGACGTCGAGTTGGGAGGTTGGTGTCCCACCCTGTTCCTGATAGTTCCTCCAGCCGGAGGAGAGATGCAATCGGGGGTAGCTAGGCCGATATGCAAGGGGGGAGCTGATCTCGGCCGTCAATGCAGGGGTCCGGTCTTACAAGGACGCTTATATCCCGCGGCATCGTCCCATCATCCGAACTGGGCTATCCACGAGAAACAGGTCGAAGGCACGTTTCTTAATCCAACTGCTGCGATCGTTCTTAGCTCTGCCAACTGGCTACGAGCGCAAAAGCATGGGCGAGGGGTTATGTCTTCCCGAGGGTCCTCCTGGACGCACTCGCGACTATCATACCACCTTAGGCCTATCCTGGCTCCCTGGCTACCAGAGGGAAAGCCTAGCCAGGTTGATCCTTCCTCAAATCCGAGAGGTTGGGGTCCAGACCTGTTTCCGCTAGTTCCTCCAGTCGGAGGAGAGATGCAGTCGGGGGTAGCTAGGCCGACATGCAAGGGGGGAGCTGATCTCGGCCGTCAATGTAGGGGTCCGGTCTTACAAGGACGCTTATATCCCGAGGCATCGTCCCATCATCCGAACTGGCTATCCAGGGGGAACGAGTTGACTGTCAGCTTCTCGGATCGATCTTGAAGTAAAACCTTGAGTTCCCAGAAAGCTTGTGATAAAAACATGATGAATAGAAGAATAGTTGCCATTGCATATATGTAAAAGTATGTACAAGCAAAATACATCATTGGTTGCTAAGGGTAGAACCTTTTCAGGTCATCCCCGCTCCAAGTACCTCCCAGTTGCTCTCCAACCTGATCCTGGAGATAATAGCCCCGGTGGCCAAGGCTTCCTGGACGATGAAAGGACCTTCCCAATTTGGATGCAGCTTGCCCACTGTTGCTCCCCTTCCTGCGGCGTCCACCTTCTTCATAACCAGATCTCCGGCAAGAAAATGCTTTAGGTGGACATTTTTGTCGAAGTGCTTTGTCATGCGCCGCTTGATCTCCTCTTGGCGGATGGAGACCAAGTTACGAAGCTCTTCTAAGAAATCCAGTGAGAGTCTTTGGGCGTCCTCATTCTCCAAACGCCATTCTTCGCCACCATCTCCAGCTGGTATAACTCTCGGGCTCCGAACCTCGAATTCTACTGGGATGAGTGCCTCAGACCCGTGGGATAACTTGAAAGGAGTTTCCCCTGTGGCCGAGTTTGGAGTTGTCCTCAAAGCCCAGAGAACCGAGGGGAGCTGCTCCGCCCAGTTGCCTTTCAAGTTGGTGACTTTCTTCTTCAAAAGGTTGATAATCAACTTGTTGGCGGCTTCCACCTGTCTGTTGCTGCGAGGATGATGTACAGAGGCGGATCGAAGGTCCGTCCCTAGCTGCTTGCAGAAGTCCTCTAACTATAAACTGGCGAACTGCGGCCCGTTGTCAGTGACGATGGCCAGGGGAATCCCGAACCTGCATGCAATCTCTCCCCAAATGAAATTCTTCACGATCTGCGATGTGGTCTTGGCTAGGGCCTTTGCCTCGATCCACTTGGAGAAGTAGTCGATCATAACTATTACGAACTTCCTCTGTCCGCTGGCCTGAGGAAAGGGGCCGATCAAGTCCATTCCCCAGATGGCGAAGGGTCATGGAGCAGTGATCGAGCGAAGGTGTTGAGCTGGTTGTAGTTGAAGAGGCACGAAGAGCTGGCACTGGAGGCACTTTTTGGAGAAGGTCTCTACATCCTTCCTAATGGTGGGCCAGAAGTACCCATGCCTTAGAATCCTTTGTTCAAGGGTCCGAGTTCCCGAGTGACTGCCGCACTCTCCTGAGTGAATCTCTTCCAAGACACGAGGTATTTCAATCTCTGATAGGCACCGAGCTAGAGGACCTGAGATGGTTTTGCGGTAGAGTTCTCCTTCTTGAAGCAAATAGTAAGCGGCTTCGTAGCGAAACTTCCTCTGGTCTCCTTCGCTGGATGGTATCTGTCCCGTCGTTAGAAAAGAAATGAACGGATCCCTCCAATATGCCCTCTGCTCGATCTCCATCATCTCCCCTTCCTCGATGGACGGTCGGAAAAGCTCAGTCACGATCCCCCCAGCCCGGGGACCGTATTTGGCAAGATAGTTAGCTTCTGAATTCTCCTTTTGGGGTATGTGCTCGACGAAGAAAGATTGAAATCCCCCGATCAGACCTTTCACCTTGATCAAGTATCGCTGCAAAAACAGATCGTTCACCTCGAACTCGCCTCTGATCTGGGAAGCAACTACCATCGAGTCGGTGAAGGCCATGATATCTCGAACCCCCAACTCCTTGGTGAGACGCAAGCCGGCCACCATGGCTTCGTACTCCGCCTGATTGTTGGTAACTGGAAAGTGGATCTCAACTGCCTGCTCGATCCTGGTTCCCTGAGGGCTGACGAGCACGACTCCGACTCCCACAGAGTATCTGCCCGAAGCCCCATCCACAAACATCTTCCAGGACACTGTGCTAGAAGAGCCTTCCTCTCCCTCCACTTTGGCTGAGAAGTCGGCAAGGAAATCCGCCACCGCCTGCGCCTTGATTGCTACCCTTGGAGAGTAAGAAATATCGAACTCGCTAAACTCCACTGCCCACTTGGCCAGCCTGCCAGAGGGCTCCACTCCATCCAGGATACTCCTTAGAGGATGATCGGAGACGACCCTGATGGAGTGAGCTTGAAAATATGGGCGGAGCCTTCGAGCCGAGACCACCAAAGCGAACACCAGCTTCACCAGAATAGGGTATCTCGTCTCCGCCTGCCGCAGCACTCTGCTAACATAGTAGATAGGAAGTTGTCTCTTGCCTTCCTCCCGAACCAGCACCGAACTAACCGCCTCTGCCCCGACTCCTAGGTAGAGGAAGAGATCTTCATTACCCCGCGGCCCCTGGAGGAGAGGAGATTGGTTTAGTTGTTGCTTGAGCTTTCCGAAAGCCTCCTCGCACTCTATTGTCCACTCGAACTTCTGATTTCCCCGAAGGGTCTTGAAGAACGGAGAGCACTTCTCCCCTGTCTTGGACAAAAAACGGCTGAGGCCTGCCAGCCTTCCCGTCAGCCTTTGGACTTCCTTAGGATCTCGCGGCGACATCATCTCCAGAATGGCCTTCACCTTGTCTGGATTAGGTTCCACCCCCCCTGGGAGTAAGGAGGTGACCTAGAAACTTCCCTCTTCCCGCACCGAAGACGCACTTGGCCGGATTGAGTCGCATCTTGTATTTCCTCAGGGTGGCAAAGGTCTCCACCAGATCCGCTATGTTCTCTGCGACACTCTTGCTCTTGACAAGTAGGTCATCCACATAAACCTCCAAGTTCCGCCCATTCTGCCCTTTGAAGATCTGATCCATCATCCTCTGGTAAGTGGCGCCTGCATTCTTGACCCCGAAGGGCATCATTTTGTAGCTATAGCAGCCGTCGCTGGTTATGAAAGAGACGTCCCGACAGTTTGGGGGATGCATACGGATCTGGTGATATCCTGAAAAGGCATCAAGAAAACTCATCACAGGAAACCCGACGGCGGAATCAACCAGCGCGTCGATTTGAGGCAAGGGGTAGCAATCCTTCGGGCAAGCTTTATTCAACATTGAAAAATCAATACATAAATGCCAGCCCCCTCCGGGCTTTTTCACCATTACAACATTTGAGATCCAGCCTGGATACTGGATCTACGAGACAAACCCAGCCTTCAACAGCTTCTCCACCTCTTCCCTGATCGGCTCAGCTAATATGGCGTCACTCTTCCTCTGCTTTTCTCGAACTGGGGCCACCGCGGGATCCGGGTTGAGGCGATGACAAGCAACATCGGCGTCCACCCCTGGCATCTCGGCGGCGCTCCACGCAAAGACATCAACGTTGTCCTGCAGGCAAGCGGCCATCTCCATCTTCCCCCCAAGCGGTAAGGATCCTCCCACCTTCAGCAGTCCCGGTTCTCCCCTTCGAGAGATCACTTCTATTGATGTAGGGATTCGTCGGATTAAAATAGCGTACGAATTTTCTTACAACTCAATCCCATGTAACACGTTCTAACGCGTCCTAACACAAACATTCTAGCCGCACGATTCGTCGTCATCCCGCACAAACACGCGGAGGGGAGTGGACTAAAAGCAACGATCTAATTAAAGTCCAATCCTTTCCCACTGAAGATCGAAAGCAAAGGTCGCCACACCTTTTTGAGAGGAAGATCAATAACTATATGCCAAGATCTTCCTCAAGCAAAAGGATCCACCCGATCCGGCTTCTTGCAAGGTTTCGAAAATAAACGCAAGAAGGTTTTCGATTAAATCCAAAAGATCGTATTCAAGATCGCGGATAAAAAGCCATTGCATCCATTCCAAATCTCACAAGAACTCACAAAGGAAAGATGTAGATATTACCCTCCCCAAGATGGGGTGAAGATCACACAAGGAAAGTGGAAGAGTCACACGTCCACGCACCACCGGCGTCACACCGAGCGGCAACCTTCTTCTTCGCCGGAGTCACACCGAGAAGCATCCGCCTCCGCGTTTCACAAGCCTTGGATCACCCAAGCGATTGGCTAACAAGGAGGAGGAGGATGAGGGGGGGCGGCAATCCCAAAGGGAGGTGGCCGAAATTCTCAAGAGAGGATTAATTTAGGTTTTCAAATAGCATGCCTTCATTTCTCATCAAATAAGCCTATATATAGGCAAGTCCCAAAACAAGCAAAATAAATCTAGCCATCCAATTTATCATCTATTGGATGGCTATGAGCACACCAAAAATTAAACATGTCTAAAATAAAAGACAACATGAAATAATGATAACATTAAACTAGGAAAATAAAGGTGCAAATAAGGAAAGGGCTTAAGCCCGCCGCGAACGAAGATTGTAGCCACCAAGGTCACGAGTCGCGGTAGAAGGTCGTCGAGCATCTTTATGTTGCGCCGCATCAACTTGGTCACGAGCAACTTGATCATCATCCACAGCAACTTGATCACGAGCACTCTTAGCATCAACGGGCAAGGGGATGGGAGACGAGCCGGCATCAATCCTCCCCCCCCCCCTTAAAGTCACTCAACACCGATGAGTGGGCTGCAAGGTAGCGGCGGAGGAGGTCCTCATCCAAGCGAAAGAGATCCGACTCAATAACCCAGGAGTCGTCGGAGGGCGGACGATCACGCCAACGAACGAGGAAGCGGCGATGGCCGCCATCAGCTGGAGAAGTGTAGCCATCTGCAAGTACCTGAGCTGGGACAAGAAATGTACGGGGAAATCTAGGAAACATATCAGCATGTGGAAGCAAAGTAGAAGACTTACCACCCGGCGCTAGGCCTGTAGGTGCAATGGAAGAATGACTCACGAAACTACCACTCACCAACCCAGAAGAGACATTTGTGGAGGAAGAAATATTGGGGGGAAAAGATGGCGTAGAAGTCAACTCAGTTGGAATGGAAACATACGGCGTTAAATCCGAAACATTGAAAATGGGTGAAATACCCCAATCCGTCGGCAAATCCAAAACAAACGCGTTATCTCCTAGCCTCTTAATAATTCGAAACAGGCCGGCTCGCTTTGGTGCCAACTTCTTAACGGTGCCAGAAGGCAGCCGCGTGGGAATAAGGCGCACTAAAACAAGATCGCCAACTTGGAAGTTAGACTCCCTCCGATGTAAATTCGCTTGGGATCGATACGACTCATACGTGGTAGCTAAAGTTGTTCGTATTTGGGTGTGTAAGTCATGTATGTGCTCGGCAAAAGATTGTGCAAATTGACTTGTATGATAAGATGGAGGTAACGGAATCAAGTCAATGGGCACATTCGCAAGGTACCCGTGCACTACTTCATTTGGTGACATACCCGTAGACCGGTTGGTAGAGTTGTTGGAGGCTAATTGGGCTTGGGGGAGGAGCAAATCCCAAGTGCCTTTGTGGTCACCCACAAGACAACGCAACAAGTTTCCCAAACTCCTATTTACCACTTCCGGCTGCCCATCAGTTTGTGGGTGATAGGCGGCGGAAAACAACAACTTCGTTCCCATTAATGTCCAAAGCGTCTTCCAAAAATAACTTGTGAATTTAACGTCGCGATCCGAGACAATGGTCTTAGGAACGCCGCGGTGACTCACCACCTCTTTAAAATATAATTTTGCAATGTGAGACGCGTCATTAGTCTTACTACAGGGTATGAAATAAGCCATCCTAGAGAACCTATCAACCACCACAAAAATGGAATCGTGTCGTCGCTGGGTTGGAGGAAGCCCCAAAATAAAGTCCATACTCACGTCCTCCCAAGGTCTAGATGGAATAGGAAACGGAGTGTATAGTCCCACATTAGTCTTCCCCCCTTTAGACACTTGACAAACCCGACAGCTACTCACGATTTTCCCAACTAAAACGCGAAGTTTAGGCCAATAGAATTTCTCCTCGACTAAGGCTATCGTTTTATCCCGCCCAAAATGGCCGCTCAACCCGCCACTATGTAGTTCCCATACTATGTGATGGCGTAGGGAGGTACGGGGAATACATAGCTTAGCGTGCCGAAATAAATAACCGTCTCTCAATACATATGCTGACACTATCATTGGTGAGTCATCGTGTGCCGCTAGATACACTTCTCCAAAATCAGGACACATGGCATATTCATCCTTTATTCTCTCAAATCCGACAACCTTTACTTCCATGATCGACAATAAAAGTGTCACTCTACTAAGCGCGTCGGCCACACGATTTTCAGTGCCCTTAAGGTGTTTTAAGGTGAACGAAAACTCTTGCAGATAAGATACCCATTTTGCATGACGGGGGCTGATTTTAGATTGCCCATTAATGTGCCTAAGTGCATCATGGTCAGAGAGAATCACGAACTCCTTGGAAAGGAGGTAGTGTCTCCACTGGTGTAGGCATCTAATGATGGCATAGAACTCTCTATCGTAATTGGAATAATTAAGTTTTGCACCCGCCAATTTCTCGCTAAAATAACTTATTGGGTGTCCCTCTTGGCTTAAGACACCTCCTACTCCTACTCCGGATGCGTCACATGTCAATTCAAATACTTTATTAAAATCTGGTAAGCGCAAAATAGGAGTATCAGTCATCATCTTCTTAATGTGTTGGAATGCCTGGGTAGCTGCTGGCGTCCATTTAAACTCACCCCTTTTCATGCATTCCGTCACGGGAGCCATAATAGTACTAAAATCCCGAATAAATCGTCTATAAAATGAGGCTAACCCGTGGAAACTCCTAACGTCTCTCAAGCTTGTGGGTTCGGGCCACTCCAGAATTGCTTTCACCTTACTGGGGTCTACCTTTATTCCCTCAGATCCAACCAGGTAGCCCAAAAATTCCACTTCCTTTACATAAAATATACACTTCTTTAAATTTAAATATAATTTTTCGTCCCGCAGTGTAGATAGAATAATCTGTAGGTGAGACACATGTGAGTCAAAAGTGGTGCTATAAATCAATATGTCATCAAAGTACACCACCACAAATCGTCCCATGTATGGTTGGAATACGTGGGTCATCATTCGTGAGAAGGTGCTTGGAGCATTTGACAACCCAAATGGCATGACCAACCACTCGTAGAGCCCGTCCTTAGATTTAAATGCAGTTTTCCATTCATCCCCATCACGTATCCGAATCTGATGGTAACCACTCCGCAAATCCAATTTCGTGAAGATCGAGGCACCAGACAACATATCCAAAAGATCGTCCAATCTAGGGATGGGAAACCTATACTTGATAGTGATCTTATTTATGGCCCTACTGTCTACACACATACGCCACGTACCATCCTTTTTTGGAGCCAACAAAGCCGGTACCGCACACGGACTCTTGCTGTTCCTAATGAACCCCTTCGCCAATAAATCCGAAATTTGGGCTTGGAGCTCCTCGTGGGCTGCGGGGTGCAACCTATAATGGGGCTGATTAGGCAATGAGGCACCCGACATAAAGTCAATGGCATGTTGGATATCACGTAGAGGGGGCAACGTAGGGGGCAACTCGTCCGGGTAGACATCCTTATACTCTTCCAGCAGTTTTTTTAATTCTTTGGGTAAATCTTCTAAAACCCCATTTTCTTTATTATTATTCAAAAGAACCAATGCATAAATAATCCCATCCACAAAGGGGTCCCTCTCAAATTTTCTCCTACCCATTAGGCTTACCAATTTCTTCTCGACTGGGATTGTGGTATCCGTACTCGGGCTATTGGGTTCCTTTGGGGCCGTGGGTTTTAACGTGACTACCTTCCCATTATATTTGAACTCATAAGTGTTTGCCCTCCCGTAGTGGGTGACATCACGGTCATAGAGCCAAGGGTGGCCTAACAACACATGACAAGCATCCATAGGGACGACATCACACAACACCGCATCCGTATATGACTTGATCGTAAGTGGAACTAGGCAACGCTTGGTGACCGGGATGGTTACCTTGTTGACCCAAGCCACTTGGTAAGGGGTAGGATGAGGCTCGGTAGCCAAATGCATCCGCATAACGGCGTTCTCGGAAACAACGTTCATGCAGCTGCCGCTATCAATGATGAGCTTACAATATTTGTCCCCACTCTTAAAGATGAGGGAGAAAATAGTGGACCTCTTCCAATCGTCAAACGGGCGAGGGGTCGTCAGAATACAACACATAACGCTAAGTAGGTGTCCATCCTCCATATCACTAGGCACACCATCCGTCTCATAACTCTCATCTGCCTCAATCACTAAATCTGCAAAGTCACTAGTGGACTCGTCTAGAAGAGCTAAAGTAGCCTTGGCCTTGGTGGGGCACTCATATGCATAGTGGCCTTGAATACCGCAAGAGTAACACGTGGTGTTAGCCTTGCTCACCTTGCCAATAGGGATTCTCTCACTATTAGGCTGCCTAGGGTTTCTCGCAGTCACGACAATTGGTTTGGACTCCCCAACCTTCGCCTTACCCTTATCATAATAAGTGGAGGAAATGGCGCCTATGGGGGCCTTTCCCTTTTGTTGGGAGTAACGGGGTTGGGTTTTCATGGCCAGATGTTTTTCAATGTCCAAGGCGGCATTGAAAGTAGTATTAATATCAGTGTGGCCATATCGAAGAAGCTTCTTCTGAATGTCCGGATTAAGTCCCTTACGGAACCTAGAAAGCGTAACCTCTGGCATCTCTTGGATCTCACACCGCACCATCTTATCCTTTAACTCACCCATGTAATCAGCCACCGATTTTGGACCTTGCCGAAGGGTGGCAAGATCGTCGAACATTTGAGTTCGGTGGTAAGCGGGCACGTATTGGTCGGTGAGCAAATTTTTCATAACCGTCCAACCAACTAGGGGTACACCATGACCGGTCCCTAAACGTCGCTCCTCATTTAACCAAAAGGTCTTGGCCCTCCCGTTTAATTTCATACGAGCTACTTGAACCTTTTGCTCATCGGTAAGGTGATACCAATCAAAATAGCATTCTATGTCAACCACCCATGTAAGGAAGACTTGGGGGTCTCCCATACCATCGTAAGAGGGGGCTTCCATACGAATCGCTTTTGTTATATCGAACTCTCTTTCCAGATCGGGAACTTGACGGGCTGCTCCGGGGAAGTACCCATCATGTTCCGCAACATGCACCGGGGGTGGTCGGGGGGCTTGTCCATGGTTAGGTGGTGGTGGTGTTTGAGCAGCTTGGTTCGCCAAAAGTTGTGTCAGCAAACCCCTCAACTCTCCTAATTCTTGCCTAAGCTCAGTGATAGCCGTAGGATTAGTTTCCTCATCAGGGTGTTCAGCCATAGTGGTGGTAGACGGGTTCGTGTACTCCGTACCGTGCCGAGTACGCATTAACACCCTAAAAACCAAGGGCTAGAGCGCAGTTTTCTCTTTGTTTTTTTTTTTGAATTTTGAAATTTGAAATTTTGAAATTCGAAATTTGAATTTTGAATTTTTTTGAAATTTGAATTTTTTTTTTGAAATTTGAAATTTAAAATTTGAAATTTTGAAATTTGAGATTTGAAATTCGAAATTTGAAATTTGAAATTCGAAATTTGAATTTTGAATTTTTTTTTGAAATTTGAAATTTAAAATTTGAAATTCGAAATTTGAAATTTGAAATTCGAAATTTGAATTTTGAATTTTTTGAAATTTGAAATTTAAAATTTGAAATTTGAAATTCGAAATTTGAATTTTGAATTTTTTTTGAAATTTGAAATTTAAAATTTGAAAATTTGAAATTTGAAATTCGAAATTTGAAATTTGAATTTTGAATTTTTTTTTTTGAAATTTGAAATTTAAAATTTGAAATTTGAAATTCGAAATTTGAATTCCGAAATTTGAAATTTGAATTTTGAGCGGGGGAGGAGTGCTAATTAGGAAACTGACGAGAACCTCCCTCTGATACCAAATTGATGTAGGGATTCGTCGGATTAAAATAGCGTACGGATTTTCTTACAACTCAAGCCCACGTAACACGTTCTAACGCGTCATAACACAAACATTCTAGCAGCACGATTCGTCATCATCCCGCACAAACACGCGGAGGGGAGTGGACTAAAAGCGACGATCTAATTAAAGTCCAATCCTTTCCCACCGAAGATCGAAAGCAAAGGTCGCCACACCTTTTTGAGAGGAAGATCAATAACTATATGCCAAGATCTTCCTCGAGCAAAAGGATCCACCCGATCCGGCTTCTTGCAAGGTTTCGAAAATAAACGCAAGAAGATTTTCGATTAAATCCAAAAGATCGTATTCAAGATCGCGGATAAAAAGCCATTGCATCCATTCCAAATCTCACAAGAACTCACAAAGGAAAGATGTAGATATTACCCTCCCCAAGATGGGGTGAAGATCACACAAGGAAAGTGGAAGAGTCACACGTCCACGCACCACCGGCGTCACACCGAGCGGCAACCTTCTTCTTCGCCGGAGTCACACCGAGAAGCATCCGCCTCCGCGTTTCACAAGCCTTGGATCACTCAAGCGATTGGCTAACAAGGAGAAGAAGGAGGATGAGGGGGGGGGCGGCAATCCCAAAGGGAGGTGGCCGAAATTCTCAAGAGAGGATTAATTTAGGTTTTCAAATAGCATGCCTTCATTTCTCATCAAATAAGCATATATATAGGCAAGTCCCAAAACAAGCAAAATAAATCTAGCCATCCAATTTATCATCTATTGTATGACTATGAGCACACCAAAAATTAAACATGTCCAAAATAAAAGACAACATGAAATAATGATAACATTAAACTAGGAAAATAAATGTGCAAATAAGGAAAGGGCTTAAGCCCGCCGCGAACGAAGATTGTAGCCACCAAGGTCACGAGTCGCGGTAGAAGGTCGTCGAGCATCTTTATGTTGCGCCGCATCAACTTGGTCACGAGCAACTTGATCATCATCCACAGTAACTTGATCACGAGCACTCTTAGCATCAACAGGCAAGGGGATGGGAGACGAGCCGGCATCATCTATATCCTCCACCTCCTCAGCAGCACACAACCCTTTCTCCTTCTCCAGCAACTCTTCCAGCTTCTCCGCGTCATGCATCCAGCTGATGGTGCTGACGACGTTCAAGTAGCACTCCCTGGAAGCTTTGGGATCTCCCCTGATCCTGATCTGTACATCTCTGCGGTAGTACTTCAGGCATTGGTGATAAGACGACGGAACGACCCTGAAGTAGTTGATAAGAGGCCGCCCGAAGATGGCGTTGTATCCACTCGGTGCGCCGACGATGATAAAGCGGCATCGGATCGACGTCCCACCGAGTGTAACCTGTAGCTCCACTGCTCCCTCCACCTCTTTCTTCTCTCCTGAGAAGCTGTTGGAACACCATATTACTCATTTGGGTCAGGATCACTATGTCTCTAGGAACCTTTGCTTGACCTCCTGTATAGCTTAATAGGTCAATTAGAATTGAGTCTAAGGGCTAGAAGTCTAGGTTTGGAAGCTGCCCTGAAGACCAGGATTCTCAGTCTGGAGACTAAGTCATATCGTCGAGCTCCGCACGACGATTCGTCGAACTCCGATCAACGATCGTCTAGCTCAACTTCGACAAGATCGTCGAACTCCATTCGACGATCGCTGAGCTCAACTTCATTATGTCGTCGAACTCCATTCGACGATCGGTGAGCTCAGGTCGACGATTTTGACTATGCTTTGGATCTTTATCTATGAGCTCAGTTCGACGATTTTTGAGCTCAGATCGACGATATTTTGCTGCTGTATATTTCCAGATCGCTGAGCTCAGCTCGACGATAGCAGAGCTCAGTTCGACGATTTCAGATAACTTCCAGGATATTTCTTAATTCAAATTCAAATCAGTTAGGAGTTATTCTGCAATTAATTCAGAGATTTCCTAGCCGTTTTCATTTATTTCTGGACCAAGTTTCAAGGGATTTTTCAAGGAATAATTCTGTGGACTTTCCTCCAGAAGAGATTATGCAATTAAGGATGCAATTAATGCAGGCCAACGACTATACTTGACAGAGAATGATATTCTATTCTGGACCAGAGAATAAAAGAGAGAATGTTTTTTGAATCTCTAAGTGAAAAAAAGAAGAGCACACACAATACAGATTACAGAGACACATTCAAAAATCTTCTGTCACAAAGAATTCTGAAGAACACTCATCCAAGGAGATCAAGCTTTCTCAAATCTTCAGATCTCTGTAGTTTTCAAAGTGTTCAAGGCCAACATATTTCAGACTCCAGACACTCAACATTTCAGCTATTGCTGAAATCATCTATTGCTGGAGTTCAACCTTTGAAGGCCTATCACCCTCAGCAAAGCTTTTCTTCCTGAAGATCTCAAGGATTCAGGGGGAGCTTTGACATCAATCCACATAGTCTTCTCAGTTGTTTGAGAAAGAGAAGACTTCCATCATTCTCTCACCCCCACTCTGTAAAGGGTTTCTCAAACTCCCTTCAAAAGTTTGAGCCTGGTTTTTGAGCACCTTGTCAAAAGCTCATTGGTGGCAAGACACCTGATCAAAAAATCTGCCTTGGTTTTTGAGCACCTTATCAAAAGCTCATTGGTGCCCAGGACACCTGATCAACTCATCCTGCAGTGGATTCCTACCTAGGGTGGTAGAAGAGTGGATGTACCCAAGTTTGGGGAACCACTATATTTCCTTGTGTCTTCTGGTTTTGCTTGTTTTCATTTTTGTTTTTGGCCTTGATTTTTCTGTGCTTAGCTTCTGTTTTACTTAGTGTTGTGATTAGTTTTATTTACTGCTTCCCTGCTCACTCTTATTACAACAGTTGTTGTAAAAAGTTTTAAAAGCACCATATACTCTATTCACCCCCCTCTAGAGTATATCAGATCTAGCTGCTCTTTCAGAAGCCAAAGAGCGGTCCATCTGCAGCTTGGACTCTGGACGCTTCCACCTGAAGTCCGACGAAGGTTCTTTTGAAGATGACATTCACCGAACTCCCGTTATCCGCAAGGATTCGGTCGACAGTGAAGTTCTCGATGGCAGCTTGAATCACCAGGGCGTCATGGAAGGGGTTCTCATTCCCCAACATATCTTCCTCTGAGAAGGTGATCTCCTCCAATGGCGGCGGGGTCTGCGACGTCGAAGCGACGTTCTTTCGATAGATCTGGTGTAGACTTCCCTTGTGGGAAGCTCCAAGCCCGGCCCCTCCATTGATCACTCCTACATGCCCACCTCCTGGGCCATGTATTACTTCACCACGAGTTCCCAGATCGACTCGGTCTTCATTCCTTCTTCTTGCCGGAGCTTGAAATGCCACCTGCCCTACCGGGGCCTCCTGCCTCTATTGCTCTCTCTTCGCCGCTCCTGCCTCCAGCCTCCTCCTTGCTTCCCAAAACTCGGGGCAAGCCAAGGTCTCGTTCCCCTCTACCCGATGAATATCGCAGTAAAAGGGAATTGCCGCCTCCTAGCGCATCGCTCGCTGCTCCCTTCGACGCCGCTTGCTGTCTTGGCGAGCGATGGCCATTGTCTCCCTTCTTCCTCCTCCTCGACCTCCCTCCTGCCGATTTTCGTTCCTCCTCTCTTCTTGATACCGCTGTCGTGCTGGCCTACATTGGGGGCGATTCTCTGGATACTGGAATCGTCTTTCCTCCCTTCCTCTTTCTCGAGCTTCCACCGGTCTTCCCTCTTCCTGTCTTTGAGGCCTCTCCTGCCTCCTTTCTTCAACCTTCCTGGGTTCCTCCCTCTTCCTTCTCTCTTCCCTCCTTGGCTCTTCTTTCTTCTTCTCCTCCCTCCTTTCTGGCGTCCTTCTTGACCTTGACCCCGAAGGTCCTGCTCTTCCCTTCTCCACCGCGATCTCCCCATCTAGCCTTGCTAAGAAGTCCTTGTTCTTCTCCTCTCCGCGAACAAAAGCGTTCGCCTTCTCTATCATCTCCTCGAAAGATCTCGGGGGGTTGGACCCCATCTCCAAACTGAAGAGTCCCTGCTTTAACCCAAACTTGAGGGCCACCATCAAAGTAAAACTGTCCACCTCCTCCACCTCCAAAATCTCCTCCTGAAAACGGTCGATGTAGTGCCCCAAACTCTCGTGTTGACCTTGGACGATTTTGAAGAGGGTTGTCGCTTCTTTCTTCCTCTTCTTTGAAGTCGCGAACCTTGCCATAAGGCCCCGACACAAATCTGAGAAGTAGTACACGGACCCTGCCGGTAGTTGATGGAACCAATCTCGAGCATTTCCCTTGAGAGTGATGGAGAAGAACCTGCATTTGAAGGCGTCAGACATGTTGCGAATGGAGACGACATCCTCAAACCACTAGAGGTGTCTGACAGGGTCATCTCTGCCGGAGTAATAAGTAAGAACGGGTTCCCGGAACCCTTCTGGAACTGGAGCGGCGAGGATCTCGTCACAGAAGGGGCTCCTCCCTCCCTGGCGGTGATGAGTTTCATCCTCGCTGGAAACTTCATACTCGTTGTATTTGCGAGTATCTCTGAATCTCGCCGGCGACATTGGATCCCGAAAATGGACCCCCTGGCTGCTCGCCGGATAAACCGGCGACTGCATTGGTCGCTCTTCCCTTGCCCAAGCGGGCTCCTTTCCAGCTCGCCGGATAAGCCGTTTGGTCGCTCTTCCCTTTCTCAACGTGGTCAGCAAGATAGCCCAAACACCAAATTAATATCTTCGGAACTACCCAGTTCGCACGCTGAACCTGCGGAAAACCCAAGGACTAGAGGTTGCACCCAACAAAACAATGGAAGCACAAGAAGGTCTTATTATGCATTCACTTCTTTACAATCCGAGGCATACATAGCGAGACATGATTTCGCTAGTATTACAGCTGTAAACAGAAAGAACCAAAAAACAAGCCGGGCGGACAGCACTCCAGTCCGCCGAGACCGCGAGGTCGCCGAGACCGCCGAGACCGCTGAGCTCGCCCAAGCAATGCTGCAATCCGCCGAATACCACGGAGTCCGCCGAGACCGCGAGGCCGCGCGGACAGACCGTTATTCGCCTCCTGCTGAACCCGAACTGAGGAACTCCCCTACCCGCCTGAAGCCGGCGGACAGGTTATTGAAGCTGGGAAAGTTGAAACAGAACTGACAAGTCGCAGAGCGACCTCCTGCTGAGTCCGCAGAGACCACACACTTCCAAGCACTGACCGAAGTCACAGCCAAACTCCTGGCTCCTTGAATTTATCCGCGCGACCTGCACACAGCAAACCGTCAGCCTGAAACAATCCGCGCGGACTGAAAAACACAGACCGCAGCACTCGCCCAACCCAATTTACTGTTCACTCACGTTACTTAGGTTACTGTAGATGTGCCAGGGGGGTCCTATTTATAGGCCAGGTGAGGAGTGTGGTCACCGCCCATGAGATAGCGACACCGCCCCAGCCCGCGCGAACACAAACGACCGTCCGCTCAGTCCGCGAGGACTTAGCCAGTCACCAAGGGAAACCGCCAGGAGCAAGGCAACCATTGACGAACCCTCTCCAGTCCGCCCAAGCTAAGCGGACAAGGCACCAGCCCGCAAAGCTCCAACTACTTCAGGACAGCACCCTCTTCAATGGCAGTCCGCACCAACCCGAGGCAGTCCGCAAGACTCACACCTCAATCCGCCACAAGTCCACGACCAAAGGCAAACAGCAACAGTCCGCCCGGTCACAGCGGACTTGGCGGATACGGCAGACACCATGAACTTGACACCAAGTGTGACCAAGTCCAAAACCATCAAGGGCCAGTGCGAGCATGGCGGACACAAAGTCCCGTCCGCCAAACACCCTAGCACAGACCGCAACCAGTCCGCGAGCTCCTCGCACTTGTCCAACACAGCAGCTACTTCCCGGACTCCAAACACCAGTCCGCCAACCGGTCTCCACAGCAAGACCTGCTGTAACACCTGAGCTCGACAAGGCCTCAGCCAAGCTCAAGGCCCAGTCCGCAACAGCCAAAACCGCGGACACGCCAGTCCGCAAGGCTTCCCGCGAACTCGAAACAACCTGCCAACAGCACAAGCTTGCACCCGCGACCACTGAGCAAAGCACCAGTCTGCAAGCCTCTCTATCCGCAGATACCAGGCCGCACCAAACCGCGGACTCCATGCAACAACCCGCTCAGAACACAGCCGGCTTCCACCAGACTTTTCACCAGGCCGCAACCCACAGTCTGCCCAGTCCGCCCAGTCCGCCAAAGCTGTCCGCACAGGCCGCGCGGCCTGTCCCGTCACCCACTTCCACTTCACAAATTTCAACACTCCCCCTTGAAGTGAGAAGTGGTGACCAAGCCCAGCAAGCTGCGCAAGCGTTCAAAAGGCCCCTTCGACAGCGGCTTCGTGAAGATGTCAGCAAGATTATCTTCACTCCGAACATGCCCGACCAACAGAGACCCCTCCAACACCTTCTCCCTGATGAAGTGGTGATCAATCTCTATATGCTTGGTCCTGGCGTGACACACTGGATTGTTTACCAGTTTGAGAGCACTCTCATTGTCACCCCGGAGTAAAGTAGGCCCTTGCACTTCTTCATGAACATCCTCTATGAGTCTCCTCAACCAAACGGCTTCCCGAGCAGCCAAGGCCGAAGCCTTATACTCCGCCTCCGTGGTTGAAACCGACACCGAGTCCTGCTTCTTGCTACACCACGAGATGCTAGCTGAACCGCAAGTGAACACATAACCTGAAGTAGACCTTCGATCATCCGAATCACCGCCATAGTCAGCATCCGTGTACCTGAGCAATGCAACCTCCGCATCCCTTCTATAGAGGAGTCCCATCTCAGAAGTCACCTTGACATACTTCAGAATCCCCTTCGCCGCCACTAGATGAGATTGCCTTGGTTCAGCCATATACCGACTTACTCGGCCAACAGCATAAGCTATATCCGGCCTTGTAATCGTCAGATAGATCAAGCTCCCAACAAGAGCCCTGAACACCAAGGGATCATTAAGCACCCTTCCCTCATCTCGTCGAAGCTTTAGCCCAGGTTCCAGTGGAGTAGAGCACTTCTTCCCTTCGCCCATGCCAAACCGCTTCACAATACGATCAGCATACCCTTTCTGGCTAATGAGAATCCCGCACTCCTTCCTCTCCACTTCAAGACCAAGAAAGTGATGCAACTCTCCCAAGTCTTTCATCTCGAAGCGTATAGCAAGCTCTCCCCTGAGCCTTGCTACTTCCTCCTCCGAGTTACCTGTGATGATCATGTCATCCACATACAGTAGGACCAAGACTCTTAGCTCTCCCTTCTTCTTGACGAACAAGCTTGAGTCCGAGTTAGAAGCCAGGTATCCACAGAATTGCAAGTACTCTGCAATCTTCTCATACCACGCTCGAGGAGCTTGCTTCAACCCATAGAGAGCCTTCCTGAGTATGCAGACATAGTCCGGATGCTTTTCAGAGACAAAACCAAGCGGCTGATCCATGAAGATGTCCTTGTCAATCTCTCCGTAAAGAAAGGCATTCTTCACATCAAGTTGCCACAACCTCCATCCCTTGCTAGCAGCCAAAGCGATCACCACTCTTACAGATGTCATCTTCGCAACAGGACTGAATGTCTCCTCATAGTCTTCTCCATACTGCTGTGAGAATCCTCTAGCGACCAGGCGAGCCTTGAATCGATCAATGCTCCCATCAGCCTTCTTCTTCAACTTATATACCCACTTGCAAGTAACCGGAGTAATGCCATCAACCTTGGGCACAAGGTCCCAGGTTTCATTCTTCTTCAGAGCATCAATCTCTTCCTTCATGGCACCTTCCCACTCCTTCACTCCAGTGGCCTCGTTGAAGTTTGCAGGCTCTCGCTCATCCAGAGGACCTGCAAAGAAGCAGGAGACAAAGCTCACTGCATTCTCATCACAGTACCGAGCCGGTGGCTTAACCACCCTCTTCGATCTCCGAAGACACGGCTCCTTGCTTACGGCTTCCGTTGCTTCTTCAGGCTCCACTCCTACCTGGGGCAAGCATTGAGCAGTGCTCCCCCTGCTTCCTGAGCCAGAAGGCTCAGCCTCGGAGTTCGAAGCAACAGGAGCTGCTGGTGAAACAGCAAGCTCCTCTTCCAAGCCTTCAGCAGCCTCCACCGGTGCTTCCTCAACCTTGCTACTTCCGGTAGGCTCCACCGAGCCGCCTCCATATGACGTCAGCTCGTCAAAGACAACGTCTCTTGACACCACGAACTTCTTCGTCACAGGGTCCATGCACTTCCATCCCTTCTTCCGCTCATCATAGCCAACAAAGACAAGTTTCCTTGCCTTCGCATCCAGCTTTGTCCGTGAAGCATCCGGGACATGCACGTAGCAAGTTGAACCGAACACCCGAAGGTGTCCAACACTCGGCTTCTCCTTCAGCAACAGCTCAATGGGAGTCTTCATGTTGATAGGGCTGAGTGGCATCCGGTTGATAACATATGCAGCACAAGACATTCCCTCCGCCCAAAAGGACCTTGGGATATCTTTCGCATGCAGCCAGCATTTGCAGGTTTCCGTCAAATGACGGATCTTCCGCTCCGCTACCCCATTTTGTTGTGGAGTGTGAGCACATGTAAGCTCCCGTTGGATCCCGTGCTTCCTGCAGAAGTTAGAAAACTCGGAGGAGACAAACTCCCCCCCGTTATCAGTTCTAAGCTTCTTAATCCGCAAACCAAGCCGGCCTTCTACCAACTCCTTGAACTCCACGAACAAACAGAAGGCTTCCGACTTCTCCTTTAAGAAGTACACCCAAGTATACCTTGAGTAGTCATTAACCAAGACAAGCATGTATTTGCTTCCACCAAGGCTGGCAGTAACAGTCGGACCCATCAGGTCGCCATGAATACACTCCAATGGTTTCTTGCTCCTTGTTTGAGATTTATCAAACGGAAGGCAATGTGCCTTACCGTATTGACAGCCCGCACAAACATGCCCATCACCAAAGGAGGACAACATCGGCAACCCCCTCACCAGACTTCTACTCGCCATTGCCTTTAGCTTGTCCATGCCAACATGCCCCAGCCTCTCATGCCAGATAGCCGCACTATCATTGGCCCTCATCCTATCAACATAGGCACTGGTGGAAAGAACAAACAAGTTCTTCACCCTCCTCCCAACATGAGCAACATCAGCCTTTACCGCTGATACGTTGCGAAGGAACCTCACGTCTGTTGGCCCAAACAGAACGTGATACCCAGCGTCCACCGCGTTGGTCACCGAGAAGAGGTTCTTCTTCATGCCCGACACGTGATACACACTCCTTAACGTGAGTGGCCCCTGATCACTACCCAAAGACACGACCCCCTCCTTCTCTACTGCATAAACAAGTATTATCAGCAGTGATAATAGCTTCATTACCTGAGTAAGCCTGCATGGAGGTGAACTTCGACTTGTCTCCGGTGAGGTGATGACCACACCCGGAGTCGATGATCCACTCGCTGTTGAAGTCCTCAGCAGATAAGGCCCGAACACAAGTGCCCGTCATGAAAGCTCCTCCCCATTCTGCTTCTTCACTTCGCGAGCAAGCTTCCTCCTTTCCCGCAGCATGCCCAGGCTGCAGTTTGACCTTGCAGTCCCGCTTGAAGTGCCCTCGCTGATGACACCGGTAGCACTTCAGATTCTTCTTCCAGTCCTTAGGAGCATTGCTCCTCTCCGGCGGATATGAAGTTGAAGTCTCCTTTTCACCAGCGGCCTGCACCTTCTTCTTCTTCTTCCCTTCCCATCCCTTCTTCTTGCCTGAGAAGAGAGCCTCGCTGCCTTCCTGATTCAGATTCACTCCAGCCATCTGCCTTGCTAAGCTCTCCTGCGAGGCAAGCAGATTCTCCAGCTCCAGCAGAGACGGCTGAGTAGCCCACCCTTGAACAGACGTAACAAAGGCCACATACTCTTTCCGCAAGCCGCGGAAAATGTGCCTTTTCATCTTTGCCTCAGAGATAGGCTCATCAGGATCCAGTGCCGACAGCTCAGCACACAAGCTCTTCATCTTTAAGAAGTACCTGGAGATGGAAAGGTCTCCCTGAGTTGCCCTGGCCAACTCATTCTCTAGGAACTGAAGCCGCGCCACATTCTTCCTATTGAACAACTCATCAATGGTTGTCCAAATATCAGCAGCCGACTCACATCCAATGATGTGATCAAACAGTTCTGGAGAGACAGCTCTCTTCAGAACGAACTCTGCCTTAGCATTAGTTCTTCTCCAGAGCCTTCACCTGGTCAGCAGTACCGAAAGCAGCAGTAACTTCCTGTCTGTCGTCTCCACCGACAACTTCCCACAGCTCCTCGCCTAGAAGATAACTCTTCATGCACGACTTCCACTTTTTATAGTTAGTCGGCGTTAAGAGTTCAATGCCCAGACCTCTTGCTAAGCTTCCTTCCATTGCAACCACCTGTTGGTACCCTTCAGCAGCTCCGAGCAACAACACAGGTTGAACACCACTCAATCACTGAGTAACAACACTGGCTGACCTCCGCTCACGCAACTGAACCTCCGCAACCTCAGGAACCTCGCTTTGATACCATGTTAAATTTTCTCAACGTGGTCAGCAAGATAGCCCAAACACCAAATTAATATCTTCGGAACTACCCAGTTCGCACGCTGAACCTGCGGAAAACCCAAGGACTAGAGGTTGCACCCAACAAAACAATGGAAGCACAAGAAGGTCTTATTATGCATTCACTTCTTTACAATCCGAGGCATACATAGCGAGACATGATTTCGCTAGTATTACAGCTGTAAACAGAAAGAACCAAAAAACAAGCCGGGCGGACAGCACTCCAGTCCGCCGAGACCGCGAGGTCGCCGAGACCGCCGAGACCGCTGAGCCGCCCAAGCAATGCTGCAATCCGCCGAATACCACGGAGTCCGCCGAGACCGCGAGGCCGCGCGGACAGACCGTTATTCGCCTCCTGCTGAACCCGAACTGAGGAACTCCCCTACCCGCCTGAAGCCGGCGGACAGGTTATTGAAGCTGGGAAAGTTGAAACAGAACTGACAAGTCGCAGAGCGACCTCCTGCTGAGTCCGCAGAGACCGCACACTTCCAAGCACTGACCGAAGTCACAGCCAAACTCCTGGCTCCTTGAAGTTATCCGCGCGACCTGCACACAGCAAACCGTCAGCCTGAAACAATCCGCGCGGACTGAAAAACACAGACCGCAGCACTCGCCCAACCCAATTTACTGTTCACTCACGTTACTTAGGTTACTGTAGATGTGCCAGGGGGGTCCTATTTATAGGCCAGGTGAGGAGTGTGGTCACCGCCCATGAGATAGCGACACCGCCCCAGCCCGCGCGAACACAAACGACCGTCCGCTCAGTCCGCGAGGACTTAGCCAGTCACCAAGGGAAACCGCCAGGAGCAAGGCAACCATTGACGAACCCTCTCCAGTCCGCCCAAGCTAAGCGGACAAGGCACCAGCCCGCAAAGCTCCAACTGCTTCAGGACAGCACCCTCTTCAATGGCAGTCCGCACCAACCCGAGGCAGTCCGCAAGACTCACACCTCAATCCGCCACAAGTCCACGACCAAAGGCAAACAGCAACAGTCCGCCCGGTCACAGCGGACTTGGCGGATACGGCGGACACCATGAACTTGACACCAAGTGTGACCAAGTCCAAAACCATCAAGGGCCAGTGCGAGCATGGCGGACACAAAGTCCCGTCCGCCAAACACCCTAGCACAGACCGCAACCAGTCCGCGAGCTCCTCGCACTTGTCCAACACAGCAGCTACTTCCCGGACTCCAAACACCAGTCCGCCAACCGGTCTCCACAGCAAGACCTGCTGTAACACCTGAGCTCGACAAGGCCTCAGCCAAGCTCAAGGCCCAGTCCGCAACAGCCAAAATTGCGGACACGCCAGTCCGCAAGGCTTCCCGCGAACTCGAAACAACCCGCCAACAGCACAAGCTTGCACCCGCGACCACTGAGCAAAGCACCAGTCCGCAAGCCTCTCTATCCGCAGATACCAGGCCGCACCAAACCGCGGACTCCATGCAACAACCCGCTCAGAACACAGCCGGCTTCCACCAGACTTTTCACCAGGCCGCAACCCACAGTCCGCCCAGTCCGCCCAGTCCGCCAAAGCTGTCCGCACAGGCCGCGCGGCCTGTCCCGTCACCCACTTTCACTTCACAAATTTCAACAACTGGAATCGTCTTTCCTCCCTTCCTCTTTCTCGAGCTTCCACCGGTCTTCCCTCTTCCTGTCTTTGAGGCCTCTCCTGCCTCCTTTCTTCAACCTTCCTGGGTTCCTCCCTCTTCCTTCTCTCTTCCCTCCTTGGCTCTTCTTTCTTCTTCTCCTCCCTCCTTTCTGGCGTCCTTCTTGACCTTGACCCCGAAGGTCCTGCTCTTCCCTTCTCCACCGCGATCTCCCCATCTAGCCTTGCTAAGAAGTCCTTGTTCTTCTCCTCTCCGCGAACAAAAGCGTTCGCCTTCTCTATCATCTCCTCGAAAGATCTCGGGGGGTTGGACCCCATCTCCAAACTGAAGAGTCCCTCCTTTAACCCAAACTTGAGGGCCACCATCAAAGTAAAACTGTCCACCTCCTCCACCTCCAAAATCTCCTCCTGAAAACGGTCGATGTAGTGCCCCAAACTCTCGTGTTGACCTTGGACGATTTTGAAGAGGGTTGTCGCTTCTTTCTTCCTCTTCTTTGAAGTCGCGAACCTTGACATAAGGCCCCGACACAAATCTGAGAAGTAGTACACGGACCTTGCCGGTAGTTGATGGAACCAATCTCGAGCATTTCCCTTGAGAGTGATGGAGAAGAACCTGCATTTGAAGGCGTCAGACATGTTGCGAATGGAGACGACATCCTCAAACCACTGGAGGTGTCTGACAGGGTCATCTCTGCCGGAGTAATAAGTAAGAACGGGTTCCCGGAACCCTTCTGGAACTGGAGCGGCGAGGATCTCGTCACAGAAGGGGCTCCTCCCTCCCTGGCGGTGATGAGTTTCATCCTCGCTGGAAACTTCATACTCGTTGTATTTGCGAGTATCTCTGAATCTCGCCGGCGACATTGGATCCCGAAAATGGACCCCCTGGCTGCTCGCCGGATAAACCAGCGACTGCATTGGTCGCTCTTCCCTTGCCCAAGCGGGCTCCTTTCCAGCTCGCCTCGGCGGCGCTTCCTCTTCTAGCGGCGTCAGGCGACGAGGGGAAGTCGTCGTGACCTCTGGGCGCTGAGCGAAACCGGTGAGAATGGTTTGCTCGATCTTCCTCGTGAACTCCTCAAACGCGTCCACCGTTACAAACTCGCCACCTCGCGCGGCGTCTCCTCCCACTGCCGAGTTTCCGACCAACTCTCCTTGCTCGCCACCTATGGTCATCTCCCTCAACTTCCAAACTTTCCTCCTTGGCTGTGATCCACGCTCACCGCACCAAGTGTTGAAGCCAGGAAAATCCTAACCTCAGAATTCGGACCAAAGCCGCCTAAGGTTACCGGCTCAGAAGCAAGATCGGACGGCTAGGGTGACCAGGAAGAAGGAACATGTCAAACAGGACCCCAGACGTTGCGGCAGGAAGGACCCACCACATACTCGGATGCTCGAAAGGAGCAGCCCCTTCTCAACCAAAAATAGCCGAACTGGGTACGAGAGAAGCTAGCTGGCAAAGTCATAAAGTCGCGAGTTGCTCTAAGGAAAAGGAATCTGAAGACTTAGCTAGTATCTTGAAGCGCGCGAGTATCCTGCCAAGGATTTCAAGTGCTTCACCTCGTTCCCCTGGGGTCCTATTTATAGGCCAAAGCAAGGGGAGGGGGGTCATATTTATACCCCACCCACCGGCGACTAGGCGACTTCCCGAGGAACTCGCACGGGCTGAGCGAGTATCTCGCCTAGTCGCCTACCTGGCGAGTATGCGATGGGAGCTCGCCTATACTCGCTCAGGCCTTCCGCGATCTTGAATGCTGACTTTGACTCTTGCCTTGACTTGTTGACCTTGACTTCTGCTAACTTGGAAGTGGTAGGACCCACTCTCGACGAATACGGGTTGTACAGTTGGCATATTATCATGGAATGTAAAAGTGACTGAAAAGAGAAAAAAAGAAAAATTAGAGACAAATACGGCAATAGTGGCTATAAAACCCTAAATAGCACACTAGGTAGAGAATCCAGGTGCGTCAATGCGTAATACCTTTGGGCAGACTACACGACACGCAATTAGGGATTCTCCACACAAGGACGAGCAACAGGCTTTAGCTTTTCGCAGATCTACCACCTTTGGGCGAATAGATTACTAGAGCTCCGCACTACCGTCCAAATGTCCTTGTGTAACCCTCTGAACCTATTGGCAAGCACCACCTTTGGGTGAATGATTGCGCACTAGTCTCAGAGAACTCCCTAAAACATGTGAAACTATAATCTCATAAACTGACTCGAAAAAGTCACTTTGGCGGCTACAGTTCTTATCAATCCATGAGACCTTTTCACACCGGGATATCTGAATATTGCCCTAAATTAATATCATATTTCTTTTACTTAATGACGTATGAGTTCTTAATCGTCTGAAGAAAACACGAGACTTTTGTCGTGGATTGATTTATGAAAAACACTTTGAATATCAATCCCAAATTTGTTTCTCTCAAAATACTTAATGGGTTTTGAAAATAATGTTCTTTAATTGAATTAATTAGAAAAATAATTTACTTCAAATTATGAAGGAGACTAATAGGTTTAGGTTAACCTGACTCTGATACCAACTATCAAAAAAAATTATGGAGTGTGCGTCGCTATGGTAAATTTGTATTATCGAAAATTCTGCTTAATGCAGCGACTAATAAAGCTTCAAAAGATTGTTATAACCAAACACTACTAGTCTCTTTATTGGAGTTAACACCCAAATTTATTTTCCTAACTTTTGAACACAATAATGAAGTGAGCTTAAATGAACGGTAACTGAATTGCGGAATTAATTTATACTGTTCTTGGATTCTTGCTCGTGTTTCATCATAGCCGAAATATGCAGCAGTTGCAATGTGTTGCTCCTTATGAATTCCACGGCGCTTGTAGATCTCGTAAGCATACAAAATTTATCAGCAGTTTAAATTGATCTCTACTACAACAAAAGGATATTGGCATGGTGCATACATGTGTGTGTGTGTGTGTATATATATATATATATATATATATATATATATATATATATATATATATATATATATATCAACAAATCACTGTCTACGGTATATCAGATATTGGATTCAACTTTAACAAATTTAGAGTAATAACCTTGCTAATAGTAGAGTTGTATCCAAAATTAAAGAGAAGAATCTCCATTTTAACAGAGGGGTGGATGTTGGAACCCTAGTTCTGATTTGGGCAAGGATCACTATTAGGTTTGTTTAGATTGACCCATAATGTATAGTCAAGGGTCATAGGTTTATTTCCAGTTTTGCCTCTGAAGAGTTCAAGAGAATTGCTAAAAGAATTCCAAGAATTACAGTTGTGACAGTCAGAAAATCAGTTCGACGAACGACTAGCTCAGGTCGACGAACTCTGAGTTCCTTCTTTGAACTCAGGTCGACGAATTCAACCAAGAAGCTCTGCTCGACGAAACCCAGCTGAGCTCGACGAACTCCAAGCTCAGGTCGATGATCGCTGAACTCAAGACAGCTCGACGAAATAAGAAACTGAGTTCGACGATCTGCGAGCTCCGGTCGACGAATTCTGTGCAATCAGTTACAGTTGGCAGAATTAATTAAGGATTAATTACAGTCAGAACAATTAATGCTAAACATTCCCAATGGAAATAGCCGTTCAAAGTGGGCAGTTACAGAAGATTAATTGTGGATTAATTTTCAAGACATCTTCTACTCTCGGGAATGCTTCAGCCGTCTTCAAGATAAATGAATTCAAATATGTGAATTCGACAGATAAGAGAAAAACAAGGAAGACAGAAAACACACAGAGTACCAGAGAATAGACAGATAATAGACACACAGAGAAGGCTTTCCATTTTTCAAAAAAGAAGGAACTCTGCATCAATCCACATACTCACAGAGTTCTTCATCTGCTCCAGGCTTTTAAAGAGACACACAATCAATATCAGTCTAAGAAACTTGTTGGAGACATCATCAATCTGAAGGCCTACTCACCCTGAAGCAAAGCTCAATCTTCCTGAACAACTCTATAACTCAGGGGGAGCTTTGTTAACATCAAATCCACTAAAGTCTTCTCTTAGACTGTTGACAGAGAAGACAACATCACTCTCTCTCTCTTCCCTCCTGTATAAAGGGTTCCTTAACTCCCTTCAAACGTTATTCTTGGTTGCAAGTCTCCTGATCAAAAGACTTGGGTTGGTTTTTGAGCACCTGATCAAAAGCTCATTGGTGGCAGTCACCTGATCAAAACCTGTAGTGGATTCCTACCAGGGTGGTAGAAGAGTGGATGTACCCAGTTAGGGGGAACCACTATAAATCCTTGTGTCTTCTGTGTTGCTTGCTCTGTTTTCTTTACTTTTGTGTTGTGATTTTCATTTCTTAGAATATAGATATAACTCTAACCAGTGCAAGTTAAGATCTATCCCTATCTTTCAGTGGAGTTGATATTCACAGTAATGAAAAGTAATGAGACAAAATACCTAAAGTTGAGACCAATTGATATATTCACAGAAAACGAGATGATGGTTTTTGCAATCCACTTGATCGACGATATCAAGACAAGAAAGCTGAGCCCTCCTCTGGATAAATTCACAACCAGTTACTCGATCGACAAGTAGAAGAAACTCTCTACAGTTTCCTCAAATCTTCAAATCAGAGGCTGCCTTTGTCGGCAGTCTAAAATGATGTAGATCTGCAGGAAGACGGTGCCAGCGATGGAGATCTGCAGCAAGACGGCTCCGACGACGAGGATCTGCAGGAAGACGGTGCCGGTGATGGAGATCTGCAGCAAGACGGCTCCGACGATGGAGATGTAACACCCCCATCCGTCACATGGCATATAACAGAAGGTCCAGTTGGAACCCGACGTCATATACCACAGACAGTCGGAAGGGTTACATAAGAATATTCAAACTATCCAATTAAGACTACTCGTCCTACACAGAGCATTCTAGCGGAAGCATTTAAAGTTGAAAGAACCCAAAACTTTAATCCATTAAACATGAGTGTCCACAACCACACTACTGGAATGAAAACCAAATACACTGAAATGGTACATGGACTTATGGCCTTACAATAGTTCACTTAATAAATAGTGTTTTCCATACATTGGCACGCAGACCGGCCACACATGACAAAAGTAAAGTACAACAATTCTTTACGGCCTTCGAGGGCCAGCATGGCAACATGGGCTCCAGCCCGCTATTTTGCACTCGGCTCCGCAGCACCTGCAAGCAACATACCACCGCACGGTGGCAAACAAAGCAACGGTCGGCT
Organism: Platanthera guangdongensis; assembly: GCA_039583875.1. Classification (NCBI taxonomy): domain Eukaryota; kingdom Viridiplantae; phylum Streptophyta; class Magnoliopsida; order Asparagales; family Orchidaceae; genus Platanthera; species Platanthera guangdongensis. The sequence goes on from CM077166.1 coordinate 150,294,083, forward strand.
AAAGCCGACCAAATTATAACGACCTCGTCCCTTTCTCGGGACGGCGGTGCTCCTTTCCTGCATAACATTAGCCCAACTGAACAATTATTTAAAAACATACTTCGCCACAGGTGTAGGCTCGTACGACCAAACACCCCGTGCACTCAGGGCACATTAACGGTGAATCCTGACACTTCAGCGTCTTCACCACCACCCCCAGGATGGCAACAACATGAGCATTTTAGCCTTCCTTACCCTGTCTAGTCTAAGGCTCCCTACTATGCCAACGGCCAGCCCCTTTTCGGGTCTCTCACACCGAACCACATAGCCCAGGTCCAATTCCACTTGCTCGTTGCTCAACCGCATAGTTCACATTAAGACGTACGCACGAGCCAAGCTTCTCTCGGATCCTAACATTTTCCAAACAATCACATAACCCAGTTATGTTCAAGGCCGGTTCCCAGACTGCCAAGTTAGCAGAACAACGATTCCGCCCAGTTTTCCGGGTGCGCCTTGGAGCTAACCTCCAAGGATCCCTGCTACAATCTACCACGTAGAAACCCGAAAAACCAAAAGCACGGAGTATTCTCCGACAAAACATATCAAATGCAACATCACCGATCCAGAAAATACACGTCCGGGTAGGCTTCACACACAATGCCTATGCCCGTACTTCGATTCCGGACTCTATATGCAACACAAGGGGGACTATTCACATCAACCCCAAGGAACACCACGTACTCACCGCACACTCTTGGGAGCGGGATTCCCTATGCAGAAAGGAAGAGCTTCATATGCTCAAGTAGAGAATCGTTACACTTGTAGTCCGCTTTGGTGCCATGGAAAAACTATACGGATGGAAGTCTTCGCAACGAACTTTCCTCCACAGATCCGCTCTCAGATCTCAAAACGGTGCTCTGATGCTCCGTCGGCGGCCGGAATCCCTTCCTTCTTCCTCCTCTTTCCAACTCCTTGAGAGAGAGAATGGTTGGAGAGAAATGAAGGATTAACTCCCATATTCCCAGCCTTAATAGAGCATGAAACCATCTGGGTCGTTGGATCCTATTTAAAGAAAACGAACGGCTCAGATCCGCTCAAAAATCTCCAAACCTGGGCCGAACACGGCTTGGCACACGGCCGTGTCCCCGGCCGTGTGCCTCGATCCAGGCACGATCGTCGAACGGAGGAAAGACACACGGGCAAAGACACACTCGTGTATCACCTGACACGCCCGTGTCGGGTCTCTCGACACGCCCGTGTCCGGGGGCATGTTACCCATAACCGCCACTCCAACAGACACGACCCAACTGAACACGGGTACTGACACGGGTAGGCACACACCCGTGTCATATGACACGCCCGTGTCATGAAGCCGTGTTCCTGGCCGTGTCCTTCTCGGGATGAAAACGACCAAAAATCACCAGCCAGACACGGCCTTGGACACGCCCGTGTCCTAGGCCGTGTACCCCTATACAAGCACCAAAAATCCCTTTTTACGCAATCGACTCAAATACAACTTTCGGGGCGTTACAAATCTCCCCCACTTAAGGAATTTCGTCCCGAAATTAAGTAAAGGTACACAGATCTAAAAGTTACCAGAGTGGAATAACTTGGGATATTCCTCCAACATAGCTTGCTCTCGCTCCCATGAAAGCTCCTCAAGCCCGCAATTATCCCAACGGACTTTAACCATTCGGACTTCCTTGTTGCGGAGTCGCTTGACTGCAACATCTTCAATACGTACTGACTTGACCCTTATTGTCAACTCATAATCAACCGGTACTTGATTGTCCGCAATGATCTGCGAAGGCTCTTGCACTGCCTTACGCAACACCGACACGTGGAACACGTCATGTAGCCCACTCAATTCCGCCGACAGCTTCAATCTATACGCCGCCTCACCAACACGCTCCAAGATTTCAAATGGTCCAAGGTATCTCGGACTCAACTTCTTCAAGCGTCGAACCCGCGAGACGCCCTTGAACGACTTAATTTTTAAGTACACCCAGTCGCCAACATTGAACTCCACATTCCTATGTTTGGCGTTGTAGTACTTTGACTGTCTGTCCTGAGCGATCTTCAACCGTTCCTGAATTATCCGTATCACTGAGGTGGCATCTTCCACTGCTTGACGTTTGTAAAGCTTCGACTCGCCCGTCTCCAACCAAGACAACGACGTACGACACTTCCTCCCGTACAAGGCCTCGAAAGGCGCCATTCCAATACTCGCCTGAAATCTGTTGTTGTACGCAAACTCCACCATATACAGGTGATCCTCCTACTGCTTTCCGAAATCTAGGACGCACATGCGAAGCATGTCCTCCATAATCCTGTTGACCCTCTCGGTCTAACCATCCGTCTGTGGATGAAAGGCTGTGCTGAAACTCAGCCTAGTTACCAACATACTATGCACCAACCTCCAATCCTTCAACGTAAAACGTCCATCTCGATCACTAACAATACTGCTGGGTACACCATGCAATCGTATAATATTCTCCACATAGAGTTTGGGTAACTTTTCCACCGGATCTTCCTTCCTGACCGGAATAAAGTGCGACACCTTTGTCAACCTATCGACGACCACCCAAATGACGTCGTTTCACTTCTGCGATTTCGGCACAACATGCACAAAATCCATAGATATGTCGTCGAATTTCCATTCTGGGATAGATAGGGACTGCAAGAAACCTCTGGTCTTCTGGCATTCCGCCTTTACCAATGTGCAAGTACGGCACTTGGCCACATAAAGTGCTACATCCTTCTTCAATCCTGGCCACCAGAATAACTTCTTCATGTCTCTATACATCTTTGTGCTTCCCGGGTGGATTGAGTACTTGGTATGATGAGCCTCATACATCAATTCCTCCCGAAGATTATCCGCACTAGGAACTCATAGGCGACCGTCCTTCCTTAGCAACCCATCCTCAACAGCAAACTAGGAATTTGACTCATCCAATGATTCATCCAAGATCTGCTTCATGCTGTTATCCTGAACCAGAGCCCGCCGAACTCTATCAGCTAGGTCACATTGCACCTCGGTCCAAAACAGTTTCGCCTCAGCACTAGACTACTTTTCGACGCAAGATATCTCCAAAGCCTCCAACTCATGGACCAATCTCTCATCATGTACCGATAACCAGTTGGCCTGCGCCGGAGTCTTGCGAGTCAACACATCCGCCACTGCATTTCCCTTCCCATGCACATAATGTATCTTGAAGGTGTAGTCCCCTAAGAACTCCATCCACCTCCGCTGCCTCATGTTCAGATCCTTTTGATCCAACAGGTACTTCAAGCTCTTATGATCGGTGTAAATATCGACCTTCACACCGTACAGATAGTGCCTCCAAAGCTTTAGAGCAAATATCACGGCCGCTAACTCTAAGTCGTGGACCGGATAATTTCTCCCGTGAGCCTTCAGTTGTCGTGAACCATAGGCTATCACTCTCTCATGCTGTAGCAGGACACAACCCAAACCATTACCCGAAGCATCACTATAGATTTCAAATCCTTCAGTTCCACTTGGCGAACATAAAATAGGCGCTGTGGTTAACCGCCTCTTCAATTCTTCAAAAGCTTGCTCGCACTCCAGCGACCACACAAACTTTTGATCCTTCCTTGTCAACATCGTGAGTGTAAGTGCTATCCGTGAAAAGTTCTCTACGAAGTGCCTATATTAGCCGGCAAGCCCCAAAAAGCTCCGGACTTCCGCCACTGTAGTCAAAGTAGGCTACTCTCGTATTGCCACTATCTTCGCCGGATCCACAGCTATCCCTTCTCCACTGACAACATGACCAAGGAACGCTATCGAGGATAACCAGAATTCACACTTGGAGAACTTAGCATACAACTGATTCCTCCTCAACGTCTCCAACACCATGTGTAGATGTTTGTAGTGATCCTCCTCGCACTGCGAGTACACCATGATATCATCAATAAATACTATCACGAAACGATTCAGGTACTCTCTGACGTCTGGTTCATCAGATCCATAAACACGGATGGCGCATTGGTCAAACCAAACGGCATGACCGTGAACTCGTAATGCCCAAACCGCGTACTGATTGCTGTCTTTGAGATGTCGCTCTCCCTTTTCCTCAACTGGTAGTAACCGGATTTCAGATCTAACTTCGAAAATACCGTTGACCCAACCAACTGATCAAATAGATCGCCAATCCTGGGGATTGAATATTTGTTCTTCTCCGTAAGCTTGTTCAATTCCCGATAGTCAATGCAGAGTCGCAAGCTCCCATCTTTATTCTTAACAAAGAGAACTGGTGCGCTCCAAGGCGACGAACTTGGATGCACATAACCTTGCTCTAGCAACTCTTGCAGTTGCACTTTCAATTTCGCCATCTCTCTTGGCGCTATTCGATACGGAGAGCGTGACACCGGTTTGGCACCCGGTACCAGCTCAATGGTAAAATCAATCTCCCGCTGAGGAGGGGCTCCTGGGAGATCATCTGGGAACACATCAGGATACTCGGACACGACTGGAATACTGTCAAGACTTGGCTTAGGCGTCGAAGTCTGCACTAATGTGACAAACAGCTCTGCCCTAGACCGAACTGCCTTAATCACCTGAAGGGCTGACATCAAAATCTTACACGACCCCTTCATGCCCGCAAAAGTAGTCTCTCGATCAGTGTTTAGACCCAACTTAACTTCCTTACGGTTGCAATCAATGCATGCACCCTGCTCCGAGAGCCAATCCATACCGAAGATTACGTCGTACTCTGCCAATGGCAAAAACGACGCTCGCAAATCAAAATCCTGATCCCCAATCCGTAACTTCACTACGCAGATCCTATCCGCGCGCATTGAGCATCCATTGGGCAACAACACATCCAATTTGTCTTTTGCTATCGAGGACGAAACCCCAATGCGCGATATGAATTTTTCGGACAAGAAGGAATGCGATGCTCCCGTATCAAACAGGGATCTCGCCGGAAACTCAAATATCAACACAAAGCCTAGTACCAACAAAAGTAAGCTAACAAATACGAAGGTAACAACTATAAAGGTTAAACCACTGTAATTTAACTCATATCTGTCACCACGTCCGCTTGCATTATGGCCTCTTGCAGGCCAAGGTTGTAGACTATAGACTGGGCTGGAGCATGATGGGACGCGGTTGACTCCACCACATTCCCGTTCTCCTCATAAGTCGCTCCAAGCTTCCTCTCGGACTTTGAACGTACGCTCCAACACTCACGAGCAAAATGCTCCGTCTTACAATAGTTGTAGCAAGCTCCTGGGACTCGACTTGTAGTTGCCCCCGACGCATCAGCCGAAGGGGCTGAGTTCGAAGTCCTCCGCTTCTTGTTCCATCTGCGGAATCCTGACTTTGAACTAGGCACTTTGAACTCTGCCTTCTTTTCTCCTGGGTCCTTCTTCTCTTGAACTTTCTTAACGACCTCCAACGAACGGGCCGAATTGACCAAGGCTAGGAAGTCTTGCGCCTTAGGCCCAGCAAGTAGTAACTGTAGGTCGCCATGTAGACCCTCATAGAATCGGTTGGTCTTTCTCTCCTCTTCCGTAAACATAGCCCCAGCATACCGACCCAACCGTGTAAACTCATGTAGATACTCGTCCACGCTTCTGGATCCTTGAGTCAACCCAAGAAATTGGTTCTCCATCTCAAGCTTCTGAGCAGAGGGTACAAATCTGCCTAGGAACAATCTTGAAAATTCCTCCATAGACACATCAGCAAGCTGCCTACCCACTAGAAGATGAAACTCCAACTCATCCCACCATAGCCTCGCTTCCCCCGCCAAAAGAAAGGTCGCTATGGTGGTCTTCTGCCACTCTTCAGTTAACGTGGCTATCAAAACCCTCTTTATCGAAGAGAGCCAGTCCTCAGCTTGAGCTGGCGTTCCAGTCCCGTCAAACACTAGGGGATGAAAGCCCATTACATACTTGAGCTGCTTCTCCGTAGCTCTCCTCGGCTCCACCTGATCAACTACTGTGCGCTCCACCACTCTCGGCTCTGCCACCCTAACCGGTTCTTGCTCATTCGCAGGAGGTGCGCGATGCATTTGCCCTGCAGGTTGGGCATTTATCATCGCAAATACGACTTCAGCCACCATCCTGATGGTTTCCGCTGAAGTAGGACTAGTAGGCATGTCCCTCGGTGCACTACTTTCCGCCGATTGCGGACGCTCTGACTGACCAGCACCACTCCTAGCTGCCTATAGTAGCAAAGACACATGATTAGACGACAAACAAATTGCTAAAAGCAATCATTGGAACACTCAGATTCCACAAAACAAGTGTATTTTTCATTCCTAAGTGGACATTCATGGGTTATTTTTAATGTTATAACGATGACGCACACATGTGCTCACCACCCCTTAAAAGAATTCGCCCACGAATTCATTTAAGCCTGACCGTAAGCAGAAGTCTGATACCAAATTGTAACACCCCCATCCGTCACATGTCATATAACAGAAGGTCCAGCTGGAACCCGACGCCATATACCATAGACAGTCAGAAGGGTTACATAAGAATATTCAAACTATCCAATTAAGACTACTCGTCCTACACAGAGCATTCTAACGGAAGCTTTTAAAGTTGAAAGAACCCAAAACTTGAATCCATTAAACACGAATGTCCACAACCACACTACTGGAATGAAAACCAAATACACTGAAAGGGTACATGGCCTTATGACCTTACAATAGTTCACTTAATAAATAATGTTTTCCATACATCGGCACGCAGGCCGGCCACACATGACAAAAGTAAAGTACAACTATTCTTTACGGCCTTCGAGGGCCAGCACGACAACATGGGCTCCAGCCCGCTATTTTGCACTCAGCTCCGCAGCACCGACAAACAACATACCACCGCACGGTGGCAAACAAAGCAACGGTCAGCTAAAGCCGACCAAATTATAACGACCCCGTCCCTTTCTCGGGACGGCGATGCTCCTTTCCTGCATAACATTAGCCCAGCTGAACAATTATTTAAAAACATACTTCGCCACAGGTGTAGGCTCGCACGGCCAAACACATCGTGCACTCAGGGCACATTAACGGTGAATCCTGACACTTCAGCGTCTTCACCACCACCCCCAGGATGGCAACAACATGAGCATTTTAGCTTTCCTGACCCTGTCTAGTCTAAGGCTCCCGACTATGCCAACGACCAGTCCCCTTTTCGGGTCTCTCGCACCGAACCACATAGCCCAGGTCCAATTCCACTTGCTCGTTGCTCGACTGCGTAGTTCACATTAAGACGTACGCACGAGCCAAGCTTCTCTCGGATCCTAACATTTTCCAAACAATCACATAACCCAGTTATGTTCAAGGCCGGTTCCCAGACCGCCAAGTTAGCAGAACAACGATTCCGCCCAGTTTTCCGGGTGCGCCTTGGAGCTAACCTCCAAGGATCCCTACTGCAATCTACCGTGTAGAAGTCCGAAAAACCAAAAGCACGAAGTCTTCTCCGGCAAAACATATCAAATGCAACATCACTGATCCAGACAATACACGTCCGGGTAGGCTTCACACACAATGCCTATGCCCGTACTTCGATTCCGGACTCTATATGCAACACAAGGGGGACTATTCACATCAACACCAAGGAACACCACACACTCACCGCACACTCGCGGGAGCGGGATTCCCTATGCAGAAAGGAAGAACTTCACATGCTCAAGTAGAGAATCGTTACCCTTGTAATCCGCTTTGGCGCCATGGAAAAAACTACACGGATGGAAGTCTTCGCAAAGAACTTTCCTCCACGGATCCGCTCTCAGATCTCAAAACGGTGCTCCAATGCTCCGCAGGCGGCCGGAATCCCTTCCTTCTTCCTCCTCTTTCCAACTCCTTGAGAGAGAGAATGGTTGGAGAGAAATGAAGGATTAACTCCACTATTCCCGGCCTTAACAGAGCAGGAAACCATCTGGGCCGTTGGATCCTATTTAGAGAAAACGAACGGCTCAGATCCGCTCAAAAATCTCCAAACTTGGGCCGAACACGGCTTGGAACACGGCCGTGTCCCAGGCCGTGTGCCTCGATCTAGACACGATCGTCGAACAAAGGAAAGACACACGGGCAGAGATACGCCCATGTCTCACCTCACACGCCCGTGTCGGGTCTCTCGACACGCCCGTGTCCGGGGGCGTGTTACCCATAACCGCCACGCCAACAGACACGACCCAACTGAACACGGGTGCTGACACGGGTAGGCACACGCCCGTGTCATATGACACGCCCGTGTCATGAAGCCGTGTTCCTGGCCGTGTCCTTCTCGGGATGAAAACGACCAAAAATCACCAGCCAGACACGGCCTTGGACATGCCCGTGTCCTAGGCCGTGTACCCCTATACGGGCACCAAAAATCCCTTTTTACGTGACCAACTCAAATACAACTTTCGGGGCGTTACAGGAGATCTGCAGCAAGACTGCTCCTACGATGAGGATTTGCAGGAAGATGGTGCCGACAATGTACTCTCCCTAAAGGCCGATCGGTGAATCCTTCGGCGATCTGTTCTTCCAAAAGCCGAACAAGAGAAAAGGGTCGGTTTCGCGATGAAGAAGGAAAAGGATCGGGGTTTTTTGCCCTAGCCCGCTGTTTCACTCTTGTTCATAACCGTGGAGAGGAAGAAAAATGAATTTCCTAGGCTTAATAGGGAAGCCCTATTGGGAGTTACCAAATGAGGCCACTTAAATCTCATAACTCCCAAATTGAAATCCAAATTAAATCTCATAAACTTAATTGAGATTTAAATACCATGTCCATTCATATGCCAAGAGCGAGACCGAGCTCACGACTGAAATTATGAGACGGTCGGGCCCACCTATCACAGACTTCGACCATTCGCGCGACTAAATTAACGCGCGCTCGTAAGAGTCCGAATAGACCAAATACACACGTATGAATTCACCGGGACTTCTTGATGAGCCAAGTCCACTTATCGAAAAATTTCCAACAAGACAAGATCAATCCCAACTCATGTCTAATATGCGACATAAATAATTTCATATTTATTTTATCTTTCTCATAAAATTGAAATAAATAAATAAATAATAGCATAATTTTTAGTTTTTATGCAAAAATATAATTGAAAAGGAAATAAAAATGAAGGGATTTTGCCACTTTTTAATACATACCCTAGTTAAATATTGCTTTATTTTATATTTACGTTATCGTGTATATGTATATAATATATTACAGTAATTGTTAATGAGAATCAAATGACTTAGACTCTATTTGGTTCGACGTTTCGTCGCTCCGTTTGTGGCAAATGTCGCCAGAAGGAGGGTAAACAAATGAACTTCTGACGACGTTTGCTCCGTTTTCACCCGCCCGCCCGCCTTGAGAAACACCCCAAAAAGTTTAGTTTGAAGCAGTCACCTCCCCCTCTGGTTCGAACACTCCGTTTCCACCGGCCAGATCAATCCGCCACCGCCGAACCAAATGAAGACTTAGTGGTTTATAACTTTGGCTAAAGTAGAGCAGGTGGAAGATCAAATCTCACTCCCTTCACATTTTTGTTATTATTTAATCACGGGTTTCTTCGCCCGCCCGGTTAAGTAAACCCGCCCCAGTTTCTGGGTCACTGGTCCGCCCGTCTGATTTTTAAGTTCTTGAGCAGTCTGCTGCTCTACCGGACCTCTACCCTTGACCGTAGACGTAGACCGAACTGGTCCGGGGTCCGGTTTTTAAAAGTTCATAATTATAGGGCGTTTATATTGGCAGCCCAGCTTTCGATATTGGCAGCCAAGAAAATAAAGAAAAACATATATAATATGACCGATAATAGCAGCCCAAAATGCAGAACACGCGACTTTTTAAAATAGGTCTACTATATGACATTTTTAGAACAAGTGTTCAACATGAAAGTTGTAGATCTCGTCGAGATCTACAACTTTTATATTGAATACTTTTTCTAAAAATGTCATATAGTCGGCCTATTTTCAAAAGGCGCGGAACCCGGGCGGAAATAACATATTTCCGCCCGGGTTCCGCGCCTTTTGAAAATAGGCCGACTATATGACATTTTTAGAAAAAGTGTTCAACATAAAAGTTGTAGATCTCGACGAGATCTACAACTTTCATGTTGAACACTTTTTCTAAAAATGTCTATTTAAAAATTTATTGTTTGGGCTGCCAATATCAATCGGGCTGCCAATAGCCATATTTGAGGCTGCCATTATAATTGGGCTGCCAATATCGATATGTGGGCTGCCAATATAAACGCCCTAATTATACGTTCTCATAAAATACGCACCTAACAACATATCCCTGGATCGGCACTGAGATCAATGTCAGAGCCGGCGGAGGTGATTCGCGACAAATCCCTGATGCGGGCATGGTCGCGCTCCCGACGCCGTAATGGCATAACCCTAGCTCTCGTCCCCACCATGGGCTTCCTCCACGAAGGCCACCTCTCCCTCATTCGCTCCGCCAAAGCTCTAGCCGACCTCACCGTTGTCTCCATTTACGTCAATCCCGGTCAGTTCGCCCCCTCCGAGGATCTCTCAACCTACCCCTCCGATCTCGCTGGCGATCTCCGGAAGCTTACTTCCATCGGTGTAGACGCCGTTTTCTGTCCCACTGAGCTTTACCACTCGGCCTCGGATACTGATTTTACTCGCCATCGGGGTACCATTTATTGCAAGAGTGAGGCGGTATCTTCCCTTGAGGATGGTGGCAGTGGGCACCAAACGTGGATTCGGGTGGAGACACTGGAGAAAGGTCTATGTGGAACGAGCCGGCCGGTGTTCTTTCGAGGGGTTGCAACCGTGGTGGCCAAACTGTTCAATATAGTGGAGCCGGATGTTGCTCTTTTTGGGAAGAAGGATTATCAGCAGTGGCGAGTTATTTGTCAAATGGTACCATTTGAATCTTTGCGGGCTTTAGCATATACTTATACATCAAATTTCTTGATTTACTGCGGATCTATACCACAGCTCTGCTAAGGGGTTCCCCCCTGCGTTGCCGTCCTGTGGTGGTGGATTAACCCTGCAGGAAATCTGCTACAAGATCAGGTAGAGCATGTGATCAACGGTCCGGAATAATGCCTGATTTATACTTCTAATAAAGATATTTTAATGCACTGTAGAAGTGGCGATTTAAAGGAGTTAAACGGTTATATTAAGATTACTGCTATATATAGATTAGCATAGCAACTATATGAGATTATTGAATCAATAAAATACTTCTTTTGTAATTTAGAGTTAATTCATGTTAGAATGCCTGTAAGAAATGATGCTCTTGTTGCCTACCTCTCCCTATTCTTCACCATGACCAATGCAAAACTCGCAACAATGGACATGGTTCTCAACACTCAAGATCTATCAAGATATTTCCCGTAGTGAGTGTTTTAAATATTTTGGATCTATTGTTCAAAAAGACGGAGGTATTGATAAAGATGTGACACATAGAATCCAAGCGGGTTGGTTGAAGTGGAGAGGCGCGTCAAGGATCTTATGTGATCGTAAAGTACCACTAAAACTTAAGGGCAAGTTTTACCGTGATGCAATTAGACCCGCGATGCTCTATGGTTCTGAGTGTTGGGCAGTGAATTGTGTACATGAGCAAAAAATGGGAGTTTCGGAGATGAGAATGCTTAGGTGGATGTGTTGACACACTAGATTGGATAAAATTAGGAATGAAAGTATCAGGGATAAGACAGGAGTAGCACCAAATTGCAGAGAAGATGCGAGAAGCTCGTCTAAGGTGGTTTATTAGAGGCACCTATTAGGCGTTGTGGGTCTAGTCACTAGGCATATTAAACGAGGGAGGGGTAGACCAATAAAGACTTGGAATGAAACTGTAAGAAAAGGCATGATGTACTTGTGCATTAGTGAGATTATGGCAAAAGATAGGGCACGATGACGACAAAGGATCCATATAGCAGACCCCACTATAGTGTGATAAAGGCTTGAGTGTTGTTGTTAATAATGTCATATGACATATTCTAGAAGGTTGCTGACTATTAATCAACAGAAGAAATTTGAGATTTATTGACAAGATTTACTTGGGGCTATTTTATCACAGAGCAGTCGTGCAAACTTATTATAACAAGAAACTCTCTACAAGCAAGCGTGGCAAGTCCAGTTATGTTGGGAATTACTTGCCATCATTATGGAAGTACATAAATGACGGTAATATTTACTAGGCACATCATTAACAATTTGCACGGATTATCAGATTTTACACAAGTTAGGTTCTCAACTCATCAACACCCCCGATTAACAAATTTTTTTAATGAAAAGGATGAGTTTTGATTTTATTATCAATTTTAAACTAGGTGCACAAAATAAGACAGGAAGCACACTTTTGAGAGTTATGGAGCCTAATGTCACTCTCTCACTCAGACACCCACTATTTGTTACTCTATCGACAATTTCTTACCCCAAAATAAATATCTTCAAAACTCTGCATTTACAATACAATATTGATAAATTTGCAAGTACTATCCTAAGAGATCTGCAAATCCCAGCTCTAGACCATTGTTGGAACCAAGAAATTGGTTCACAAAGTTCAGACCAAGAGAGCTGACCAAAAGTTACTGGTCCAGCGGTTGGCTCGGACAAAACACAACTAGAAATAGCTAGAGAACAAGAGAAGAACTCTGAATTGCCTACAAACAAGACTCGCGTGCTGCAGTAAGTAGGTTCCGTCACATGCCTAGAAGTTTATACTTTATAATAACTTTCCCTCCTAAATCCAAAGCCACACTAGACACAAGAGAGGCAAAGATAGAATATTAGGGAAACTTTAGTGGGGGGGGGGACATGCTTTCTACTTGTGCCCTGAGGTTCTACTTATAGGAAATTCGGGGGTGGGGTATGGTCCGCGAATAGCCACTCCCCGCTGATGTTGGATACTAAATACCTGTTTCCTGGAAGATCTTGTCCTGAAGAACATCTGAAGCTAGCGAGCTGATGTTGGGCGCATTAGGTGAGGTCGCCAGAGCTGTGTTCGATAAGGGCGTGGTTGGACGAGCTCGACTTGCTGTGGGCGAGCTCGTTGGACTGGAGGTCACGTGGGAAGAGAGCTCGCAGACCAGTTGGAGACTACTAAGCTCGCTCGCTAACGAGCTGATGAGTACAACTTTCGAGTTATGGGTGAGCTCCGCACACCGTAGAAGAGTGTTCACGGGTAAACTTGAGATCACTAGGCGGGCTCGCTAGCGAGCCTAAAAGGAGCTTGCCAGCTAGCTGATGCGCTGAGTTACCGAGCTCCTGGTGAGTTCCATGTGTTTTCGATGAGGTCCTTCTTTCTGGTCAATGGTCCACTTTCTAAGGTTGGGGGGCCTAGGCCCACTCGTTGAATACGTGTTGTACACAATTCCTAATCTTTGCGAGCTTGCTTGGAGATCGAAAGAATCATCCAACCCTTACTCGACGAGCTAACTTCTGTCGGGCTGAGGTGGTTTCGGATCTTCCTCCCTTCTAAATAGAGACTGTGCCCCCCGAAAATTGTACCCCGGATTATGTATGGAGAGAAGAAGATGACTTCGACTGCTGAGAAGAACGTCGCAACGGCCGTCGAGGTGAAAGATGGCCTGAATATTGGAGAGAGCCCGATATTGGCCTCCGAGGCCTTAGTCCCTGTTAACTTCAGGTCCCAATTCAAAAGGCCTCCTTCTCGCAGTGACCTCAAACACGAGAGAAGGGAAAGGAGGGAGAAGAGGAAGAGGGCCGAGGCCTCGCTCTCGCAAGAACAGGGCTCGAGCGACATCGAGCCCACTGTAGAGGGGGGTGAGCCGCCTATCAAGAAGGTTGACTCTTCCACTACTTCTGAATCACTCCCAAACCCACATCCAGACCAAGTTGATGAGGTAACGCGGGTGATCGGATTTGTCCTCGTTTTTGACCATCTCTTCTTTTTTAACAACCCTTCCATCACACCTTCGGGTCCGTTATGGATTTAACCGTAGGCGATTACGTCATCATCACTCCCTTGCGAGGAGGAAACGAGGAGGTTCCCTCGGGCAAGCTGGGGACTCACCTCGCCATTTCACCTGGAGAGCGGTGTTTTGCGTACATGGGTAAAAAGATTGGCTATAACTTTGCTAAATAAATTGTATGCAGCTCGCGTCTTTGGCAAGGTGACCGTTTCTCTGCCATTGTCGGGGAATGTCCCATTGCAGACTCCGTAGGAGGCACGATCACCCACACCTCGCGCCGTTGTCATGATGGGGAAGCTTACTCTGAAGGCCAGACATGCCCGCTTCTTGGAGAACCTCGCGACCACCACCATCTCGCCCGCCATGGGCAATCAGCGCCCCAAAATGCCTGCAGGAACCTGCCTTGACCACGACAACCAATACTGTCACAACTTTGGCCGTTACTCCATCTGCCAGGGTTGGCTTGCCGCCGGCTCCTCTTAGGTCTCCTCCGCATGGTATTCACAAACTACCACTGCTGAGCCCTGCCATCCTGCCTCCGCAAAATCCTAAGCGGATTCAGGGCGTCACAGCTTCCTTTGGCGCACTTGTTATCAGGTCTCCCTCCCGCCGAAAGGACTCTGTGGCGCTGTCTCCTTTTGAGGCGTCAACATGTGTCTCGAGGATGCCATCACAAGAGCGAGGAAGTCCGACCTCACTCTCATTCTCCACACCACCGTGCTCCTCGCCACCATTCTCCTCACCGTAGTGGGGAGTCCCCAGATCACTGTCAAGGTAGGCTACCTGCACATAGACATTCTTGTCGAGTATAAAAATGCACGAAAGTAAGTATTCACCATCCTTACCCTTTTCATCCTCCATAGCTGTCCTCCACCCCGGATGTTGGAGAGCCTCCTGCATAGAGTTAAGGGTAGATATAGAAGATTAAAAAAGAGCAGATAGGCCGAGTTCCAGATAAAGACGATGTAAGGAGACAAAATTCACCATTGAGTGAGCTGTAGGAGGCGTATCTGGATCATTGGAGCACAAAATGTCATTAGTAGAAGGTAACGACCTCCAGTGGAGGGTCAAGAGTTTGAGAATGATATGACTGGTCCTAAAGAAAGGTGACATCAACCGATATAACAATCTTCCGATCAGTGAGAGAGTAACATACATAACTTTTATGAGTAGAAGAGTACCCAACAAACATATATTTTGTGGCACATGGGGCAAGCTTGTTAGTAGATGACCCAAGGTTGTGAACATAGCAGATGCAGCCAAAAACACGAAGAGTGACTGCAAACAGGGGTGTGGAGGGAAAAAAGATTGAAAGGAGCTTGACAATTGTGAATAGAGGAGAGTAGGCTGTTGATAAAATGACATGCAGTAGAAATGACGAAATTCCAACATTTGGTGGGAACATTCATTTGAAACATAAGGGTGCGTGCGATCTCAAGAACGTGACGATTCTTTCCTGCGGCGACACCATTTTATTGAGTAGTATATACAACAGAGATTTGATGGATGATGCCGAACTCAGTACACAGATCTGTAAACACATGACCTATGTATTCACGAGCATTATTTGTGCACTGTTTTAATTGTAGTAGAAAATTGGTTGCGAGTTTTAAGAATAAAGGCACGAAAGACACGAGGCAGTTCAAATCGATCATGAAGAAAATACAACCATGTTATACGAGAGTAATCATCAATGGAGTTAACGAAGTAACGATAACCAGAAACACTGACAGTTTTATAGGGTTCCTAAATATCTGAATGGACTAAAACAAGGGGAGCACCACTCCAAGTACAATGTGGTAAAAAGGTAGAACAATGGTGTTTGCTGTAGATACATAAATCGCATGTGAATTCAGTGAGAGACAAATCTGGAAGAGCTTTCTGGAGGATGCGGAGAGGGGCATGCCCAAGACGCCAATGCCAATCGACATAACTAATAGTGGAGATAATCGGGGGTGGGGGAGGTCCAAGACGTAAAGCCCATTAACCAGTTTTCCTTTACTAATGACAGTCTGCGTTCGGTGATCCTGCACAACACGAGGTAGAAGAGAAAATCACATAACAATCTAGATCTTATGTAAGACGGCTAATAGATAGGAGATTGAAAGGAGAGCCTGAAATATGAAGAACCGAGCGAAGAGTGAGGGATGAGGTAAGGGTCACGTCGGCTGATCCCGCGACTGGAGTAGATTCCCCATTGGTAACAGTAATGAACTTGGGATGCGCATAGTTCAAGTATCTTGAAGGTTTTGTTGGGGTAATATGATGTGTTGCCCCGGAGTCCATAACCCAGAAGAAACTGTGTGCAAGACATGAAACACTCCTGTCGGAAATAGACACAACAGAGTCAGGAAAATGACCGATCATTCCTTGAAGTTGCTGGAGTTGGGTGTAGTGGAATGCGCACCGCAAAGCATAAATGTCAGCGTCAATGCCGTGTGCTGTGGAATGTGTAGCCATAGACGAAGAGAACCTCAAATTCGAGGCTGGCAGAGCTCTAAGTTATCAAGGCGCGCGCCTGAGGCGCCAGACACACAGAGTAGCACCCGATCATGGGCGAGGCGGGCGAATTGGCCCGGGCGCGCCAAGGGCGCGCCTTGCGGACCTTTCAGGCGCTGGTTAGGCGCGCCTAGAAGATATTCAGTCTAGGCCCAGTTTATTTTAATAGGGTTTTGTCTTTATAAAGAGCTTTGGCCTCATTTTCCCGATTCACGCCGAAGCGGGTTAGGGTTGAAAGCTCACCATCTCCGCTCCCGTCGCCGCTCCGCTCGTGTCGCCGCTCTTCCGTTCGCCGCTCCTCTTCCGATCGCCGGCCGCCGCCTCTTTTGGTAACTTCTTCTCACTGCATTCCTTCTTCTTCTTGCATATTAACAGTCGTTTGAAGATTTTTCCGGCTGTGTTTTTCTGGCTGCCATTTTTTCCGGCTGCTCTCTTCTGTTCTAGAATAGATGCATAGTTAAAGCCCAGTTCAAGTAATTTTTTCATCTGCTCTCTTCTGTTCTAGCCTTCTAGCATAGTCATAATGGAAGCCCAGTTCACTGTTACAGTGAACTGGGCTTCCAGTTCACTATTTTACAGTGAACTGGGCTCTAGTTCACTGTTTTACAGTGTACTGGAGCCCAGTTCACTGTTTTACAGTGAATTGGGCTTCCCAGGTCACTGATACAGTGAACAGGGCTGCCCAGGTCACTGATACAGTGAACAGGGCTGCCCAGGTCACTGATACAGTGAACTGGGCTGCCCAGTTCAATGTAAAACAGTGAACTGAACGCTACAGTTTTCACTAATTATCCTGTTCTATGTAATAATTTTTTTGTAAAATGTTTTAATAGCTGGAAATGGATGCGAGTGGATCTGGTTCATCCAGGGTCCAATCTAGGATTGATCCTGGTTGGAAGTATGTGCGACAGATATCTGTCATTAATAAAAATGATTTAATTTGCATTTTCTGTGAGAAAGTCACAAATAGTGGAATTTATCGTGCGAAACAACATCTAGTCGGGGGATTTAGAGATACCAAAGTCTGTCCCAAATGCCCACATCATGTAAGGACAGAAATTCAAGACTATATGCAAAAGAAAATGGCTGTAAGCAATACAAAAAACAAGCATTCCCGGACTTTGCAGATGTAGATACCTTCAGAAGCGATGAGGATATGGATGACGTCGGTGCGAAGATTCATGGATGCGGTCCAAGCGGCGTGCCTAAAAAGTCCAGGACTAAAAGGACCGATGGATGTTTTTTTGCATCTAATATTGAGAAAAAAATGAAACAAAAAGGCCAACATCAGCAAATGAAGCAAACTTCAATCAACGAAACATGTAAGAAGGAACTTAGAGGGAGGACTTGCAAGCATATAGCTCAATGGATGTATGATGCCGCTATTTCTTTTAATGCGGTTACCTACCCTAGTTTTGCAGTGATGATAGAATCCATTGGCCAGTTCGGGGTTGGATTGAAACCACCAAGTTATCATGAAGTTCGCGTGCCTTTGTTGAATAATGAAGTAACTGAAGTGCAGAAGATGATGAAAAACTATGAGGATGAGTGGAGGTTGTTTGGATGTTCTATCATGACAGACGGATGATCATATAGAAACAGAGAACACTTACAAATTTTTTGGTAAATTCACCGAAATGTATATTCTTACTGGAATCTATTGATGCATATGATTACGTAAAGACTGGAGAGAAGATGTTTGAATTGCTTGATAAAGTAGTGGTACGTGTTGGAGAGGCTAATGTTGTTCAAGTTGTTACTGATAGTGCAAACAATAATGTACTAGCAGGTAAATATATCGTTAATTATCCTCTTTTAATATTTATTTAATTTTAATGTCATATATTGAAATTAAAAAAATGTGTTTATTATGAAATAAAAAAATTATTGGAAGTAAAACGACCATATTTATATTGGACACCGTGTGTCACCCATTGCATCGACTTAATGCTGGAGGATATTAGAAAAATGCCAAACATTAGTAGAACAATTAAAAGAGCAATGAACGTCAACAGTTATATTTATGTTCGGCCTGGAGTAGTCAACATGCTAAGGAGCTTCACAGGACAAGTGGAGCTTGTTAGACCTGCTGTTACTAGGTTTGCGACTTCATTTCTTGCTTTTCAGCGCATTCATAAGCAGATGACAAATCTAAGGAAGATATTTACTTCACCTGAGTGGACATCAAGCAAGTGGGCAAAAGAAACAGGAGGTAAGCAAGTACAAAGCATTATATACATGGTCTCTTTCTGGAGTACTATTGTGTACATTTTGAAGATTTTCGGACCTTTAGTTCGGGTACTAAGATTGGTAGATGGGGCGAAAAGACCGACTATGAGTTATATTTATGAGGCTATGGATAGAGCAAAACAGACAATCACGAACTCTTTCAATGGGAAAGAGGAAAAATATAAAGAAGTGTTTGCGATTGTCGACAGGAGATGAGAAAATCAGCTTCATCGACCATTGCATGCGGCGACTCATTATTTAAATCTAGAATTCTTCTATTCAAATCCTGAAATGACATTAGACAGAGAAGTCATGAGAGGTTTATATCAAACAATGCAAAAGCTCATTCCAAGTTCAGAAATTCAAGATATAATTATGGACCAACTAAGTTTATATAGAAATGTTGAAAGTTTATTTGGAATGCAATTTGCAGTTCGTCATAGCAAAACAAAGTCCCCAGATTAGTTAATTAAATATTATTTCAAGTTTCAAACAAACAATTTATTTAATAAATTGATTCATTAATTTATTTATATTTATTTTTTGGGGCAGCTGAATGGTGGCAATCATATGGAGCTGATTTTCATGATCTGACTAAATTTGCAGTAAAGTTTTTAAGTCTCACTTGCAGTTCATCCGGATGTGAATGCAACTGGAGTTTTTTTGAGCATGTATGAATTTTTTTGAACAAGTATGTAAATATTAATTTATATTATTATATGATTAATTATTTATTTGTTATGTTGCAGGTACATAGCAAAAAAAGAAATCGACTACCACAACGCCTAAATGATTTAGTATTTGTAAAATACAATCATGCCTTGCGTCAACGATATGATTCACGTGATCGTATTCATCCGATCTCGCTGAAAGATATTGACGATAACAATGAATGACTGATGGAAAGAATGAAAAAGATGAGGAGGTTGAGCAGGATGACGATATAATTTTTGATGACGAATTATTGACCTGAGGTGCAGTAGCAAGGGCCAGCAGAGTAGAAGAAGACATCCACTCCACACGTTTATCTAAAGGGAAAATGGTAGCTGACAAGGTGTGCACATCTAAGAAGAATACACCTACTCCAACAATGCGTACAGATGATGCCGAGGATGAAGAAGAAGCTGAGTTCAATGAATAAGAAAAAAATTTTAGTGAAGAAAATGAAACCTTTATTGATTCAGATGATGAGTGATAGCGTGATCGCCGTGACGTTATATTATTTTCTTGCACATTAGTTTAGAGTTTATGATTGTTGACTTGATAGTCTAGGTTTGTTTTTTTGTGCGAAAAATTGCAATGTTGATTTGGTAGATTATGATTGCGGACTTGATTGATTTATTTATGTTGTTATTTTTATTATGTTGCCTTCAAAAAATGATCTCATTTTATTATGCTTGAATGTTTGATTCTAATACATCCTTTGTCTTTTATGGAGGGATTTGGTCATTCATAGCCGAGTGGAATCCATGCTATATTGTTAATTAAAGAGAGGTTGATCATAGGTGTTCAAAAGGTACAAAAATATTTACCCTAAATTTGTTTATCTCCGTCTAATGCTTTATATTACATGTTGTAATTTTTTATTTGATTTCTAGTTGCACTTTGTATGCATCAATTATGACTATCGTGTATTTATATCACTTCTCACGTGTTTATATAGAATATTGGAAAATATGAGCTCTTGTACTAACTTGATAGAAGAGAACTAACCCAATTCCAAAAGGGCTCTTATACTAACTTGATAGAAGAGAACTAACCCAATTCTCTCAATTTCAGCGAATTGGGCGCCCAATTCGCTCAATTTCAGCGAATTGGGGGCCCAATTCGCTCAATTTCAGCGAATTGGGGGCCCAATTCGCTCAATTTCAGCGAATTGGGCCTCCAATTCGCTGAAATGGACGCCCAATTTGCTCAATTTCCTTTTCCCCAATTTTTGCGCCTCACGTGCCTCAGGCGCGCGCCTGCCCCTTGCGCCTAGGCTTCAGGGACCCTTTGCGCCTTGGTGCGCCTTGCGCCTTTGATAACTTAGGCAGAGCTGGGAAGAGGAAACCAACAACCAAGGTGGGTCAAGAAGCTGCGACGGCGGTTAAACTGGTAGCGGCGACAAGAAGAGAAGAAAAAAAACTGCGGTGGCAAGATCCTGTAGCAACAACGACTTAGCGTAGCAGGCAGCGGTTGCGGGACGAAGCACAACAAGATCCGCGACAAGACTTGTGGCGAGATTAGTAGCGGAGTGGCACGAGGTGCGGCTAAGCAGGTCGCGACGACAAGCAGAATCTGTGGCTAGACAAAAGCAATGGTAAGAAATGCGATCAAGAAGACCACCGGTTCGCCTCCGAGTAGCAGGAGACCACGCGGCAAGTGGAGAAGAAATTGCGGCCTGTAAAAGTGGCGGTCTAGCGGGTAGCAAGCAGCGACGGTGAGAAGAGCAGAGCCTGCTTAGGCAATCATCGATAGTCTGGGCAGGAGAATTGCGGCCTGAGGAAACAGCGACCTGATGGAAACGATGGCCTGGAGGACTGCGACCTGAGGAAACGACGGCCTGGAGGACTGCGACTGGATAACTGCGGCCTGGAGGACTGCGACTGGATAACTGCGGCCTGGAGGACTGCAACTGGATAACTGCGGCTTGGATAAGAGAGGCTGCAGCCTGGAGTTTGCGACTAACAGAGATAAGTGACAATCAGTGACAATCAGGTGAGGCAAGCCCCTTGCGGCAAGAAGCGGCCAGCGACACGCAAAAAGATCAGTCGTGATTGCGAACTGAGAGGAATAAGCGCGCCGGGTAGAGCAGCGGAAAAGAAGACAGATCGCGACAAACAACCACACATTCGAGCAGGCCGAGGCAAGGAAGAAGGCAGAGGGACCCACAGAACAGAGGAGGGAACCTATAAAAGCAGGAGACGAAGAAGAAAGAAGGGGGGATCCACGATAGAAAGAAAGCCGGGGTTAGAGTAGTGAGTCCGCATAAGCAGTGAATGCGGGAGATGCGCGGTTAGAAGTAGTCTAACCGCCCAGAGCACATCATGGAGAATATTGTCGTAGGACCGAATAACTCTGATACCATGCAAGAAACATGTAATTGAGAGAAATAAAGTTATGATTTTATTAATTTCTCAATAAAATTGGATCCATAACATATGTATTTGTACATATATATTGGAGAAGAGGGGAGAGCCTAAGTTCTATCATAAGATGCGGGACTAAATCCTAATAGGGCTTTACATGGGCCTTTATGATGAACTTTCTTTATACTTTCTTCAACATTTACAATTCTTCTTGTCTGTAACCGGAAATGAGCTGATTGTGACCTCTGCTCATTCAAATCTGTTTTCTCTAAGCTAACTAATAGCTAACATTATTAGGCTGATTATGACAAATTGAATGTTTTAAATTGCATAAGATGAAGTGCTGTGAGTCCTTTTGCAAAGTTTGTTAGTCAGTTTTATGACATCTAATGACAAGAATGTACATCTTATGCTTTAATGTTAAATGCATATCATGATTGGAAATTTTCGGTTTCAGGTTCATGATCTTGATTTTGATATCAAAATTATTGGTGCTGGCATTGTACGTGAGGCAGATGGTCTAGCCATGAGTTCTCGCAATGTGCGTCTATCACCTGAACAAAGAGAAATGGTTTGTCTTGTACAGTCATTTTGGTTCAATTTGTTATTTTTTTTTTACTTTTGATCTATGAAACTTTTGCTGACCTAATATTTAGGTCCAATGCTTCCAAATTAGCCAATGTCTCTCACATGCTTGCGTAAAAATTATTCATAGTTTTTTCCTTTCCCCTTGTACTTACTCCTCCATTTGCCATTCTGTATTACTTTTATCATCTCGAACTTGCGATTTGACTGTGATATTACTACGCGTGCCAACATGATAGATGAACCCATGGACTGTTCACCGGCAGTGAGTCTAATCTTGGAAGTGGCAGTCTTTTGGTGAATGGGCAGTAGTTTTTCGAGATGGCATCACTCAAGAGGGATTTCTAATAAATTCTTGAAGTTTATTGCTAGTACTTAAACGCTTGTTTTTAAAATTTTTTTTTACTTTTGGACTCAATTTAATATTGATTAAATTGAGATGTATCCCAACGTATCTGAGATTATTTTTTAATCAGAAGTTTTTGAGAAGCTTGGGCAGTTGTCATTAGCAAGAGGCATCCAGTTATTTCTACACATTCTTCCCGATTTATCACTTTTTTCAGTTCTTTCTCCGCATAGGATGCCACTCTATCAATTGGTCCGACCTTCCCTTCATTGCCGTCAACTTTTTCTAACTTTGCTTCACGATTGCCTTCTCTCACTCCTGCCAATTTCTCCTTTCTTTGGCTTCTCCTGCTCCTGTTTTCCCAACCACAACATTACAAAAGCGTAGGCCCTGATCCCTCGTGCACAAACCCAACCCCAACAACTATCCTACCTCCAAGCTCGGTATCAGTATCACATACTACTTTGAGTCCAGCACTCCAACCACAACATTCACCCCACGTATGATCGCGTCAAGATGCCATTATCGTGCTCTAACCAATGATTTGTGATATCCAAACCCATATCATCGGCAAAACAACACCACTGCTCATGTTTTCTTCCCTATAGATCCACCATTGGTTGAGATCTTCTCTGATTGCACATTCGAATCTGCAACCTTCCTCCATTCCATTGTCGACCCAAACTCACATCTCCATTACCTCGACATTTTGTTGTTTAATGGTACCGGCCCTTAAACAACAAAGTATATCGGAAAAAAATGTTCCTTGCAATGATCTGTATGGAAGTTCCGAAACTCCATCATATTCGTTGAACATGCTAAATCAAATCATCCATGAACTGGTCATTATTGAAGGGCAAGAACATTCAATGCTATGACAATCATCTGTCTCGTATTGCGTTCGAACTTCTAAAAACTGTACGCCTATCAGAGTCTATCATTGTCTACATCAAAGGATTCATTGTGTTAGCAACTCAAGTCCCGGGCCTCAGAATAACCTATTATCTGAGATATTTTCTCATGGCCTCCAACCACATACTTGTGCACACCTATGTATGCAATTTATGGAAGCGGAATTCAACACTGTGGCCGAAAAACTTCCACCTCAATATATACACGCACCAAATAGACATTTATCCATCACCGCCAATGTTCCCTCGCCGAGCCTCCGCCAAACCCCACTTGACCCACACAGACACCTAACCAAACTTTATCCAATCTTCCTCCCACTCATACAATACCTCCACCTCAATCAAACCTCAAGCATAAAGATTGTCCCATTGGGATTATCTCAAGCTCCACTGCAGGATCTTTGTTTCCATTACATCTAACTTTACTGTCCTTCCACAAATGCCCCAATAAAGAATTGTGAATGCTTTTGGTGAGCAAGATGAAGGCATTGGAGTGGAATGATAATCACACCCTTTCAACGTGTATTGTTCACCTCAACAATTTGAATTTACCATTGTATTGTGTGTTGAATCACTAGCCCTGCATGATAAAACTCTGGGGAAATTCCATAACAAATCAGCAATTTGCCATAATGGATAGTGGGGAGCAACAACTTCTTAATTCATGACTTAGTAACCCCCACAAACCTTTCGGTGACTTGACAAAAAAGGTTCCATGTCTATCATGGTTATGGCTAACGATCACCCACAAGTGCAATTGCACCGTCCTCCTTATTACCTTGGCACTTAATCATTTATCACTTCTTTTTATAAGTTTGATCTCAGTTTAGATGCCTTCATCGCTGGTGCTTGGTTTAAAACACTCGGGGATGTTCAGATAAATTGGTATAAGCTCATAATGACCTTCTCACCAAAGGCATCACCAGTCATATACATACCGGTTCTTTACTCGTACATCCGCTCTACAATAGAAAATGCAACTTCGATCATGAAACGAGATGTACAAGCACATTTTTTTCATAGTTATCCTCTGGGGATAGTGCTGACTTTCAAGAGAAGAGTATCAATATGACCACACAATTCGAACACTCGATACGACTACACACATTAATACAACAACAACAACACTCAAGCCTTTATCCCACTATAGTGGGGTCGGCTATATGGATCCTTTGTCGTCATTGTGCCCTATCTTGTGTCACAATCTCACTAATGCCCAAGTACATCATGTCTTTCCTTATAGTTTCATTCCAAGCCTTTATTGGTCTCCCCCTCCCTCGTTTAACATGCCTAGTGACTAGACTCTCACAATGCCTAACAGGTGCCTCTCATGGTCTCCTTTGTACGTGTCCAAACCATCTTAGTCGATCTTCTCGCATCTTCTCTGCAATTGGTGCTACTCCTGTCTTATCCCCGATACATTCATTCCTAATTCTATTCAGTCTCGTGTGTCCACACATCCACCTAAGCATTCTCCTGTGACTACACACATTAATACATCAGCTTAATGCACATGCGATCTTTCGTTCGTGCGAGTCTATTACTGGAAGATTTGGTCATTCCATGAAGGGGGCGACCAAAGGAGACATTACTTAAGGAGAATCTTAATAAATTCCTAAACTCAGATTATTAGTACTTAGATTTATTGTTAAATGTTGCTTTTAGTTTTGGATTTCCCATTTACATTAAGAGGTATCCCAATATATTTGGGGTTATTTTGGAAATAAAAGCATTTGAGCATCTATATTGGGTGAGAGTCATGCCTCTCGGGTTACCTTTTTCTCTTCCTGATTTCTCGCCCCTTTCCTGTTCTTCCTCCTATTGGGTTTTCTACCTTTATCAACTCTCCTTCTATTTCTCCCCTCTCTAAGTTTTTTGATGAAACTTATGTTTGATGAAACTTATGCTGATTTTATTGGAATGATTGCATTTCAGGGTCCCATGCCATGGAAATTGTGTTGCTTATAAGCAATGGTTTGGATAGATGGAAAGGTCATTGTTTATCATGATAAATTTTGCTTGTGATGTTTCCCGGCTGACCATTACAGCAAGAAGTCTATGGGTTGGTGACTTGGTGTACTTGTGAACGAGGTTGCCGAGATAGAACCAGTGGAGGGAGAGTTAGATGATGGTTGTACTTCAACATTTTAGTGTTTTCTGTCAATTTTGTTTTATATCACCAATATTTTATGGCTTTTCTTTGTGGTTGGATGACCTTTTAAATCCATTTATTAATTTTACCTTGAAAATACTTTCCATATTGTATGTCCCTTATTCGACGAGATCAAAAATTTAACATTGCAGGGAGTTTCAGGATGACGTGTGAAAATCTTTATTTTCAAGGTAGCTTACAACCTGGGGGGGTGAGTAGGTTGTCTCACTGATATTATTAGCTTTTAATTTTATCTTCTTTAGTGCTTAGTGTGTTGACAGTGGTTATCTTTCAAGTACCTGCACAAAGAAAACAACACAAAAAAGCACACAGATTTATAATGGTTCCTCAACTTATAGGTACATCCACTCTCCTCCCACCTTGCCAACTTCCTGTTAGTCAAGGCCCTTCTCCAAACCACTGCTCCAAAGAGCTTACACCTCAGATCCCTCAGGATCTCTCAGTCTCATCCAAGACTTACAACTCAGCCACAATGACCTACAACTCAGTGATCAGCAGATCACCTACCTCAGGCCAAAGGCCCTACACTCAGGCTGGGAGGACAACCCTACCTCAGATCCACTAGGGATCCTGCCTCAGAGGGAATGACTCTCCTACAATCTCAGGCACAAAGGCCCTACCTCAGATCTGCACTCAGATCCTATCTCAGACACAAGTGCCTTACAACTCAGTGAGAATGACTCACCTACCTCAGATTTGAAACCAAGTACTACAACTCAGTGATCAATTGACCACCTACCTCAGATCCAAACTGGATCCTACAGCTCAGGCAAATTTGCCCTACCTCAGACTCAGAGAGCCATACAACTCAGATCTAAAAAGATCCTACTGGAGTGAAATAGATTTGTGTTTTTCACAGAAAAATTCCTCTGTGATGACCCCTTGAGCTAAGTTATCTCAGCTCTAACTTTCTTCACAGGTACAAGGATCTTGAGCTGGAAGTAATTAACAGTAAACAACTCTGCTTCCTCTTTCTTCCCAGGACAGAATCAACAACTTTGTTCTTTCTTCTTCTCAGCTTCAGAAGTAGATCTTCAGATTTGAGCTTGCTGAACTGAGAAACAACTTTATCTGCAGAAGTCCTTCTGAACTTGCTGGTCCAGGTGAAGATGGCACCAGCTAACTGAACTTCTTGGTTCTTGCAGGAAGACTTCAAAGCTTTTTCTCGGCAGCAATGACGAGTAAGATGAAGTCCAACTGCAACCTTTTTGAATTGATAAAGTCCCAAAAGTTGTTTTCGTCTTGGACAATCTCTTCCTTTTGTAGTTCACCGATCAACGACTCTTTGGAATCAGTGGGGCCCACCTGCAGCTTCCAGCTACACCTTGCTTTAACGGAAGAAGACGTACAATAGCTTCTTGGCAGAGTTTGTTGTGTTCTGTAGCTTCTCTGTACTGGATTTGACATTAGTTGACTTTGTCGATTTTGCAGATATTGCTGACGTCAGCACCTGTGAACTTAACCAAAATCGAGCATCAGTAGAAAATGCGTTGAGTGAATGAGCTTCACTCAACGCCAGGACACTTAGACAGAATTCTGTCTATCTAGCCGTTAACAGCGTTGAGTGAGCAAGCCTCACTCAATGCTTTTTTCCTTAGCTTATTTTTCAGCCTTTTCTGCATGCTTGACGTTGAGAGCGTTGAGTGAGCACGCCTTGCGTCTTAGCCATGCTCTCTACATTTTAGGCGTTAAGAGCGTTGAGTGAGCACTCCTCACTCAACGCTTTCTGCCTTAACCAATTTCTTGCTTTTTCAGCATCTTAAGCGTTGAGAGCATTGAGTGAGCATGCCTCACTCAACGTTTTTTGCTTTAGCCATATTTTCTAAATTATGGCATTGAGTGAGCAACTCACTCAACGCTTTCTGCCTTAGCCAGATTTTTATGCTTCTTGGCGTTGAGTGAGTAAGACACACTCAACGCATTTTGACTTAGCCAACTTTCTACCCATTTCTTTTTAGCCTGTTACTGCATTAGCTTGTCTCACAGCCTTTTGCTGGATGACGTTGAGTGAGTTGACTTCACTCAACGCCTGTGGACTTAACCACTTTCTCAGCTTGCCACTACTTTGACTTTGACTGTATAAGCTCCACTCAACGCTATAAGTCATCTGGCGTTGAGTGAGTAATCTTCACTCAACGCCTGTGGACTTAGACAGATTTCTGTCTATCCATATATTAGGTAAGTGTTTACCTGACCTAGCCACTTAGGCTACCTGTCCCATCATTGTTGCTAGGACATCCTGCATGCATGAACTCAGACATACATTAAATACAACTTTAGGTATATCATTGACAAAATTGACTTTCTCAATTCTAGGACATTGTGGGCAATGGACCCAACAATCTCCCCCTATTTGAGAAAGTCAAAACTCTTGAGCAAATTAAGAAAATGAGTCAATGACATACACAACAATATGCAACAATAAGAATATAAGAGTAGAAAAAAACATATAACTGGAGAATGATTTATCGTTACCCCACTT
This sequence comes from Platanthera guangdongensis, assembly GCA_039583875.1. Classification (NCBI taxonomy): domain Eukaryota; kingdom Viridiplantae; phylum Streptophyta; class Magnoliopsida; order Asparagales; family Orchidaceae; genus Platanthera; species Platanthera guangdongensis. The sequence continues at coordinate 150,322,225 of CM077166.1, forward strand.
CCTTGCCTGCAGGGTGAACATTACTACACCTGCTCCCCCTGAATTGCTGCTACCATTTCTGGTCGTACATCCGATCGTCTTTTCCTCTCCCTTTTTGACTTCAACAAACTTAGTCACATAGGACCTACAAAGCACGGATACACCAAAAATAGGGCCGTACCCATACCGGGTACGTTTCCGGTACGGATACGCATACCGCACTGGCCGGTTCTCTATAATCGCGATTTTATTTAGGGCTCATTTGTTGCCGCTCCAGATTCCAGATCCCGTGCTCCCGATCCCGTGTCGCTCTCGATCCCCGCTCCCGTCCTGCTCCCGATCCCTGCCGACGATCCCTGCCGACGATCCCTGCCGACGATCATCACTGTAAGCCCGATCCCTGCCGACGATCCCTGCCGACGATCATCACTGTAAGCGACGATCATCATCTTCTTCTTCTTTTCATTTCTTCTGTTCATTTCTCCTGCTTAGGTCAAGTAATTAGTGCAGTTCATTTCTTCTGTTCAAGCCCGATCCCTGCCGACGATCATCACTGTAAGCGACAATCATCTTCTTCTTCTTAGTGCAGTTAATTTGTTCAACTTGCTTCTGTTAATTAGTTATGTTCATTTCTTCTGCTTAGGTCAAGTAATTAGTGCAATTCATTAGTTAATAGTTATGTTAATTTGTTCAGCTTGCTTCTGTTAATTTGTTCTATTAATCTGTTCTGCTTAGGTCAAGTAATTAGTGCAATTCATTAGTTAATAGTTATGTTAACTTGTTCAGCTTACTTCTTTTAAATTGTTCTGTTAATTTGTTCTCCTTAGTTCAAGTCATTAGTGCAATTCATTAGTTAATAGTTATGTTAATTTGTTCAGCTTAGTTCTGTTAATTAGTTCAGCTTAGTTCAAGTCATTAGTGCAATTCATTAGTTATGTTAATTTGTTCAGCTTAATTCAATTCATTAGTTATGTTAATTTGTTCAATTCATTAGTCTGTTAATTAGTTCAATTCATTAGTTCAATTCATTAGTTCTGTTAATTAGTTCAATTCATTTGTTTTGTTAATTAGTTCAATTCATTAGTTCAATTAATTAGTTCAATTAATTTGTTCAATTAATTAATTTGTGAATGTGCTGTTAGGTTAATTCAATTTTTTTCATCTTTTTCTTATTACAACAATTATGTCTCAATCACAATCTCCTATTAGTGTCACTGGTTCAACTTCTACCTCAACAACAAGTAGATTTATTTTTGATGATGCAAGTAGGGATGATTATGCGCCACTTTGAGATTATGTATCTCTTATCCATAATAGAGAAGTTGGTGGCGGAAACAGAAAACGGAAATGCAATTTTTGTAGATAGATTTTAGTGGCTCGTATTCTAGAGTAAAGAGTCACTTGCTAAAAATATCCGGGAATGGTATTAGGGTATGTCCAAAAGGAACTCAAGAGTATTTAAAAGATCCTCAAAAAGTGGTTGCTACATCAGAAGAAAAATGTAAACCGCCTCCCAAGGTATTATCGTTTCATGATGCATGTCAAGGTTCTCAAATAGTTGGGGAAATGAAAAAAAGAAGAGGGAGACCTATTGATCTGACTTTTCAAAATAAAGCTAGAGATGAGTTAAAAAGTCATATAGCCAGGATGTTCTATTCTAGTGGTTTGCCGTTTCATCTAGCTAGAAATCCATATTATGTTAGTTCATATAAATTTGCCGCTAGCCGCAATTTAGATGGATTTGTTCCTCCGGGATATAATGCTCTCAGAATAACAGTATTGCAGAAATAAAAATCAAATATTACTATAATGTTTCAACCACTTAAAGATACTTGGCCCCTAAAGGGAATCATCTTAGTCAGTGATGGTTGGACAGATGCTCAAAGAAGACCTTTGATTAATTTTTTGGTGACCTCCGAGGATGGTCTTATTTTTTTAAAAGCAGTTGATGCATCAGGTGAGTATAAGGATAAACATTATGGCTCTGTTTGGTTGGACTGTTGCTGATGGAAAGCTGCTGATGAAATGTTGCTGATTGAAAAAGTACTGATTCTGGAAAACAGAGTTTTGTTAAAAAACTGTTTGGGTGAAACAGAGTTTACAAAATGGAGTTTACGAAAAGTTGTTTGGATTCAGAATGGAGTTTTTAGCAATTTTTTTTTTCAAATATGAAAGTGACATAACACAACACTAAATAAAAATTCATTCATAACACAAAATTAAGGTTCATTGATACAATTTTTTACACTCTACGCTCTTGCTTCATACAGCTGATTCGCAATAATATTACGTGGCGCAATCATCTCCTCTACACCACCTGCAGTGTCAGTACATGTCTCTTGTGGACCTTGTGAGGACATACCATGGTCTTGAACCCTTTGCTCAGACTCACTAAAATCAATGTCCACACGTTATGGATGCCGACGAATGAAATTATGTAAACACATTGTGGCGATCACAATAGCTACTTGCTTGTCGAAACGATATCTTGACATGTCCCTCAGTATGACCCATTTCTTTTTCAAACACCAAACGATCGTTCTATCACACTTCTTAGTGATGAGTGTGCGTGATTGAAAATCTCTCGATCTCCTTCGGCTCGACGACCACCACGAGCAAAGTCTGGTAGATGATACCGCATATCTTGATACGGTTTCAAGTATCCTCTTTGCAGAGGATAACCAGAATCTGCGAAGTAATATTTTCCTGAAAATTATTTAATAATATTTATCAGCAGTTATTTTGTGTAGTAATAAATAATATAACAAAATTTTACATAGTTACCTAGAGGTGGATGCGAGAAGGTATAACGTGGATCACTTATCGCAAAACTGAAAATGCGGCTATCGTGCGCTGATCCCTCCCAATCCGGCATAACGAAAGTGAATCACATATTGAAATCACAAGCAACCATGACATTTTGAGTTGGACTGCCACGTCTCCCAATATAAGGTACTTGACTTCCAACTGGTATGCACACGTGAACATGTGTCCCATCAATTGCTCGTATGCAATCTTTAAAAAATAGCATGTAACGTCTGTCATACATAATCTCTGGGGGAGTACTGCTGAAAGATCTATTCGATGGCTGAATCACTTCTTTCGCTAACTGCAGCAAAGCACGAAGATCTCGAGAAAAAAATCTGCTAGATGTCTTCGTTGAATGCTGAAAACGCTCAATTGTTTTTCTCATTGATTCATTATGCGATAATATATATATTGTCAGCGCCAGGATTTCTCGGGATGCAGTCCTTCTTGTTACCCGAAATCCACACTTCTCTTCCAGAGCATGCAATAAGTCCATAAAAATTTCTTAACTCATCATGAAAGAGTCATGAAACCTCACCCGTGACCCGCGTGGTAGCTCTACCACCCATTTATCACTTGTTTGCTTTGAAGTCATGCGTGGTACCGGACAAAGCATCATGGAGGTATACTCGGTTACCAAAGATACAGCTGCTACCACATTTTGATGATGTGCAAGCACATAATTTCTTCTTGTAATCTCCTGCTCTTCCGTCGAATTTTCAGATTCATCGCTAGACATATTCTGTATGAGAAATATACTATCAATAATTATTACATTGAAAGAACAATAATAAAACATCACAAACATAATAGTGTTCACAACATAACAAAATCACAAACATAATATTCGGATAAAACATCACAACATCATAAACATAATAGTGTCCACATCATTTATCACCAAGACCATATTCGGATATAACATAAACACATCATAAACATAATAGTGTCCACATAATAGTCTACACTGCAACATAAAAAACAAAACAGAATATGATAGTGGGTAATATATCAGAAGAGAACTCCACTACCCCCACGGAGGAAGCGATTACGCAGCCACTTTACGTTCATCCCATCTGGTAAGCACAAAAAGGTCTCCCTATGATTTTTGTCCATAAAATACGTGATTGCAAAATCATGGAACTCTTCATCATACTGCACTTCCTGGTACGTAGCTAATTTATCTATTGCCTGACGGATGCTAAACTCGAAAGTAGCTTTTTTTGGTGCCTCCTGGATGCATCGACTAATGGTTTTAGAAGACTCCGCCAAGTCTTCTAACACGGAACTAATAACTTTGCTTTTCCCTTTCTTTTGCTTCTTGTCAGGTGCTGATGTAGCTGTGTTCTCACGTGGCGCTGGATCACCAATGACGTCAATGTCCTCCGGATCACCATCTGACATTCCTCTTTCGTCAACTGACTCGGGGATCTCGTTAATGGTGTTCGTGGTGCAAGCATGATGTTCTGTTGCGACAACAGTGCTGAACATCATATTTAGTTTCTCCTCTAACTCTGGATGTATTCCTGAGTAACGAAATTTTTTGGCCGCCGGGACAACATAAAAAATACATATATTTCACGTTAGATGTTGTTTATTTTTTTAAAAAATGCTTAAACAAAAATGTTATTGAAAATGAGTATCTTCAACCTTTCATCCCACCACTCGTCAGAAACATCTATAGTCTTCCTTGAAGCATTCCAACACAATCCGGTCTCACCACGTTTTAACTCCGTCCATAATTTCCACTCCTTCAAATGATCTCATTTATTTTTCAACAGAACTTTATTGTATTGTTTTCTAGTGAGTTCTTCAAAATTCTTCGTAACGTTGCTCCAACCCTCTTTATTAAAATGTGTGGTTGGCCGATTCCCATTTTCTATCTCTTTAATGCATGTCACAGAAAATCATCGTAGCTGTATTGTCCCAAAACGCAGCCGCCCCGCCATCTTTTGATTTGACCATTTTTAAAAAATAAAATAGGTTAAATTTTTATGAACACACACAAACACATCATCACTCACACACACATTTTATAAAACACACACAAACATGATCTCTCTCTCTCTCTCTCACACACACACATATTAAACAAACACACACACCACCTGCATCTCTCTCTCTCTCACACACACACATATATTAAACAAACACACACACACACACACGTATAAACACACACATATATTAAACAAACACACACACACACGTATAAACACACACATATATTAAACAAACACACACACGTATAAACACACACATTTATTAAACACACACACACACACATTTATTAAACACACACATTTATTAAACACACACACACAAACATCATCTCACACACACACATACATATATTAAACAAACACACACACCACCTGCATCTCTCTCTCACACACACACATATATTAAACAGACACATATATTAAACACACACACACACATTTATTACACACACACACACAGAAACATCATCTCTCTCTCTCACACACACACATATTAAAAACACACACACACACATATATAAACACACAATTATTAAACACACACACATTTATTAAACAAACACACACACTCAAACACATAAAACAAACACACACAATCACACATGAGAATCAATGTGACAGATGATGTTACCAGTTTGTGAACAAAACTCTTTCTATGTTCACCTTGTATATGACTCCATGATTAACAGATACATAAATGGTTATCAGAAACAATATTTATAAAAACGGAATCATACATATGTGAATCCTTAATAATCATAGAAAAGTCAAAAATACCAATTTCCCAAATAAGCATTGGGCAGGCAAAAACATTTTTTCTCAATTATTCAACAATATTTAGTTGTTATGAACCATCATTCATGAACATCCCACCCCACTGGAGCAAAAACATCCCCGACGGCGACGGATCTACAAACAAAGAACAAGCAAAGGAAAAATCGAGGGTGGATACCTTCGGTTGGGATCCGAGAGCGGGGTCGACGAAACTCCAGCGGCGTCAACTAAACTGCGGTTGGGTTCCTTGAGAAGGAAGCGTCGACGGCGTCGAGGAAGGAAGCGTCGACGGCGTCGAGGAAGGAAGCGTCGACGGCGTCGAGGAAGGAAGCGTCGACGGCGTCGAGGAAGGAAGCGTCGACGGCGTGCTCCGTGACATGCGAAACCCTAAAATCTGCTGAGGGTATCGGGGGGGGGGGGGAGGAACAGCAGGTCGGCTTTTGCGGTGAAACGTGAATAAAATCTCCGGTTGAGGAGTTAAGGGAAACGCGGCTTCTGAAAACCGGAGTTTTTAAAACAAGCCGCGCCAAACGCAACTTTTGCACAAAAGAGTGGTGCGTTTCAACCGCACTGCAGCTGATCAGCTGAACCAAACGCCACCTATATTGCAAATTTGATGATTGAAGTTATTAATGAAGTTGGTGCCGAAAATATTATACAAGTTATCACTGATAATGCACCAGTGTGTAAGACAGCAAGAGCAATTGTGGAGGCACGATTCCCACATTTTTTGGACACCTTGTGTTGTGCACTCTTTGAATCTAGCATTAAAAAATATTTGCGCAGCCAATAATACTGATCGTTGTGCAACAGTTAGAGAACAATGTAGATGGATAACTCAAGTGGCTAATGATTCTCAATCAATCAGGACTTTCATAATGAATCATCAATACAGGTTGAACATGTATAACTCTTTTGTTTCACTGAAGTTATTTGCAGTTGCTGTGACATGATTTACTTCCATTATAGTGATGTTGAAGAAGTTTAAACTTGTGAAGATGGACTTGCTTAATATGATTGGATGTCCCGAATGGACTTTGTATAGAGCAGATGATGCTGAGAAAGCTCTAGAGGTTTAAAACATCATCTATAGTGACAAATGATGGGATGATGTGGACAAGATCCTTGATATAACAAGACCCATATATGATATGCTTAGGGTTTGTGATACAGACAAACCTAATTTTCATCTGGTATATGACGTGAGATTCAATGATAGAAAATGTGAAGCTTGAAATATATAAACACGAGAAGTTGACGGACTTGGAAGCTCATTGCTCTCTTTATGAGGCAATTTATGATTTCCTCGTTGATCGATGGACCAAGAGTTGCACACCACTACATTGCATGACTCATTCTCTTAATCCAAGATGATTTTTTTGTATTTGATATTAAACATTTACTATGATTTATTTATTTACTATATATTTTTATTTGTAGGTATTACAGTCGAGAATGACTTGAAGGAGAGCCAAATAGAGTTGCTCTAAATACAGATGAGGAGATTTCTTTGTAGAGGAATAAATGCTTAAGAATATATTTTCCTGATATGGTGGAGAGGAATATAGTAATCAATGATTTCTCTAGGTTCACGAGATTTGGTCAAGCTTTCAGTGAGCCAGATAGTTTGGAGAGTAGAGCTTCATTATTGCCCAAAGATTGGTGGAGTTACTATGGAACTTCGACACCTAAATTACAAAAAATTGCTTTGAAATTGTTAGGTCAACCTTCTTCAATCGTCCTGCTGCGAGGGAAATTGGTGCACATACTCATTCATTCACTCATTGAGAAAAAACAAAATTCTACCACAACGAGCTGATGATTTGATGTACGTGCATAGTAATCTACGCTTATTATCGAGGAGAAACGAAATTTACAGCCAAGGAAGGAGTAAAATGTGGGATATAGGAGGAGATGCATGAGCAAATCCTTTTGATGAAGTTGACATGCTTACGGTTGCCAACTTATATTTAGATGAGCCAAAAATTGAAGATGCCTTGATCTCCAACAATATGGAGGAAGATGAAAAAAATGAGTGATAAACATTATTTTATTTGAAATGATTATGAATAGCTTATGTCTAAGTACTTCATGTTATATTGCATTAGTTATGAACTTGTACTTCAATTGATTATTTATAGTTCATGTTTTATTGTTTTGAGAATTTATAATTGTATTTGTGATATATGTATATATATTTATTAAATTTAATAAAACGTATCTCGCCGTACCCGTATCCTTGATTTTAAAATTTTGACGTACCGTCGTACCAGATACGTATCGTACCCGTACCGATGCTTCCTAGCATAAGACTTGACAACAAACTTAGTCACATAGGACTTTCTATTATTGAACACATAACAATTACTAACAAAGATTCTGAGATAGCCCAGATTTGATTTTCTGCCCTTCAAGATCTCATAGGGAGTCATCTTGTGGCTTTTGGTGATAGAGGCCCTGTTGAGGACATGACATGCAGTATTTACTGCCTCAGCGCAGACATATTCTGGGAGAGATGTGTCACACAACAGGGTTCTTCCAGCCTCTATGAGAATTTTGTTTTTCCTCTCAACATCCCATTTTGCTGGGGTGTTTTAGGAGAAGAAAATTCTTAATGAATCTCTTGCTCTTCACAGAACTCTGTCATGCCTTCAGATTGGAATTCAGTTCAATGATCACTTCTGATTTTGACCACAGAACTGTTAAACTCATTCTGAACTTGCTTGACAAACTTGATGAAGATATTAACGGTCTCATTCTTTTTCTTGAGAAATAACACCCAAGTAAACTTGGAATAGTCATCAACCACCACAAGAGTGTAGACTTTCCTACCAAGACTTTGAACAAACATAGGATCAAATAGGTCCATGTACAAGAGGTATAAACACCTCACAGAGTCTTTGGAACTAGTGCCCTTGAAAGAAGCTTTGGTCTGCTTACCCTTTTGACAAGTTGAGCAAATGCTATCCTTGGTGCACTTCACATTTGGATCATTTCTAACTAGCTCTTGATTAAAGAGCTTGTCAATGGTCTTGTAATTCAAGTGAGCTAGTCTCTTGTGCCACTGGACACAATATGAGACTTTTTCGTTGGCTACAAGACAAATAGAAGAATCTGAGTCCAGACATATAAAGTTTAAACAGTAAACATTTTCACTCTTATTGCCTGTCAATATGACCTCTTGGTCACTTGACCTCCTAATTAGACACTCATTCTTGTGGAAAACAATAACATAGCCAAGATCAGAGAGTTGACTTATGCTTATAAGGTTGTGTTACAACCTTTCAACATAAGCCACTTTTGTGATAGTGACTATGTGATGCCTCTAGTTACCCCTTTATCTGAACCACCAAAGATAACCTTGGGTCCATTTTTCACTGGGGTGAACTCATTCAAGTTGATCCTTGTCCCAGTCATGTGCCTGGAACAACCACGGTTCAAGTAACATATTGGGGTATGATCACTTGAACTAACCTACAATAAGAAATTTACTTTACCTTAGGACCCCAATTTCTATTGGGTACTAGGTGAACATTAGTTTGAAACTGAACATGTCCACCAACAAGTTTTCTGACTGGTAGACAGTCACTCTACCTCTGACCACTTTAGGATTGTGCCAGTAGTCAATGACAAACTGACCTACCTTGCCACAACACCAACAATCATGTATGTTGTATCTTTTTTTCTGTGTAGGCCCTGCAGATGGTTTGGCAGCAGTCTTGACAAAAGGAAGAGGTGCAACAGCCATTTTCTGAAACCTTTTTGCATGGATCGGACTGAAGGTTAGTCTGCTTGCTGCCTTTTGTGACCTGTTCTGATTCCCATCAACATCACATTTCTTTTCAAATAGCGTGCTCTTGATAACATCAGAAATAACCATATCAGGCAAGCTGACAGACTGACCCTTAGTCAGATTCTGTGTTGACAAGTTCTGAAAATTGGCTGCTGCCACATTTTTGAGGGGGCGGGGGGTGGGGGGCTGTAGCACCAAAAACAAATGGTCCTGATGGGTCATTTGAATTCTTCATGGGCAACCTTAAAGACACTAACCCTGCTATACCTTCCACAATGACTGAGAACATCTTTTGTTCCACTTGTGGAAGCACCATTCATATAGTGACCATATATACTTTTCTGGTCATACCTATTTGAAGGGAATATCACCCTCTTGAATGGGTTAGGTGGCCTAGATGCCATTGGCACAACTGAAACTTTCCCTTTCCCTTTGGGATGGACAGGTCTTGTGTTACCCTTGAAACCCAACCCCTTCTTATCCTTCTGTGAGGAGAAGGAATCTATCAATGACAACACTGTATTGGGCTGAGAGAAACTGGTCACAATATCTTTCTCCCTTTGGAGCTTTTCTTCAAGATCTTTAATGAGACTATTCTTGCTCTTGATAGTCTCCATCTGGATGCCTGACAGAGTTTTCAGTTGACTGAGTTCCCTCATTGTCTGATTCAGCACAGAAGCTGTTTCAGCAAGCTGAGAAGCAGCAGGCTGAAGAGACAAAATCTTTTTGGCCTGCTTCTTTGTCAACTTCTTGCATTTCTTGAAGGCATCCAGAAGTTCACTATATCTTTCAATCAGTTATTGACATCACCTTCTGAGCAAGAATCATCTTCACCATTAGATGAAGAGGTTTCTGCATAGGGACTTATCTCATTCCTAGACACATAACTGGATAGGGAATGTACCTTACTTTGACCAGGCTGATCCTGACTGCCTTCTTCATCAGTCATTGCCATCAGCCCATGGCAGCTGTAGGAATCTTCTTCATCATCATCCACCTCCGAGTCACTGTCCAACAGTGTCAGAGGGGCCCTGACTCCTATCCTTACAACAGGATAGTATTTATCTGCTGAAACAGTTTCCTGTTTAGCAGTAACAACAACTAACCCAATGTAGGCTTCCTCTTCTTCAGTCTCTGATGATGATGAGTCTGTCCAGCTCTTCTCTTTCTTAGCCACAAGAGACTTTTCTTTCTTGTCCTTGTGCTTTTGGTTAGATTACTTCTCACCATCCTCTCTTCTCTTCATAGGGCAATCAACAATGACATGCCCTGGCCTGCTGCAGCAGTAACAAACAATATTAGAAGAATTATGTTTACTGGGTTTAGAGACATACCTGTCCTCCTTGGAGGTTTTCTTCTAGTGATGTGCTGAGGTGGAGGGCCTTCTCTTCCAGTGCTTTTTCTTCATCAGCCTATGGAGCTGCCTGGAGAAAACATCAAAGTCCTCATCAGACATGCTGCTGTCTGATGCCTCTGATTCAGAGCAGTCTGAATCTGCTTGTCTTCTCGGAGGAGAAGGGGTATTTCTCCTGCTTTTCCTTGTGACTTCAGCTTTGAAAGCCACTGTCTTCTCTTTGGCTTGAGATTTGCAGTTGGTCTCTTCCTCTTTCCTAACTGTTAGCTGCATTTCATAAGAGAGCAGTTTTCCAAATAGGGTGTGAGGTGGAGTGTCACCCAGCTTAGCCATTTCTCTGATGACACATATCTTTGTGTCTCAGTCTCTGGTGAAAGACCTGAGGAGTTTATCATTTAGCTCATAATGACTAAAGACCCTTCCATAGGTCCTTAGCTCATTTACTATCCTGAAATTTTTTTCATATCATGTGGCTATGTTCTCTCCTTGGACTGTCTGAAAGCCTCATACTCCTGGTTGAGCATGGACTTTCTATCATCCCTGACCACCTCTGTGCCTTCTATGTAGATCACCAGAGTGTCCCACATCTCTTTTGTAGTTTTGTAGTGAATCAGATTCTGAAGGGTAGAATCATCAATTGCACTGACAACGATATTTTGAGCCCTCTTGTCTATGGTGGCAAGAATGACTTCATCATTTGTCATCTCATCATAAGTCTTGGGTGTCTAGATGTTTGCATGCAGGACAGACACTTTCATGGAAATAAAAGGTCCTTCTTTAACAGTAATAAAGATTCTAGGGTCAGCTGCTTTCATGAACAGCCTGACCCTTTCTTTACAGATGCTAAATCCCTCCTTCCTGCATATAAGAAGCTTTATGGCACCCAATTCCTTATAGTTCACTCCTGAACCCATAAGGACAGTCTGTAGCTACCTTGGAAGATCACTCAGATGGTTAGATCCTTTTTCAGTAACCTCCCTCTGATATTACTTGAAAGTCTTTATTTTCAAGGTAGCTTACAACCTGGAGGGGGGGTGAATAAGTTGTCTCACTGATATTATTAGCTTTTAATTTTTTCTTCCTTAGTGCTTAGTGTGCTGACAGTGGTTAGCTTTCAAGTACCTGCACAAAGAAAACAACACAGAAAAACACACATAGATTTATAGTGGTTCCCCAACTTTTGGGTACATCCACTCTCCTCCCACCTTGCCAACTTGCTGTTAGTCAAGGCCCTTCTCCAAACCACTATTTCAAAGAGCTTACACCTCAGATCTCTCAGGATCTCTCAGTCTCCTCCAAGACTTACAACTCAGCCACAAGGGCCTAAACTCAGTGATCTGCAGATCACCTATCTCAGGACAAAGGCCCTACACTCAGGCTGAGAGGACAACCCTACCTCAGATCCATTAGGGATCCTACCTCAGAGAGAATGACTCTCCTACAATCTCAGGCACAAAGGCCCTACCTCAGATCTGCACCCAGATCCTACCTCAGGCACAAGTGCCATACAGCTCAGTGAGAATGACTCACCTACCTCAGACTTGAAACCAAGTCCTACAGCTCAATAATCAATTGACCACCTACCTCAGATCTAAACTGGATCCTACAACTCCGACAAATTACCTCAGAATCAGAGAGCCCTACAACTCAGATCCAAAAGGATCCTACTGGAGTGAAATAGATTTGTGTTTATCACAGAGAAATTTCTCTGTGATGAACCCTTGAGCTGAGTTATCTCAGCTCTAACTTTCTTCACAGCTACAAGGATCTTGAACTGGAAGTAAGTAGCAGTAAACAACTCTGCTTCCTCTTTCTTCCCAGGACAGAATCAACAATTTTGTTCTTTCTTCTTCTCAGCTTCAAATGTTGATCTTCAGATTTGAGCTTGCTGAACTGAGAAACAACTTTATCTGCAGAAACTTGCTCTTTGTTTCTGCACTTCTCTTAGAAGGAAGACCTTCTGAACTTGCTTGTCCAGGTGAAGATGACACCAACTAACTGAACTTTTGATTCTTGTTGGAAGGCTTCAAAGTTTTTTTTCGGCAGCAATGACGAGGAAGATGAAGTCCAGCCGCAACCTTTTTGAATTGATAAAGGCCTAAAAGTTGTTTTCGTCTCGGCCAATCTCTTTCTTTTGTAGTTCGCCGATCAACGACTCTTAGGAATCAGTGAGGCCCACCTGCAACTTCCAGCTGCACCTTGCTTTAACGGAAGAAGACGTACAATAGTTTCTCAGCAGAGTTTGTGGTGTTTTGTAGCTTCTCTGTACTTGATTTGACATTAGTTGACTTTGTCGATTTTGCAGATATTGCTGACGTCAGCACCTGTGGACTTAACCAAAATCGAGCATCAGTAGAATATGCGTTGAGTGAATGAGCTTCACTCAATGCCAAGACACTTAGACAAAATTCTGTCTATCTAGGCGTTGACAGCGTTGAGTGAGCAAGTCTCACTCAACGCCTTTTGCCTTACCTTATTTTTCAGCCTTTTCTGCATGCTTGACGTTGAGAGCATTGAGTGAGCACGCCTCACTCAACGCCTTGTGCCTTAGCCATGCTCTCTGCATTTTAGACGTTGAGAGCTTTTAGTGAACACTCCTCACTCAACGTTTTCTGCCTTAACCAATTTCCTGCTTTTTCAGCATCTTAAGCGTTGAGTGAGCATGGCTCACTCAACGTTTTTTGCTTTAGGCAAATTTTTTGAATTATGGCATTGAGAGCGTTGAGTGAGCAAGACTCACTCAACGCTTTCTGCCTTAGCCAGATTTTTCTGCTCCTTGGCGTTGAGTGAGTAAGCTCCACTCAACGCCAAACTACTTAACAAATTTAATTCTGTTTATCTGGCGTTGAGTGTGTAAGACACACTCAACGCATTTGGTCTTAGCCAACTTTCTACCCATTTCTTTTTAGCCTGTTACTGCATTAGCCCGTCTCACAGCCTTTTGCTGTATGGCGTTGCGTGAGTTGACTTCACTCAACGCCTGCGGACTTAGCCAATTTCTCAGCTTGCCACTACTTTGGCTTTGACTGTATAGGCTCCACTCAGCGCTATAAGTCATCTGACGTTGAATGAGTAATCTTCACTCAACGCCTGTGGACTTAGACAGATTTCTGTCTATCCATATCTTAGGTAAGTGTTTACCTGACCTAGCCACTTAGGCTACCTGTCCCATCATTGTTGCTAGGACATCCTGCATGCATGAACTCAGACATACATCAAATACAACTTTATGTATATCATTGACAAGATTGACTTCCTCAAATCTAGGACATTGTGGGGAATGGACCCAACAACGTGAGCTACCTAACCTCACTTAGTGACCTCGCCATCCTCGAGGACCACTCCATCCTGGGCGTCGTCGACTCACTACGCACTCTCACCATCGTAGGTGACCTTGCTTTCCTTGGGACCTTAGTTGAGAAACTTGGAGTCAGATGAGCTTGCATACAAAAGAGATCATATATAGAGGATCTCCTAACCATAGGAGCACGCATGTAGATGAGCTCACAGTTGGAGGAGCTCACGTTCAGAGTTCTAATCCAGAGGAGTTCTAATCCAGATCGACGAGCTTGTATTTACCTAACATAGTGGTGGGGGTCCACGTTTTGATAAGATATTATACCCCATTGCCTTTTGTATAATTATGACCAAATGGTAATGAGTGGGAGGCATTTCCAATTCCGCGAGAGTCGTCGTCGCCCATATGAAAAAGATTTGATGACCTTGTCTGCTTTCTTTTGAATTCACACATCACTTGATTCGGGGGGGGGGGGGGGTTACACTCCTGAGTATGTTGCTTGACCTTCAAAATGTAATATGACCACATCGTGAAGCAAGAGAATAAACTTTTGTTCTTTTTTTTCCTCCTGCTTTCGTGGTTACTTGTAAACCTTCATATTGTAGTCCAAACTTTGGTAGCTGAAACATCAACTCCTTACCCGCCGATACCCCGGTTCCAACACGTCTTCTTAGAGACTACTAGGGCTTTTATTTCTTTTAAAAAGGCACTTGATTTGAACGAAAAACCTAAGGTGATGTGGATCAACCACACAATCGTGATCGACATGGGAGATCGAGACACCACTTGTCGTGGCCCACATTTGCGTACTTGCATAGGATACGTTGATCATATCGTCTATCCGACTTCTGAGCCCGCCAGCGGGTTCAAAGCGTCATTTTACTAATATATATTTTTTTATTTTTTGAACATAATTTAGCATTTTTCGGACACCGGACATAACAGCCGATCATAGTAGTTCATGACGGGTGCCCAACCTCTCCTCTCATTATAAATAAGGGCCGAAGATTTTATTTTTGGTCATTGCTTGTTTGTGAGAGATTTCAGACCGACAATTATTCGTGGTATGACACTGCGAGACCCCGGGCACGACGTCCTAGTTCATTTCAGTTCTTTTCTTTCTTCCCGTTTTCAATATCCCAATGTTTATTTCTCCCACACGATTTCTCCATGTCGTGGAACCATTTGAACGCACAATTTTCCTTTGTAATTCTTCCCAACTGTAAGTCCATTTCCCCTTATCTACTGAAAACTGCCATCCGCAAAAACTTCTCCCACGCCATTGTTGATTGATTCATGTTCTCCACCTTCACTGATTGCTTGCCTCTTTTCTTAATGTCTATTATCGCTAGTGCTGCCCATCCTATCCTCTTCACCCCGTTTTCCATCATCGTTCCCATCAGGGAACCCTCTCCTAATTTTGTTTCTTTCATGGAAGCCCGTCCAATCCTGTTTCAGCCAGTGACGCACCTCCAGGCCCGGTCACAGGGTGGAAACGCCCCGTCCAGCCCTATTTTTTAGTCAGGGAAATATCTCCAGGCCCCATCCCAGTTTCAAAAGTCCATATCCAGCCCCTGACCAGCCTTGTCGTGCCTGTTCTACACATCTTGTCAACCCCGCAAGTCGTCCAACAAGTTATCAAATCCAGAGATCAAATTAGTGCAGAATTTGGCCTTTTCTTGATTCTAACAGTAATAACAAGGCTGTCCAGGATTTTGTTCAGCACCCCCACCTTCTCAGCTCCCGTTGCTCGTCTACACTCGCCGCTATGGGATCCCCTCGCTTGTGAGTACATCTTGGCTGTGTTCCTCTCTCTTTATTGAATATTGGATGAACATGTTATATTTACTTGGTGATTGAACTTGCTGTGCTACTATTGCATTTCTCTAATTCTTATAATTCTGCATTTTGCGATAATTGTACTTTAAAGCATTTCTAGCGAAAGTGTTCGTGGTTTTGCCTAAACACCTGAAGTTGAAATTCACTTTGTAATTAATTTACTAAGCTTATTAATTTTCATTGCTAAAATTTATTTATTGGATTAAGCTACATTCTCTTATGCATCATTTAGGGAGGAACTATTTGTGTCTGTCTTGCATTACCCACATAAGACCGTTTTAGTGTCAACACACCCAAATCACACAGACTACCCTGTGTCAAACGTTATCAGAGGCAGGTTAGGGCCGCTTGCATGTTATGTAGTTGTAGGCCTTATCGTCAACCCATTTATGACCCGAACCTTTCCTATGAGAGAACCACCAACTAAAACTCGAAAATGACATTCAGAATTTTAACAGTTGATGATTGATCGATTCGATCAATTCACTGCTCAATATCGTCGCGATTTACGTACCCGCATCGATGTCCTTGAGAATCATCGGGATCACACTACTTCTCAAAGAATGGAAGATTCAACTTCTCCACTCGACGTTCCCTCTGAGAAAGAACAAGTTGCCCTACCACACCACAAGATGTGCGTGCTAGGAATCAACCACAACGGTAGCTCGCTCCATCACGAGAGCCCGCTCCACACCGGAGGCAACCCCTCAAGCACGTTCTTGACTATCGTCTTGGATCTCCCCCAGATAGACCTCTCCACCCTCAGTAGGACTATCCACCACGACGCCTAGCTCTCATGATTGAGTCCATGGCTGTTTTGACTACAAACAACATGATTACTTTCACGAGTAACTTGAGCCACGTAGAGCACCACGCTCGGAGGACGATATTACTTGTTGCATACACATTGACGCTCACACCTTCAATGGTCACCTTGACCGGATGGACTTTAGCGATTGGCTTCAAGAGATGGACCATTATTTTGAGTAGTATGATGTGTACTATGAACGTTGCGTTAGATTTGCAAGGATGAAGCTGGTTGACACAACCAAAATGTTCTTGACCAGCCTAGAGCGGTCACTACATTGAGATCGATACTGTCCTGTTATCCAATGGGAGGACATGAAACATCGATTGAAGGATAAATACTTTCTTGCCTCCTATTGGGACCGGTTGCTAGCTTATCTTTATGCGCTGCGCCAGAGCACGCTATCTGTAGCAAAGTACATATCTCGATTTGATGAACTATCTGTGAGTGATCTACGACAAGAGACAAGTATAACCGCTTCCCGATTTCGTTCTGTATTAAGGCTGGAGTTATGTAGGGAGCTTATTCCCCACCGGATGTGGACGATAGGGCAAGTTTATCAGATGACCCTTGAGTATGAGCAGTACTTGTGAATTGCTGGTTCCCGTCAGGATCCTTCCAGATCAGACGAGCCCACATTAGGAGTCCACCCCCGGATAATACCACTACTGCAGGTCCCTCTCGTGTTGCCGTGGATACGAAGGGCGAGGATGTTTCCACCGGAACTTCTGTGGCTACCAGGCCAAGGAACGTTCAGTGTTATTGCTGCTCTCGCATATGCTATATGGCAGCCCAGTACCCCACAGGGAATTTTTAGTTGAGGAAGGATCCCAGTACTGATGCTAAGGCAGCCACTATTGATGAGATTGTTGCCACTGTCTAGGATGGTTGGGAGAGTGATGTCGAGCGCTCCCGAGAATTAGTTGTTATGCGACATATCCTTTGCAGACCACATACTGATGAGGATTGGCGTCGTACAATGATCTTCTATATTTACTTTTTCGGCAAGCTAGTCATATGTGTTATCAAGGTGCGCGCCTACTCGCGTCTGAGGTGCCGGGCGCACCAGGCGCACCAGGCGCACCCTGTTGCGCCCCAACAAGGCTTATGCGGCCAATGTGCCTGAGCCAAGGCGCACACACCAAATCGCTGAATTTCAGCGATTTGAGTGACCAATTTGCTGAAATTCAGCGATTTGGGCGCCGAATTCGCTGAAATTCAGCGAGTTGGGCGACCAATTCGTTGAATTTCTGCGAATTGGACGCACAATTCACTGATTTTTCATGAATTGGGCCCCCAATTCACTGAGTTTTTCCCATTTTTGTGCCTCATGTACCTCAGGCGCGCTGCTCCTTGCGCCTAGGCTCCAGGGCCCCTTTGCGTCTCGGTGCGCCTTGAGCCTTTAATAACATAACGATCCCTTGATTGTGGGAGTTGTGTGAATATTGTGACCCAAAAGGCGTTAGACGGATGCAGGTTGCTCCATAGTTTCATCCCCATCCATATCGAGTGATTTGCGTGGATAAGATGGCTATTCATGTTACCCCGAGGTGTCTGGTTCTGTGATCTCTCGCCTCATTCGAGGATCATGTTTGGTGCGACATCATATTCATGGATATCATCCACATTTTATTAGGGAGGCCTTGACTCATCGACCATGATGCCACATATTTCGGCCGCTCAAACACGTACGCATTCTACAACAAGGATCGTAAAATTACATTGAGACCAACCCAACCCGAGAAATCCAAGGGGAAAGCTACACCCTCCACTTGCACGCAGTCATCTAGGCCGCTGCACATATTGCGTCGCATCGAGTGTATGAGAGAGTGCGTTGGCTGTGACATATTTGACGTAGAGGCCGCCATCACGACTACTGTGGGCCTTACTGAGATTCTTGAGCCTAACATCATGTATTTAGAGTTGGCCCCTTTTACACATGAGATCACCCGTGCAATTTCAGCAACCTATAGTGGTGCTCGTCGCATGCACAATGAACCCCTTTTTGCCCCTCCTGATGACTCCTCTATTGAGCCACATATTGTGCCAACATTCATGTGGAATGTGCCTATTATTAGTAGGGCAACTGAGTTTTACGGTGCACTTGATGACTCGTTTATTTTATGCAGTATTAATGGCACTTGTGGAGACACTCAACATACTATATTGACATGTCTTATTATTGCCATCTCAGGTGTTCAGTTGAGTGTTCATGCCTGTGATGAATTTTTCTATACCGCGCTTTACGAGCCTCCCGATCATGTACCCACCTTCAGATCTTATAGTACCCAAACCCCACGGTTTAAGGAGTTGGTCATGTTAGTTATTCATTTTTTATATTTGATGCCTGGACATTTACATTATGTGTATGACTTATCTGTTTTGCTTGATTCACATCTATTGCATGTTGTGCATCATTTGCATGGAATGCATGAATTAATCCGAAAGTAATTACTAGCAATATTGAATTATATAAGGTAAGAGCAGATATACACAGACGTGAGCAACATTTTCGAGTGCATAAGTTTGTCATGATTATACTTTGCATTGAGGGGCTCCCAAAAGGAATCTCTACTAAACTACAACTTAAGTAAATGAGTCCTTATAGGGTTAAAAGAAATTTGGAACAAATACCTATGAGATCGATCTCCCTGCAGATATGGGTTTTTATCTCGTATTTAATACAAAAGATACGACACATTACTTTGTTCATCTCAAGCATAGGGACCCATAACTTGAGCCACTTCAAACACCATTCCAATTTCAGCTTCACCCTTCCCTTGATCGCCCTGGATGAGTACCCACAGATTTACCCGCAACCTCTACGATTCCACTAGTCTTCTGGATCCACCAACATGAGAGGTGAGAGCTGAGAGCAGTACTGACATTGTGGAACACGAGTGCACCACCTCCCAAGACAGTCCATCTTGCCGTTACCTAGTGAGCTGGAGTGGACGGGAGACCTTTGGCAATATTTGTGATGGGGAACGGGCCCGCCCGTTGATCGTATTGCCGATCCGACTCCGCGGTT
Organism: Platanthera guangdongensis; assembly: GCA_039583875.1. Classification (NCBI taxonomy): domain Eukaryota; kingdom Viridiplantae; phylum Streptophyta; class Magnoliopsida; order Asparagales; family Orchidaceae; genus Platanthera; species Platanthera guangdongensis. The sequence continues at coordinate 150,341,912 of CM077166.1, forward strand.
GCGTCCGGAGGGTCGCCGCGAGTCGAAATTATATATTAGTTTATATATTTTGAGTATATTTTCATGGGTTTGATGCAGTCCCCATCCGGGCAATTCTGGACCATTGGATAGGATGAGGTTTATTATAAATAGGAGCATTAGGGCAGCAGCCAGGACATCGAGATTTTGGGAAAGAAAAGCCGCCTGCTTCGGTTTCGCCCGATCTCTTCGGTCGCGCCGCCGGTGCCGACTCCGGTGGCTCCCCTTCGTGCCGACGCCAAGGGTCTCTTCCGCCTTCATCTCCATCAACCCTCCTTGGTGCCGATTCCAAGTACGGCTTGTATCTCCAGCCCGCCCGCACCGCTCCCGCAGCCACCGACGTTGTCTCCTCCAGCCGCAGCAGCCGCCCGCAGCCTCCTCCAGCCATCCCGCCGCCTTGTTCCTGCTGGAATCCCGCATCTAGCCCGCCGCCGTCGTCTCCCTGCAGATCCGGCCGCCCGACGGCCCCTCTCTGCTCCCGCAGCCACCGGCGACAGCAGCTCCGGGGCCGTCGGCTTCCTCCCTGCTGCATTCCTGCAGCCGGCCAGCCGCCGACCACCTCCGACGGCTCTTCCCTGCTGATGAAGTCTATTCAGTTGCATGCAGCCCAACAAATGCACCTTTGGTAGCTACAGGAGGTAAAGGTAACAAAGGATTTATATGGAAGATTGGCTCACAAGATTCAGGTTTAGAGCTTCAAGATCTTGTAGACACAGTTTCTACCTTATCCTTCAGTTTTGATGAGGTAATTCAAATATGGGATTTATTTTGACCGCAAGTTTTCTTTTTTAATTATTTTCCTGTGTTGAACCCTTGCGCTCTTGGTCCTGCATCAAATTGGTATCAGAGGAAGCTGAAAAGTTTTCTCAAACTTTTCAATCCTTCTCCTTTTCTGGAAAATAGTTTGCATACACCCATGACGCTTCCTTGTTATTACGATTCCGACGATTCGGACGATTTTGAATCATATGTTTTTCCACCTCCCTGCTATTCCAATGTTCATTCCTCTCGTGAGGCATCTTACTCACATAAATCTTCATATGTCTCCTCCATTGCATACCCCTCCTATGAATCGAGGCGAGTCTCTCGTCAAGCCTACGATCCATATTCCCCTTCTTCCACCACTTATTCCCATGAATCGAGGCGAGTCCCCTCCCATGCCTACGATTCATATTCTCCTTCATCTACTACATATCCTTCAGTCCGCCATTCCTCCTACTCGTATGATCTTCCGTCACCTTCCCTAAGAAAGAGACATTGGGTTGAGCTTGATAGAAACAAACAAGCTAGAGTGGAAGAGAGTAAGCAGAGGAGGGAAAGGGAAGAGAAAAAAGACGCCATTTGGGCAGGTTATGTGAAGAATTGACGTGAGAATGATGCTAAGGAGATTTTAGAGCAGCGACGTAGAAGAGTAGCAGTCTTGATACAGTCTCACATCCGCGGGTTTATTCAGCGCCGATCCCTCAAGAAGATGACCAAAGCAGTTCTCGTGATTCAGTCACGCATGAGAGGATTATTACAGAGAAAGTGGTACCAGACAGTGCAGAGAGCTACTCTTATCGTTCAGAGATTTGCCCGCCAGTGGATTGAGCGCAGAAGGACATTCAGTCTGATGGCGGTAGTACCGCCCTATGATCCTTCGCGACGTCTGCTCACTTTTATGGACTTGTCGCAGTGGTTTGATCAGTCGTCTCTCAGCTCGGCTAGGGACCCTTTTCTGATGTTCGATAATGCCCCTGAGGGTAAATCAGTTGGTTTGGATATGAGCGCAGACTGGGTAGGACATGGTGATGACTTGTTGCAGTTTGATCAGATTGATTTGGACCCAGGATTAAAGAGAGCCGCCCCCTTACCAGTTGCTATAGTTTTCCGTCAGATTCTGAGATTGAGGCCGCCGTCCAAGCCTCCCAAAGGCAGCGATTATATTAATGGCAGCATCGCGAGACCAGCATCTGGGACTGGACGTTTTGATCTGATAATTGGTGACAGTGGGAAACAGTGCAGACCACCCGCGAAGCCTCCCTGGAATCCCTAAAGATTTGAGGGCAAATCTTCTCCAACAAGGGGAGAATGATGGGGAACGGGCCCGCCCGTTGATCGTATTGCCGATCCGACTCCGCGGTTGCGTCCGGAGGGTCGCCGCGAGTCGAAATGATATATTAGTTTATATATTTTGAGTATATTTTCATGGGTTTGATGCAGTCCCCATCCGGTCAATTCTGGACCATTGGATATGATGGGGTTTATTATAAATAGGAGCATTAGGGCAGCATCCAGGGCATCGAGATTTTGGGAAAGAAAAGCCGCCCGCTTCGGTTTCGCCCGATCTCTTCGGTCGCGCCGCCGGTGCCGACTCCGGTGGCTCCCCTTCGTGCCGACGCCAAGGGTATCTTCCGCCTTCATCTCCATCAGCCCTCCTTGGTGCCGATTCCAAGTACGGCTTGTATCTCCAGCCCGCCCGCACCGCTCCCGCAGCCACCGACGTTGTCTCCTCCAGCCGCAGCAGCCGCCCGCAGCCTCCTCCAGCCATCCCGCCGCCTTGTTCCTGCTGGAATCCCGCATCTAGCCCGCCGCCGTCGTCTCCCTGCAGATCCGGCCGGCCGCCGGCCCCTCTCTGCTCCCGCAGCCACCGACGACAGCAGCTCCGGGGCCGTCGGCTTCCTCCCTGCTGCATTCCTGCAGCCGGCCAACCGCCGACCACCTCCGACGGCTCTTCCCTGCTGATGAAGTCTATTCAGTTGCATGCAGCCCAACAAATGCACCCTTGGTAGCTACAGGAGGTAAAGGTAACAAAGGATTTATATGGAAGATTGGCTCACAAGATTCAAGTTTAGAGCTTCAAGATCTTGTAGACACAGTTTCTACCTTATCCTTCAGTTTTGATGGGGTAATTCAAATATGGGATTTATTTTGACCGCAAGTTTTCTTTTTTAATTATTTTCCTGTGTTGAACCCTTGCGCTCTTGGTCCTGCATCAATTTGCCTATAGACGACAGAGCTTGTTAGACTTGCCTCTGATCTTCGATTACAACTCAATCATCTTCATTAATCGTACATGAATGTTTTTCAGTCGGGGGGAGTTGATGAGGATCAGTCGCACGATCATGATTGACAAAGGAGATCAAGACACTACTCAACGGATCCCGCATTTGCGTACTTGCATATGATACGTTGATCGGATCGGCGATCCAAGACTGCGAGTGCGTCTGGAGCGTCATTTTACCATCTATATGTATTTTATTTTAATTTTTTAATATTACTTTATGCAGATGCTTAATGACATGATGATTAGTGAATTTATTAGCTGAATATTTGCATAACAGTTTATGATAATCTAAATATATGTAGATTTGAAATTATGTTTTTTTGTAGAAGATTGAAAAATGTAATCCAATTGGCATGGGGTTGGATTGGAATCAATGTGCAGATGCTATCAAGGAAAATGTGCTAAACCTAATTCGTTTAGGTGTTAAGGATGAAGATAAAAATGTTGTTGTAAAAGCCAATTAATGTCCAACAAAAAAGATTTTCTCTGATCCTTAAAATGGGATAAGGATTGTACTGAGTTTGTAAAATTTCTGTACTTAAATTTGTCCTTTTGAAAACTTCTAGCTAGCTTTGTGCTTGTTAGCATCTCTGAGGTGAGCATCTATTAAAACTTGTTAAAAATTAGATCATATAAATGTGTATCAAAAATATGATTAATCTCTTTTATGCCCAATGCAAACCGGACCATACCTGTTGCTAACTACATTTGATATAAGTATCTTTCTTACGAGACAACCTGTCATGAGTCACGTGTAGTCCAACCTCTATTCTAATACAAAGTACTCTGGTGTCTTCTCCTCGGTCATAGTGTACTTGGGTTCATTATGATTGGCCTCCTTTGTATAAATACATTCAAAAACTTTTATATTCAGTCGTGATTTGCAACATCCTATCTTCTTTTTGTTAGTCTTGTGTGAAGAATTAACCAGTTATTTTCACTCAAGAATTATTACCATTACTCAGTTGATTCTGATCACCATAGTGTGCCAGAGTTAAAACCTAAATTCCCATGATCAGTGCTATGCACATTGCCAATAGCTCCATTCCACAAGATATATGACGCAATCAACATATCAATTATGCATTCCTCTTTGGATAACTGTTTCAGTGGCATTCTAAGTAATCTACTTATCAACAAGGTCTCTTCCACTCGATAGCTCCGAGAATAACTACTCTGTAAGGATCACAATTGTGTGTGTTTCAGGATGGCCTTGTGATGTTTGATCGTTTCAATCCATTCTTCATGTCCGTATGCACCAACCCATGACCGGTAAAATTATTACATCATTTTTTTTGCAATCTTTAAGATTCATCGATATATGTATTTGGATAAATCATAATTGATTGTGATTTTGCATTTATTTGTATTTCTCTTTTCAATATTTTCTGACTTGTTTCCTTAACCAGATTTGTTTGTAATAAATATGATCACTGACCTTTGTAACACCTACTTTGATATTGAATGAAAAATTTTCTGTAGGTATTGACTCTCCTATGCCGGTCCCAGGCCCGGATAAAAAATGATGAGGGTTGTGTTAGGTAAACGGCCAGTGTAAAATTTAGTCACCCTTATGAATATGGATCATTTGAGAAATTGTGCAAAAGCTAGGTTGTTCCCCTTAAGGAACGCGTCGCATGGTCCAAATGCGGCATCTTGGCAAGGACCACTGCATCTCCAGGACATGAGTGTAGTGTTAAATTTGCAAGAGTCCTCGGCGTATGGTGCAAATGCGGCGTCTTGGCAAGGACCGCTGCACCTCCAGGTGGACTTGGTGTAGTGTTAAATAGGCAAAAACCCTCACATATTAGACGTGTTAGGGAAGTATGTCGTAGAAATTGTGGTCGACTTCGGTTTGGAAGTTGGAATATAGGAACGCTAACCGGAAAAATGATGGAAGTAGTGAATACAATGATTAAGAGAAGGATAAATATATATGTCTGCAAGAGACTAGATGAGTGAGTGAGAAAGCAAAATTTTTAGATAATTCAGGTTTTAAATTATGGTACACAAGAAAAAATAAAACAAGCAGTGAAGTAGGTATTATTATGGATAGTACTTAGAAGGATGAAGTTGTTGGAGTAAGTAAAAAAGATAATAAAATCTTAGCTCTTAAATTGGTCATAGAAAAAGAAACTATTAATGTTATCAGTGCTTATGCGGCACTAGTAAGATCAAGTAAAATTATTAAAGTGCAATTTTCTATTAAAGTGCAATTTTGGGAAGACTTAGATGATTTAGTAAGAGAAATCTTACAAAGAGAGAAGATTTTCATAGGACACTTAAATGGACATATATGGAGGGAAAATGTAGATTACGCAGCCGTTCATGGAGGATATGAATATGTATAAAGGAATGAAGAAACACGAACCATTTTAGACTTTGCCGTAGCACATGAGCTAATTGTATCAAATACGCTTTTCATAAAGAGGGAAGAACATTTAATTACGTTTAAAAGTGGATCAAATAAATCACAAATTGATTATTTTATGACTCACAAAATAGATAAAATGATTTGTAAGGATTACAAAGTCATATCAGGAGAAAGTGTGATAACACAACATATGTTAGTGGTGTTAGATGTACAAATTAAATATAATAAATTTAAGATGAGAACAAAAATATTGCAAAAATTCGGTGGTGGAACTTGAAGATGAAAAAGCAGGTTGTTTTCAAGAATGCAAGTATGGAACGACTAGTTGATGACCCTTATGTTGATCCTAATGTCTCATGAGAAGTTATGTTTTCACATTTAAGGATAAGTGAAAAGAACGTACTTGGAGTATCAAAAGGTCGTGTGTTCCCAAATAAAGAATCTTCGTGGTGGAAAGAAAAAGTGCAAGACAAAGTGAGGGCTAAGAGAGTCAGCTATAAATCACTCTATGCTTGTAAGAATGATGAAAATTTATACAGATATAAAGTCGCCAAAAAGTAGCTAAACAGACAGTAAGTAAAACAAGAAGTCAAGCTTATGAAGAATTTTATAAGCGACTAGATACCAAAGATGAAGAACGTGACATATAAAATTGCTCGAGTTAGAGAAAGGAAGACAAAAGATTTAAGTCAAGTAAAATGAATAAAACATGAGACAGATATAGTTTTGACCGATGATGTGGATATTAAAGAGCGATGGAAAAGATACTTTTATCAACTTTATAATAAAACAAAAGATAATGAATTGAACTTGGAAGAGTTAAGTAAATCAGAGAAGTATACGAACATAATATTTTTTTGTAAAATTCAGGTGTCAGAGATAAAAGATGCTCTAAATAAGATGAAAAATGAAAAGGCTGTTGGACCAGACAATATATCTATCGAAGTATGGAAATGTCTAGAAAATAAAGGAGTTTTGTGTCTTACATGTTTTTTCAATAAAATACTGAAGTCAAAGAAAATGTAAGACCAATAAAAACTTGGAATAAAACTGTAAGGAAAGACATGATGTACTTAGGCATTAGTGAGATTATGACAATAGATAGGACACAATGACGACAAAGGATCCATATAGCCGCCCCCCTATAGTGGGATAAAGGCTTGAATGTTGTTGTTATTGACTCTCCTATCGTGAATTCACCCATTGATTCAATGACCTCCACCAATCATCGTTACCTTTCACAGCAACACACTGTTATCTCTCTATGATCTCATATTGTCCAACGCTAGAGCAAATTGTTCCTTCCATGACTTAGCAACTTAATTGCAAGCATCTTTCACAAGCTCCAATCTCATTCCCGCTTCAAACACTTCTTCGTCAGCTTCCTGACTGCAACTGGAGCGCTCTCTTCCACACTACTCGACCCTAATTTCTTTACCTTCAACGACAACTTCCATTGAATCAGTATTTTCTTCAACGAATGCCTTTGATGACAACTTCCTCGGTGCAACAACTACTGTGCAATCCTTCATCAATCTCCTGCACAATCACTCTGCAATCCTTCGACTTCCCTTGATTCCGCAGCTCCATGCATTTGAAGGTAATTTTGGAAGGTTCAACATGCACTCCTTGTGTTGAGATATGATTAAGTTATTCAAATTACCGGAGGGTGAAGGAACATTTGGAAGTTTTGAAGCCAAAATGTTTGTTGAGTATTAGTTGTAGACTTGTAGTACATGGCTGAGATGTATAGGTTGGGCTAACCAGATGGGCTGATCAGGTGGACTGTAGAGAAGGATATATTGGCAAAGATGACGATAACAAATTGCCTGAGAAAGGGTCAAAATATGTTAGAACATTGTCATCTGAAAGTGAGTGCATTAATTGGGTTGAAATGTCTAGAGTGCATTAATTGGGTTGAAATGTCTAGAGTGCATTAATTAGTTTGAAAGATCTTCACATCACTAGCTATTATCTTTCTACTTATGACAAATTTGGTATTATGACAGTTTATTTATGTTTGTCATTTTTTGTTATGGTTCTATTTTCGTGTATTATTTATAACTTATTGGTTTGACCAGCTAATAAAACCTTAAAATGATCTTATAATTAGTAGGAGAATAAATTTTTTGGCCGGCACTAAATGAGATTTTTGTAAAGATTAAGCAAAATGGGAAAGCATATAATTCAGAGATCCAATTCTATTTTGGGTGGATTACAATCTATTTATAAGATGCTAGAATCATATATACAGGGGGCTGAAATTGGACTTGGAGAGAAATGAAAACCCCTCTCCAAGAATAGCCAACCCTAGCTCGCGGCGGTCTTCCTTAACTGTTCCGTTGCTATAAGTTGCCCGAATCCCCCTCCACCTGTCCATTTGCCAGCACGGCCTTCCAGCTGTTGTCCAGCTCTTACCACACTCTAGTCGCTGTTTTGATGCCGACCATGCCTCCCAGCCCCAGTCCAGCTCTTGGCACACCCCTCCCGCCGCTGTTCAGCCATCAACGAGATCTCCAAGTAACTATCCAGCCCTTTCCATCCCTCTCTGGCTTACTCTAGTCCTCTCCAATCCTCCACTGCCCACAACCAGCCACTCTATATTCTCCCAGCCCTTGTCCACCTGCCAAAAATCCTTCCAGCAGCTGGTTGCAGTCCTCTTTAGCCCATCAGACTTCCACCGATACCCAAAAAATCTCTACAATCCCTCCATATTCCTACGTAGTCAGTGGCATATGTGATCCACACTGAACTCTATCAAAAAGCAAACTCCACCGCAATCAAATAACCCTTATTTGAACTAGTTTTTCCATCCTCTATCATAGCACATCGAACCAGAGTTTTTCGTTGCAGCATGATACCGGGATAATCTGTGCACTTAATCTTGTCCCTTAGCTCTATTTGGACCTACATACTTTTACCTGAGTTTATGTTGTTACATAAATTGAGAATTGAGATTGCACTAAATATTTACTATTTTTATGATTAACGTTTTTCTCATCATTACTGTGTGAGCAAACTGAATTGTGGGAAATTACGTTCTCAAGTTTCAAAATTCTAAAAATTCAACTTAATTTTGTCATAATTTCAAACTAATATTTCACTTTGGTTATTCATCGAGTGAGCACTGTCCAATCCCAATGGTATCAAGAAGCCCTAATATTAAACTTTATTCCGAGTAGGCGAGCATACATCAGTATGCATGGAGGTTGCTTTGCTGTGGTTCAGATGAATACAGATTTGTTGTAAATTGTAGTGAAGGTCAAGTTTGAAGTAGGCGGTGCCATTGAGTTTGTCTAGTAACTAGTTTCAAATGGAATATAAAATCAATCTATAATGGTGATGGCATTGATGCCAGAGTAATCGATTCAGAAGCATCAAAAACTGTCTTTATTGCGGACCAGTAGGGAGGGTCAGGAGAACGTTATGGTGCTAGGTTGGATGATGCCATCGTCGACTGTGGTGGTGACTTATTGTTCCAACAACTTTTGGAAGTGGGGGTAGTAGTCGAGGAGAGTATTAATAGGGTTGGAGTTGGGTTGAAGGTGAATATATTGCTTGTAGGGGGAAGAGGTGCAATGCCATGGGGTTCAACGAATAGTTGGTGGTACTTTGTAATAAGAGATCAATTCAGGATGTAAAATTTGTGGTTCAGTAAGTGGGGTATATGATTGGTGACGAGAAAGATGGAGACAAAAGAGTTCCTCTAGTTACTTGGGAGTTAGGCAGGTTGTATGAGGTGGAGGTTGTTTGTCGTGGCGCGGGTGCCTAGGGGGGGTAATATTGTATACTTAGTGGAGGTAGTTGATTGTGAGTTGAGAATAATCCAATGTGTGAAAGCCGAGCTTTTTAGCCATCGTTCATCAAGGACTAAGTGGCAAAGGACATGCTTTCTGATATAATATGTGGATGGATAGGGAGGGAGGGGCGTATGGTGCTGAAATTGATGCATATAAGTTTCTCTTTACCACCCACCATAAGAAATAATGAGGCAGAAGGATTGATTTTCAGTTTGAAGTATTCAATGATTCAGACTTGGGTAATGTTGTTTGTATTGCCACCTATAAGGGCAGGTATGCTGTTGTGATTGATGAAACCATCTATTGGAAGGGCAAGGGATATGGAGTGGCCGATGAAGGTATTGGTGGAGTTTCTTGTTGATGAATTGGAGGAGGCATGTAATGTGGAGGTTCCAAAGGGAATTCATCATTGTAAGTATGGGGAGGGTTGACATGCCTTTATGCTCAGAGATGAGCAAGAAATGATGACCCTATGGGCTAATGGAACATGGGACCTGGTTTCCTTCCTCCCGGACAATTCCATGTGGGATGTAAATGAGCACTGTTAAGCACAGTCTTGATTGGACGGTTGAGAGCCTTAAAGATCCTCTTGTGGATTACATTTTACTCGGTAATATGACATTGATTATGAAGAAACATTCTCTCTGATCGCAAAACTTAAAGACAATGCGATTGTTGATATCCTTGACTGTCTATTGTCATTGACAGTTGGATCAACATGATATCAAAAATGCATTCCTTACTGATGATTTAATAGTCTGTCTATATTCTGCAACCTCCTGGATATGAGACCACAAAAGAATATATCTATGGACTAAAGCAGTTTCCTCCAGCCTGACTTGACAAATTTAGTCAGGCCGTTCAAGATTTTGGCTTCATTCAGTGCTCGATAGATTTCTTATTTTCACATCATCGCCATGCGACAACCGTGATCCTTCTTGTGTATGTTGATGATATTATCATTATGGGCGATGCTCTGATTGATTTCTATGATTAAGAAGCACTTGGTCACTTTTTTAGACAATATTTGAGGCACCTCCAATACTTCTTGGTGTTCTCTAAACCATTATATTTTCCCTCACTAGCAAGATCTTAGTGCCCTTTATTAGGTATTAAGATAGCTTGCCTATTTGATGGGCTTGTTTTGTCTTAACAAATGTACTGCATATATCTTATACAAGATGTTGAATACTTGGGTTGTAATCTCGCTAACATACTCATGGATACCAATTGCAAGCTCCACGCTCATGACTCTAGCTCTGATACCATGTGAAATGTCGAGCATCACAACGCAATGGTTTTATTACTTAAAAATAAATACAAACACGAGTACACATATTTATGTGGGAGTGACACCTTAACCTCAAACGATAACGTGTGACTAAACTATACAATATTCTCCTAATGGGCCATAAAGGTTCGCCTTTACATTGTGCTTTTTTAACCTTTCTTCTATAAGGAGGAATGGACAGATTTTGGAGGGGTGGTTGCAACGCACATAATCATTAAGGGCCTGTTTTGGAGGTCTTTTTCAGCTCTGATGCAGTGACCAGAAAACAGCACCGCTCATTTTTTTGGTTGTTAAAATTCAAAAATGAGTTCTATAGAGTATATTGGGACAAACTACATCTTATAGATTGCTCTCTTAGCGCGCAACTATATTGATGTCATATATTTTGCGATTTGTTTGTTTAGTCGGAATTTGTATTTTGATGGTTCTATTATACTTTTGTATGATTATTTTTTGTAGAATAAAATTTATGTTTTATTTACACTCAGAATGCATTTCCTGTGTTCTCTCGAAAAAGACCAGTTGAAAATGTACATCTTTACAACATATTATATGTCATTTTCTTGCTGAACATTTATAGTTATGAATGTTATTTGTTATATTGACATATGTTACCACTGCCATATCTTCTTGTAATACAAAACGTGGTAGAAGAAAATTTATTTGAAGCAAGGACACTCGACCTACGATTAGAGATGCAATCATTTACGAGGAACAAATAGCTCAGGCAAGGAAGGGTATTTAGCTAGGTAACACACCCCAATTTTGAAAGGGGGCGCAAGAGCGAGAACTATCCTCGCTTATAATCTAAATGTGCAACTTGTGAACATCCCCGTTGATGAATGATAAGAAATGCTTAGGGATGAAGATCAATAATGACAGAAAGGTGCATGATCACCATTGGGAGAATGAAACAAATTGTTGAAAAATCCAAGGAATTAACCTTGAAAAGTCAGAACAAAAATCCCATAAGCTTTCATATAATCCAAGATGAGTCAGAAGAAAAATCCAAGGAAGGTTAGATACATAATTCAAGGCAGATCGACAGTATATTCCAAGAATAATTTGGGAAAAGTCAGAAAAGTCAGCGTAATCCAAGAAGGCCCCACATAAATTAAGGAAACCATAATCTTAGCTAAATTTGTGCATCGTGCCAAATTATAATTATAACAGTCCGCTAGATCAAGAAACGGTAAACTAATAGACAAATGGAACATGCATCATGTTGTTCTTCAATACGACGAGTTGTATACAGGGGTCAAGCTAGAAAGAGAAGGCAAAGGATTCGGCCATCATAAGCTGGTGGGGTACCGAGATGTTCCCTGAGAGTATGGTGGGTTACCAAATTCAATTCATTGTCCCTCTTCTCTTAGTAAGACAAATCAAATATCACAAATGACATTCAAATATCCAACTCTTTGGTGTAGTAAGAGTGAAAATCTTGACCGAGCTATGAACAAAGAATAATGACAAAGCACCCCTTCGATACCCACATGATACCCACCAGTGACTAGAAGCAGGGTTTGTAAAAGAAATACAATATGTCGACGGGATTTCAAATATTGTATTAGTTGAAAATCTATTAATTCCTATCGTCCATGGGTATATTTTACACACCATTAAATCCCTATCAAAAGATTGTTACCCTCTACCCCTTGTGATTTGCTTGTAGATGCGGCCTCATGATTCTACCAATTGAGTTTTCTAACTCGTTTGGGTACCATCAAAGCCGCATGCACCTCCAGATGAGGCAAAGACCACCTTTATCACCAATGATGCTTGCTTTTGTCACAAAATGATGTCGTTTGAGCTGAATAATGTCATCTTGACATATCAAAGGACAATGAACCTCATATTTAAATACCAAAAAGGATTACATCTCGAAATCTATGCAGACATTCTACTAGTTAAAAGTATAAGCATCGTGGGAAATTCTTGGGTCATGTCAACACTTCCTAACAAAACTCATCCCAATCCAGGAAAAGTAAGGGCACTAATGGAAAAGGACTGCACCAACGAAAAATAATTATAGAAACTATCTTGCAGAATAGCCAATTTGATGTAGACTAGGGTTAGGGTTCTCAAAAATAAGATAATTTTTTTAGCGATCTATTTTTAATTTTTTTAGCGATCTATTTTTAATTTTTTTAGCGATCTATTTTTAATTTTTTTAGCGATCTATTTTTAATTTAATTTAGGTTCAAATTATGGTTTGAAAAGATAACTATTTTATGCAAAAATAGTATATTTGATGTTGAAATAAAATTTGGGTTTGAAAAACTTGATGTATTTCAATTTGAAAAAAAAGGGGCCGAGAGTGCCCAAATCGAATTCACGCGCGCACAACTGTGGTACCGATGAGTTTCCCCAAATTCGTTAATCGTTATTTAAGAGAGATTCTATAACGTCTAACGAGTTGAATCAACGCAAGTTTCGCACAACCACAAGCACAATACACAAGTAATAATTTATGGAATTAAACAGAAATTAGGATAGCGAGAACGTCGAAGGCAAGCTCATATTATCTAAGTGAAAAACATAAAATTAAGCCAATAAATCGAGATTAGAGTTTACTGCAAAGGAGGCAAACCGAGCCCAAATTCACGGAGCCCGCGGCCCGGACCCGATTGAACTTGGATTGGAGGCGGAGTAGTAATGAGGTCCACGACAGAGTGATCCAGGGCATCGATAAGGAAAAATAATGTTGAGGTCGTCGATACCCTGGGATCCGAAATCCAGCGGTGAAGTGGCCTTGTGAAAGGTTGCGGGACGACAGACGAGAGTTCCAGCCCGTCGGAAGGACATGTCGAAGTCGACGACGGTTCTAGAGCGTGCACCCGGTGGGAGAGGACGTGGATGCGGAGGCAGGGCGCAGACAGTTGAATGTTGAGGGGTGGTGACGCGAATGCTGGAGTCAACCGGTTGAACGACATAGAGGTCTTGGAGTGGTACCGACAGGACAAAGGAATTGTGTTAGAAACAATTCCTCTGTTGTCTGGTTCAGTTTTGCTTGTTCACGGGAAAATTTAATGCATCAACAGTGAGGTCAATTTTGGCAACCAATTTTAATTTAATGCAACAGATTTTAATTTAATGCAACAGATTTTAATCTATGTAATTTTTGGTTAAAGATTTTAATGTACGTAAAAGCTGGACCGTCTCCTCCATCTGGCAACATATTTTTATTCTAATTGGATTCGGAAATCAATGGAATTAACTATGTAAGGAACAATGGCTGGACTGGCTCCTCCATCAAGATCACAAAATTTGGCAAAAAATATTGCCAGTTTACAAAAATAAACTATTTCCTATTTGCTCTAATTTAAGTTGTTTCCTAAAATAACCTAAGCTTGCCTTTATTGTCTTACTATCAAAATTACCAGACCGTTTTATTTAAGAGCTCATCGGACGGTCAACCCGAAGAGCTGAAAAATCTCAAATAAAAACAGGTGCACGAAAGATTTACACGATAATAAATAAATGCTAAAAAATTAAAATGCGTAACTTATGATGCGACGAAGGATGCATCAGTTCTCCCGGGGTTGAAAGAGCTCGACCTCGACGAGACTTCACAAAAACTGGCAATAGAGAGATCTAACATCGTCGTTGGTGTTAGATCGGGTTGAATATCTGGGGCCTTGATGAGTGGCTCAACTGGTGGCCCAATGCACAACGGAACATGAACTAGAAGAAACCTCCTGCAATAAACAATCACCTGACCTTCATTTGAAAAGTACAACTCATGGCGATAACGACCAACCGTGAGTTTGTAATGTTCAAAGGTTGCTCGTAAAATATTGGCAGTAATTTTATGCAGTTCATTCAAATAATTAATATGAGCTTGCACTTTGAATAAAATACATTCATGGAATGAAAGATGATGGCGGTCAGGTGAGCGGAGCAACACAAAAAATCTCGAAAAGAGATATATTAAGAGAGTGTTTTTTAGAATTATTACAAGTGAAATTTGCTTGTGGAGGAACACGATCTCATTGCTTTAGATTTTCCCCGATTAAATGCCTAAGAAAGTCCTCTAAATTATGATTAACGATTTTCATTAGTTCATCGGTTAGTGAATGGTAAGCGCTGCTAAACTCTAGTTTGGTGTCCATTCGACCCTTTAGTACGTTCCAAATATACGACATAAAATAGTTAATATATTGTTGTAATTTCACAAATCCACTCATATTTAACTTGATACTACAAAAATTAAAATGGACCCCAATTTTATCATTTAAATGTTTCCAGAGAAATATTTTAAAACGCGCGTCCTTATTAGGAGTGAAAATTTTTGGGGTTCTTATTATCCTTAAAACGTAAGTTTTCTTAAATATATTCATAATTGAAAATAATTTTTTTCAAGCATATTTATATTTATAGGATGATTTAATGACATAAAATGACGTTCTCCAAATACAAAATCAATATATGGTGGTGACGTTAGTGCTGTGTGTGGGTGAACATCAAACATAATGTCAATAGACTCAAGTGTTGGTGGTTGTAGTGGGCTAGGAGAATGTCACCTATGGTGTGGTGCTCATCACTAACCAACTCCATCTTCAGGAGAATTGAAATCCAAACTGTGTCATCCAAGTTGAGTGTGACATCGCTATTACGTTCTTCTTCCTGGTGTAGGGGCTCAGGAAGAAACTTAGTGACTGCGGTTTGTGATTTAATGTGAACAAGTGGAGACACCGTTTCAGTCAGGATGCGAGGATGAGGATGAAATTCCTTTTCTTGGAATTGGGGCTCATGAAGGAACTTCTCGACTGAAGGAGGTGCCATGGTGGAGACTAGTGGGGATAAGATGCTCGTGTGGAAAACATGGAGTTTAGAGAGGGCACTATCAATTTTTTGAAGCGCGAGTTCCACTGGTTGATACATAGTTGAGACGTAATCAGGGAAACAATATTTCTTGCACATTGTCGTTTGAAGGTTGTGC